>JAVBJF010000037.1:0-1200000 GCA_033439095.1 Pseudococcus viburni | reverse complement strand
AATGATAAGAAACCTGTTGTTGGTTATTTTTATATGTAGAAAATTTAACGAAGAATAGGAAAAAACTGATTTGAAGATCATAGCTTACCCCAATAAAATGCTTTAAAAAAGGTTCTAAACAAAAAAAATGAAAGTCCATAGCCGGTTATGCTATTATTGTTTGGCCTTGGAAAACAAATTTTGAACGCTCAACCCGTGTTGAGAAAAAATTTCAATCAGAAATCTGCATTCTTCAACCCTAATGTAGATAATACGAGAAATAGGCCAAAATATGTGTTTTCTTTCATAATTCTCTCATTTTTCGCTAAATGCAGATAAAAATTCTCGTTTATGGACAGCTTCCAGAAAGTCAGCGGATTCCAAACAAAATTTTCAAAATTTTTGAGCAATTTTTTGCCGAGTTAGGTTCTTCTAAAGACTTTCCCCTCATCCACCACTTTATAATGAAGGTTCAAAGGAGCAGTTGATTTTTTTCTCTAAACTAAGTATCATTCATTCATAAATTTAGGTACCATAAAAATTTTTAGAAATTCTGAATAGGTGGAAGTTTAAGGAGAAAAAATCAAAATTGACGCCCCGTGCAATAAAATAGTGTATTATGTTGCGGGTACTTCAGTAGCAAAGAAAAAAAAATTATTAAAAATTAGATCTTTGACGATATTTTCCCTTAAAATTTGTATAAAATCATAATCAAAAAACCCGAATCCTCGGAATCCAATTTTGGTCATCCTCCCATTTTGAGTCAAAATAAGGTAGGCAAAATATGTAGGTATTGACTTCGTATAACAGGGTGTTCATAATATTTCAGGAAATATTTTTCCTTATTTCTCCAGGTTTTCCAGACAAAGGTTTCGAAATTTTCAAGATCTTCTACAAGTGGCTTCTACCGAGAAAAATCGTAGAAAGCATAGGCGCACCCAGAAATTGGGTAAGGGAGGGGCTCAGATTTTGAAAAAAAAATGGGGGAGAGGTCAAAATTCAAAGAAAAAATGAAGTAATCTGTTATTTCAGTGGGACTGGAGTAGTTGGGTATTTTCAGTAGGCAAATAATATATACCTGCAGATTGGAGCGAAGAAAAATTGAAAAATGACGAGATTTAATGATTTTTTTTAGTCAAAATTACTGATTTTTTCTGATAAATGGGACATTGACTAAGAAATCAGGCCGGGCGGTAGCACGGCGAGGGGATTGGGAAAAAGAACGACGCCGCTACCGCAAACGCCTATTATTCTGAGACCAACAAACTGGGAAATTCGTATCTCTCGATCTCAAAAACTATCGCACCAATTTTAAAGATTGATACGTCATTTGATAGATCTCGTCGAACTGATCAACCTGTTAAAATTTTAAAGCCGTACGATAAAAATTGAAGGCGTACGAGACTCTCAAAAATGTCGTTTTTGCTACATTTTTCTTCATTGTGTTCAACTCGATTTCCAGAAAATCTATTGGGCCAAATTCCATGAAATTTCGCATGCTGGTACATTTTAACACCCATTAGTGCATGTCGTGGCGATTTTTTGAAAAAACATTTTTTAACTCCCTTTTCCCTCAATTTAAAAATTTTAAACGCCCATTACTCGGAAATTTTCCCTGTAAACTTGCTAAAACATGCAAAAGGCACATCTCCAATCTTTTAGGAATGTCTATACCAAATTTCATTCCAATTGGTTGAATAGAAAAAGCTGTAGCTTGTTTAATTCAACTCAACTTTTCGTAAAAATTGAGTAGAAAAATGCATCTTACACAAAACAAAAAGTTACTGTCTAGCGGCCGAATATTTTCCATTTATTCTGAAAATTCTAACAAGAAAGTTTGGTCATTATTTTCCTGGTTTCTGATTGGCTATTCAAAAAAAACGTTTGTGAGGAATATTTGGCTATGTTTTGGTACAATTAGAATTCTTGTTATATTACATCACTATTTATTTATTTACTTTCAACTTCAAAAATTATTTTATTAGTTGCATAAATCAGAAAAATGATTGATATCCCCTCAAAAAATACCTTACGGTAAAAGAAAGGGGGATTGTGAAAAAGAATGTAAGTACACAAAAATTTCCATAACACAAAATTACTGGTATCGACTTCACGGTGAGTTGGAAATTAATTGAGAGGTTCCTACAAACTGCAGAATAGACTGTTGAATACACATAAGAAAATGAAACACTCACTTTGAAAGAATTATTTGAGTAACAAAATTTTCATCACTGATCAAAAAAAATTTCCCAACTTCTGATCGCTTTCAAATGATGACAAATCAAATTTTAATCAGAAGTTGGGAAAGTTTTTTTGATCAGTGATGAAAATTTTGTTACTCAAATAATTCTTTCAAAGTGAGTGTTTCATTTTCTTATGTGTATTCAACAGTCTATTCTGCAGTTTGTAGGAACCTCTCAATTAATTTCCAACTCACCGTGAAGTCGATACCAGTAATTTTGTGTTATGGAAATTTTTGTGTACTTACATTCTTTTTCACAATCCCCCTTTCTTTTACCGTAAGGTATTTTTTGAGGGGATTAGTAATTTTTGACCGAAAAATCACTAACGTTCAATGAAAATCATTTCACTGATCAAAAAAGACAGAATTTTTGCAAATTCAACTGATCTAATTTACAAAGTGGTATGATTATTTTTGAGAGCCAAGTATTCCTTACAAAAATAGACCAAAAATGATTTCGGGTCTCCCGATTTTGTTCATTTTTTTTTACGAGTTCCCCTTGGTGATCTATTCACAAAACCATGATCATTCATTTTCTAACCCTCAAGGAGGCGGAGAGGCGGGCCTCAAAATTTTTATGCAATTGCGATTTTTAGTCAAATTACCCAACTTTGAAGGCTCATATCTCAAGATAAGTTATACATGGGGGAAAACTGTTTGCAAAGTCTGAAAGATAATTAATGGGAGATTCAAAAACGGTAATCACATTTTAAAAAGCTCAAAATTGAACTTTGGTGGTGAAAGCTCAACTTTTATAATAAGAACAAAAGAGGAAAGCTACCATTTAAAAATCTGAAAAAATTACAGGGAGAAGCCCTTAACACCTTTTTTTCAACCAACAAATTCTCAAGATAGGATCTCTAGACCCCTGGGGGGTAGAGGGGTCCACAATTTTGACCAAAATTCAAAAAAATCGAAAAAGTCAAGTAACACGTTGATTTCTACTAATATGGAGGCGCTAATTTTGAATATGTACTCAATTTTTTCATTCGACCCCCGTGAACCCCCCCCCCCCCCGATTAGCCTCCTTGATGGGGTGTAAATTCAAAAAAATGAAAAACAACGTGTGACCTGTCGTTTGTTAGGGTTTTAAGGGCGCTGAGTTCGAAAATTTGCTTATTTTTAGATTTGGCCCTTTAGTGCTCCTCTACTCCCCCCTCCCATTTTGGGAAAAACTATGTTGGGAAACGAACATATCGTGTGGAATATCGATTACAACTAATTTGAGGGCGTGGAATTCAAATATCGAGTTATTTTTTGATCCGTCCCCCTCCCTACGCTCCAACTGACCCCTTCCTACAGTTATCGGTGATCAATACGGAATTGAATATTATTGAAAAATCTGCTAAAATGACAACATTTCTGTACGGCTTTTCGCAAATTTTTGGACCTTAGTTCAATGAAATAGTCAAAACCAAATACACAACAAAATTCTATATTAAAAAACGTATATTATAGTAATTTTTTCAGTGTGGCCGCTCTTCGCTTATGTGGTGTTTTCTACGATTAAAAACTTCAAATAGTCGAAAAAACGTGAAGGAATACACCAAAATTGTTGAAAAAATTATAATAAATTCACCCCTACAAGATGTAACTTTGTGCCAAAGAACAGAAAATTTCCTTCATTTCAGTAGAAATTAAAAAGTCTTGAAAAAATAATGCAATAAAATGGCCATAACTCCGATAGGGAGGGAGCAGGAGTAATGGCATTAAAATTTCGAGGTCCACCTCCCCCCTCCCCCTTCAGGGTTAGAAAATAAATAATCGTGGTTTTGTGAATAGATCACCAAGGGAAACTTGTAAAAAAATATTGAGCGAAATCGGAAGACCCGACTTCATTTATGGTCTGTTTTAGTATGGAATAGCCTTAAGAAATACCGGGTTTTTGAAATACTGCCCGGGCGAAAATTTAAAAAAAAATCACACTCTTCTTTGACATTTTTATGATGAAAAAATTTCCTTGTCGAATTTAAGGGGGGCTCGAGCCTACTGAGCCCCCCTCCCCCCGGTGTGCCCTTGGTAGGTAGTGAGAAATCCAACGAATGACTCGTCAATTTTTCAATTCATAGATCGAAACAATAATTCTACGTACGTTTCTACGAAATTCAACGTAGCTGAATATGACGATAATTCATCAACGTGTAAATATGAGCAACGTAGTGGCGTTATTTTTTTACGAAAAACAAACACTACACGTTTTAGCAGATGTTGAACTAAGAATACGTAGCCGAAGGAATTTTTTTTTTCTGGTGATTTTCACTTCATATAATCCATATTGTGCGAACTTCACCGTTTCGAAGCTTCATCGAATTTTTAAAATGAGTTCTAAAAAAGCCTCAAGATTGATGACGTTACTCGTTGCACTGATACACGGTAAAGATATGATACAAATATCAAATATCATCTGCTTATTTTTTAATATTCTGCTGCGTATAACGATCACAAATCTAATGCTCTTTCTCACCTTTTATATGAATTTTGTACCATACAGTTTTCAGCTCGGAAGGAGTTTTCCCATGTAAGTTCTGAATTCACATTCATAAAAATTTAATTACCTACCTATGTATTAATTTTCCATTCGATTAAAACGAAAAATTTTAAAATTTATTACCATATTTTGCAGCCAATGAGGATCGAATAGGTAAGTCTAAGTACGAAGATATTTCAATCGAAAACCTACCCAATCAATTTTGAAATATATCTCACTCGTGATTTTTTTGTTCATTTCGGTCTATTCGATACCTTTCACTAATCAACTCACGTTAATTTTCAGAGGTTGGACAATGTTTAAAAGAAAACCTCGAACATTTATTCAACCAAGAATACCAAGATCCAAAAAATATCCAAACATTAGGACATTTTTTAGAAAGTAAACACTATTCAGATAGGTTTCATTTTAAAACTTCGAATAATCTAACGCAAACAACATTCATCATGACAAATTTTCACTTTCCTGGCAGATTTTTGTAATCTCAACGTAAAGGTAATTCAACAGAGATACGCGAACCAAGGTAAACCAAAGCATTTCTTTGAAAACCACTCAAACTGTTCTCCATTTACCGAATTTCGTTATTAAACTGGCAGTTCCAGCTCCACAAACAGACCTCGCCACTTTGATAAAAAATTGTTTGAAAACACCCCACGAAAACAAAAAATATATATTCGACACGTACGTGACGATTGCTTCATCAGTGTTGGAACAGTCACCACCAGCGCAAGTGCCAGAGACACCTTCGCAAACAGATATCACGATCCATAATCTTGTCGTGGAATTATCAAATGAAAACGATCCGGAAAAACCTGACGAGTTTACTTTATTTTTCGATGGTTGGTAATTAGTAAATTAGGTACCAATCTCAACTAAAACGATTTTATTGAGAAAAAAAATCTCTAAAACTGATATCTCTTTGCCAGGATTATGCAAATATTCCGAATTCGTCGATTACAGCGAACTTAAGGGTAATTATACGTTTGAAAAAACGATTTTATCTGAAAATAGTTTGAAACATTTTTCAAGTTGACTTATTAATTTTTATTTTTTTTGCATTTTTCCATTAAATTTATACAATCCAGATGAAAAAACGGGTACGTGAATAATAGGGTGGAATGAAAAAAAAACATATCCTGGATTTTGATGAAAATTGGTAAGGTAGTTTGCTTTAAGTGGGAGATCACGAGATCTCCTGAAACAATTTGAGTCCCCGCTTTAAAAAGACGGAGCAAGGGGACTTCTAAATGGGGCGATTTTCGAAAAAACGTGATTTTTGCTCTTGTGGGTATTGTTACCAGCGTGAAACCTCGGTAACCTCTCTAAAAAGTTGAGATTCGAGTTTTGACACATCCCTGAACGATTGATCTCAAAACTGGGTACCGTTTTTTACCCTACACAAGGGGCTTGAAAAGTTTCAAATTGCAAATTTGACGGATTTTTCATTTTTACCAAATTAAAATGGCACACTTAAACGCCTCAAAATCAAGCCAATATTTTTTTGATCCAGAATAATTTTTGTTAACATTTTGCAAAAAATTTCAATGACAATGCTGCCAATTGCAATTTTATTTGCGCTATTTTTATAAAATTTCAGTCGTTCTTTAAAAAGCTAATTTGACCAAAAAAATGTTTGGCATATTTTTCAAGTTACTAAATGGACTTTTTTAGCATAATGAATATTGTGTGAATTAATTAAAACGCAGTTGGCAGCATTTTCATGAAAATTTTTGAAAGATTTCATCAAAAATAATTCTAAGAGACCAAAAAATGTTTTGGCTCGATCTTTACGGGCCTGTCTATCCTCACACGAAGTGAACAACAAAATGTAAATCGTTCGCTCGAATCGCAATTTCGCAACCTGACTCGTAAGATAGCAGGAATGAAGAACTTGCTAAAAAGTCTATCAAATTTTTTTGCTTTTAATTGAAAATTTGAAACCGAAATCAACAATTTTTCAACCCATTTTTTTTTTCAATTCTCAAAATAGTTCAATTCGTAATTTCCTTTTCTCCGGATATTTTTCAACTCTAAAAATTTTTCCTCAAAATATTTTTCAACTCTAAAATTTTTCCATCTGGAATAAAATTTTTACAAACTCCGAAATTTTTTCCTCCAATTTTTTTCAGGTAGGTATAAAAATTTTTCAACTCCGGCATTTTTTCCAAAAATACATAGTTTTCATTTTTCAACTCTAGAAATTTTTTCTCAAAATTAAATATTTTCTCAAGTTTTTTTGCTCTCAAAATTTTTTCTCAAAATTGAATTTTACAGCTTTTGAAATTTTTTTCTCAAAATTTCATTTTTTTAGCTCAAATGTTTTTCTCAAATTATTTTCCAGCTCTGAAATTTTTAGAATAGTAAACAATTTTTTTTAAATTTGGGTTGAAAAACATTTTAAGAAATTTAATGTGAGAAAAAATCGAGAGAATGTCAAATTTTTAAAAATTTTAAGATTAAAGAATAAGATTTTACTTACAGTTGATAATTTAGATAAGGTAAATATAATTAAAATGAGACAATTTTAGCAAAAATGAAAATTGAAGAAATTGAAAAAAATCTTGGAGCTAAAAAAATTTTGAGGAAGAAAGTTTGGTGGGGGGAAAAATTTATTGGAGTTGAAAAATTGATATTCTGAGAAAAAATTTTGAAATCTGAAAAAAATTAAAATTTTGAGAAAAAGGTACAGTTAATAGGTGAGATGATCAATGTAGTAGCGGTGAAGATGACGAAAAAAATGAACGAGATCGCGCTTGTTCATTCCGTGTGAGAATAGAGAATAGACAGACCCGATTTGTACATGTTTGAGTGAGCGATTTGAATTTGGTAAAAGTCAAAAATTTGTCGAACTTGCGATCTGCAATTTTTCAACACCCTCGTGAGGACAAAAAGTGGTATCCAATTTCCAGGTCAATCGTTCAGGCAAGCTTAGAACTCAAATATAAACTTTTTAGATGAGTGACCGAGGTTCCCAGTAGAAAGCAATACCCAAGAGTGACCAAAATGGTGGTTTTTTCGAAAATTTTCTCACTCTGAAGTTCCCAATCTCCGTCCCCCTTTCAGCTAGAGAAGAGGGGTTGAAATTTTTTAGGAAATCTCTCACTGAAAATAAACAACCTCACCAATTCTTGTCAAAATCCATGGTATTTTTTTTCGATCCGCCCAATCAAATAATTGGATCGAGTCTATTATTGATTTCTGAACATAAAATGAAACAAAACCATTAACTTCGATTGTGATATCATTTTGCAGAAATCTTGAACTGCTGCGAAGATTGTGCTAGAAATTTTTTCTTCGATATTCATAGGATATTTAATTACGAAATAGAACGAGCAGAAATAGTTCTCAATACACCAGAAAAAACAGAAACCGATTCCAACGAACCAAAACAAACAGAAACAGTTCTCAACGAACCAAATCAAGCAGAAGGATCTGTGCAAGGTAGAAATAATTACACATAAGATAATTTTCGACACTACATCATGAAAATAAAAATAAAACATATCGCTAAATCGAGTAATAATTACTCCATTGCATATGTCACCAACAGTGAAAGAAATACCAGACAAAGATTCGATTAAGGATTTAGATAATTTCAAAGCGGGTAGGTGAATTGATGACTTTTAATCGCATAATGACATAGTCGTGATCAAATTTAATAATCTGTAACTTACAATTTTATCACAGATTGTATTATTAATAATGTACGGGGTAAGTTTCACAATTATTAAAGTTATCTATGAATTTTATACCATAAGTAGGCCTACAAGTATAGGAAGGATAAACAAAGTAATGGGAATTCTCGTTCATACCTAAACCTTATCAAAATCAAATACGAAAATTTCACAGATCTGAACGGTCTCAGCAATTTGGGAATACTTCGACTTCAGGCATATGGCAATGTTTTTACACATATCGATAAAGTTTATCATTCACTCAATATAGAAATGGAGCAAAACCTATCAAGTAAGATTTTTATATTATTTATGCGAATATTACACTCGATATTTCGATCACGAATTAAATTCTCAATAAATAACGCATTACAGAAGCCTACGTTGATTACCAATATTGTATCCGCTGGGATTGCGCATTGGATACGAGTAAGTTCGTTATCAAAAGATAATTGTGGTAGTGATTGTAGAAAGAGCCGTTGTCTGACGTTCGTGAAACGTGAATTCTGTAATCTACGATAATGATCCTAGAAACCGTTTTATGGGTCAGAATTTTTTATTATTATTATTATTGTTCTAGAACCCTTCCTCTACATCCATATCTTCTTGAAATTGCCCGAAATTCAATTGTTTGTTATATTTTTTGGTTCTTCTGAAAAATTTCTTAAATTTCACGAACGTCAGACAACGCAACGGCTCTTTCTACAATCACTACCACAATTGTTAGATGATAAATTCATTTTCGTGTGTGTTTTTTTTTTTTTTTTTACAGAAAATAAAAATAACGTTCCATTTGATGGTGAGTTATTTCTAAAAATATAGCATAATATGTTTGTATTACAGAACGTAAGTAATAATTTTGAACCATTAAAATTTGCATTCTCATTCTTTTTTGCAGATTGGTTGCATGAAAATGAAGCAGGGAAAACGAAATACTCAAATTTTTCGAGAGCTTTTTTACTAAAAACCTGAATAGAAATTAATTTTATTTTTTATTTATCCTTTTAATGCCAAAATTTCATTTTCTCAAAATAATAAGTAAGTAAATTATTTTTTATATAGGTAGTTTTTAAGAAATTAATTATTTTCATTTTCAACTAGTGAATATTTAATTTATTAATTAAATTAGATAGAAAAATTGTTTATATATTCCATCAATCAATTAAAAAAGGTATAAATTATTTAAAAAATTTCAAATTTCAATTATTTCAATTAAGAAAAACTTTTTGAATACGGGTATTAAAGTTAATATAGTCCCTGCGGTTAGCATGAAAAAACGAGGACATACTACACTTTTTGAACACGGGTTGAAATGTGGTTTTTATTTTAGTATGACCCAAAAGAAAATTTTCGAGAAATGGAGACGTCAAAAATTTTCCTTAGGAGTGGAGGGATGGGAAGTTGGGGGGGTTACCCCTATTTTTTCACATGAACGGTTCGGGGTAAATTTGAATTTTTTACAGCCACAAAAAAATTTTGAGGAACAAAATTTGTAGAGTATGAAAAAAGAAATATTTTTTGTCTCTTGATATTTTTCACCTAGTTCAATCGTTTTCGAGTTATAAACCAGTTTCGAAAAATTCAAAGTGCATTAATAATTTTAAAACCAGGGATGCGAGAACGAATGAGATCAAAGAACAAAGACCCAAAAAGAACCAAAAATTTTGAGAACGAGAACGAGAACGAGAACAAGAACAATGTTGAAAACATTAAAAGAACGAGAACGAGAACGAGAACGATAAGTGAAGAACAAGAACGAGAACAAGAACGATGATTTTGCATTTTTTCAATTTTTTGCTTGAAAAATGCCGATATTTTTGAGTTTTGAGAAAAATAAAGAACCAAGAACCAAAAAGAACGAAAAATTTGAAGAACGAGAACGAGAACGAGAAAGAGAACAAGTTTTGAAGAACAAGAGCGAAACGAGAACGATATTAAATATTATTGAAGAACAAGAACGAGAACGGGAACCAAAATTTCATCGTTCTCGCATCCCTGTTTAAAACTGGTTCATAACTCGAAGACAACTGAATTAGGGTAAAAATGTCAAGAGACAAAAAATGCTTCTTTTTTTAATATCTACAAGTTTGGTTCTACGAAATTTGTTTGTAGATGAAAAATGTGAGTTTTGATTCTAAGCCATGCTTTTAACGGTGATTTTAGCCTTGAAAACGTGAGGTAAAGAAAAAATCATTCATGCCACGTTGTAGAACGTTGAATTATATACCAGAATCAGTCATAAAATCAGTATAAATTTTTGTGGCAAGTATGAGCTTCGATCCCACACCCCTCAAAAATGATTATTTTCAAGAGTAGTGGTCAAAAAATCAAGAGAATTGACATTTTCATTTTTTTTTTGATTTTGAAATTACTTACCCCCAGAACTGTTCATTTGTATGAAAAAAAATTATTCCCAAAATTCCGCTTCTCTGAGTTGAGGTTAACTCGTGCCACCGGAAAATTTTGAAAAAAATATCACGTTGTACATAGGGATTAGGTACATAAAATATATTTTTTTCAGAATTGCACCCCTGAACCATCATCGATTTGAAGTATTCAAACACAAGTTTCAGTTAGAAGAAATCATCGAAATTTTTTTTCAAACCATCAACTAATGCCCCTCAGTATAGTGTACCACCCACGCAAGTTTGAAAAAATTAGGTTGAAAACTCGCGAAAATAAAAATTTTTAATGAAAAGGCTGAAAAAAATAACGTTTTGGCCCATAACTAACAAGGGAGCTACCTGAGCTCGGACACGTGAAATGGAAAAATTTTTTCACAGGCTTGTAGATGTAGAGCTACACTAAAAACTTCCACAGCCAAAATTTCAGCCCCTAAAGTTGATATAGGGAGGAACTATGGGGGTTTGAATTTCGCAAAATCGCCTAATACACCGAAAAATTACAAAAATCTAAATATGCAACTCGCTTTCTTATGGCGTTTAGGAGATGGATTTTATACCAGAAAGGTCATCTGAAGATGGGATAGTCCTCTAGGTTCGCGTGTAACATCGGTGGGGGGATTTTCATTCATACCGTTTATACACGATGTAGAAAAATTGTAATAACGACCAATGTATGAGTGAAAATCCCCCCCCCCCCTGTTACACGCGAACCTAGGTGACTATCCCATCCTCAGATGGCCTATACCGATGGCAGTTCGTGGTATAAAATCCATCTCCTAAACGCCATAAGAACGCGAGTTATTTCGATTTTTGTAATTTTTCGGTGTATTAGGCGATTTCTCGAAATTCAAACCACCATAGCTCCCCCTCATATCAACTTTAGGGGCTGAAATTTGTACTGTTTTCGTATTTTACGAACTTTTTTTTTCAAATTTTTGCATCTTATGACTTTTTGATAATCGGGAACAATTATTTTTGTTGATGAAATTTCGTCAACATTTTTTTCTTTTTGCAATTTTTTTTCGAAAATTCGTTCTTTTTTCGTACTTTTGTACTCTTTTCAGTGGGTACACGAACTAGGGGTACATTTTTAAGAAATTTTACCCATTGCTCGTGTATTTTCAAACCATTAAACGCAAAAATCCTTCGAACTGTTTTTTTCATCTCTTCAACGCTCTGCTTACTCAAATTTACATTCGAGTTGATTTGGAACGCATCTTCTGATTCTGAAAATATTGAACGCGATTCACCTGTGTTTATAATATTTATTTAGGTTCCATCTGCGCTTACTTTTGCAGATTTTTCAAAATCGTATCAATCGATTCTCGAAACTTGAGACGATAAACAAAACAAAAAAATATCGACAGGTTTGTGTGCCTAGCTAGGTAGCTACCTACTGTGTAAAATTAATCATAATTTTTAAGAAAAATCACAGCGAATAGTAGAATTTTAGATCTTCAAACCTCCTTTGAGTACCCCTCTGGGCCTGAAAAATGAGCCAAAAGTCGTCGTCATTGAGCCTTGAAATGAAAAAAATGGTGAAAAGTAGGTAAGGTTAAGCATATTCCATGAACAAAAATCACGTAAATGAAACCATATTCACTCGATGTTCACGATATTCAGTAGGTATTATCCATCACAATGACAATGACGCACAACTTTGAAGAAAAAAATCTAGATGAATTATTTACGCAAGTGTTGTACCAGGGTTTTACTTCGATGTGAAGTTCAAGTATTTTTCAAAATTCTTCAGTCGTATCATACGTGTTCGAATAAGTTCTACATGTACCTATCAACTTCATCATAGGATCGATTCTTCTTAAAATTCACCATGAATATGTTTCATAAAGAGGTAACACTGGCAGCGATGACTTTTCTAACAGGTAAGGATAAATTGTATTGCACAAAAATATTTATTTAACCAAAAATCACTAGATATGCACTTCTTACTTTCTTTTCATTATTTTTTTTCTTACTGTTACAAAAACATACAGTTTTTCCTTTCATAATATGCCCAGAAGAGCCTAAATTACGTAAGTGACTCTCGAAATGATATTTTTTGATTTTTAATCGAGATATCGATTTTTCAAAATTTTATTATTTTTTAGCCGAAAACAAAGATGATCTAGAAGGTAAACGACCCATATACGTAAATTCCTTCGATGTTACGAAATAATTGACGAATAAATTTCGAAGTTCTCATATTAAAAAAATTCCATCAAGTTTCAGCGATCCGAGAATGTTTCAAAGTGTGTTCGGAACCGAAGATAGATATGTCACTTTACAAAACGGAAATATATTTAGGAAGTAGGAACACATTACTGAAATAAAAAAAACTCCTAGAGAATTACCAAATAAACTAATCAATTTTAAAATTATCGAATAGTTATGTGCGAAAGAAACAGAATGAGGAAAACCGAATTCGATTGCGATAAGGAATTGATCAAAAAAGGATATGGTATGTGCACTTTTCATTTTTTAATGATTGTGTTTGGGATCTGCAAAGGGTATTTTCAAACTCGACCCGAAAAACGTTGGAATGGTGGGTAAAGACCAAAAAAAAATTTTGAAACGTGGTTATTTCAGAAGAATGGTCAAAAAATGATTTATCGCTTAGAATGGTAATTTTTTGGCAAATGTTACAAATAATTTTTTTCCGTTTAAAAATAATGACGTTTGAGGGAAGAAAATATTTAAGATGCTCTTGGATGATTTCCTCTCTAATTCGCGAACCGAAGAGGTAGGTACTTAAATCAAAAGAATAATCCCAAAGTCTCAAACTTACATTACACTTTCTCAATTATAATTTCAATATGAAAATTAATTCGTGAATTTATTGCACCAAATACAGATTACACTGCAGCTGATTTTATGAAAACTTGTCTCAAAACCAAATCAAAACCATCAACATACGATCATTATTTCATCCAGGGGAAAAAATTACAAAACGCGAGGGAATTTATGAAAAAAGAATCCCTATCGGGAATATCTCTTCCACGTCCAGAACAAGAATCACCTTTCGAGAAACTTGAATCGAATCAAAAACCTGAATTGATTCAAAAACCTAAAACTAATGAAGATGTAACCATCGAAAACTCATCAGAAGAGGAGTTTGATATCAATGATTTACCTAAAGTGACTGATTATTCGACATTTGCAGATGGTAGGTAGTAGGTCTAGGTACCAATCAACGTCATAAAATGATTAAAAACGTATGGTACCTATCGATTTTATCTAATGGAGATGAATTTTTATATTTTAGGAGTATGTTACAAACGTTACTTTTTCAATTCCAATCAAGAAACACCGAGTAATAAGAATAAAAGCCAGATATATGCCAAACTTATTAAACCTTAATCACACAGAGAATTGAATTTTTACAGGTTATGTAAATTGCTTAATTCTTTGTGTCGAAAAATTTTTCATCGAAATTGAAAGAATCCTAGTCGACGAATTCGCTGAGATAGAAAAAATTATTGGTGAGGATGAGAAGAACGCAAATTAATCATCGTCGCTATTTTTTCCCCGGTAATTGTGCTGAAAAATTAGCAGATATTGATATTAGAATTTCATTGCAGATAAGTCATCAATCAAATTCCAACCAGAAGCCGATATTTTTGAAATGGGTACGTCAGTGTTAAAATATGTATTATAATCAGGGGCGTAGCGAAGTATTTTTCCGGGGGGGGGGGGGCGTTCTCTATTTTTCCAACATTGAAACTGAAATTTCCCAACTTTAATAAGAGCGCCTAGAAATAATTTAGGGGTCTGAGAATTCAAGTAAAAATGGGGGGGCGTTCTCTATTTTTCCAACATTGAAACTGAAATTTCCCAACTTTAATAAGAGCGCCTAGAAATAATTTAGGGGGCTGAGAATTCAAGTGAAAATGGCGGGGGGTGCATAAACAGATTTGATCAAAGAAAAATTGCAAAATTGCAAAATTTGTTGGAACAAACTATCAATACACTCCTGAAATCTGAATTAGTAAAATTAACCTGCTTGAATTAGTGAAATGAATTCAACTGGAAATCCGTGATTTTTCATTGATCTTCCAGCCTGGTCAAAATTATTGATTTTTCCTGACAAATGGGAATTGATTTGAGAAATCAGTGATTTTTGACTGAAAGATCACTGAAAAATCATTAATTTTCAATAATAATCGTTTCACTGATTCTCAAAGGCAGAATTTCATCGAAGACTGATTCAGATTTAGTGAGTTATTTATTAGTCCAGTAATTTCAGAAGTTGACTCTCAAAAATTAAATCCTGATTTTTTTTTTCGTGTTTTACGTTCGTAATGGTCCACTGCATAACATACTAAAATGGACAACCCCGCAACCCTCCACCACCCCAGAGGAGGGATAAAAGTAGGCTGAAAACCGGTTTTTCGTGAATATCTCCTCAAATAAGCCTCAAAATTGAAAAACAGTTATGAACAATCTTGTTCTACGTGTAATTTCCTATCAGACAGGTTGTTTTTTTTTCGAAAACATCCACTTTTTTGCCCAAAAATTAAGGGTGAAACGCCTATTTTTCCAATAAGGTATTTACAGTATTTTTGGAAATGATGGAAATACGAAGTTGAAAGTACCCAAAATTATACCAGTGAAGAGTAATTTTTTTATACATGCTGGAAGGGTATTCCAAAAAAAATCACCGCAAGAATTTCAACCCCTACCCTTTATCATAAGGGAGGTTATTGCAGTATTTAATAACTTATCTTATAATTAATGTTAGGGGTTGAAATTTTTGCGGCGAAGGCGTTTTTCACCCTTAATTTTTGGGCAAAGAAGCAGATGTTTTCGAAAAAATCGAACCTGTCTGATAGGAAATTAGACGTAGAACATGATTGTTCATTACCATTTTTCCATTTTGAGGCTTATTTGAGGAGATATTTACAAAAGTTTGGATTTTTTCAAAAAATGCTGTAAATTGTTGAAAAATAGGTGTTTTTTACCCTTAATTTTTGGTCAAGGAAGTGAGTGTTTTTGAAAAAACAAAATCTTCTGATAGGAAATTACACGCAGAACAAGATTGTTCATAACTATTTTTCAATTTTGAGGCTTATTTGAGGAGATATTCACGAAAAACCAGTTTTCAGCCGACTTTTATCCCTTCCCTGGGGGTAGCGGAGGGTTGTGGGATGTCCATTTTAGTATGTTATGTAGTGGACCATTACGAACGTAAAACGCGAAAAAAAATCAGGATTTAATTTTTGGGGGTTTGGTACATTTTTTCTCTTTATTCAAGAAATAGAACGACTAAACTATTGCGCGAGCGAAGCGAGGGTGATTTTTATTTGAAAAATAATGTTTGAATCGCAAAAAATGCACTTTTTTCACATTTTCGTAATAGAAAATCTCCTTTCCGAGCTCAGAGGGAGGACTCGAAATCATTGAACCCCCTCCCCCTCCCTTGAGCACGCTTAAGGATGAAATGAATTTGAAGTAAAATTTTGGTTTCATAAAATGATGTATCGAAGTGTGCAGTGACGACGCGACGGCGCGGCGTACCCAAGTCTGAATATTGAATTGAGGGGGCAAAATCTCAGAATTTCCGGCTCGATTTTTGATAAATTTTAAAAATAAATTTATTCGGAAACGAAACGGACGTAATTTTTTTTTTTGGGGGGGGGGATAGCACAAATTTGCACACTGAACTAAATTTTTTGACCACTTCTTCTTCTCATCCAATTCATTGATTTTCCCAGCGTTATTTCATTGTACATGTGTACTTGGAAAAATTGTCGTTTTGTCCCGAACGAAAAAAAGGGGAAAAATTCAAGAAAAATTGTAATTTAAAATTTGAAAAATTTTGTAGTTACAATGCACATGTGCATTGTAACTACAAAATTTGAGGTTTTGTAAATTTACATGTATGTAAATTTACAAAACCTCAAATTAAAGGCGTTATAAAGAAATATGTTAGATTAATAAATTTGAATAAAAAATTAGCCACTTTTATTAAAACTATTGAAGAAGAAATATGGCGAAGCCAAACGCAGCGAGAGGCCAAAGCTTTTAAAAAATTTGATTTTCAAGCATCGAAAATAAGAAAAAAATATAATAAAATTAGTTGGAATAATTTTGAGGGAAAATACGAAAAAATTAACTTTTGTAGGATTTAGATAAAATAGAATACCTAAGTCCGAGTGCAGCGAAGGCAAAGTTTTTGAAAAAAATAGAATTGGAAGGTAATTTTAGGGTTAGATTGTGATTTCTGAAAGGGAACGGGTTCCCCCAAAAGTGTTTCTCTTAAATGGTCAAATTTGCCAACTTTTTCTACTAGCATTGGATCTGGGGGGGAAGGGATGAACAACCCCCCTCCCCCGCCAGACCCCCATTCGCTACGCCTCTGAATTTATAATAAATATCTAAAGATTCAGAATTTTTAATTTTGTGAACCAATGATGAAATTTTTTAAAATCTTTTCCGATCTATTAGTTTGCAGATTAACAGGAGTGAAAAGTTAGTACCTAAATACGTAGAAACCAACTTACCATTCTAATGACCTCGATTCATGCCCCACCTCAAAACGCGACTTTTTTCATTTTCAGGTATCCAGAAATTTACCTCCTTGGGAGAAAAATGGTTAATCAATTATACGACAGCCTATCGAAAAATTAAAATTCGTCATCGCGACGAATTTGGAAAAGTTGAAATGGCTCTTAAAACTGTGATGAATTCGTATATCGAATGTCTTCAAAGTGGCTGTGCCACAGGTAAAAATTACTCACATCATGTTTTCTTACCTATTCTCATTCAATAGTTACCTCAAAACATTGTTTAATTTGATAGACTCTCCAACGACGAAAAATTTACTGTTTTACGGTTAGTATTCTTTTTTTAATTGGTTGAACACAATTCGAACATTAATTTCAATAATACTTCGTAAATTAATCCCAAATATACGATTTTTGTGCTTCAGATTGGATGGATGATGATTTAGAGCACGAAGATTCGCATTATTACGATGCTAATGATCAGTCGAGAATGCTGCATGATTCTCACGCGTATCACGATTCACAATATCACGATGCCAGTGACAGCTCAAAAATTCTGGAAGATTTCAGTACGAATCATATTCATAGGCTTGATCCAATCGGTGAACTTTCGGGCGATCAGAATGGTGGAAATAAACGAAATAAATCAGCCAAGAGGAAACTGGTTGATGATCCGAATTCGGGTCTGAATATTCAAAAAGAGAAAAAAATTAAATGATAAGTATCGAAGCTGCGAGCGTTTGCTCCAAATATAGATTTGCAACTTTAATGCATTTAAATTTCTAAATAAAATCGAGATCTGGATTCTGATTATTTGATTACCGATCATTTCGCCTGATGTACTCGTTCAAAAACTTAGCATTGCCTGATAATCCAAGTGCCTTTTTCACACTAATTCAACGATGGTTTGATAATGAAAAAATGAAAAAAGCATTCAAAGTACGGACATCCATCAAATTGAAAAAAAGGGTATGAAAAGAACCCAATTTTTGTATGAAAATCCACCAATTTTTTTATCTGCAAAAAAATTATAATCTTAGAATCCCTCCCTCTCAGTTAAAAAAACATAGGTAAGTACTCGAGTCGAATCTTTACTTAAAAATTTACATATGTTTCAGTTTGATAATTTTTTATTAAATTACTTACCTACTTTCAAGCCAGCACTAGGGCTCCTCATTTTTCAAATCACGATTTTTCGAGTATCCATTACCCAACCCTATCATAAAAATTATTCAGAGGACCGTGAATTATCTTCAAAAACATTTAAAATGTATTATAAAAAAATAAGTAGATAAATAAACAAATTTATGTAACTGAGTCCGTAACAAAGTTCTCTTTCCCTGCGGTCTTTAAAAATGACTAAATTTTACAGAATAGCAAATCAAACTTTTGAAATGTGAAACTTTGGATAGGATTTAATTTTTTTAATGAGAATTGGATGTGTAAATTCCCATTATTTAGTTTTTCGAGCGAAATATAATTTCCAAAATCCGAAAGACAGCAAATTTGAAAAGAAAAAATTACCAAATGAAGAACCAAGGTCAGTCAGATTCGTAAAAATCATTATTTTTTGGCGAATATTTTACTCCTACAAAGGAAGTATCCCAATTCAAAGAAAAATTTTGAGCCTAAACAAAAAAAAAATCAAAAGTACATCATAACAGGACCTTGTACCCAAAATTTCAGGGGCTAAAGTTCATCTCTCGATTTTTGGTGAATTTTTGAAATTTCAAAATTACCTCATCGTACTAAAAAATATGAAAATTTGATCTAATCAAGGGGAAAAACCTGTAATTTGGTACTTATATACCCTATTTTCGACCTATAGAATCGATTGGAAGCAGTTTCAAGACGTTTCGGAGCCGCCAGAAAATTTTGAAATTTTCCAGCGCTGGATAAAAGCCCATAAAAATGGCCCATATGCACTTCAGCACCTATAATCGCAAATTATCCATATTGTTGACCTATTTGATCAATTAAAACACAATTTTCTAAAATTCGTAACTTTGAGTTCAAATTTGCATTTTTGGGCAAGAAATTTTTCTGGAAAAAATTGAAAATTTTCTATATGTTTTAGTACGGAATGAGGTAATTTTGAAATTTCAAAAATTCGCCAAAAATCGAGAAATAAACTTCAGCACCTGAAATTTTGGGTACGAGGTCCTGTTATGATGTACTTTCGATTTATTTTTTGTTTGGGCTCAAAATTTTACTTTGAGTTGGGATATCTCTTTTGATAGTGTAAACCAGATTTTTAATATTTTTAAAATTAATCTTGAGCTGTGAAAAGCAATTTTAGGATTGATTTATGTTCTAGACATTACCAATAAAATTTAGCCCAGATGTCTTTTTTTATTCCTCCCTCTTTGTTGAGAGCCTACCCCTCTTTCTTGAAAACACATGTAGCCCCCTCCTATAGGTTCTGGAAAAAAATTACCTACACAAGTTATAGGTATTCAGTTCTGAATAATTTTGGTTATTTACCTACAAATTTACTCATCTCCAAAATTTTTTTAACAATGAAAAAAAACGTGATTTTGATGATTTTTTGAAGCATTCTTTTCAAATTTGAGGGGCACCGGTCGCGGTGGTCCAAAATTCGATTTTCATTAGAAAGTAATTCGTTGTTGAGATGTCCAAAAACAACTTTTGTACATGTGTTTTTAAGAAAAGGGGTGGATTCTCAAAAAAGGAGTGGGCTAAAAAATGATTTTAATGTCCAGAACATGAATCAATCATAATAGTATATTATGCAACAAGCGTAGAAAAGTGCGAGATTATAAACGTGTGCGGAATTACAGCGCGAGCCGAAGGCGAGAGCTGTAAGCATACGTTTTTATTATCGAGCACTTTTTTGCGAGTTGCATATACTATTTTTCATACTATATACCTGTAATACGTATCATTACACCTTTTTTTATTGAATACGAAAGTAGTCTTTAATGGTAACCATAAGAGGAAAGAAAATTGAAGTATAACGTTATCAGTACTGAAAATGGGATAGCGCATGCGCAATGTAGAAAATGTACGTAAACAAACACATAATGAGCGTCACTTTACCTCCCTAGGGAGTAAAAAGTTACTTTTTCTCACAGTTACGCGTTCACTCGTTGGTTGCCAGTAAAGACTTACTTTTGCATTCAATAGAAAGAGGTGTAATGATGTGTATTACAGGTATTAGTATGAAAAACTGTTTTTTACAGCTCAATCGAACGGACGCGTTTTTTCGTGAAATTGAGACCCTACTAAATGGGAAAAATTATTTCAAAGAAAATTTTTCTCGGAATGGTTTTGAATAATTAAAAATTATTATTTTTATCCAAAAAAAACATTCGTAGAAATTTTTCACCTTTTCTCTGGGTTTTGTAAAAAAAAATTGGGGAAAAATTTTCAGGCGAGGGGAGGGGGAGGGGGTAAAATCACCACTCATCATTTTTTGGGGTAAGAATATCAATATTTTGATCATTAGATACCAAAAAGTTCAATGTTTTTTTGTTTTTTTTTTATTAGATTAAAAGCATGAAAATATGTGTTTTTTGAAGAAATAGGACCACCCTTCCCGTAAATTAGCACCAAATGGTGTTTCTGCATAAAAACTTGTAATTGTACTATTTATTAAACCACTTTTGATAAGCTTTCGTAATTATTGAACTTATAAATTTTTCAATACATTCAAATACGAAGGACGAGTGATGAGGTGAGAGGATTAAGTCAGAGAGGTGAAATTTTCACTGGATTGCTTTGAAACCTGAATTCAATTTTTGAACCTCCCTTTCTCCATTCGACATTGCGAAAATGGTTCAACTGCAAAACGATCGTCCTTATTTCTCATTTTTATCAATTTAAATTTACCTATATCGAATCAAGTCAAATTTTGAGCGTTTTATGAGAGTAAAAATGACCAAATGAAAAAACTAACGCCAGATTCGCATTCGAAATGTCAAAATATTCGATTATTAACTTTTTTAGGATAATTTTCATTAAATTCTCGGAATTCAATTTTTCGTCAAAATTTTTTCAGCAATGTACCTATGTAAGACCAACAGGTAAAAATAATGAATTTTGAGACCGTCGGTGAAATAATTTCCCGAATAATGTATAAAGAGGTAAGTATTCCGACTTATCAAACACAATCCGACGTTGAATTTTCCATTTTGTCTTCTACCCATTTTCTTCTCTTCAATTTCAGTAAAAAATGGATGTAAAAAACAATACGTTTGCAGGAAATCGCGATTTTTTAGATTTTCAGGGGTTCCCAAATTGAAAATTTTAAAATGGTCTAAAATCTAATTTTCTAATTCGTATGCAAAATGTTTTCGTTCAGGATACGAAAATGGCCTCGTGGATTTTCTCTCTTCAATATTTTCTCAATTTTTTGATATCTCTGATATACCTGTCCATCTCATTTATTTGTCGTGTTATCATTTAATTTTAAGGCGATTGTAATTTCAACAATTTTTATGACTAACGTAGGTATTGAAAAATCCAGGTTCATTCTGCTACATTCCTGCGTAAAAAACTACGTTCGCCCGTGAAAAACAATTGTTCAACGAGAAAAACAATTAAATACAATGAGTCACGCTGTTTGCACAGACGTTCTACAAGAATATGGTTTTGATATTTTTTCAGGTTTCAATCGACAATGGTACGTAGACGTACGTAAACCACCCGTTTCACATTATTTTCAATCCTAAGTACTCTCATCGTCATCGCTTCGAGAAATATTTCATTTTTTCCTCCATTTCAGAGCAATATTGAAAAATGGATCTGACACCACCGATTATTTTCTTCATTGGTACGTCTTTGCATAAATAACTAACTTGAACGAAAAATTTAATTTTTTCACTGCCTACGTATTCGATTTCCAATTGACCACAGGTTTTTGCCTATTTATACTCTCCCATGCTGAACCAGAGACAATTCGTAAGTTGATTATCAGTTAGATAATTAAATTAGATTTTAAAAATTTACAATTCCTTGAATTATTTCTAAAATCTTTTTTCATACAGCTGACGCAGGTCGATTAAGTAAGTCAATTTTTTCCCAATAATAAAATACTCGAACCAGAAATATCGTTCATTAACGAGTTCAAAATTTCTTCAGAGACTGGTGAATGTTTTGGTAAAGGTCTGGGCTGGAAACTAGACTTTTATATTGAGCTTCAAGACCACTTATTCCGTGAGTTTTGTTTTCTTTCAAAATTACTTCGAATCAGTGACCCGTCGACGGATTAATTTAGGTAGAAATTGTATCTTTTTTTTTCAGAATTTTGCGCAGAAACTCTAGCAAAAACAACACACATTCAAGACAAAATACGAAGCAACGAATTAGGTAAGCATTCTGTATCATTGTAAATACACTAAGTTCAATTTTAATCCGATTTTTCATCGGGATGTACTCGTGCATCGTTATATTTGACTTTGGTCCCGGCAGATGCTGAAAAAGTTTATACCACGATAGCGGAATGCTTGAATGAAAGTAATTTACATTTAATCGATAGATATAAAAGTCATCTGCCTGATCAGCTAAAAGACAAGGTAACGGATCCCAACTTCCCAGAAATCAATCAAGTGGCAGTAGGTTGGTAATTTTTGATGATTTTCGACTAATTTCGAACCAAAAGAAGTCGATTTAATCAAACAAATGCAATTCTAGGTTTTTGCCAAGAAAAAGAGGTGATAGAATATAAAAAGCTGAGTAAGTAAGCTTAAACCACAATAATAGTCCAGGCATTTTAGGAGTTGACCCCCAAAAATTAAAGCCTGATTTTTTTTCGCGTTTTACGTTCGTAATGGTCCACTACACAACGTACTAAAATGGACGCCCCCACAACCCTCCGATACCCCCAGGGGAGGGATAAAAGTCGGCTGAAAACCGGTTTTTCGTGAAAATCTCCTCAAATAAGCCTCAAAATTGAAAAATAGTTATGAACAATCTTGTTCTACGAGTAATTTCCTATCGGAAGGGTTTTTTTCTTTTTCAAAAACACTCACTTCCTTGACCAAAAATTAAGGGTAAAAAACACCTATTTTTCAACAATTTACAGCATTTTTGGAAAAAATCAAAACTTTTGAGAATATCTCCTCAAAAAAGCCTCAAAATGGAAAAATGGTTATGAACAATCATATTCTACGTGTAATTTCCTATCAGACAGGTTCATTTTTTTTCGAAAACACCCGCTTCTGTGCCCTAAAATTAAGGGTGAAAAACGCCTATTTTTCCAATATTTACAGTATTTTTGGAAATGATGGAAATACGAAGCTGAAAATATCGTTTTTGAATCCTTACGACGCAAAGAAATGTTTCATATCACCAATAATCAGCAATAACATCGCGTTTATAGTACCTACTTTTTCTTTCCACAACTTCGATTTTTTAAATGCAGTATTCAATTTCAATAACCTCCCTTATAATTAACGGTAGGGGTTAAAAATTTTGCGGTGACTTTTTTTGAAATACCCTACCAGCATGTATAAAAAAATACTTATTTTGGGTACTTTTAGCTTCGTATTTCCATAATTTCCAAAAATACTGCAAATATTGGAAAAATAGGTGTTTTCACCCTTAATTTTTGGGCAAAGAAGTGGGTGTTTTTGAAAAAAACCGAACCTGTCTGATCGGAAATTGCACGTAGAACACGATTGTTCATAACCATTTTTCCATTTTGAGGCTTTTTTGAGGAAATATTCCCAAAAGTTTTGATTTTTTCCAAAAATGCTGTAAATTGTTGAAAAATAAGTGTTTTTTACCTTTAATTTTTGGTCAAGGAAGTAAGTGTTTTTGGAAAAAACCTTCCGATAGGAAATTACGCGTAGAATAAGATTGTTCATAACTACTTTTCACTTTTGAGGCTTATTTGAAGAGATATTCACGAAAAACCGGTTTTCAGCGGACATTTACCCCCTCTCCGGGGGGCGGAGGGTTGTGGGGTGTCCATTTTAGTATGTTGTGTAGTGGACCATTACGAACGTAAAACGCGAAAAAAAATCAGGCTTTAATTTTTGGGGGTTTGGTACATTTTTTCTCTTATTTGCCTGGTCTATAAAGAAAATTATCGAATCTTTCGACAAATTCGAAAATTGTACTTATGTAATTTTTTTCCACAGGTAAAGAAGATAAATTAAGTACGTGGGTCAAAGACCAATCCCATACGATTAATTTTCATGCATCCGAATGAACATCCTCCGACATCTCGAATAATATTCTTATCGTTTTATGTTACATTCTTTCTCTAAAAAAATTCAGCAACCGCTCAATGTTTACAAAACTGTGCCGAAGGCCTATTCAAAAAATTCGAACGTATTTTTAACGATCTTCAAAGTAATTACGAAAATCCGGCCACACCTCCAGGTAAAGCTGCGAAATCTTTCGTTTAAGTAAAAACCTCAAAAATAAGAATGTTTCGTAATTTATGGAAATAGGCAAAGAACCACAAACCAGGAAATTACCAGAAGAATTAGAACTCACTGTGAATGTTGATCAGTTCAAAGACAGTGAGTAATTTAAATATCTATTTACCTACTGTCGAAAAAAAAGTACAATGATATGCAGGTCGATTTTCTTGACCTTTTGAAATGATGTTTGATGTTTAGTAGATTTTTATAGTATTTTTCACGCTGATCACGAAAAAAGTACTGAAAAAATTCCATCGTCCAAGGATTTTTCACAATTTCAATTTCTAAGAGATTTTTTTACACTTTTTGATAAATTTGGACACTTGAAGTCAATTTTTGGAGTAAAGAGAGGGTTCAATGAAAAAAATGAAGAGAACATGAATTGTAGAGCGTAAAATTTCCTGTCTGTAAAGTTCAATTAGCTTTCCCATAAGAGGCTTAGCTTTCGAGATATTTTAGGTGAAAGTTGGAGGTTCAAATTTTTTAAAATTGAAAATAACTCAAAACTAAGCCTTATAGGAAAAAACTAATTTGGACTTTACAGAAAAGAAATTTTACGCTCTACATATCTTGTTCTAATTTTTTTTTGAGGTTTGAATTTCCCAGAAAATCGATTTAATTCTGATTGGTGATTCTAACCTACTTTTTAGTACTGAGTTGGAATATGATTGCAGTTTTACTCCATCACGTCAGGATTTTGTTTAATTGGAATATTTTGTTGGGAATTCTTACTAAATTTTTTGATTTAACTTCTGACTCTTGGAGTCGATTTTCTGAACAAAGAATGGGGTCAACAAAAAAAATGAACTGAACAAAAATTGTAGAGCATGAAATTTCATTTCGTACAGTCTGATTAGATTTTTTTTCTAAGAAGACTTGGTTTTTGAGATATTTTCAATTTTTGAAAAAAAGTTGAACTTTCAAATTTCAACTGAAATATCTCGAAAGCTATGCCTCTTAAGAAAAAACTATTTGAACTTTACAGAAAAAACTATTTGAACTTTACAGAAAGTAAATTTTACGCTCTATACATTTTTTTCGTTTAACCCTTCCTTTTCTCAGAAAATTGACTTCAAGTCATCAAGTGTCAAAAGTTATCAAAAAGTGTAAAAAAAATATTCAACAAAAAATTCAAATTGTGAAATATCCTTAGGCGATGAAATTTTTTCGCTATTTTTCTCGTGGTCAGCGTGAAAAATACGATAAAAATCACTCATTAAACTTCAAACAGCATTTTCCATGTCGACCTGTGAATCTAATACCAATGATTTTGTATCTAGGATGCGATGCGATAGTAATCACAGGTGAGAAAGAAAATAATTACTATTTTTTGGAGAATAAAAACGATTCAATCGTCGTCTAACGTCAAACTGATTAAACCTAATATTCGAATAGAATTAACCTCTTTGAACATACTCGAAGAAGAATTCGCCGCAACGTATATCACAAAACTTGATAAATTGTACGAAAAGAGTCCCATTGAAAAAAAGAAAAACCAAGTATTCGGTAAGATTATGATTTTTTAAAAATGGGTAATTAAGTTAGTTGTGAGCTGGGAATGTACCCTGTTCCCGGTTTCAAAAAAAACTCCATGTAAAAAGTGCTCTAGAAATCAAAATTAATGTGCATTTTCGCTGGACAAAAAAATCAGTTGGTTTGTTGTATGTAGGTATGGGTCCCGTAGCACAAAAAACCACATTTCGGATTTTTGCCTTGGTACAATAGGGAGCTGAGGCCTGAAAATCTCCCTTTTTTCCAATTTTTAAATTTGACCTTATACAAAATTTTTTTCACATTCTGGTAGCAGACACTCCCCCGACTCCAAATATATGTCACATCCCTTGGATCACGAGCACAATGGGATGCTGGGCCCCCAATGTGCGATTTTTTGCCAAATTCGATCATTTTTGGCACAATAATGCCTCTGTAGGCGCCATGCGGTATGCTGGACAAAAAAAATCAAACGCAATGTATTCTTGGGTTCATTTCGCGTCCAATGAGCCAAAGTTTGAGGAAAACTGTTGGCACAATAAGTAAGCCGTAGTGGAATTTCAAAGTCTTGAAAACGCGTGATTTCCTCTCCTTTTCATTAAAAAATAAGTTATGAAAAAAAAATCGAAAACTTGGGTTGCGACCTATCAAAATAGGTTGAAATTTCACGAGCAGAACAAAATTATTGATGAAAATTGCATTTGAGTGATTTTAACCCATTTTGAGCCCCAACTAGGGTCAATTTTTGAGTATTTTCAAAGAATTGACATGTGACCTATGAAAGTGGGGTAGAAGTTCACCAGAAATTCGAAAATATTATCCAAAACTTTTTTTGAGCAATTTTTGGGAATTTAAAAAATATTATCCAAACTTTTTTGAGCAACTTTTGGGAATTTTAAGCTTCAAATTGAGTCAATTTTTTATTCATATCAAAAAAGTGGCATGTGACTTATGTAAATGGGGTAGAATTTTGCCAGAAATTTAAAAATATTATCCAAAGCTTTTTTTGAGCAACCTTTGAGAATTTTGAGCTTCGAATTGAATCAATTTTTGATTAATTTCAAAAAATTGGCATGTGACCTACGAAAAAGGGATAGAATTTTGCCAAAGATTTTAAAATGTAATCCAAAACTTTTTAAAACAACTTTCAAGTTTGAGTAATTTTAAGCGCAAAATATTTTATTGGAATGCGAAAAAATTAACAATCTAAACGAATAAAAAGGAACATTAAAAATTTAAATCAATTACAATCATTATTCGATTACGATTTTTGGTTTCTCTATGAAATTTCAATGCATACTGATAGGTCTATCTAAAAATATACTAAATCAAAGGCTCAAAATTTTCAAATATTTATCAAAAAAAATTTGGATGGTATTTTTGAATTTCTGGCAAGCTTCTACCCCACTTTCATAGGTCACATTTCAATTTTTTGAAAATACTCAAAAATTGACCTCATTTGGGGCTCAAAATGGATTAAAATTACTCAAATTTAATTTTCAACAATAATTTCGTTTTGCTCGTAAAATTTCAACCAATTTCGATAGGTCGTAACCCAAGTTTCAGATTTTTTTCATAACTTTTTTTTTAATGAAAGGGAGAGGAAATCGCGCGTTTTGTAACCCAAGTTTCAGATTTTTTTCATAACTTTTTTTTTAATGAAAGGGAGAGGAAATCGCGCGTTTTCAAAACTTTGAAATTCCACCACGGCCTATTGTGCCAACAATTTTCTTCAAACTTTGGCTCATTGGACGTGGAATAAACTCAAGAATACTTTGCGTTTGATTTTTTTTTGTCCAGCATACCGCATGACGCCTACAGAGGCATTATTCTGCCAAAAATTATCGAATTTGGCAAAAAATCGCACATTGGAAGCCCAGCACTCCATTGTGTCCGTGACCCAAGGGATGTGACATATATTTGGAGTCGAGGGAGTGTCTGCTACCAGAATGTGAAAAATATTTTGTCCAAGGTCAAATTTAAAAATTGGGGAAAAATGGGGTTTTCAGGCCTCAGCTCCCTATTGTGCCAGGGCAAAAATCCAAAATTCGGTTTTTTGGGACTATGGGACCCATACCTACAACAAATCAACTGATTTTTTGTCCAGCGAAAATGCACGCTCAATGAACAATTTTTGCCTCTTGGACTGTAAACCATAAGTCATTCGATTTATTACTGGATTAAATCACGAATTTGTATTTTTCTAGAGAGCGCCGAATCGTATTATGCCTGCGCAAGATGGCCATGTGCCATAGGTAAGTAAAATGGGGTTGTAATTATAATTTACTTTTTTTTTTTTTAAATTTGGAAGTATTAATAAATTAATCTGTGTGGACGTTAAATCTGTAGCCGATGTATCAGATGTTCCATTGTCAAGTAAATTATTTTTTGAATTATTCGAGCTTCGATACTCGATTTTTAGTGTTTCTAAACGAACATTTTGCTAACTAATTAAATTTTTATTTGATGCAGATGCTATAGAAAATATTATAGCGAAGAAAAGCAAGGATAGTAATGACTTGATTATAGATTGATAACGTGATGAACCGCGACCCAACCCTACTAAAAGGGCATGTACATAATTCATATAGATTATGGTATTTCATATTTTTCATTGTAAGTAAATATAAATAGACGGAGGACATATCACTGAAGTCACAAGCCAAATTAAAATATTCCACAGGTTTTCATTATTATTGATAAGAGATTTCTAATTTTTATGCAAAAAATGTTTCAATAAATACATATTACCCCACCGTACCATTGGGTTTGAATAATTAAATCTATTTCAAGTTTTAAAATCTATGGAATAAAAATTGTAAAAAAAAAACATAATTTGTGAGTAGGCAGACACTCAAGATATATTCTTCCGATTTGAACGATACCTAAAGAAATTTTTTAAAATCATTTTTCAATCCCCTCGTAATTACATTTCTACTGACCAAGTTGATTTTTCAATTTTTGACGAAAACCGAAAATTTTAAAAATCATAATTTTTCGACAAAAATGCAATTTTCTCAAAAAGTAAGTAGTTTTTTTTAAATAAACGTTTATGAAAGTTAAAATACACCATTTTCGGTCGATTTCTGAAGCCTTTAGGGAGCTTATGATTTTCTGCAGTATTTTGTCAAGATTTCTTATCTGATTTTTGGAATTTTTTTGAACAGTTTCAACAGAAAATTTACTTTTGTCGCGATATGTGGTAAAAAAATACAATTGAAAAGTCAAAGCTAGATTTTTTTATTAAATTAGGTACTCAGAAATAGGCAAAAATCAAATTTTCAGCAGCCTAAATTGATTTATGAACACATGGAAAAATTAGAAAATAATGTAGGTACCAACAGAAAAAAAAATCAAAATCGAGATGCAGGGTCTTAGATGGTCGGAAATGACGAAGTGAAATTGCATGGAGAAAAAAACATGTACATTAAGGTGAGTCGAAAAAAAAAACATATCTTGGATTTTTACCAAATTTGGTGAGGTGGTTTACTTTGAGTGGAAGACTTCACAAAAAAAAATTGAGTCCCTGAGGGGCAAGGGGAGGGGAGCAGGAGGTGCTCAAAATGCACCTTCTTTTGAAAAAAACACAGTTTTTTGCGTTTTTTAGCCAATAAAAATTGCGTGAGAAGCTTTCGTAGCACTTAAAAGATGCGATTTGAGTTTCTACATCTCCCTAAACCATTGTCATTCTTCTCCGATCAAAACTCGACTACTACCAGGGGGTTGAAAAGTTGCAGATTGCAATATTTCAACAATATGAAATTTTCTCCAAGCTGGAATGATTTTTTGTCATCGAGTAAGTGGACAAAAATTTTTTTCAACCACTGAAAGTGAATTTTGAAAAAAAAAATTAAAATTTTATACGCCAGTGCAGCCAACAGCAAATCATAAAATTTCAAAATACGAAAATTATATCGACTTTGAATCGATTATTTTTTTCGCCTGAAAATATTATGTATTTTTTTTTTCAATCACGGAAAGTATATTTCGAAAATTTTGTATGTCAGTGCAGCCAGTTGCTAATTGTGATATTCTGATATTATGATTATGAACTCGAATGCATTATTTTTTCGTCAAGTAATTGGGCCAATATTTTTTCCCAATCAATAAAAGTATGTTTTGAATTTGAAGACATCAGAATATCACAATTAGCAACTGGCAGCACTGACGTGCGAAATTTTCAAGAAAAATTTTAAACTTTTTATATCATCTGATGATTGAAAAAAAAATTATTGTGAATTTTTCAAACGATAAAAAAATTAATTATAGGTCAACGTAAATTCCATAGTGTAGCATGTCACGATTTGTAATCGGCTGCACTGATATGCAAAATTTTCGAATTTTTTTTCGAAATATACCAATTTTAGTGATTGAAAAAAAATACATAATATTTTCAGGCGAAAAAATTATCGATTCAAAGTCGATATAAATTCCGTATTTTGGAATTCTATGATTTGCTGTTGGCTGCACTGGTGTATAAAATTTTCAATTTTTTTTCAAAATTCACTTTCAGTGGTTGAAAAAAATCTTTGTTCACTTACTCGATGAAAAAAAAACCATTCCAGCTTAGTGAAAATTTCATATTAAGTATTGAAATATTGCAATCTGCAACTTTTCAACCCCCTGGTAGAAGTCTGAGTTTTGATCGGAGAAGGATAACGATGGTTTAGGAAGATGTAGAAACTCAAATCGCATCTTCCAAGTCCTACGAAGGCTTCTCACACAATTTTTATTGGCTAAAAAACGCAAAAAACAGCGTTTTTTTCAAAAGGAGGTGCACTTTGAGCACCTCCTGCCCTCCTCCCCTTGCCTCCCCGGGGGCTCAAAATTTTTTTGTGAAGTCACGCACTTAAAGTAAACCACCCCACCAAATTTGGTCAAAATCCAAGATTTTTTTTTTCGATCCCCCTAATGTAACATATTACATAAGAATTTGATTTTTGCCAATTTTGCATGGAAAAGTACATACCTGCCATTTCCCTAAAAAATTACAATTTTATGAAAAAAATATTCGGAGCAGGTGAAATTTTGGGTGCAAAAGTTTTTGATCAAGCACTTTTTGGAAATTTTCAAACAATCGCAAAAACAAATTTTAAAATTTTAAATACCTAAGCAAATATCGCTTGACTGGTTTAGTTAGCAAAGTTGGTGACGTTGAAAAATTGTTCAACCTTAATTTACTACCTATACTTACTTAAGCTTTTTCTTTTTTAGCATTGACTGACCTTTAAAGCTGTTTCAATACAACTGAAATACCTATTTTCAATTTGACGAGAAATTTTAACAATTTTTTCAAAATTTCGTACAATCTCGCCGATTTTACAACGTTTCAAACAACTTCAGTAGCAGCCCATCACGTTCAACATTTCAAACAATTTTTCTACGATTTTAAAAAACACCATCATTTTTCAACCACCACACAACTTACCAAACAAAAATTTTTAAAAAGCACCGAATTAGGAATATCGCTAGAATAGGTCACTTCAAAGTCAACTTTCAGCATCTTTTCTGAAATATTTCCAAAAAATATCGTAAAAATTAAAATTTTCCGAAACTTTGAATTTAAATATTTGCATTTTCACCAATTTTTCCATCAAATATACGTTAAATATGAATTGAGTAAAATCGCAAAATGTAAGTCAGCAATATTACAAATGTAAGTACCTACAATATGATCAGATTACGAAATCTGATTTTTATGGCTCCATTCTTGAAATTTTTTACATTATTGCACTTGACGATAACTTTCTCGGAATCACACATCAACCACCCTATCACAAACACCTCCTTAGGAATCTCAACTGACACTTTACATTAAATAATCTTTAGACGTAGGCTGACGTAGGAAATTAATCTCGGCAATTTTTCAAATCTTCAACAGTTGTAAAATGACTCAACCCGAAGCTGTTGAAAAACATCAATTTACGATGTTTAAACAGGTGCTTAATACGTACGTTTTTCATGAGACGTCGTTCTTTACCTGATTTATTTTTTCATTTTACAACTGATTTCCACATTTGGTGTTGGTTTCGTACGACAGAAAATTGAAATGAATTTTCCACTCATTATTCTGCTCATTGGTAAGTTATGTTGTTATAGTGCTTACCTAAATTCAAATCTCTTTTAAAATAAGTATATTTTTCCTCCTCAATTAACCAGGATTTTCCATATTTTCGCCCATAAAATCGAGTATATTTCGTAAGTAAATTTTTTCCATACGAATAAAATTAATACACGAAAGAAATTGATTGAAATTTAATTTACAGCTGATGAAGTACGATTAAGTAAGTAAATCTATGATCAGAAAATTATTTCGGTAACTTCGTAAGACCAAAAACCATGTTAAATCTGATTCGACAGAGGTTGGCGAATGTTTGGATAAAATTTTTCTCCGAGATCAAAATTGGATGCGAAGAGTAGAAGATTATTTATTCAGTAAGATATCTTGGAAATATTTTTAATTAATTTTGGGAGACACTTTCATCATACACACGATTTGTTTTAATCAATCATAGGTCTTTGTGATAAAACCAAACATGATCTACTTCACTTTTCTGAAAGATTGGAAAAAGAACAGACGAGTAAATATAGCACCGAGAATTTTCAAAAAATGACCCTTAAGTATGTCGAATGTAGAATAATCGTTACGTGATTTCGCTACTTGAATATGTACAGAGCCTAAGCCAGCTTACGATGAATTTAAAACGTGTCTAACGAAAATAGACGAAATTAATGCTGAAAAATGGATCGAAAGATACGAAGAATATGCACTGGAACCTATCAAACACAGCGGATTTAAAATTTTGGATTTCAGCGAAATTAATCAAGTGGTTGTTGGTTAGTATTTGATATTCGTAACGAGATGAAAAATAATTTCGAAAAATTACCTCGAATTGACGTAATAAAATCAAATTCTAGGTTTATGTGCGGAACGAGAATGGGTCGTATATGAAGAATTAGAAGGTAATCTTGCAATATTTTTTTTTAGATTTTTCAGAAAAGTATTTTTTTTTTATTAAAATTAATTCGCATAATTATTATTTCAGAAAAAATCGAACAACCTAGTAAGTTGTACTCCAAATCAATTTGATACGATAATTCGTACGCTGTTAATTAAAAAACGTCCTCAACCTTATCCACAGAAGCCTTCCATTGCTTACGAGGCTGCGCAGCAAAACTATTCGATACGTTTGAGAAGCTCATTAAAATAATGAAAATAGAATATCAATTGTACTTGAAACGAAAGCAGGGCAAAAATGTCGACGACACAGGTAAAAGTTCTTTAATAAGTTGAACAGAAAAATGGACGAGATAGTAAAGTTGGATTGCATGGTTTTCAAAAGAATACGAGTCAATTGATGGGAAAAAAGGCATCGATGAAAATGACGATATCGATAAAAAAGATATCGAAAAAAAAGATGATATTGTTGAAAAAGACGATAATCAGGCTGAAAACCAATCCGGAAATGAACTTCAAAAACAAGACGTTTCCAAAAATGACGAGCAAAGTAAAGAAGGAGATAGAGGTGAAAATTTACTTCCTATATTTATTTCCATTTTTCAAATTAGAAAGAGACTAAATAGGTACATAGGTAGATGTGGATTTTTTAAGCCTATAAAATACTACAATGAGAGTTTAAACTTTAGGTAGCTCAGAATTTTGAGCTACAAGTGAGTTCTAACTCCCAAAAAAATATTTAAATGAAAAGATAGGCGAATTGATTCCATGATTTCCATTTTTTTTCGTAATATGTACGAGTTGATTCCTACTTTTTCTCACACATTTCTTTAAAATCTGAACTTTGGGCATAACATTTTTTTCCAATTTTTTTTTTCCAATTTTGAATTATTTTCAAGTGTTAATTTTTTCTCACGTATTTTCAACGTCAACATTTTTTTAGCCTAAATTTTTTTCAGATTTTTTCATGTTTAAGTATACTTTTTTGACTTTTTTCTCAAAATTGTTCTCAATTTTGAATTTTTATTGAATTTTTGATACCTTTCCAACGTTTTTTTCCAAATTCTTTTTCAACCCTAAAATTATTTTCATTGGGCTTAAAAACCGCTTTTTAGAATTTAAAGTTGGCACCAGAAGATTTTGAAAAAGTTTTAAATTGGATATAGAATTGAAAAAAAGGGTGAAATTAAAAAATTGCTGAAAAAACCACGATCTGTACACTTTCAAACGGGCCGTGATGGGGAGGGGGTGTAAACAATTCGAATGAAAAATTTAATGGGCTAGTCGGATTCGTCACCTCAAACTGTGCACAGAAAATACCAAGTTTTTCAAAATTAGAAATTTTAGGCGGTTTTATAGTCGAAAAACTCGATTTTTTGTCATTTTAACCAAAAATGTCCAGCTTTGGGAAGCGATGGCTCAGCTCCCTGAGGTCGAGGGAGGCGAAAAAATTTTGGGGTGTACTTCTACACCTACAGAACCATTTACGTGAATTTGAGCGAAATCGGTGCAAATAAATTTTTTCTTTCATAAGGGGTCCCTCCCCCCTCCCCCCCTCAAAAAGCAATAGGGGCTGGGGCGATGACTCTGGACATCATATAGAAGCTTTTCCAGCTATAAAATTGCGATTAACATGTTTGTCATTTTTCAAAGTATATTTCTCAAGTACTAGTAAAACGACCGATTTATCGGTTTTTTGAACGTCACGCATAGGCCACCACTCGAAAAAATCTGAAAAAAATTCTCAGTAGTGTAAAATAGAGTGAGAAACGGGAAAATAATTTTTGTTTTATACCATCCGCCAAAACGGTGCCCCAGGGCGATTTTAAACTTTCAAGGTAAAATTTAAGGTCATTGTAGTGCTCGAAAAAATCTGAAAAAATTTCAGGGTACTCCCTTCGAGTACCTCTGCCTACGTGCCAAGTTTGAAAAAAATCGGTTGAAAACTCGCGGAGATAAAATTTTCAGCGTGAAAATCACGTATTTTGAGGCCCCCGCCCCCGGGGGGTGGTAAAAATTCGTTTTTGCGCTCTAAAATCATCTTCTACATAGGTAAGTCGAATGGCATAAAAATTTTGTCAAAGTTCCACCAAGGGCCAAATGACCCCCAAATCACACCAGAACCTTTCAAAACGATTTGAAAAAAAATTGAAGGTGAAACGTCAACATTTTTTTTAGCCTAGATTTTTTCATGTTTAAGTATACTTTTTTTGGATTTTTTCTCAAGATTGTTTTCAATCTTGAATTTTTATTGAATTTTTTTTCTACTTTTGATATCTTTCCAACGTTTTTTCCAAATTTTTTTCAACCCTAAAATTACTTTCATGGGGTTTAAAAACAGCTTTTTAGAATTTAAAGTTGACACCAGAAGATTTTGAAAATGTTTTAAGTTGGATATAGAATTGAAAAAAAGGGCGAAATTAAAAAATATCTACAAATGTTTCAAATGAAAAAAATTTTGGTGTTGAAATTTCAAAACGATTTGAAAAAAATTGAAGGTGAAACAAATAAATTTCAGATTGAAAACATTTTAGAAAAAAATATAAGGGATTGGAAAAGTTGGAAAAAAATTTGAGTAAACTTTTGATTGAAAAATTCAGGGTTGAAAAAAATTTGATACAAAATCTTGAAATTTAAAAAATTTGAACTTGGAAAAAAAATATTGAAAATATCTTCTCGTGATATCTCCCGATGGGTAACGCTAATAGGCGGTGAGAATAGAACTGAAGCAAAACTTGTATCGATCTAAATCATTTTGTAGGTACATTAATTTTATGTTGTATTTTTTTTCAATTTCAGAAGAAGAACATCACCACGTACGAGATTTTTTTAAAAAGGTCCAAAAGAAACTTCACATCCACAATACTCACTATGAATACAAAGAAGGGATTCCTAATTATGAAGAAAGTAAGCCTACCTAAATTAATTACGAATCGAATCAAATTATTAATTTTTTCCCCTGTTTCTATATCACAGCATGTGAAAAATCTGAAGATCATGGTAATGCCATACTACATTAATCGATTAATAATTTTTTTCATTCTGATACGAATAATCAGTGGAAATTTGATTTTTTTCAAAATAATTCAACAGATATCGAAACTTTGACGATAATTGGAAAAATCTGGGCTAAACATTACATCGATGAGATTGAAAAGAGATACGAAATATTCCACTTCGAACCGATAAAAGAGGAAGTAAAATGTAACGTTGAACATTTATAGTATATAATTCATAAGAGACCTTTCTCATGTTTAATAGTCGAAGATTTACTCACAAGATCACAAGATCTATCCCAACGTGATCGTTAATTTTTCTCCTCACCCGCGTCATCATCTTTCTCTTGGTTTTACATTTTTGATCAAAATTTATAAATTTGATCAATATTAGAAATTTTTGAACCTGTATCAGGCATATTAGGTACCTGATCTTCATATAAAGATAAAATCTAGATATATTTCACATACCAATGAGAATAAGTAGATGAAAAAATCACCACGATACGATTTCCTTTGGCTTTCGCGATCTCTGATCTTCGGGATGTTCATTGGTAAGGTCACTCGATTGATAATTTATAATTGAACCAAGGAAATTTTTTTTATATTCGACACAAAATTTGAAATTATTCACATAAATCATTTTAAAAGAATTTGTGGGTATCGATTCAAAAAAACAATTTGACATATTTCGAGCCAGAGAAGGAGAAACGACACACAATTCCTATTGCCATCGATTTCACACTCCCTAGCCCCAATTTTTCAAATAACTCGTTCCTGGCTTACACTGATGCGTCGATTAATCAGAGTTCAGCGACATCTGTACTTGGATTTCGAAAAATTCGATTTCCTGTACGCCATTTCATCAATTGCACGACCTGTATCCATCAAGTTTTAAAATTTCAATCAAAAAAAGCTGGCCTAAATAATGGATCTGCAATTTATCACTTTTCTTTTTTCTTTTCAGATGCTTTTAATTCATATTTACATTGCAGCAGATGGGTTTGCGCGATGGGTAAGATTAGTAAACCAATTAAATTAAAAAATTGAGTAATAATTTCTGCACTGGAAAAACACTCGTGCTCAACTGACCCCCCCCCCCCTCCCCAAAAGCGGGCCGACAATTATTTCACTAAAATGATAATTTCTTCGAAGTTAAATTAATGCTTCGTTATAATTTTGGAAAAAATTCCTCTACCCCCAACAACCTATTTTTTTTTTTCTTCGTCTTGACATACTTTTTCACAACTGTGAAAGTAGCTCAATCATTCTACAACTTATTTTTTCTAAAATAAAAATCACGAATAATTTCTCCATTAAAATTTTTTTATCACCCAGGTCACAGAGAAGATATTCCATTCCTGGGTAATTTTTTTCTTCAACTTCAACAAACAATTTCAAACCTAAAATATGTACAATTATTCATATTGACCTGATTTTTATTCCAATTATAGAATACGTGGCGGATGTTAGAACCGAAATAAGCATGACTGCGAGATTCTTCATCGATTATGCGGAATACTCGCATTTAATCGAATAGGTTCAAGAGCTGCAAACTTCAACACCAGTCCAATAAACACTCATCATTTCATCAACATCGAACAGAAAAAAAAACATTCGAGCAACAAAAAATTATATCTGATTTACGATCACAAATTTCAAGTTGACAACATTCTTTCATCCAATAAAATAATTCGCTCATCTCAAAACAATAGAAATATCAATTAATTTTATATCCTAAGGCACATCAGGCCATCAGTGTTTGATATAAAACGTATAAAATACACCTTCATAAAATATCCTGTGTATACCTTTTCAATCATAATTAAAAAAAAAAAACATTTCATTCGGTGAATGAGTCAACGTCTGGTATACTTATATAAAATTGTAGATTGACTCATCTTATTGAAGATCAACATCCTTTAGTTAGGGATTTTCATACGAGTAAATTTTCAATATGAGAGTCTGGCATGCATAAAAATTGATCTGACAGCTGATTCATAGAAAAAGAAGAATGTTGGGGTTCAGACCTCCCATCGAATTTGAAACTGGAAAAATTTTGAAATTTTAAAATAAACTTCAATCGACTCGATTCGCAAAATTTTAAAATATGAAAAAATAAAACAGCACTGGTAGGTCCCTAAAAAGCAAAAAATTTACAAAGAAAAATCGTGTAATTAAAAATATTTGAAATAGAGAAGCGAAAATTCAATTCGATTTGAAAAATCAAAAAGTATTGAAAGCCAAAAAGTGAAAATCCAATTTAAAAAAAAGGTTCAAGTTGAAAAATCAGAAATTAAATTCAATCTAAAAAAATCAAAAAAAAAATGAAAACCTTCGCAAAAAACCCATTCTAAGTTTGAGGTGAATAAGCTAAAATCACAAACGTTGAAAAAATTCAAGAAAATGAAAACAAAAGCGAAATTTAAATCAGACGAATTTCATAAAAATCAATTGAATCGAATCAAAATTTAATAAAAAAACAAATCGATTAAAAAATTTAGATGAAATTTCACTCTTAAAAGCATTGAAAAAATTCGGTTTGAAATGGAAAAGCAGAAATTCAATCAGATTAAAAAAAAATCGAAGAACATTGAAAACCAAAAAAGGCAAATCGAAAGAATTTTATAAAAAGAAATTTAATCAAATCAAAGTGTAATTAAAGGCAAAATATTACAACAAAAATCGGGTGAAATTTACCCCCTCACCTCAAGCTCTGAAAACAATTTAATCAAGAAATGAAGTCGACTAAGACTTTGAGTATTAAGGTTGTAAGAAATTGAATTAAAAAAATCGAAGAACATTGAAAACCAAAAAACCAAATCGAAAGAATTTTATAAAAATAAATGTTATCAAATCAAAATTTAATTAAAGCCGAAATATTATAACAAAAATTTGCTGAAATTTACTCCCTCCTCTCAAGCTCTGAAAAAATTTAATCAAGAAATGAAGTCGACTAAAACGTGAGTATCAAGGTTGAAAAAAATTTAAATTACTCTCAACTTTTCAGACACGATAAAATTTTAAAAAATATATAATTCATACTTACAATAAAAAAAAATTTGAAAATTATCAAAAATTAATGGCACCCAAAACGTAAAAAACTCCAAAGAAAAAGTATTTACCTAATAGGAAAAATTCAAAAAAAAAATCTACTCTTATCAAAAGATCAATAACACTACGCTTAATTAAAAATTAATCTGCATGAAATGCCGAAATTCAAAATAATTTAAATAAGAGATAAACGCGAGATGCAAAATTCATTGTCGAGTTCCCGAAAGAATATGAATGGAGTAAAAATAAAAGATGAATTTGGCAAAGCAAGCCAAGAAATCAAACTTAAAAAAAAAACAGGCATAAGAAATCTGCAGTGAATACCTGGGTTTTAATACTTAATTAAAAAGTAATAAAAATCACGCATTAAATAATAAAAATCACTCACCCAATACTCCAGACGCAATGAGCAAGTTTAGGAACATAACACATTAAACACCATAATGAAAACGCGAAATCAAAATTTCATTCAAAAATATTATGAGAACGAGCGACGAAAAAAAAACACCTTAAACACAATAATTACACGTAACACGAAAAAAAAGGTCGCACAGCTTAAGGCTGTACGTGTACACCTTTCACCACGGCTGACGAACACAAACTGACGACCGACGACGACGTGACGATGGCAGGACATCAATATCATATTAAGGATACTCAAAACCAATACCTCCCACTGTTGCGATAACACAGATGGGGATGATTCATAAAATTCCTCAACGGTGTCGCTATCCAGCAGTTTAGTCACGTAATATTTTCACAAACCTGTTCAAGTTCACTATCTCCGATTGTGGGCCCGAATGCCCGAAACAACACAAAAGGATTACGTAGTACGACGAGACTCACACTCATAAAATTTATAAAGGTTTCTTTCTTTTTTACAAAAAGGCAAGCTCAAATTGATTTTTAACCAATATACTATTCAGATCAGATAACATCTTCGCTGACGATTTTATTGCCCTGTGGTATAAATTTTTACAACTCTCCTTCGAAAAATAACAATAAGGACAGTGAGTTATGATTTTGGAATTTTAAATATTATCATAAAATAGCAGATGGTTTTCTAATCATAAAATTTCTTTGATCTCTTACCCACCGAAAAGGAGGGGGCCATAAAATACCACACTCTGTATAAAAAATTCTTTCCCTCTTTTTTTTTTTTAGAATGTAAATATTATAGCCGACAGACGTTTCTGATCTGAATGATTGATGGGGTCAAATTAGCAAAAATTTTCAAAAAATCACTCAATAAAAATTTTCAGAGTTGCATCCTTCCATTTCTATCGCCCAGCTTACAACGTGTACAAATTTTCCAAAATTTCAAGGGTACAAGGGTCAATATCACTTCATGAAAATTACCACGCTCAAATACTAAAAAGAAAACCTATTCCCATGATTTTTTTTCAGATTTCTACATAATATTCCAGAATTTCAACAAATCACTAAAAATCAAGCATTTTGCTAAAAAACTCAACATCAAACTTTGAAAAATTTCTATGACTATTCCGAATCTTCCTTCAATCATTTTTACAACTCCGCAGGTCGAATTGCTCTAACAATTAAGGGAGGTATCTCAACTCGAAGTAAAATTCGAGCCAAATAATAATAAAAAAAAAAGTACATCATAAAAGAACCCCAAATCCAACATTTCAGGTGCTGAAGTTCATTTTTCGAATTTTTGCGAATGTTTGAAATTTCAAAATTACCTCATCGTCATCACTCTGCAAAATATGAAAATTTGATCTAATCATCGAAAAAAGCTGAAATTTGGTAAGTATATACCCTATTTTTGGTCTGCCAAATCGATTAGAAGCGGTTTCGAGACGTTTCCAAGCCACCAAAAATTTTTGGAATTTTTCATCCCTGAAAAAAAAAACCATAAAAATGGTCCATATGAACTTCAGAACCTATACCAGTCTCAGATTACCCATATTGGTGACCTATTTCATCGAATAAAGCATAATTTTCCAAAATTCATAACTTTAAGTTCAAATTTACATTTTTAGGCAGGAAATTTTTTGGAAAAAATTTGAAAATAGGTACGTTGATAGGCCAAAAGTTGATAAATATCCAATTTTCGATCTGCCGAATCGATTGGAAGCGGTATCAGGACGTTTCAAAACCTCCAGAAAATTTTGGATTTTTCCAGTGCTGGAGAAAAGCCCATAAAAAATATTTTCATATTTTGCATAGCGATGAGGTAAATTTGAAATTTCAAAAATTCACCAAAATCTAAGAAATGAACTTCGACGTCTGAGATTTTGGGTTTGAGGTTCTTTTATGATGCACTTTCAATTTATGTTTTTTTGTGCTCAAAATTTTACTTTGAATTGAGATACCTCTCTTGTAAGGATCTGAGAGGGGGGAGAAGACCTTGCCCCTCAGAGAGGTTTCTTAGGTCGTGGGAATTCTTCCGCCCTGCTCTTATGGATATCTCCAAATTAGTGCTCAGAATATAGGTCTGGACCCTGGCTAACTCAGTAGTATCACATTAACTCTTCTCTCACATGGATAACAAAAGTCACTCTTGCTTCATGCTTTACACTTTATTGCACTTCACAAGGATAAATTAACTATCTAACATATTCGTGTGCATAGCACCGCGTACATAATTATACTACAAGGTTGGATAGGCATCGCCTATCCGAGGTGTTAGCTTTCGTATCGGCCGGCTCAGTGTTACCACCTGAGAGGCCTGGGCATTCCCACCGTGACAGATCAACAGTTTTACGATACAAGGCGTCAAAATTGGTTATAAAAAAACAGCGAAGGTCCCCCCCCCCTCCTCCACGAGTGCACCCAGAAATTGTGTAAGAGAGGGGCTGATGAGAATCGAATTTCAGTGCGCTGGAGTAGACAGGGTATTTTCTGTGGGTAGACAGATAATACAAATGTACAGATTTGAGTGAAGAAAAATTGTAAAAATTACGAGATTTTCTGATTTTTGACTGAGAAATCAATAATTTTTAACCAAAAAATCAGCGAAAAAGCACTAATTTCGAATGAAAATTATTTCAAACTGATTAAAAAAGACAAGAATTTTTGCAAAAACTGATTCAAATTCAGAGAGTGGTACGCTTATTAAAAAAATAGGTGCTAAAATACTGTCTGAACGAAGCAAGGGCGAAATTTTTTTTAAAATCATACTCTTCTTTGAAATTTTTATGATGGAAAATCTCCTTTGCGAGAAGGAGGGGGCTCGACTCCCTCTCCCCGCCCGGGGGGGGGGCGCTCATATCCTCCTCGAAACTCCCAGGAATCCAAACAACGTTAATTTTTAACCTTTAGAATGAGAAAACCTCGTAAAAAAAACTCGACCAAACATTCGCCCAATCCAATAATCACCAAACCCGATAAAATTTTTCAAATATTTTATTTTGGCAAAGTGGTAAAACAATACTTAGTAAAAGATATTACGTAACTACATATGATCTACAAAAAAAAATCATAATTAAAAAAAATGTTTAAAAAATATTACACTAAGAGTCTTCAATCGTCAAATAAAATATTCTAGGATAAGAGAGTATTTATAAATAACAAGAATATATAGGAAAATCTGTTGTATTTATAACGTATTAAAAATAACGTAAAGATGAGTATTGTTAAACGCGAACCGAAAAGAAATTCTGTTATGTACACGTATTGCTGAACATGATTAGGACAAGAAGCACCCTTTTCTACAATGGGTAATGTAGATAGAAAAGAAAATCTGTGTACACCATTTTTTCTACAACCACTTATTAAAATACCCCTTATCATAAATACGTATTAATTATTCGACAGAAGGGTTAACACATTTAGCAACGTAACTTGGACACCGTGTAGAAAAAGGACAAAATTTCCAGTATAATAAAAATGAGATCTGTAGTTAAGTACAATTTCACAAAAAAAAAAGAGAAGAAATTCAAGATCGTTAAAATCAAAGTGCCAAGTTACTTTGCTTTAGGTAGTACCATTTTTGATTCAATCGCTTAGCACGGTAATATTATTTATAATGCGTTACTAATATAATAAATTAATGACTGATTTGTATATAACGAACGCTTTACATATAAAAAATTAAAAAAAAAAACAATAGTAATCAACAAAAATTGAGAAAACTATACATAAATAATACACACGATAATAAGGTCACGATGAAGATACATTTTACGTATTTACACACCATAAATAACAAAACTATATAAGACGTAATACATAATAACTGAAGGTAACTTAAAATATTTTTGTTTTTTTTTGTCATCAATTAAAATAACGCAGGTATTCACAAATATACACGTTAGTTTAGATAAAGTTATCATTTAATATCACAAATTTGTTTATTTCGATGATTTCTACGTAACAAGAAACGGTATCGGAGAAACCGCGATCATTACAAAAAAAATTGAAAAAAAAAACAAAAAAATCATCATATCGTAACTAAATGACTAAAAAAAAAAATAACCTTACGACTTGTGATTTCTCCTTTTACGTTTCCTTTTCGTAGAGTCTTTTTTAAAAGCGATATTTCCCGGATCGTCGGCTAGTTCGGGATACCTTTGAACACTGTGGATATCGATACCGTCGTATCCTTCGATTCGACCTCTCAACAGCAACTCGTCTTTTTCCTCTTCGGTCCAGTCGCCTCGAGCGCCGCTCAGACCAGCTGATATGAGGGTTTTTTCCAATTCCCAGGCTCTTTCGACGGCTCGTTTGTGGGCATGTTTGAGCAACCGGTGGCGTTCTTGTTGAGGCTCGACGCCGTATCGGACGGAGATCAGGGCGTCTGAGCTGTGCAGCCGGAGTTCTTTGCCGTCGGCTGTGTCGTGGGTGGATACGTTGAACATGCTACCGAGTCTGCGGAGCTCTTCTAGATCGTCTCGTATTTTTAATGGGTTGTCCTGAGGTGAAAAAGGGTATTTGTTGGTAAATCGTTGCGATCAGAAAGGGCCAATGTACGATGGAAATAGGTCTAGGCGACAAGAAATCCAATCACGACAGAAAAAGAGCACGACAGAAAGTCTAGGGCTGGCGATTATAATCGATTAATCGATTAATCGATTATTTTTTTCTTTAAAATCGCCCAAAAATCGTTTAATCGATTATTCGATTATTTTAATCGTCTAATCGACCGATTATTTTTAATCGTCTAATCGACCGATTATTTTTAATCGTCTAATCGACCGATTATTTTTAATCGTCTAATCGGTCGTTTTTTGAAGTCAAAAAAGTAGCTCAAAAAGCACGAATTTTTGTTTTTTTTTTGTTTTCAAAACATCTGGTTGGAAAATTTTCATTTAAAAAAAAATAATGAGTCAGCAAATTTCTTTTTTTTAATAACATTAGTTGACAGATTTTTCATTTTCAACCCCGAAATTTTTGCCCAAACTGAAGATTTTCACATGAAACAAAGAACTGAAATTGGATTGCATATTTGTCCCAGGACGGGGAGGGGGAGGAAGCGAAGGTGAATTAATTGGTCGATTTGAGAAAATCGGACGATAATTTTTAATCGATTAATCGGGCGTCGATTAATCGATTATTTTTGTAATCGATTAAAATTCGAATAATCGATTAATCGATTTTAATTTCTATAATCGCCAGCCCTAACAGAAACACGCCTTCGAAAATATTTTCACCTCCTAACAAACTGACCAATTAGAAACTTCATCTATTGACAATCAACTGACCAGAGCCTTCAACTCATGGCAAAACTAATTTATGATACGATTTTAAAAAAGGAGGATTATTGCACCAAAAGTGCCCTTTTAACCCACGACTACATTTACACAGAATACCTATGTATTAGGTACGAAAATAAAAAATGATGCGAACGACTAAATCTTTTCCATTTGACTCATGTAAGTTTTCAATTACATATTATCATGCAATCCGATTTTTTCCAAATCCATATTATTTTCAAAATTTTTTCAACTTCATATAATTTTTTCTTTTTTTTCTCAGAATTTTTTCAACTCTAGTAAATTTTTTCTAAATATTTTTCAACTCCAATGAAATTTCTTCTTAACTCTGTAATTGCTTCCTCAAAATCTTTTCTCAGGTCTAACAATTTTTTTTTCAACTTCGGTATTTTTTCCCAATATACATATTTTTCAACTCTAATTCTTAATTTATTATTCAACACGGTGAATTTTTTCTGATTTTTTTCCATTTTTAAAATTTATGTTCAAAATTTTAATTTTTCAACTTCAATGAACTTTTGTCTCAACTCCGAAATCTCTTCCTCAATTTTTTCTCTGCTCCAAGATGTTTTTCAAAATTTTTCCGTTTACTAAGATTTATTTCATTTCAAAGATTTTTACATTTACTGAAATTTTTTCTCAATATTCAACTTCTAAAATTCCATTCTCTGACCTTAAAATTTTCTAAAACTTCAAACTTTCTTTAAATTTTTTCATGTTTCTCAAAATTTTTTCCAACCTAAAATTTTCAAAAATTGGAAAATATACTTAGGTATTTTTAAAAGAAAAATTAGAGTTTAAATAAACAAAATACCAAAATTGAAAACAATTTTTGAGGAGAAATTTTAGAATCGAGAAAAACTTTTTTATAAGAATTGAAGTTTAAATTTGTTGAGCATGTACTTACTTCTGAAAAATATGCATACAATTTTAACACGTTGGGATTTGCGTTTTTGATGATGGACACGCAAATGAAGAAAAAAATTTGATAAAAATTTTAGAAGTGAATAAATTTTTGAAAGAAAATCTTAGAATTGAAAAAAAATTGCAAGAGTTGAAAATTATCCTTCAAAAAAATACCAAAGTTGAAAAAAATTTTAGACCCGAAAAAACGTTCTTTAAAAATAAATTTCAGAATAGACTAAATTGCATTATTGAGTTGAAAAATATACCACGAAAAAAATTGAAGGTGAAACTGTGAAAGACTAGAGTTGAAAATTTTTTGAAAATAATATGGATTTAGAAAAAAAATCAAGTTGCGTGGTAATTGCAGACTCGCATGAATCAAACTGGGAAGATTCAGTCGCTGGTACCATTTTTAAAATTATTTTCATAACTGATGCATATTCTGTGTAAATTTTGTCGTGGGTGTGGGATCCTTTTTGGGTACTTGGAAGCATGATATAGCATATCTCTCAAATTAACCTTTTTGAATGTAAAACTTTTCTATTCAAATCGGTATCATAAAAAAGTCATTTTGAGAGACAATTTTTTGAGTCATTTGAGTGCAAAAACTGGCCTTCAAACTAGTTTTTTTTCGGATTATTCAGTCAATTTTCCACAGAAATCAAGACAAAAAACCGAAAATGAAAAATTTTGAAGGTTTCAGGTTGAGGGTACCAAAACTTCTAAAGCAAGCTTGAGAAATTCTACTTTCGAACTTTATGAAAGTAGGCATGGGCAGTTTAAAGAGTCATTTTTGAAAATGAAAGCTGGGCTTAGAAAACAATCTTCAACCCTTTGGAAAGGAAATCTGACTTCAAAAGATTCAGAAACGAATTTTTGGCTAAGAATGTGAAATTTGAAAATAAAACTGACTCAAAAAATAAATCTTGGAAACATTTTACTAGCCATTTTTAGCCTTTTGTGAACGGGAGGAAAATGGATAAAAAGTATAAATTTTTGGCCAAAAGTACCTATGACCTTTGGATAACTTATATGACTTCCTTGACAGGTTAAAATATTGCTATGGTACAGAGGAAAAGGTTCAAAGCTACAGCAATGTGAAATTTTCATTTTAAGATTTTGAGCTAACATGCGGGGTAAAAAAAATAGAAAAAATAGGTTTGTATTCCCAACATACATTATACAAATTTTGAAATTTTTGGTACATTTGGCGAATAACGGGAATTTTCAAAACGTAAATATTTTTTTTCACCACAGGAAGATAAGGGAGGGATGGAAATCAGTTTTCCAAACATACCATAGCAATTTTTCCAAAATCCGTGCTTAGGGCGGATTCGCCTATTTCAACTGGAGGTATATTTTAATGAACTGATTTTTTTTTCAATTTGTAAAAACTTTCTCTCGAAAGAAAAACATGTCAATTTTTCTTTCGTTCAAAACCTTCATGTTCAAACAGTCTAATTTGTCGTTCATAAACCTCTTGTTGTTATACTAGCTGTCGTTCAAACCTCCTTTTCTATCGTTCAATTATATATTTCCCATTCATTAATGAGATGAAATATAAAGGGATGAGAGGAAAAATATGAATGAAATTACTAACCTTGACAAAATAGAATAAATCTTGGTCGTGATGACTGAAATGAAGATCCAAGAAGTGCGAATTATTGAATACCGACGTGATGACATCTTGGACTACGCTATTTACTCCTTCGACAGTTGAAATCAGAGCTCGACCGCTTTCACTTCTGGAGATGAGGAGACCTTCGCCGAAAACTGATCTTCGGTAGGCGACTCTTGGTAATAGATTTCTGGTACGCGATTCCATCTTGAGTAAAGGCTGTGGAACGAATCCGAAGTCTCGGAATTGCTCGGTAATCTGAAAAAAACAATTGCAAAATTTGTCAGAAAAATTCGAGTAAATTTTTAGATGAAGATATGAGCTTGATTAGATCAACCTACCTTATCAACGATACATTGCAGACCAGACATTAAGCCAAAATCTGGAGCCAGCTGGGGCGAATTTATTTGCGCAGTTGGTTTCTGTATCATATCCTGCATGTAAGCTGATCCCAGCATATCTCTGGTGTTGTAACCGTAAACTAGCATCCAACTGTTGAGATCTATATAGAAAAAAAATGAAAAAAAATACGATCAAAACCACGCGATTCATTTCCTAATTCATCTATGAACTTTTAATTGGATATTTCTACTAACCAGTCATATAATTAACTCTCTGCATTTTGAACGGATTAATCGGATCATTGTTGTGGAATCGATAGATGAATATATCAGTAGGTGTGGTCATCTGATTAGCCAATTTTTCCCAATCAGGCGTCATCCACTGCCCAACACTCGGATCGTACCATCTCTTATTCAAGTACACGAGTCCGGTGTGAGGATCAGGGATACTTTTTTGGAATCCGACCGGAATATAAAGGGCTATATTCGAATCCGCGATGATTTTACCGAATGGCGTACGCTTGATTTCCTTGACCACATTTCCATTCGTGTCGAAGACCACCACAGGCGATCCATTTTGATCCGGAGCGACGTAATATCTTTGATCGGCCGCTTCGATGGCGACTAGGACATCATTATCGTCATACAGATAAGTATAGGTGCGTCTGTGTTTGGGATTATGGAGTATGGTGATTAATTCGGGGCGGTGCGGATCGGTGTACAAGAATTGGGTAACGTTGCCGGTTGTGTCGTGGATCGAGATCAATCTGCCTCGGTGATCGTAACGGTAGAATGTGCTGAATGTTTCTCCATCGGTGGCATGGCTGAGGTGGCCACTTTCGTCGTAGCTCAGCTTGGCTTGGCCGTTGCGGACGACGAAGCCGCGGACGTCGTATCCTTTCAGTTCGATGTCGCCGACTTGGACGATTCTGTCGCCGCTGTCGTATCCTAGGGATACTTTGGTGCCTTGGTCGACGATACCGACGGCGTTGCCGTTTTCGTCGTACAGATATTTCCAGTTACTTTTGCCGATTACTTCGAGTAGGTGGCCGTCGGCGCTGTAGGCCATTCTGTCGACGATGGTGTTACGTCCGTAGATGATTTTCTGATTGGAGATCCTGCTCCTTGAATCGTATTCTAATTCCATTCTGTGAATAAATAAATATTCGGTTAGTAATCGCGCATGATTTCAAACAGGAACTTGGGCGAGTTGAGATTATTAAAAATTGCAGTTCTTCAAAAAAATGGATCATTTCTTAAAACATGGACAATTTTATAAAAAAAAAGAAAAGGAAAAGGAAAAAAACTTTAGATACTTTGCAAAATTTGTAATATTCCACCAATTGAATAGTTTTCCACGAATTGAACAATTTTCCAAAAAATTTAGTCAACTAGAAATCAACTAATTTTCTGAAAATTTCAAACCTAAAAAGTTGACCAATTCTTCAAAAATTTACCAATTTACCAAAAAATTGGCCACTTTTCCACAAAAGTAATCAGTTATCCAAAAATTTCCAAATTTTTCCAAAGAAATGGTCATCTTTCCAAACATGGTCAATATTATAAACAATTGATCAATTTTCCAAAAATTGGTCAATTTTCTAAACAAGTGGTTAACTTTCCAAAAATTGGCCAATGTATCAATTAAGAAGTCAATTTTCCTAAAATTGGTCAATATTCTAAACAAAAGGTCAATTTTCTAAACAAGTGGTAAATTCTCTAAACAATTGATCAATTTTCCAAAAAAAGGTCAATTTTCTAAACAACTGGTAAATTTTTTAAACAAGAGGTGAACTTTCCAAAAATTGGCCAATGTTTCAATTAAGAAGTTAATTTTCCTAAAATTGGTCAATATTCTAAAAAAAAAGGTCAATTTTCTAAACAAGTGGTAAATTTTTTAAACAAATGGTAAATTTTCTAAACAAATGGTAAATTTTCTAAACAAATGGTAAATTTTCTAAACAAGAGGTCAACTTTCCAAAAATTGGCCAATGTTTCAATTAAGAAGTTAATTTTCCTAAAATTTGTCAATTTTGAATTTTCTACACAAGGGGTCAATTTTTCAAACAAAATTGATCAATTTTCCAAAAATTGGTCTCTTCACAAAAAATTCCAATTTTATAAAAATGGGCCAGTTTTCCAAAAATTGGTCAGTGTTCTAAAAATTTGGTCAATCTTCTAGTCAAGGGGCCAATTTTCCAAAAAGTGGTCAATTTTCTAAACAAGTGGTCAACTTTCCAAAAATTGACCAATGTTTGAATTAAAAGGTCAAGTTTCAAAAAATTGGTTAATATTCTACACAAGGGGTCAATTTTCCAAAAATTGGTCACTTTCCAAAAATACTCCAATTTTTCAAAAATTTGTCAATTTTCCAGAAATTGGTCAATTATCTGAACAAGTGCCCAATTTTTTCAACACGTGGTAAATTTCTTACAAATTGGTCACTTTCCTCAAATATGTCAATTTTTCAAAAATTGGTCAATTTTCTAAACAAGTGGTCAATTTTTTCCAACGAGTGGTCATTTTTTTACAAATAGGTCACTTCCCTCAAATTGGCCACTTCCCTCAAATATGTCATTTTTTCAAAAATTAAGCAGTTTTCCAAAAATTGGTCAATGTTTCAGTTCCGTAGTCAATTTTCTAAACAAGTGGTCCATTTTTCAAACAAGTGGTCGATTTTTGAGAAATTGATCAATTTTCCAAACAATTGATCAATTTTTCAAAAATTTGTCACTTTCCCAAAATAAGTTCATTTTTCAAAAATTCTAAACAATTGATCAATGTTTCAAATGATTGATCAATTTTTCACAAATTGGTCACTTTCCTAAAATACATATATAAATTTTTCAAAAATTGGGCAGTTTTCCAAAAATTGGTTAATATTTTAGTTATGTGGTCAATTTTCCAAATAAGAGGCCCATTTTTCAACAAGAGGTCAATTTTCTGCACAATTGATCAATTTTTTAAAAACTGATCACTTTCCAAAAATAAGGTAAGTTTTTAAAAAGTGGTCAGTTTTCCAAAAATTGGACAAATTTTAGAAGGTCAAATTCAAATCAATACTCACTTATAAACGTCGAACGATTTGATATTGACAGTGACTGTTTTAATTCTGGCGTGAGAATCGCACTCGGTAACCATAAAGTATTGTTTAGCGTTATCTTGGACAACAGATCTATTGAAGGCATTTCTATAGATTCTTAAATCATTTATACTCTCCAAACTTCCCAAATTCGGATTATATTTGACGTGCATCGTTGGCAAATCTTTATTATCGACTGCCACCTCGATCAAGGACACTCTGGCATTTCCATCGTATTGATATCTGAGCAAAAAATCATTCATTAACCCAACTATCAAGAAATTAACTAAAAACATCTAATGACGTCGCATCACTTACTTAATTTGAACATTGTGTAGATTACTCTTGGTGCCAAATCTGAGATTTTCATCCTTCAGCAATCCTCCGTGATACCTGAACTCATTCTTGAGTTCAAATCCAGGCTCGATCGTATCGATATTCTTTATCAAGTTGGTACTCTCTTGATACGTGTAATGTATGGAAGATAATCCAGTCAAAACGGTATCAATTCGTCCGGACTGGTCGTAAACGTAGGTAACTTTTCCAGAATGGTGGGGGTACAATTTGGCCATAATTTTGCCCTCCTCGTTGTAGTGCAATTCAAACGGATGTCTGCTGACTGGCGAATAGTATTGGTATTTGTAGAATCCGAGTGATGTTTGAAGACTGAAGGTGTGAATGTGGCCTCTAGGGGTGGTTAGCGATTTCAAGGCGCCGGCGTCGTCGTATTCGAGTAAGTAATCGCTTCCTCGAGGGGTGGTGACTTTCAATGGCTGTAAAAATTCAAACAGTCAGTTTCAAACTGATTCCCAGGATTGATATTTGAGAAAATTTCCAAAAATACTTACAAGACTGCTGAACATATCTTTAAAAGCGTAAACGGTTGAGGTATCATCGGCGTAACGAATCTCTGATAAACGACCTGCTCTGTCGTAGCCATATTTTTCGGTCAGAGCGCCCCAACGCCAGACGCTGAGTCGACTAAATCTGTCGTATTCGAGTTGTACTCCGGCAAATGCACTATTCCTGAGAAGAACAGCAATTATTAGATCATCTGATTGAATTTTGCGCCATTGAAGTATCCAAAGTACTTACTTAGGTATCCATTTAACAGGCCTAGCAGTTCGATCGTAGGTGACGTTGAGTAATTCGACATGATCGTCTAAGAACACAGCCATAGTTTTGGATTCGCGATCGTATTCCAATGTCAAGAGATTCTGACCATTGATCCTCAACTTTCTACCAACTTGGATAGGTTTACCTGTGAAAAAATCAAGTATTAAGAGTTGGTTTGAACCCCAAAGTGCTAAATAAATCATAAATTCAGGGCCAGACTGCCCATGGGGGGAGGAGGGGGGATATGACTTCTTTTCCCAAAATGGCAAAATTTTTCAATTTTTTGACCATCTAATAATTCAATATGGGCCTCCGTCCCTGGGTCAATCAACTTTGAAATCATCTTACCAGTAGCAGGAGCTTTCTGTTTCGAACCGATGGGCACCTTTCTCAGGAAATACTTCCATTCGAACCGATTCGTCAAATCAGATCCAATTTCAGTCTTCTGCTTCGCAGGTACAGGGTAACTCTCCGCCAATATCGTATCCATATCAGCAAGAATAGGATAAGGTACCATTTCAGTGCTTATGGTGCTTCCCCAAGGTAACACAGTCAACAAACTGCCATCATTCGAAATCGATGTACGTCTTTCAGATTCTCCTGAAAAATTACAACACCATCGTAAGTTTATAAAATTTTCAAAATGTCCAAGAATTTAAATTTTTGAAACGGAATCAATTTACCTGTCTTGGTGATCACTGAAGAGCCTCGAACGGTCATCGAAATGGATTGTTTATCGTCATAGGTAGCTCTGACAGTAGCTCCTTTGATGCTAAGGTCAAAAGCGAGATTGATAGCTTTGCCAGTCGGAGTTACAGCTCCGGTGAGTCGACCGAAATCATCATAATGGTAAACGTAACTCCTTCCAGCCGAATCCAGCTTACTCCTCAATAATCCAGTGTCTCCGTGGTAGTCAAACGTTATGTTGTAATTATCCGGAGTTGTGATCTCGCTCAGCATTCTCATTCGGGACATTCTCAAACGACATTTTTGTCCTTTGGTATTCTCAATAGAGTTGACCTGCATAGGCAAACAAGTCATTAGACTGGAGATGTTCAAAACAGACATTTTTGGTAAAAAAGAAAGGGGATACAAACCTGACTAGAATAATCTCTCAATAAGAAGACCTTGTTTCCGGCAGTATCTGTAATTGTGCTGAGTTTTCCACTGCTGGTGTTTACACTGTAGGCAAACGTGTAGCTGATTTCACCAGTTAGGATGTTTTTGGTAGCAATATGTTGGCCAAATCTGTTGAAGATGTAGAGTTCTTGCGTTTCTGGAGCGTATACTTCATATTCTCGTTCATCAGTTTCTTCAGGGATACTGGCGGTGATCGACCGAACTCTGAAAAATGAACAGGAAATGGATTAATACCAGAAAAATCTCCTGAGAGAGTCAGAAGGTGGCGAAATTCACCTATAATTGGCTTGATCAGCAATATACAGCACACCATCGGGAGTAATAGCGATAGCTGAGATGGTATTGAATTTTGCATTGGCTGCCAAGAGATGGCTTTCCTCATAACAGTCGCATTTCTTATCCAGACAGTTACATTTGGACTCGGAACCAGCATAATGAATTATTCGACCATCAGTTCCTGTGATAAAAAATACCATTCATTAATTCTTCATCTACCAATTCTCTTTGGGTCTTTGTAGAGCAACTTACCAACAATCCTGACCCTATTGATTCTCTGGGAATCGGATTCGCCAACATACAGATCACCATTTGTAGCAAATGTGATACTTTGAGGCATGACTAGAGTAGCTTGTGTGGCGAATTCCAAATCCGTATCAAAATGAGCAGTAGGTGGGCAATGAAGTGGTCGACCAGCAACTACTTTCACTCTACCATCAGCAGTGAGCCTTAGAATCATGTGATCGTCAATAATATGCAAGCTGTTATCTAGAGGATTGATGGCTAAATCAGTTGGCCATCTCAGATGCACCTAAAATGGGCATAAATTGATTAGTACATGTATTTTGAAAATATTACAGTCAAAAATTTGCCAATTTACCTCTTCCAGGCTAAGAGTTCCTTCACAAGGCATTGGTTTCCAATGAGACTTATGCATATGATTGCCAATTATGGTGGTCACAATACCATCTTTGTCTACCATTCTGATATTTGTACCGTCAGCAAAATATAAAATATTCTCAGCCGAAATTGCCACACCTAAGAGACATTCGAGTTAGAAAAAATTGTAAACTCCAAAGACTCTTGCAATAGAATTTCCTACCTTTGGGATATGCCAATTTAGCATCTCTAGCTAAAGTTCCATCACCGCAATGAGCCTCATCTCCGGGTAAGCACCTTTCTCCAGAACCCACAAAAGGTTCCCAATTATGGTCCGGGTCAGAGAAATCATTTACGTCGCGTACTTTCAAAATCTGATGACTTTCAGGATCCGAGATAAACAATGTCCCATCCAGTGGGCTCAAGGCAACATGATATCGATAAGCTACTTTGGTAACACTGCAAATAAACCAATATCTCATAGAACCACTTCTTTAGACATCAATTTTTCAACCAATCCTACTTACTTCAATCTGACAACAGTTCTCACAACGCCATCCACCATTCGTCTCCGGATCAGGTTAAAATCGCCTATGAACAAAGATCCATCTGCAGCAGCAGCCAAAGCCACTGGAGCCAAGAGTCGAGTTTTCTCTCCAGAACTTTTATCGCAGTCCGAGCAGTCCAATGGTCTCTGATGTCCGTCTCCCAGACTGGACCTTATCACACGAGGTTTATGTTTCAGGTAGATATTTGATCCGTCACCTTTTTGTAGAATGCCTTCATGGAAATTATATCTGTGATGGATGTCCAAGTTCCAACCACCAACTTCAGAAATACTCATGTCGTTTCCGCTCAATTTGGTCGTCTGGGTATCCCACAGAATATCTTTGCAATCTGTATATTCGTAGCCGACTTTGACAATTGCTGTGGTTACACCGTACACTCTTTGCCTATAAAAACATTCCAGAGATTAGTAAACCGGAATTATTCCCTGGGAAGACTTGTAAAAAGCCCCAAAAGACTTACTTGTAGACATTCAATCTATTCCAAGCGTAAGTGTATCGAATATTGGGATCAGCTTCGAAAGTTTTCTCGAATAAAATACCTTCAATGGCTATAATCAAATGTATCAATTTGAGGGTTTGTGGAATAACATCCGGAGTCAATTGGAGTTGGATAGTTGAAAGGTATCCGGGTGATTTTGAACTATGGTAGATCAGATTCAATCCAGTGCCAGGTATCTGGACACTTTCCTGGACCACCTACAAATAATTCGTCATATTAGGCCATCTGATGACAATCAGGCTGAAAATTCACACCCTGAAACGTACCTGAGACTCGGCCAAAATCGCACTTTTGTCAGGACATCCTCCTTGGAAGCTGTGTTTCCACGTAGCCAGCACAATTGGTTTCATTACATCGTAATTATGAGACTTGCACGTCTGCGGAGGTACAACAACCGGTTTCTCATCACCCAAAGACATAACGACCGTATTGATGATGACAATCTGCAAACACCCGAATTAATATCCAAATTTCCATCCGCAATATACATCTTCTTTCCTCCAGGGCTCAACTTACCTCATTCCATGGCACATAAGTAACAAAACTCTGAGGCTTAAAAGGACTGCGACCGAACTGCAGCACGACAGCTCCACCTCCATTGACTAGCAAATCAAACTCGCCATCTTCCCTGGTCAACGTGAATCCTTCAAGCGGTGTACTTGTGCTGACTCTGACACCCATCAATCCCATACCCATACTGGTAATAACTCTTCCTCGAACCACCGCCGATCGGCTACAAGGAAAAATGGCGTTTTAAATATACATCCTCGAAATACCCGAACACTCTTCCAAAAGCCTAGTAAGCGTTTTTTAAATAATGCGTGACAACTACAACACAGTACACAACCGCCTCAAAGAAACTCATCCATGCTCCCTTATCGTCATCATCGAGCTCGAGAGCCGAACGAAAATTCAGCCTCGTTGAGTGGCTGTCCAAAAAATACCACACGTGTAGAATTGTGTATATCTAGGTACATAATAAAGCGGCATACAAAAGCGCAAACAAAAAGGATTTTGCAACAGACAAATACACAAAGGAATCAAGGATATAGAATTCAATCGATAAAACATGCATATGTAATTATTTTTTCTGTACAAAACGCAACCCTTTTTTTTTGTAAACTTATTAAAATTACATCGGGTAATTTTATCATAATAACGAAGTCGTATATTTAAAAGCGAAACCTTTACAGATTTATCGGAATTGTATTGTATGTGCCCGCATTATCATGAAAAACCCTTTCTCTTTTATCTCCCTTTATTTCGTGTTATTTTTTTTACCTTTCAAATTTTTTTCCATTTTCACGGTACTCTAACTACGTCTCTACTCTAATATAGTAAATATATCGTACGGATACTAACAAAAAAAAATTACATAGATATCTTTCCATTTCGTAGAATATTTCTTACCTTGTATTTAGATGTCTCCAATAATTGCTAGCAGCGTTAAGAGAGATTTTGAAAAAAAATGATAAATTTTATTGTCAAATTAAATTTCGACTTCTTTTTTCTTTGTTAAAAATGTAGGTATGTGCTACTAGCAAAACCATATAATAATTTTTCAAAATAATTTTACACTTGAACTACTTTTTTGAAACTTTGTGGTTTTTTGCTGCCAAATTCAGAATAATTTTTCAATTTTTATTTTTATTCATCGATTTTGGATTTCAATTTTTGAAAATTTTCTGACTATTCTGTAAAGGTTGAAATTGATACACATTTACACATTTACACACATACACCAAAACATTTACTACATTGCTAGTAGCACTAACTTAACACATAACACATACATATAAAACGTTTCTATAGTGGCGTGAATATGGATTCATTATGTTTATATCACCAAAAAAACACAGTTTTCGAAAAAAATTTCAAACATCATTTTTTACCAAATTACCAGAGAATTGCCAATCAATTACCAGAATTATCATTATGACCTAATATTTTCAGAGAATTACAAATGACACTAAAATCATTCAAAATCATCAAAATGTTTAAAAAAGATGAAACCCCATAAGGATTACTCAAAAAACACCTTGAATACTCATAATTACCATAATTTACCAAAATTACAGTAAATTCGAATTTTTTACAGGTATTTACTCAGTAAATTCAGCAAATCACCGTAATTAGCGGTAATTACTCGATAAAATACTGAAATTACAAGCAATGTTCTAATAAATTACTTCAATTCTAGATTTTTACCCACCAAGTTATTGGAATCATCAACAATTACATGGTAAATTTTTATAAGTACCGGTAATTACTCGGCAAATTACCATGATTATCGGTAATTATCATAACTACCTGTAATTACACAGTGAATTACCGTAATTACGCAGTGAATTACCGTAATTACCGATAATTACGCGGTGATTACTGCAATTACTTAATACATCGCCGTTACAAATGGTATTTAACTGGTAAGTTTCTGTAAATTTAGGTTATTGACCAATAAATTACCGTAATTACCAGTAATTATCCCACACTTTACTGCGATTACCAGTAATTACTCGAAGAATTGCTGAAATCACCCGTTATTACTCAGTAAATTACTGTGAAGCTTAGGTAATTACTCGATAAATTTCCACTTTTACCATAAAAATAATCCCATCTGATATATTTTCTTGTGTGAATTACCAAAACGTTGGGTAATTACCTGGTAAATTACAGTACAATTCTGTAATAAAATTGTGAATTACAGTAAATTACCCAGAAAAACCACGTAATTAAAATGGCGAATAGATTGAATAAATACTGCAAAGTAAATTACGGTAATTACCAGTCATTATGAAATTTACTTGTAATTTTTCGTATATTTTGATTAATTTCATTATTTTCGGTCCATTTTCCAATTTAGGTACGAAAACTCTACTAAAATGACTCTGTAAATACCGTAAAATTACTGTAATTACCGGTAAACTGAGGTAATTTCCGTAATATCGCATACAACACAATTTAAAACCATATTTACGCCATTGTAAAAATCATTAACCAACAATAAGTGTAAAAACCCGTTACTTAATACTTCCACCATTCATATTGACCAATAAAAAAAAAACATCACCAACATAAATTACGAAAAATGGAAGACGACAAGACAGAATTGGAGAAATAGTTTCACATGGTCACAAAAGCGAAAAAAAAACAAGAAGAAGAGCAACAGTGCTATCAAGATGATTAACCTACCTACGAGAAAAAAATTCGTATTTTTAATTAAAAAAATCATTTTTTTAATTCACATTTATCATCGAGATAAAAAAGTAACTCGTACGAGTATTATAAATTTTGGGACAAGCTATGTATGTTCGATGTAGGTAGGTAGGCTTCGTAACGATAAAATAAAACGATAAAATTTCGTTACCTTTCGTTGAAATTATCTTGTCTGGCGTAATTCTGCAAGCTTCCTTCCTCGATCAGAAACTTGGAACGTTCGAAAAACGAGGCCGTAACGATGGGCGGTTGTTTTTTATTGAGTATGTTTTTGGGCAACGGAGCGGAAACGCATAATTGGCTATTTCTGCACGCTTCGTTTTTACAACATTCCGGATCCTCGCAGTCGGTCAAACCATCTGGAAATTTTTACATTTGTTAAAGGTCTCGGCATAGGGATTGGACGTTTATGGCGATATAAAGCCGCAGCTGTAGGATGGTATTGGTATCCCTTTTTGCTTTTTTTTTTTTTGCGAATCTCGTTTAGAAGTTTGGGATTTTTTTCTCGAATGAATGAGACGTTTTAAACGGCTATCTTACCTTTATCGTTATCACGTGCATCGTTACAGCTCAACTCCAGCTGCGTATTGCAATCTCGGCCATACCAGCCTTCGACACATTGGCATTCCCAAGCGTTATCGATGTTTACTCGGCATTGGCCGTGGCCTGAGCAGGAGTTTGGACATCCTTCCAAAGTACAGTGTTTGCCATTCCAACCGGTTACACAAAGACAGGTTCCATTTTTACATTGACCGTGTTCGTTGCACCTTTAAAGAAGATTTTTACCATTAGTTTATTCTGGAAAGAAATTATTCTGGAGAGGGGGGAGAAGGGCAAAGGTGTTGGACACTCACCTTGGGTCACATAATTTAACGTTGCAATATTCTCCACTCCAGCCCAAGTTACAAGTACATGATTCGCCAACGCAATGCCCATGAGGGCCACAGTCCAGATCGCAAAGTTCCCTAGAGCAGTCATCTCCAGACCACAGGGGGTCACAGTTACAAGTTTGTGTTTCTAGATCGAATTTTCCATGACCAGAGCAATCGGGAAGACATTGAAGAGCATCTTTGTCAGTCTGACTGCAATCTACTCCTTTCCATCCTTTTTTGCAGACACAAGTTCCTTCCATGCAGAATCCGTGGCCGTTGCAAGTTGGATGCGGACAATCAACTAGGGAAAAACATCAATTTTTGGTTATCTTTGGATGGGAAATTAATTGGTATGAATTATTGAATTGGTAACTCACCTTCTTCGCAAAATTTGCCCTTGAATCCTCGTATACAAACGCATTGGCCATTGGAGCATTGCCCATGCCCGTTACAATCGGGAATTTCACACTCGTCATACCTCAAACTGCAATCTTTGCCTTTCCATCCAGGATTACATTGACATTCGCCATTAATGTAATCTCCTCTTTGATTACATAGCACCGGGCAAACATCTGCAAATGATTTTCGCAATAGTAATTTTCATCTATGGTACTTGGAACACAGGAGATTTTTCTGATACTCACTTTGACTGCAGTCATCGCCTCCAAAACCAGTATTACACTTGCATCGACCAAGCACACAGTGACCTCGACTACTGCAACCATTCGGACAACTCTGCGTCATGTCTTCAGATACAGCAGCCATTACAGAAATGGTAGCTGGATCGCCATTATCGTTATACAAAGATAAGAACCACTGGCCAGGTTCCAAATAATGAGTGACTTCTTTTTCTACACTGGTTTGTTGCTGAAGAACAACAACAAAAAAAAAAAACAGAAATTAAGATACTTCTTTTAAGTACCCTTTGAAATAATAATGAAGAAAGCTTACATGTGACGTTCTCGTTCCTCTATTTCTGACTCCGTTCAACAACTCAACCATATGATATTGCGTATGAGTTGGTAAAGCGTTCTTACGTCCATACACAGCCACACTAGCACCTTTTGGAAAACTGTAGTCAAACTTCACATACGCAGGTTCCGATTGGTAAAATTGCATGTTCCAATAACTATACGGAGCTACTTCGTTGGTGATTTTTTGGCCGAATTTTATCTCCGAGAATGTCGTACCATCCGGAGGTATTGTCCTGGTTGGTTGCGTTTTCGTCCCTAAGAGTGACAATAGTTTAATAAGTTGTCCAAAAGGTCTACAGGTGAAAAATATTCCAGGAATTTGGCTAAATGGATTTTCTAAACTACTTGGGACGTGCAATGTAAATTCAAACCAATCTAAACTACAAGCAAAGTGAGAATATCCAAGTAAAGAGCACCAAACTAGATGAAAAATAAGTCGATAAGTGCACAACTTGCATTAAAAAGTGCTTATACATAGCACAAATCTGATGAGATGAGCAGAAATAAATCTATAAGTGCAAAAGTTGCATTAAAAAGTGATTTTACTCGGCAGAAATCTGATGAGGTGAGCAGTAGTGCTGCTTCTAAAGATGGAAGGAGACTGAAAACTTGGGTTAGCTTAAGAAATGCAGTCATTACACAGGTCGACGTAGAAATGCAGTTAGAAATTTGGTGGGTGATTTTTATAGTATTTTTTTCGCTGATCTCGAGAAAAATAGAGAAAAAATTCCATCACCAAAGCATTTTTCACAATTTTAATTTTTCGTTGATCATTTTTTTTACACTTTTTGATAACTTTGACATTTAAAGTCAAATTTCTGAGCAAAAGAAGGGTTCAACGATAAAAATGAACAGAACATAAATTGTAGAGGGTAAAATTTCCTTTCTGTAAAGTGCAATTCCTTATTTCTTAAGAAGGTAAGCTTTTGAGATATTTGTGTTGAAAGTTAAAAGTTGAACTTTTTTTATTGAAAATATCTCAATAACTAACCCTCTTACGAAAAAAACAAATTGGACTCTACTGAAAGGAAATTTTACGCTCTACAATTTATGTTCTATTCATTTTTTTCGCTGAACCTTTCTTTTGCTCAGAAAATTGACTTCAAGATCAAAAGTGATCAAAGAGTGTTTCAAAAAAGTTCAACAAAAAATTCAACTAGTGAAAAGTCCTTGGGTGATGGAATTTTTTCCCTACTTTTTTCACGATCAGCGTGAAAAATACTATAAAAATTACCGAATAAAGTTCAAACAGCATTTCAAAAGCTTAAAAATGTCAACCTGTGTTATTTCACCAGGTGCACAACTTACGAAATAAGATTCCCAAATTTAAGTAAAATTGAAATTAATGGGATGAAAAAATTCCCAAGCAAACCCAAGCAATAGATTAATTTGAATCCCAAAATGAGGGCACAACTTACTGATGAGAGGGAGACCATTTGTGAAAAATGTTGGGGGCTTATAAAATGGGATGCTTTATTGATTTTCAGGCTTAGCAAATTTTGGGAATGCCCAATTCACATGCCAATAACACTAAAATCTAATGAAATTCAGGAAACTTTGAAAATAAAAGTGATGCTTGAATTGGCATCATAATTTTGATGCAACAAGGTAGTGATTCATCAATACGTCTGGTTGATTTTGCATCAAAACTGAGCGTAATTGAAAAGGAAAAGAGTTGGTAGGTACAAAACTCATTTGAGATGAGTGCACAGCTTATGAAAAATCAAATGCATTGAGGGCCGGTTTATCAATCGTGCTCACGGATTTTTAACTGATGGTTAGCGGCTAACCGACACTTCTGATTGGCAGTTAGCGCTTAACCGACTGTTATTTCCCCTACTTTTGCTTTAACTAGCGATTGAAAAACCGGCCCTGAGCGTCGTTAGATTCATAGAATTAAATTAGATGGCCAACTGAAGTCTTGACAAATCCTAATTGGAAACCAGGGTCAATGAAAAGAACCAGAATAAAAGACAAAAATTTGATAAATCGCATAACCCTCACTCACACACTGAATCATATCCACTATTTTTAGAACTTCCTTATTCAGTTTTCCAACTCCATACACCTTTTTCCCTTCATGAAACATTTAGATAACTCAAATACAATTTTTAGTCCGCTGATTACGTTAAAATTACAGTAAATTTAATAATCGTGCCGAGCACCCCGACTCGCCGGACCTCCCCTACACAAACTTTGAATTCCGTTAACTCTCTTAATTTCTGCCAACATCGAATTAACGTTATAAATAACGAAAGTATCGGGCCGAAAAATAGGCATTCGAGGTAAACAGCCAAGAAGAGATTTCGATGGCGAAGCATTTAAGCGCAAAAAGGGAAAAACTTTTATGAATGACTTGGGAAAAACTTTCATCAGGATTACCTTTTTCGGCGCTTTTCGAACGCTCTTAAAAGCGCCGATTTTCACAAAGACACCTATTAACCTTGTTTCGTGAAAACATTAAGATGTAGCATAAAACGTGCTCACGGCGTGAAAATGGGACGACGAGGATACATTATATTCGAACTCGTCACCGATTCTGTAAGTCGGGCAGAAGGTAAAGAGGAATTCAAAAGCGAGATTAAATCAACTGAAATCCGACACCGAAATCCGTCAAAGCAACAAAGCCAAACCAATCACTACTTATCTGACAAATGGTCGAATCGACTTCGACCGGGGCTTCTTTGTCGAACGAAATCTAAAACCATTACCTGTACAAATGAGAAGACGCGGTTCGTCAGGAACCGCTGCCATCGTTGTACTTATCATTTCTTCGCTAACATCACTCCAATCGGTGCTACTTTCTGTATCCGAAGTATACAAGGTGTCCGTTTCCGCCGGCGTTGTAGTCCAATTAGTCATATTCCATTGCACATTTGTCGGCTCAACCGTCGATTTGATACTTTCGATGACTTCTGAGTTGTTCTTGATTTCAACGCTGGTCGAGTTACCACCATAGGCTTGTTCCATGCAAGGGCAAAAGCATTGGCATTCGCCGCCAGTAAGTCGACCGATGGGAGGGTCTGTGTTGTTGGGCTTCTCGACATTGTTGCCGAAGAAGTCGTTTCGAGTCAAGGCTGATTCAAGGTTAATCTGAGACGGGCCGGAGTTCGCAGGAAGTTCCAACGATAGCGATACAGGCTTGTAAGCTTTACTATCGGAGGCGATGCTGATATTCAACAAAATATGATCCGGATTATCGTGATGCTCTTCTTTCTGAATCACCTCATGGACGGAAGTTTTCACATCCAGAATGTTATTGGATTCCGGAGCAGTGTAGGTGATTTCGTTTTTATCGATCTCTTCCTTCTTATGTTCGTAAGCTAAATTATCCAATTCGATTTTCTCCTTGAGTTTTTCCTTCAGTATAATATCGATTTTATTCTCTTCCGTGTTGGGTTCGGGTTCGGGCTCCTCACTGAACTGGAGAAGCTTACGCCCACTCCAGCTCTCATACTCGGGATTCAAATTAGCATAGTTAGAAAGCAAAGCGGGTGCACTAGCTACGTGTGCTGGAAGAACATCATGCATTAAATCTACCATTCCCACAAGCAAACCATCGCCAGGGTCGTCGTACGAAGCGTTTAACCAACTCGTACCTCCTCCGAGGGCCGCCGGAACACGAGATCCTTTGGAGGTTACGTTCTTCAAAATGTTTTCATCGGTTTTGGCCAACGCTTCGCTGTTTTCTTCGTCTACCACAACGGTACACGTGTTCGAACTTTGGTACGACCAGTGTAGTAGATTGGACACTAAATCAATACAAAAGGATTAGTGATCGGGTAATTGGTTAGTTGGAGAATCGCCTAGGAAAGCCACTTACTCGTAAGGTAGATTAGAGTTGCAGCCATTACTATACTTATAAATATTAAAACGATTGCTGTACACTTCCATGTACATTTCGATGTGACTCCTTTTTGAAAGTGGAACCTTTGCGGTGGAAAATGATGAGTTGAACTTGGACGATGCAGATTATTCCTTATGGGTAAGGCTGGCATAGGAGAAGAATAATTCATCGTACATCTGCGCATAATAATAAGACAAAAATTGTTTAAGTGAATGATTCGCTCGTTTCATTTGGTCCTCTACATTTCCCCTCCCTCTTATTGACCAAAAAATCGTGACTTACCTTTCCGTAGTCTTTTGTAAATCAGTCTTTTGAGGATTATCACATGATAAAGTTGTTTTATAATCAAGATTGCTTTTGTTTATGCCTGAAAAAATAATAAAAATTGTCAATTCTATTCAACGAATAATTTTTTCTTTCAACTCGCTCTCATATCATTTATGAATCAGCAAAAATCATCCAAAAATACTAAACAGAGTTGGAATTGCAGCATTGAGACAAATCAGTGAAAAATTTTACTGAAAAGAAAATGATGAAAAAATCATCAAAGAAACCAAGGAAAATCATTTGAAAAAGAGTAAACATTTTCACTTTAAAAAATTCATTGAAAAATAGTTTAAAATCAACGAAATTATAAAATCAGGGGAAATATGTACCTACATTACAAATTGGTACGAAAATTCTCAATGAAAGGATATCACAAAAAATTAGTGAAAAATCGTTCAAAATTCAGTGAAAAATCATTAAAAATCGATGGAAAAATTACAAAAAAATTTAGGGTAAAGTCATTGAAAAATCAGTGCAAAAATTTTCATTGAAAGGAAATTGGTGGAAAAATCACTAATAATGGGAGGGAGGTCATTAAGAAATTAGTGCAACAATTTTCATTGAATGGAAATCAGTGGCAAAAAGCGATGAGAAAACCACAAAAAAAATTGAGGGAATGTCATCACAAAATCAGTGTAAAAATTTTCATCGCAAGAAAGTCTATGGAAAATCCACTGAAAATGAGAGACATTGGGAAATCAGAGCAAAAATTTTCACTGAATAGAAATCATTGAAAAAATTACGAAAAATCATTTAAAAAATTAGTTCAAAAATTTTCAATAATAGGAAATCAGAGGAAAAAATCATTAAAATCAGTTTTGATAAAATCGTTTGAAAATGAGTGAAAATCACTAAAAAATTAGGGTGAGATCATTACAAAATTAGCGCAAAAATTTTCATCAAGAAGACGTCGGTGAAAAAATCACTAAAGATGGGGAGGGGGGGGGGGACATTAAGAAATCAGTGCAAAAATTCTTACTAAATGGAAATTAGTGATAAAAGTGATGATGAAAAAAATCACACAAAATTAAGGGAAAATCATCACAAAATCAGCGCAAAAATTTTCATCGCAAGAAAGTCGATGCAAAATCCACAAAAAATGAGGAATGGGAGGGGGGAGCATTAGGAAATCAGTGCAAAAATTTTTACCAAATGGAAATCATTGAAAAAAGTACTAAAAATTAATCAAAAATCATTTAAAAAATTAGTCAGTTCAACAATTTTGATGAAAAGAAATCAGGGGAGAAAATCATTAAAATCAGTGAAAACAATCATTCAAAAAATCACTAAAAAATCGCTGAAAAGTGATTGAAAAATCACAAAAAAATGTGGGTAATGCCAATACAAAATCAGTGCAAAAATTTTTCCTGGATGAAAATTAGTGCAAAAATTTCCCTGGATGAAAATTAGTGCAAAAATTTTCCCTGGATGAAAAACAATGCAAAAACGTTCACTGAATGAAAATCAGTGCAAAAATTTGAAAATCAGCGAAAAATTACTAAAAATTAGTGGTAAATCATTGAAAAATGGTTCAAAAATTTCCACCGACCGTAAGAAATTCTGAGAAAAAATCATTAAAATGGAAAGGTGAAATTATTGAAAAATCGTTGAAAAAATTACAAAAAAATTCACGAAAAAATTAATGGATTTCACTAAAAATTAATTAATTTGGATGATTCTCCATGAGCTGCAGTTCTGACTGTGCATCAGTGATTTTTATGACTCCAAATGAGAGAGCTGAAAAGTTGCCTACTAAGCAGTAAGCATCTTAAAACGAAAATTACCACATCGATAAGATAGGCAATCCAATGCCCCATAAAAAATATAGACAATTCATGCATAATTTCTACCAGATAGATTGCCCATCATTTTGCCAAAACTGGACCCAAGATAGGCAACCAATTCAGCCAAAAGTCCAACATTCGTCATCCCCCAACGCAACTCCTAGAACCACGTAATAGGCAACTTTTCTTCCATCATTCGCACACACCGTATAAACATCATAAATACCACTACCTGGCGGAATGTAAACGCTCCCCGAAGGAGTCCGCACTAAGCAGGAAGGTTCGAAATCGCCATCTAGGTCTGCGGCGGCAGCACGATGATGCGAGCTGTTAGTGCCCAATCGCCCATTATGTCGATTCATTGTTGTATTTCTAGGCGGTACATCTGGACCAGACACTTGCAATAGATTTCCTGCGAGGGCAAAAAAATGCACAGAAAAACGCCATTAATTTTCATAAAAATATACGCGAGCGATCGTTAGCTGGCGGACATGTATTTATTATACTGCGGTACCCTTGGCCGACGTTCTTATCAAAAACAAAAAAAAACGCTAACCAGAGTATGAAAAATTATCCTTCTTCGACACGCGATTATTCCCCAAAAAATATCGTATAAAGCTACACACAGTGTAATGTTTTTCGTGAAACCGACGCTGCGAGTCGTATACAAGGCTCGAATTTAATTTCGCGATTCCCCCGCTCTCCGCCGATGTCACCGCTTAAGCTATTGTAAAACTCGCGACGAGCTAATATATTTAAAGCTCGAATGAATAATACAACGAAAACAAAACGGACAAAGATAGAACTAATTAAAATTGTAAAAGAAGCAGATTTCGTATAAATGAATTCGCTCTCTCGTCTTAATGGACTTAGTCGTTCACCTCCAGCCAAGTTTTACTCGTAAAATTAAACGCGCTTACATCTGAAGCGACAACGACGGAGAAAAAAAACTTTCCGTATCGTTCCATTAGTTATATCCTAGCGAGACCGGGTTCCTTTCTTGCAGCATTGTAACAATGAAATTCGCCACGTCTCCGATTGCGATACATAATTAAACCTCGTGAGCGTTCAACGTACCGGCGCCCAAAAAGAATCGTAATTTCAATTCCTCCTAAAACGCTAATTTATTTACAACAATTACCGAGTTTTTGTTTTTCTTTTGCGACGCTTTCCGCGCACGCCGCAGTTTTCTCCAGTCGTCTTGCGGGTGAAACATGGCACCCTCCCTGACTCGCTTTCAGCTAGTTTCATAACGAGAAAATTTTATTATTTTAGAACGTCTTGAAATACTCGTAACTACGTATTCGATCCTTTTGTTGAACTACCTCCGTGTACCGGCGTCTCTCTTCAACGTCATAAATATTTATAACCACGCAATTATATATTTTTTATCTTGTTTTCCTCTCTACTCTCTTTTCCGTCGAGGGGTTTTTTCGTATTCTTGTTACCTTCGTATACGACGAGGTGTATTTTTGTAGAAAGGATTAATTTCATACCGCCCTCGCGACTACTGTTTTTTCTTCGTTTTGGTTTCAAAGCCGCACAACCGCCGTTGTTGAACTTGCTAATGATCGTTTCTTTGGAGAATATTTTTAAATTGAATCGATATAGGTTTCGAGAGGGTTAGAAATTCAGTTTTCTCAACTTGAAAAGACCAATTGTAGGGAATATTTTGAAAAAAGTAATATTTATTTCAAATGATCGTGAATAGTAGTTTGCGAACGACTGAACTGAACTGAGCATAAGATAAATCACTCGCGAACGACAAAAATCAATCAAGTGAATCGTTTGTGAACGACTAAAATCAATCAAATGAATCATTCGCAAACGACTAAAATTATTCAAGTGAATCTTTCGGGAACGACAAAAATTGATCAAGTAAATCGTTCGAGAACGACAAAAATTGATCAAGTGAATCGTTCGCGAACGACAAAAATTGATCAAGTAAATCGTTCAAGAACGACAAAAATCAATCAAGTGAATCATTTGCGAACGACAAAAATCGATCAAGTGAATCGTTCGCGAACGACTTAAATCGATCAAATAGATTGTTTGCGAACGACAAAAATCGATCATGTGAATCGTTCGCGAACGACAAAAATCAATCAAGTGAATCGTTCGCGAACGACTTAAATTGATCAAATAGATCGTTCGCGAACGACAAAAATCGATCAAGTGAATCGTTCGCGAACGAAAAAAATCAATCAAGTGAATCGTTCGCGAACGACTAAAATCAATCAAGTGAATCGTTCGCAAACGACTTAAATCGATCAAGTGAATCGTTCGCAAACGACTAAAATCAATCAAGTGAATCGTTCGCAAACGACTTAAATCGATCAAGTGAATCGTTCGCAAACGACTAAAATCAATCAAGTGAATCGTTCGCAAACGACTTAAATCAATCAAGTGAATCGTTCGCGAACGACTTCAATCGATCAAATGAATCGTTCGCTAACGACAAAAATCGATCAAGTGAATCATTTGCGCACGACAAAAATCGATCAAGTGAATCGTTTGAGAACAGCAAAAATCGATCAAGTGAATAGTTCACGAACGACTCAATCAATCAAGTGAATCGTTCTAGAACGAGTGAACTGTTTGAAAACGACCGAAGCTATCAAAATAAATCATTCGTTAGCAACAGAATCGATGAAGGTGAATCATTAGCGAAAGTCCGAATTGATCAAGTGAAAGTTTCTCATCACTATTCTTTTTGATTAAAACCAAGAGAGATTCATTACTTCATCAAAAATTCGGAATTTTGAAAAAAATCAACAAACGTCCGACAAACAAATTTTCCAACTCCATAATAATTTCCTCGCCCAATACACAAATTCCATCCCAAACCTCGCCAAATTACCGTTTCCGGACAAATTCAACGCGAACGATAATTGCGCCGACAACTGGCTCCAACTTGGGCCGAATAAAGGTGAGGGGCCGACTTATACGAGTCAAATCATCCGCGAAATGAACAGGAGCCGGAAAGGGGCCGACAATAACATCTCAAAGGGACGGAAAAACTATCATTCTAAAAATAATTTCTCTCACTTTATATTATATTGTTAACGAAGAAAGCGACATTTCTTCGGCGTGTTTATAAGAACCGAGGAAAAAAAGCGAAAGGGAGAATTTTTCGCGAAGAGGGTGCGAACGTAACAACGAATCTGGCCACGCGGGTAGATTAATTTTCGAACGCCTTTGTCGTCCCGCCACCCTCACCTCGAGTCCAGCTAAGGGCGGATAATTTAAAAGGAATTTTCGTTATATTTGAAAACCAGGATCGGACGAGGAAGAGACGGATTGTCAATACATCTCTTCTTCTCCTATCTTCGGGTTGGTTTTCATTTCATCATCTCGTATCAAATGGATTTATCAGTCGGTTAACGCGTTCTCAATGGTTTGCCCGAATTCGAGGGGTCTTTCACGCGGAATTTCGTAACTTTCGACAAAAATGTCTCGCGTGTAAGATGCGAGGTTTTCCATTACGAAGAAAAAAACCTCCAAAAATACGAGAAATAGGAAATGTTCGGAGGAAAAAAAAAACACCAGCCTAGAGAATGAGTCAAGATACGTTTCGTGCTCCGCCAAAGTCGAAGGTTTGCGGATCGTGAGCCTACAAAGGCAATAAGTACGCATAAATGTCGAATAATTTGCCTAATCGAATGCCCGGTGAATTGCACAGCTTCAGAATGCAACTTATGTAACGTGAACGTGTAAATGTTAACGGTGCTTTCCACCTTTCTACCGTTGGCTCGAACGCATTGTATATTTATGACTTTGAAATTGAAATTTCGTTACGTTTGTTGAAAGTACAACCCGAGCGGTGTAAAATAAGGGTGAGCTTTTTTTCCCCTGCTGGTACCTGAGTCGTATTTTTCTCTTTTTCTATTTGGATTGCAAATCGCGATCATGTAAATTGTTCGAGAATAGATTTCAAGTGAGGAAATGTATGCAGATGGAGATTGTATAGGTTTGCAAATGATTTTTAAAACCATGAGGGTGGCGTTTCAAAACTGGAGAAATAAATGAAGAGTTTTATTGTATTTTTTTTTTAGATTAAAATGAAATTTTTTCAGTTATTTTTGCAAAATTAACTCGATTATTTGAAATAGTGGGGTTGATAAATCGATATCAAAATGAATACCGAACGATGTATCGATATTTTTCAATATTTTTTGAAAAAGCGTCCCAAATGGTTAAAAAATTGATTTTTGAACCGAAATCAGAAATTTAAGATTTGTACCCAAAAAAGAATTATTTTGTTCTCTCTTTAAAAATTTTTTTCAGTATTTTCACTTTTATTATTTTCAAGCTTTTGACTTCTCGAATAGGGCTGTTGAAACTGACGTCACAATTGAACTGGTGGGAAAAGTTTAAATTTTCAAAGTATTTTTTTAATAGGTACCTAGCTACAAATTTTATTATTTTTACAATTGTCACAAAACGTCATTTTTTTAGCAATAAAGTTGATAAATTCATGAAAATTCCGTATAAATACGTACAAAATGTATGTTTTTTTCCCACCAGTTCATCACTTTTAGATAAAATATAACCTTGGATGACGTAGTTTCAACAGCCATATTGAAATTAAAATTCGAATTAAATTTAGGGAAAGAGAGACCTTATTTTCTTTTTTCATTTTTCCATTATTTATAAACTTTTAATTTTTCGAATTAAACTTCGAATTAAATTAAGAAGATGAAGATCCAATTACCTTTTTTCTGTCTTATTACTTTCAAGCATTTGATTTTTCGAATTAAATTCAGGAGAATGAAGATCTCGTTCTTTTTTTTCGTTGTTTGAATTATTTTCGAGCCTTTGATTTTTCGAATTCATCAAAATCAAATTTAGGTCCATTCTTGTCGTTTTTTATTATTTTTAAGCTTTTGAATTAAATTCATTTCAAAATTTTCAAATTGAATTCTAAAAAAATACGATTTTTTTCTTGTGAAAAAAAATATATATACAGTATGACACAGAAGTCTTGGTCACTTGAAACACTTCTCAATATCTCAGAACTGAAAAGAGATACCATATACGGTTCAAACGGCAATGTGATCCTGGCGTCGAGAACATTGAAAATCGATAATCGAGCTTTCAGCCCGACATATAGGGTGTCCACAAATTGAGAAACCGGTTTTGGTCAAAAAATGGGGGTCCGGTTTTTTTATTGAAATAAAGTCTACACACTGACGCGATTAAAATATGATATGTTTTTTTGAAACCGGTTCAGCAGTTTCGAACCAGTTGACAAAAATATCCAAAAAAATGGAGATATGAAAAAAAGTTTGAAACAAAAGTGGTAGATAATTGAAAAACAATAATTTTTTGTTCCATAACGATTTTTTCCATCTTGCAATGGAAAGAAGTTATGGTACAAAGAACTCGAGTATAATTTTTTCTTTTTTAAGCCATAACCCTTCTCCATAGATAGGTGAGAAAAAAATTACAGAACATAAAATTTCGAGTTTTATAATTCTCTACAACTTTTATTTCAAACTTTTTTTGATATCTTCATTTTTTGAAACTGGTACAAAATTATCTAATTTTTTCAAGTTTTTTTGGTGGTTTTTTATTTCAAGTCGATAACCAGTTATCAAAACGTGGAGATAACAAAAAAAGTTTGAAATAAAAGTTGTAGAAAATTAAAAATTGAACATTTTTTGTTCTGTAATTTTTTCCTCATCCAGCAATGGAAAAGAGTTATGACTTGAATAAGAAAAAATTACTTCAAACCTTTTGTACAACAACTTCTTTCCATTGCAAGATGAAAGAAAAGTTATGAAACAAAAAAAGGTTTGTTTTTTTATTCTCTACAACTTTTGTTTCACACTTTTTTTCATATCTCCATTTTTTTGGATATTTTTGTCAACTGGTTCGAAACTGCTGAACCGGTTTCAAAAAAACATATCATATTTTAATCGCGTCAGTGTGTAGACTTTATTTCAATAAAAAAACCGGACCCCCATTTTTTGACCAAAACCGGTTTCTCAATTTGTGGACACCCTATATGTCGGGCTGAAAGCTCGATTATCGAATTTCAATGATCTCGACGCCAGGATCACATTGCCGTTTGAACCGTATTGGTATCTCTTTTCAGTTCTGAGATATTGAGAAGTGTTTCAAGTGACCAAGACTTCTGTGTCATACTGTATTTATGATAATTTTAAAGAGAGTTGATTCTCTGAATTCAGAAATGTGTGATTTGATTCCCCCTTTTTTTTACCCAAAAGAAACCACGATGAGGTACTTTTAATACATATTTTTCAACCCGCATTTTTCGCAGAAAAGTCAACTCCAAATTTTTGCCAACTTTTTTCAATCCTATACTTTCAACCTGAAATTTTCTTAGAATTATTTTACCCTTACATTTTTTTTTCAAACTTATATGTATGTTTCATCTTTACAATTGTTTCTCAAAAAGTTGAAATTTGCTTCAGTTTTAATTTTTTTCTCAAAATATTTTGCAATTTCAACACCAAAATTTTTTCCAATTAAAACATTTTCAGATTTTTTTCAATTTCAATTTTTTTCAATTCAATAGTTTTATCCAATTCAAAACTTTTTCAAAATTTTTGTGTAACAACTTAAAATTCTAAAAAAACAATTTTTAAATTCCATAAAAATAATTTTAAGAGTAAAAAAAAATGTTAAAAAAGTCAAAAGTTCGAAAAAAATACAAAAAAAATTAAATTTTGGAAAAAAATTCAAGAACAATTTCAAGATTGAAACCAATTTTGAGAAAAAATTCAAAACCGTATAAACATGAAAAAATCTGAGAAAATTTTCGATTAAAAAAATTTTGGTGTTGAAAATACTCGAGAAAAAAATTAAAATTTGAAAATAATTCAAAAAAATTGAGAATCAAAATTTGAACAAAATTATTGAAAAAAATTTTGAGCCAAAAATTCAGAGTTGAAAGAAATTATCGATAAAAGTGAGAATCAACTCGTACACATCCCGAAAAAAATGGAAATCAATTCGCCTATCTTTTCACATGAATATTTCGTTGGAAATCAACTCACCTATAGCCATTTTAAAAGAGGGGGGGTGGTTCTGAAAAATATTGATAAATATCCATATGCAAGCCTGAATATAGAAACCTACTTTAGGTATCAAAAATTGGTTTTTGAGCTGAGGTTCCTCCTTAATTTTACCCCTTCTAAAAAGCCCAAAATCAGTGTCAACTCTAAAACCGATTTTTGACACCTAAGGGTGGTTTCTATGCCCAGGGCCACATATACGAGTGTAAAAAAAAGAGAAATATCATCACTAATTTGAAAATAAAACGAAATCACATTCTTTATCAATCGAGAACTTAAAAACCAAGGGTGGATCTAGATTAAAAGGGAACCAGCCGATATTTAAACAATAATTATGTACAACGCTGATCTTCGAACGTATTTCCAGTCCCCAGCCACACTGTTACAATCCTCGATGGAGTTATGTAGCTGGCATGTGATGGAACAAGGTGAACAGGGAAGAGACTCGAACCCATCGAGATCAAATAAAGTTTTTCTCATATAGGTACATCTAGATAGGTAAAAGAAGAAACGCTGGGAATATTGCGCTGAAAAGTTTTCCACTCGAGGAAAGTTTTTCGTCCAAGTTCGATGTAAGTTTTCAGAGACGAGGAGGCTTCGGGGGGCAGAGTCCGAGAAACGCGAGTACACAGCGCCGGATAATTCGACATTATTTCTTTTATCAACAAAATTCTAATACCTGCGATAAATTTGTAGGCTCGATTTTAATTTTCTTTGGGCCCAATTCGGCTGGTAGTTTTTCTCTCATTTAGTCCTGCTGGATATTTTTTTTCCTTCTTTTAGGCAACCGTTGATAATTGGAAAAGTTTTTCGGTTGAATGTTTGAAAAACGTTAAAGGGGGAAGAAAATAGCCCCTTTTATTAAGACAAACATACTTCATGGTGTACTTCGGGTCGTCGTTTATTGATCTATATATAAAAAGAACGTGTGCCCGTGTCTGCGTCTGTGGGCAAAGGCGTAGATACCTTTACGTTATCGAAGATCCTTTTTTTTCTCCTTTAGATTTGTAAAGCACGCTATGGCTACGTGATTAACAGAAAGACGAGGTATCTGTACGGTTTGAAATATAGACGAAGATCTGATACCGATGGCCAGGGCGGTGGTGCTGCTGGACCGTGAAAAACCTCCTTGCACGACACTAGAGGAAATTTTTGCCAAAGCTTTTGAACGCATCAGCGACGAGAAAGTGCTAATCAAATAAATAAAAGGATTTAGGCGCTGGTAAAACTAGACGTGGGATGGAGGGATGCGGTATCTCGCGTCAAGTCGACTGGCAAAACTGTATAAATATATGTACGCGAGTTGATTAATTCAAAGATACTCGCTTGTCAAAACGATTTGCGCCACGTTAACGTTATCAACAAGCGGTGCACGAGGCTTAGGCAGAAGTGGCGAGGCGAAAGCTTAACGAAGATTACCCGTGAATTATTTAGGCGAGAGAGTTTCTTATGCTGCAAAAGCGAAGCTCGACGGGTATTCTTACGAAAATGCGCACAGAGAAATATTCTAGCCGAATGATCGCGTCGAGAAACGTTTCGTATTTCTCACGACCTCCAGCCTGATTTCGCCGAACAGTGAAAAACCAAGGGTCAGGTGGCACCGGCGAGAAATTCTGGATTGTTTCAATTTCCAAATCCTGGTATCCCGGCTGCGCCTTAATAACTTTTAAATTAATCCGTTTACGAGGCAGCGTCCAAATGGGTGCATTTCTTTCGCCTTATTTGACTCGAGCTTCGAGATCCGAACCGAACAGACTTGGGGAAGTAATCCGATATTAATTGCGACTCGTCAATTAGAAGCAGAGCTCGGATAAAGAGTCGAGTTCGGTGATGATTTCTTTCTTCCAACAACGATATCGAAGGGGAAGACGAATCGGTATGAAAAAGAAGTGTCGAAGACGTGGGCATGTCTGTACACTGAGATGTGATTGACAGACACGCTATTGCTTTTTTTCGTTCAGTTTGGTCGGCTAGAGGCAGGAGGGATCTTTTACCGTCACGAATGTCCGGATACGTGCGGCTTCCAAGACGGATATTTCACCTAACGACATAACTTCTGCGAAATTACTTTTCCAACTCGGATATCTATTTTGGAAACAGGGTTATGGGGAGTGCGGGTTTAAAAAAATACAAGAATTTGACCGAAATCGACCAAGCACCTGCTCGTCCAAGTCGGTTCAAAGTTCGATTATAAAAAAATTCGCTCGATTACCTACACTCGGAAGGAAAAGGCAAGAACGAATGTAGAAATTACATATTATCGGTGATGCTGGTTCGATTTCGCCAAGGTTTCTTTTTTTCTAGGTGGAGTTACGAAGGGGGAAGATGTCCCCGGTACGACGCGGAATAGTTTCGATTTAGATTGAACTCTAGAGTAATTTGATAGGGTGGAGGGAGGCGAAGCCGAGGGGTACTTTATGGCGTACAATTACGTTGGAAATTTCGTCTTTATCGAGCCGATCAAATATTTAGAAGTTGTGCGGTTTGCCAAATATCAAAACTTATCCAATACGAATATTTCAATCGAGCACTCCCTTGTTCGATGTTGCGTCGCGTACTTGAACTTTTCCACGATAATGGTAATTTTACCAATGAGTAGTTTTCCAACGTACAAGGTGAAGGTAATTTTTGATCGATGGAGTTAAGGTAAAACAGAGGAGGGAGGAGGGAGTCGTAAAATTTTAGGTTGTGGTTTGGAAGGAAAATATTGAACGGAATGGAAAAGTTTTCGTTTATTTTATGCATCGCCCTATTAATTTAAATTAAGTCAATATTAAGATAATTTCGAACCATTCGATTTATTTATTTATTTTCTATGTATCTTTATCGAAGAGATCACAAATCTCATTGAAATACAGGGTAATTAATTAAACCCCAGACATCAAAGCGAAAAAATCCTATTTTCCCCTCACATTCCATTTGCTTACAATTTACATCGATAAACAGGGATTTTTTGCTTTAGTGCCTGGACTTCAATTACTCGTCATGTAAATTCAGAAATTCACGAACAATTCTTTATGATTCGGCCATTTTAGAATTCATTTGATCGTTCACGACTAATTCGTTTACAAAATAATTCATTAGCCGTTTCGAAATCAATTTGATAATTTTTGAACGATTCGGCTCTCTCTTTGAGAACGAATCAGTCGGTCGCGAATGATCGATTATTATTTCATGCATAATTCGATTGTTATATTGAACGAGTCAAAATTTAAATCGATTTCAGCTTCGTTTTATACGTAAATACTTGGTTAGTTTTTGTAATTTTGATTTGTTCGAGTGAAAGTCTGAAAATTTCAGAAAATTTTCCAACTCCATCCCAGAGATACGAGGAGAGGAAGAAAAGGGGGAAAATTTGACTCCGTCTAATGGTAAAATTTCAGTTTTAACTGGAAATTTCGATTTAAGATGAATGATTTTTGAAAATGATGATCTATTATGGGAAAGTCCAAAAAAATAAGGAATTTTGTTTCGAGTCAGAAAATGCAAGAAAAATCTATCTCAGCTGGAAATGTATACCAATTCTGCTTGTCTCACTCAGATAGGATTTTTTCAACCAAAGATGTAATTTTATCATAGATAAGGCAAACTGCCTCCAGCTCTCAATTCGACATCTTAGAGTCTATTAAAAAAACTGAAATTCGAATAGAAACTTAGAAATAATTGTTTTCAGATTTCGTTTATGTAAGTTTGAGTTTTTTTTGCATTTTTGATTTTTTTTTTTCAAATAAAAATGGTTTTCTCTTTAATTTTTTTTAAATTTCTGATTTGAATAGACAATTTTCCTCCAACTTTTACCATTAAAAAAAAGCTCATCATTTTTACAATTTTTTTCACTAAAATCTCTGATGTAATTGAAAGAGGAACCGTTTACCCTCTATCCCGCGACAAATCTGCAGTCTTAGGAAGAAAAATTTAGTTCAAGTCACAAAATTTTTGAGTGGCGATCTGACAACCTACTTTGGGAGAGTTTCAAGAAAAAAAAGAAAGGGAAAATCCATCACAGCTGGAAAATTTCTCTCCCCTCTCCCCCCACATAGATTCGCCTGAGAGAGTTTCAAAAAAAAAAGAAAAATCCATCACAGCTGGAAAAAATTTTCTCCCCCCCCCTTCCACCACTACATAAATTTGTCTCTGCTCAAACGTTATTTTTTCATTTTTTTCCAACGAAAAACGAAGCTTTTTCATCAATAAAAAAGCAAGCTGTCTCCAATTTCAAATTCTACATCCAATTATTGATTTCTTTTGGAAAAATTCTGGGGCTGATTTTTTTTTAGTTTCAATTTTTTTTGCATTTTTGCATTTTTTGAATAGAAATATAGTTTGCCTTTCAACATCTTTTTATCAATTTACAACTCGAGCAGGTGGGATATTTTTTTAAAACTTTCCACATAAAAGAGTTTTATCACATTCACAAATTTTCCTACTCAAATCCAGTAGCAAAAAATGTTGAGAAGAGAGTAGCACCCCCCCCTCCCCCCCAATCAGAAAAATTACGCTTCCAAGCAGGAAAATTCAATTCAAGTAAAAAAAAATCGAAAGTAAGTGAGTAAGAATTTTTTGAGAGTTTGAACAAAAAAACAGAAGAAATCCATCTGAGCCAAAAAAAATTCGTCTCTCCTTTTGAGATATTACTTCGGTTTGTTCTGGCTCAAACTTGATTTTTTCAACTGCAAATATTAATTGAGTGCAGTTTGGAAAAACTGTACTCAATTACATTATTGATGAAGGGGAAATCTCCTAATTCTACATTTAAAATCTGGATTTTTTTTAGGAATTGAGAGAAACCATGAAACTAATAATTGAAAAACTGAAACTGAAACCGAAACTAAAAACTTCAAAATTGAAAATCAAAAAAAGAAACTGAAAATCTCTTCATTTTCCAGCCTTTATTTTAAGATCGATTTAGTCATTCGAGGGCAATTCATCAACCTTCTGAAATGGCCAAATTTTGTGCAAATGCTTCGGTAATCAGTTCAGGAGTGATTTTTTTTTACCTATTTACCTAAATCTCACAAAATTAGTAAAAAATAATCGTCTGTGAATCATTCAGTGTGAGAATTTTTTGTTCACTTGCAAAAAATTAAAAACGAATTCCCAATCTTAAATAGAGAGCAAAAAATCTTACGAAAAAAACTTGCACAAAATCGTAAAAAATGTGCATTTTCTGCACTTCCAGTTCTATTCTACATACAATAATCGAATTCGAAAGAAATCTCGATAAAACCCTGTCTCATAGGCGATTCAACATTAACAAATTCTCGTCTCCCAATGCGATCCAATCCACTTTATTACTTTCACGATACGACTTCCACCGGTCACACTGAACAGTGGTCAATGGTCATACACCTTTGCGAGAACCCCCACCATGTAAGAACAATAAGTACATTACCTCCACCCCCACACATGCACCTACCACAATACCATGGCCAACCAGCCAGCTTGACCGTACAAAGGAACTCGGCGACGGTGGCGGATTCTCGTATTCAATTATTCATCAAATCCATCACGTCTTCGGGAAAGACAAAGCGAGCACAGCAGAAACAAAAAACTTTGTTGGCATACGACTACACGACGACGACGAGAAAATAATAAAAGGTAAAACTAAATCCTGTGTACACTACAAATCCCTTACCGGGGCTAAAAACTTAACAAATAACCAACGGGACAGCATTGAAAAACTTTTATATTATTCGTTTTGCAAATAATCCGTCGTCGTTTTCTTCTTCTTCGAGTCGTACGTACTTTCTTGTCGTATAAAGAAACTCTCTACTGGCACACAACTATTCGCCGGGTATAGGCTTACTGTATATACCAACTCTTCGATATTGGTTCACATGACCGAGCCTTTACGTTACACACGAGAAGGAAAAAAAAAAAGAAACGCTATTAGTTTTAGAACACCGAAAAGAAAAAAGAAAAAAGCGAAGAAAATAGGAAAAAAAACCTCGGAACTTCGCTGCTCCTTCGTCAGCTATACGTTATACTATAATCCACACGAGCTCATTTTTTTCATTCCCTTATCCCGACCAATGACGTTGCGCTGGTACATACACCACGAAAATCAATCATCGAAAATTTATCAACGCCAACAATACACGCTATTATGAGGCGAATAAAAATTTAATTTTCTTCGTCTCTCTCGTTTTCTCGGTGCAGGGTGGTGACCAGGGGAGGGGAGAAGGGTGGTCCGGACCCATTTTGAAAAAGCTAGATCTAACCAGTTATAAAAGAAAATAGATATATCACAACTTTTTTGTACAGATAATTCAAATTTTGATTTTCGTTGAATCTTTAATTCAAAATATGGAAGATTGTAGGAAAAATTGCAACTTTTTAAATAAACTGAGTAATGAAAATGATATCAAAACTGAAGAACCTGAAAATCCCAAAAAATTTGAAAATTTTGTAGTAGAAGCTCGTTTAGAATCTGATACCCATATCTAGTAGAGTCAAAAAATATGGTTTCAAAGTGAAACATTGATATCTTGCCTTAAATTTATTCCACGTTCAAATTTTTTTAACCCTGAATTTATTCAATTTCTTTAATTCAGTTTTTTCGAGATTGTATCCAATTTTAAAAATTTCTCCAACAGTAAAATTTTGGGAATTTAAATTTTCTCAAAAATTTTCCACCTTTGATTTTTTGAAATTCAAGTTCTCTTAAAATTTTTCAATTTTGATTTTTTTAATTTAAATTTCCTCAAACTTTTTCCAACTTTAATTTAAAAAAAAAATTCAATTTCATATTTTTTATTAAGGTACTTTTAAAAGTTTCTTCCAATTATTCATCGAGTGGAAATAAATTTTGAGAAACATGAAACTGAAGTTGTAATTTTTTTGAAAAATTCAAGGTTATGAAACCTTTCAAGAAATTTTCGTTTGAAAAAATTTTAAGTTTGGAAAAAAATTGAGGAAAAATTTTCCATTCGAAATTATTGGTCATATTTTGGAAAACCTCGATGAGATAAAAGCGTTAAATTTTCATCTCTTGAAAGTATTTTTCGACAAAAATTTTCACCATCACTTCACTCGGGTAGTGGGGCTTATCACATTGATATATTTCAACAAAATAATCGATATTTGAGGAGCTGAGAATCAAAACTCACTTTTGCCACCATAAGTGATCTTGAAAAAAAGGCAAAAAACTGTTTTAGTAAAGTTACTGACCATCGAGTGTGCTAAAATCGTCGTATATTGTCAAGTGGGACCTGAAAAAAGGATTCTCTGAAAAAAAAAATCGATCACATACGCTTCTTATAATGAAGCGAAAAGAATGTAGAGATTGATAAAAGGATTTTTTTTTTCTCTAGACATTTTTGCTCTAAATCAATTGTCTTCGTGTTATGAACCAATTTTAAAATTCATTTCAAAATTAATGCTAATTAATGCATTAGGCAAAAATGTCGAGAGACAAAAAATGCTTCTTTTTTCAATCTCTACCTATTGGTTATACGAAATTTGTCTGTAGATGGCAAATGTGAGTTTTGATTCCAAACTATGATTTCAACTGCGATTTTCTGCCCAAAGAAAGCGGGTTAGGAAAAAAGTAAAAATACAAGGTTGTAGAGCGTATAAAACTTCTTCAGAATCCGTCATATAAACGAAAAAAAATTTGTGGCAAGAGTAAGTTTTGATTCTCAGCTCCTCATTTCACCTCCTACCTCCTCATCAATTTTTTTATTTATTGGAACTGACAATCCCAAAAGACAGCAGGGACTTGTGTGAAATTTATGAATTTGAAGCACGTTTTTTTGCAGAGGGAGGGAGAGAAGAGTAATGAATTGTGAAAACATTTTTGACCTTTTAAATTGAAATTTTTCTGTAATGAATTCAAGTTCTCAATTTTGTTTGAGGGGGAGGAGGAGGAAGGCTCAGAAATTTTCAGAATTGAATTTGAGTCCTTTATGTGACCAAAAAAAGAACATCTAAAAATCTCGTAAGAAGTGATTTTTTTTTAAATCACTAAACATCATTGTAGCTTCAAAGAAATTTTTCAGATATGGAGCTGAAAAAAATTTGAAGAAAGCAAAGTTGGAAAAAATGTAATACAAAAATTTATCCAATTGTATTACTTTTTTTTAATTTAAATTTTTTGCCATTTTTCCAACTTTGATTTTTAAAATAGGTAATATTTTTCAACTTCACGTTATTTCTTCTAACTCGAAAATATTGCCTCAAATTTTTTTCACAGATTGTCATAACAAAATTTGTTGAGCAAAATGCTCGACTCAGCTCGACCTGTTTTAAACACTTTTTTGACTTTTTTTATGGGCCACTCCCCCTCCCCTCCAAAAAAAATTAAGAAAAACTTCAAACAAATATAAAAATTTAAAAAATCGCACTGAGCTCCTCAATTTAAATTTTTATGAACAAATTCAAAATAATAATTTTAAAAATGCGTTTCATTATTTTTCACTTCCTATTTTTTTTAAAATTCAAATTATTACTTATTAGAAAATGTTTTCAATTTTTGAAAAAAGCTTGACTTTTGAGTCAAAAAGGGTTGACTTCGAATGACTAGCTTGACCTTTTGTTCAAAAATTTGACTTATCTTGACCATCTTGATTAGCTTGATCGTTAGACACCCTGTTTCATCTTTTAAATAACATTTTATGCAGATGTAATTTTTCATTCAGCAATGTGTTCACTTAAAATACTACCTGAGACTTCATTTTCTACCAGGGATGCGAGAACGATGAAATTTTGGTTCCCGTTCTGTTCTTGTTCTTCATAAGTCGTTCCCGTTCTCGTTCTCGTTCTTCAATAATATTTAATATCGTTCTCGTTCTCGTTCTTGTTCTTCAAAACTTGTTCTCGTTCTCGTTCTCGTTCTTCAAATTTTTCGTTCTTTTTGGTTCTTGGTTCTTTATTTATCTCAAAACTCAAAAATATCAGCATTTTTCAAGCAAAAAATTGAAAAAATGCAAAATCATCGTTCTTGTTCTCATTCTCGTTCTTCACTTATCGTTCTCGTTCTCGTTCTTGTTCTTTTAATGTTTTCAACATTGTTCTTGTTCTCGTTCTCGTTCTCAAAATTTTTGGTTCTTTTTGGTTCTTTGTTCTTTGTTCTTGTTCGTTCTCGCATCCCTGTTTTCTACTCACCCACTTCCCAGATGCATTCAAAAAAATTTTCTTCCTGGTAAATTGACCTCCCCGGCCCTTCTGTGCCTTTCAAAAAAAAATTGGCTAGATCTGCCACTTTCTCAGTTAAGTATTAGGCTAGTTTAACAAGTCTCCTTGACTCCCTTTCTTGAGCTCACATGGTGGTCGCAAAAATACCCCACCTGTTCTTTCTCGTCCGACTGTTTTCAATTTAAAAAGAATTTTTTCCTTCCAGCAATTTTATTTCTTGTTGATGGCATTGTCGCGAACTGCGCCCTTTTCTTCGAAGAATTACAATTTCCTTCCTTAACGGCTTAATAAAAGAATTGAAAAATATCAACTATGTATGCGCCGCCGAGCACCCTTCGAGGGGGTTTTATTAACGCTCCCCCTCCTTCTGCACAGTGCGGTAAAAAAGCTCGTTTTCTCTTAGGTATTTCACAAGCACCGAAAGAACGAGCAGGGCAGTGACAAAAAATTATTCGCTGGAGTAAAACGACAACGATGTAGAAAGCTTATACTATAAGGTCATTATTATTTCCAACAAAATGGGCTTTTTCGTTTGGTCCAAAGTACAGGTATATAAGCTTCTTTTGTTATGTAGATGGAGGTCGTCTCGCGTAGGTTAATAAGATCCCTGCTCCTCGTCACGGTTACGTGGTATTTTTATACACAGACGTACTGAAATCGTAATAACGTGGATTTTTTCACCGAATTCAATTTCCATATCGAAAGTTCGCCTGCGAACGAAAAAATCCGCAACGCGAGTCGCAGCTTAGAACGAGTTACAAGAACACGTGCGAAGAAAGCAGAATTTCCCGAAAGTTTGCCAGCGCTGGAAAATCTGCGTAGGTAATGGTAGGCAAATAATAAGATGCATTTGTGGCACAGCTTAGACGTTCCATTGCCTTAGGGATTGTTAAAGTAAAGTGACACCTTTGCCTACCCTTATCTAAACAACACCCTTCCAGGTACCCTTCGTATCTATTTTGCTGCGAGTATCGTCATCGATATCTAAAAGAAGCTATTTTTCTACGTTCGAGTTCGCTTTCGCATCACAATGGAGTAATTTTTTATTCGCATGGAAATTCCACTTTTGGATACTCGAAGCTCTATTGTCGCCGACCAGCAACTCGCCACAGTTCTCACCGTTTCCATTTCCATTTCACGGTATTCTCCCAAAAATAATTTGTATACCGGTATACGGACGAGTGATTACGAAAAAAAAAACGAGCGAAGGTTTGAAAAGAGGGCGCGAATCGATCTTAGATGAGAAGGGTACCGGGGGATAGAGAAATTTGTCTCGACACGACCAAATGGTTCGCATTAATCATCTTTACCATCCATAACGATGATAGCACACGACACTTAAATACGCAACTTTGAGACGAATCGATTCGCCAACGCTGGAGCTCTCGATTCATAAATTATTATTTTCGTCGCCCCGTCGCAGCGTTACTTTTTGGGACAGCGAAGAAAAAAAAACCGCTTCAGCGCCTTTTTTTCGCGGCATTCGCGCCGAGCAAATTGCGGTTCGCCCCGCGGTTCGACTAATGGTGTTCGAAGGGGGACGAGACGACGTCTGTCGATGTGGAAATTTGATTAATGGTGGATCAAATGCGAGTTTACCGAGGTCGCCGAGCTTTTCATTTTCGTCGTCGATGTCGTCGTCGTAGTCGGGATAATTTGCGAAGACCGCGATGCCAAAGGAAATCAGAAGGATCGATGGGTCTGCTTGGTTATGAAATGGTTGTGTAACTTTCGATTTCAACGGAACGAGGATCGGTTACGGTTCGAGTGGCTGGAAATTGACTATGGATGGGGATAAAAGTGATCTATGGGGAGGTTGTTTTTTGGAAAATTGGACTTGAGATGGACTTGAGAACAAGCAGGGAAAGAAAATAAGAAACATGCTTCAATGAATTCGAACAATATCCGTGTTATAAAAACTTTCTTTTTTTTTGAAATTATCGAAATTTACGGAGCTTGTGACAGTTTTTGCAGGGGTTGGATTCGAAAAATAAATTCTGTATTAAAATCAAACGAGTTTATTAATTTTTTTTTGAATTTTGATCAAAATTATGAGGGGGGGGGAGACAAAAAGAATCGTTTATCAATTTCTGATTTTTATTACTTTTTAAACAATTTTCTGAATTACTTATTGAGCAGGAAGAAATTTGTAAAAACATGAAGTTGAAAACTTTTTTTTTTAAATTCATTAATTTTCGAGCCCGAAGAAAATTTGAAAAATATGAATTTGAAAAAAAAATGTAAAGAAATCTAATAAAGGAAGTGCTACCTCTTCTGCAGATGGCCTATGGCGAAGTTAGTTCGTGGTAAAAAAATTAGGGTCCTAAACGCCATAAGTTGCGGAGTTATTTCAATTTTTCCATTTCTTATATTAGATTTTTGTAATTTTTTCGGTGTATTAAGACGATTTTTCGAAATTCAAACCTTCGTAAATATCCCCCCCTCCCCAGTCAACTTAAGGGACAAGAATTTCGACTGTGGAAGTTTTTTGTGATGCTACACAAGCCTGTAACAATTTTTTGGCGTGTCACATTTCGTGCACTTCCCCCTGTAAGTTGAAAAATTATCAATATCAAAATTTCTCCGAATTTTAATACTTTTTTCAACTGTAAGATTTTTTGAATTCAAATTTTCTCAAAATTTCAACAAAAATTTTTTATTCTTTCTTCTGACAAAATAATTGAAAGGAATTTTTAAAAATATAAAATTGAAAAAATCAAAATTGGAAATTTTTTAAAAATAATTCAAGTTTGAAAAATTTTACAATTGGGAAAAAATAAAAATTCTGAAATTGGATACAATTTTGAAAAAAAAATAGAAGTGAAGAACTGAAAAAATTCATAATTTAAAAAAATTTGAACTTAGAAAAAATTTGGAATTCGATCATGGAAATCCTGTTTGCGGCAAAAATACTCAGGAACTATGCAGTAAAAAAATAAGAAATTTCGAAGTCCAAAAAAGATTAGTGCTGGAAAAAATCTTTCCAAGTTCGTTACAAATAACAGAACGAATGACTGAACTCAAAAACTTAGCACTAACGAAAAATTTTTTGTTACATTACTGTTCATTCTCCCCCTCTTCCTCCTGCCTTTCTACCTGAACACCAAAATTTTCACACTAAATTCCCTAAAAAATCCGAACTCTCCAAAACCCTTCATCCTACATCCTCTAACCGAGCATACCTCCAACTCGAGCCCAAAACCGAAAACCATCCCTATACGATCCTCCATTCTCGACATCATCCATCGAACCCAACGACTCCTTCGAATACCCAGTTACGCTAGGCAATCGTCATCTGCAAGACGAATTGCCTACTCTTATCCCTTTTCGAAACGACGCAGAACACACAGCAACGCAGGCAACGTCGAGCCCGGCCATGCAATTAGAACTTTTTTCTCTCGTTTTACTCGAGTAGAAAAACTACGCGATTAAATTTTCTGCCAGACTGATTTTAAATAATTTTCCAAACTGCTCGGTCCAACGTGGAGGAGAAATTAAAGAACGCAAACCGGGCAACTTTTTCATTACTTTGACCACATGTATGACGGCATTTTGGGTCAGCGAGTAGTTGAAAATTACTGCTGCGGAATCCGCAGCCATGCGGGGCTAAATGTCATCGCAATTCAGTTCGCAATGTGGAAAAAAAAACATTCGAAGTAGTCCCTCCATTTCAGTTTATAGGTACCTATTCGTTTTGCTAAATAGTCAGGTCTCAATTGAACAAAAAAAGACTTCCGCGCAGGATTCTTGTTAAAATTGATTTTATGATTGATTTTTGTTTTAGACACTGAAACAAATAAATTTCGGTTGGATGCCTATTTTTTCCCCTCCCCCTTTTCCCAGGGTCCTGCTCTAACATTTGAAATGCGTGTACCGCCTAATCTATGGATTTTAATGAAAAAAATTTCAAACAAAAGTTGTTCTTCAACACTCAATGTACATTTTCATTTCTTATCAAAATCCGTTTTGGAGCAAGTCCTGCTCCCCAAATTAGAAAAATATGTTTTGAGAAAACTTTAAAAATCACGTTTTCTTCATTTTTAACTAAAAGTTTCGGAGATACGACAAAATTTGTAACCATCAAAAGTGTTCAGAATTACATTTCCTTTCTAATGAGCTATATCGCGACCATTTCCTCCAATTTTACTCCACAGGGTAGATCCCTACCTCTGTCCCTCATCTCAAAAGTTGAATCTCCGAAAAAAATACAAATGAACGATTTTTGTTCTTCGATATCTAATGTACAATTTCACTCATCATCGGAATTCATCTTCGGGGATACAACTTTTGAGATAAGGGGGAGAGGGAGGGATCCATCCTGTTGGGGAAAATTGGGGGAAATGGTCGTGAAAAAGCTCATTATAGAGGAAATTTAATTCTGAACACTTTTCGTGGTTACAAATTTTGTCATATCTCCGAAACTTTTCATTGAAAATGGAGAAAACGTGATTTTGAAGTTTTCTCAAAACATATTTTCCAAATTTGGGGGACAGGACTTGCTCCAAAATAGATTTTGATAAGAAATGAAAATGTACGTAATGTGTTGAGGAACAACTCTTGAGATAAGGGGGAGAGGGAGGGATCCACACTGTCGGGGAAAGTTGGGGGAAAGTCGGGAGAAATTGTCGTGATATAGCTTATTAGAAAGGAAATTTAATTCTGAACACTTTTGGTGGTAATAAATTTTTCCGTATCTCCGAAACTTTTCGTTGAAAATGAAGAAAATGTGATTTTGAAGTTTTCTCAAAACATATTTTCCAAATTTGGGGGGCAGGACTTGCTCCAAAATGGATTTTGATAAGAAATGAAAATGTACGTTATATATTGGGGAACAACTTTTGTTTGAAAAATTTTTTATTACGACCCATAGATCAGGCGGTACACACGTTTGAAATGTAGGGGTGGACCCTGGAGAAAGGGGAAGGGGATAGTAAGCATCCCAGCGAGATTTATTTGTTTTAGTGTCTAAAACAAGAATCAGTCACGAAATAAATTCTAACAAAAATCCTGCGCTGATGTTCAATTAAACGCCATCTTCAATAATGTAAATTTTTCTCATCCCAAATCCAGTATGAATGATAATCTTACTCACCGTCGAGCCATACCGAACGCTGCAAATCGTTTCCGGGTAATTTGCATGGTAAAACGTTTACCATACCCGGTATCCGGATTGTTAAGTCTTTTAATGTACAATAATTAATACGCGCATTTGTATAAGACCCTCCGATGACGCGTCCGGTTATTAGCTCTCACCTTCGATTAATACGGCCGCCAGCATCAGACTGGCCAACCCGTTGGAAGGGGGAAGGGGGAACTGTAGCAAAATACAATACATAAATTACGTGGCATCGTAACGCCACGTTAGCCGGACACATTTCGCGTTAAATAACCGTCGAACGAGATCGTTATCCCCGAAAGAAAGCTTGGCCCGAAGGGTCGTCCGATACGTACCGAGTTACTTACACGACGGTCTGGCCGGACCCGAACCGAATGCGACGCGGACGACCGTGTTTCGAGGGTGGACATTGTTTTCACTTTATGTTGACTTTAGAATCATCAAACAAATTTACTCGGATGTGCAATTTAGGGGCTTTAATCATACGACGGCGTCAGTCGCCATGGCAACCGTTAAGCCCTCGAGCTAACGAGAACAGTTGACCATAGCTTAAATAGTCTCTACCAAAACATGCACTACTTGCCTGTCCCTTTTCGCCAGCCTCGTCCAGCTCGCTCCAGCCGTACTAAATACTACACGCAATAATTATCAAAGTAATGGCCAGCCGTTCATGATATAGTCCCATTTGATAAAACTTTTCCCAAACAACTGCGGTTTATCCTACACACATATTCGGCAACCCGAACCCCCGGCCTACTCTACCGTTAATTTTCATCGTCTACGGTACTCGTTAACCGATATTAATTTCGTCGATTTCGCCGAAAACCTGCTATTTAGAAAATTTAATTGCTCGTAAAGATACTTAACGAACACCCTACTCTGGCTACAAGTCCAGCCGCCGATCTGGAAATCCTCCGCACACGCCATATATCTCCTCGTACATCCCGGTATAGCCGAGCTTTACCAAAAAAAAATCCACAAAGAAAATACGTGGAAAGCTACGAGCAAAAAAAAATCCTTCGTCGAGAGGAAAAAATCAATCCCATCTCGAGTCTGGCGCGAGCTCGTAAAATACTCGGGCCCAACGAGATGGTTAAATATATCATCTCTTATCCTAAATTTACAGCTTTATACGATTGCCGAACACGTTATAGAAGAATAAAAAGAGGCTTTTCACAAAAGGGTGATTCCATCGTAGCGAGTATACTCCCAATCAACGATAGGTCGAAGCTTCGCAGCACTAAAAAGAAAAGGATTACATGGCGTTTTGAGCTCTTATAAAGATATCTCGACGAAGCTTCCTTTAGCCCGTCTACCTCTCATAATTTCCACTTTCGTCCGCCCGTCTCGACCGTATTCATCAATACACTCGACGCAGAAGCCCTTGCGAACTCGTATCTTCACAAGGTGTCCTTAAATTAGCGCTACGTTACTGCGTAATAATCTCGTTACCGGCAATTGTGTACTCTGGGTATACGGTAATGAGGCTACGTCCAACCAGCTTCCCTAATACGATCGCCGAAGAAGGGTTGGAGCTCTGAATTTGACGTATTTATCCGCCGATTCGAACGCATACGTGGATGAGCGTGTTACAACGTAAACAAGACGAGGTTTTTTTTTTACAATTTATAAAGTCCTGGGTGTCTCCCCCTCTTCCCTTCTGATTTCCAGGGATTGTTTGAATATATGCAGGGAGATAATATTTGCCCCTCTTTTCTCCTCGCAGCAGTTTTCCAACGTCATAAATGGGGAGAATAATGTAAACAAAATACACCGCAGACGTCTTTGTTGATGAATCGTGCGAAAATCGTGCATGTCACTTTATCGACATCGCAACGATGATGAGTGCACCTTGCTGGGCTCCCCTCGAGAGACGTGGTCTAGATCGTGACCTATACCTTTATTTGGATTTTACGTGGCCCTGTTTCGTATGCACTCGTAACTGAATCGATTTTGTGGGTTCTTACCTATTTTAAAAGCGTACCCAGAAATTACTTAAGAGAGGGGTTGAGAATTCGAGAAAAAATTGGTGGTGGGAGGGGAGGGGGTAAAATTTCAATGAAAAAATTGAGTAACCTGTTATTTCAGTGGCACTGGTGAAGTCAGGGTATTTTCAGTAGGCTGATAATACATAAACAAAGAGCAAAGAAAAATTGGAAAATTTAGAAAGAAAAACGACAGTTTTTCCAGACTGAGATGCGTGAGGATTGGTCGAATGAGTTTTCCGAGGTGCGTGTATCGATTCTGAGCAGAAAATGCAAATTTCGGAATTTTTTGGAACAAATAATCGATACACTCCTTAAATCTGAATTAATATTTACCTGTTTGAATCAGTGAAGTGAATTTCATTGAAAATTCATTGATTTTTCACTGATCTTTCAGTCGAAATTATTGATTTTTTCTGACAAATTGGGAATCGATTGAGAAATCAGCAATTTTCGACTGAAAGATCAGTGAAAAATCATTAATTTTCAAAGATCGTTCACTGATTCTTAAAGGCAGAATTTTATCAACGACTGATTCAGATTTAGGGAGTTACTATGTTTATTCAAGAAATAGACTGGGCGAAAATTTTTTGAAAAATCATGTTTGAAGAGCAAAAAAATTCACTTTTTTACATTTTAGTAAAAAAATCTTCTTTCCAAGCTTACATAAGGGAGGAGCTCGAACCTCTGAGCCCCTCTCGGCCTCGGTGCGCTTATAACTCGAAGCTGTCACCTCCCCCCCTCTAAACTGAATTTTGGTAATTGCAAATTTCTCTTGTAATCTCTTCCAGTTTGAATTTTAGTAATTTCATATTTTCACTGTCCCTCCCACCAAACTGAAATTCAGTACTTAATTACATTTTTTTCCGCAGCTCTTTCAGACTGAATTTTTTAAATTTCCAATTCCTCTCTCTGCCAAATGATTTTAATTTCTCCTGTACCACCCTCACCCCTCTGAAGAAATGAGCCAATTTGACTAATAATGTTAAAACACCCTTCCGCAAATATCCAGCTGAAGAAAGTTTTATTCCAACTCCCTCAAATTGTTTCGCTGATTGAAAATTTCTAATGTAACTTTCTCCAGTCTGAATTTTAATAATTTCAAATTTTTTCTGTAACTTTCTGTACCTTTCTTCAGGTTGAATTTGAGTAAGTAATTTCGTATTTTTTCTGTACCTCCCACCAAACTGTAATTCAATAATTTCAAATTTCTCTTATCCCCTCCCCCATGCTAGAATTTCACAAATTTTCCTTTGTTTTCCTCGTCGGTCTCAAACTTAGAATTTGTGATTTCTAATTTTTTTGTCCCTCTTCAGAATAAATTTAAGTGATTTTAAATTTTTCTCTGCGAATAGAATTTTTATTTCTCCTGTACCACACACCTCCCCTGAAAAAATGAGCCATTTGATTGAATGAAACAGGATGTCTCCTGGCAAAAAAAAGAAAAAGAAAGATCAGAAAATAGCAAAAATTTCATTTTGGTGACAAGAAAATCAGAAAATAGCAAAAATTTTGAGAATTTTACTACGAAAAGCAAGAATTGTTAACATTTTTCATTTGAATTTATCAATTGAAAGATTAGCTTTGAATGCTTTTTCGACTTTGAATTTTAGTTTTTACTAACAACGCAACGTACGAGTTTAATATGAGACTTTTTCGTGCTCCTGGCGCAGAAATGACTATACCCAAATCGTTTTCTTGTGAGATGGGATTTTATTTAAATTCCTGAATAATGATTCTAATGATGATGAAAAATGATATAGATGTAATAAAAGTGAAATCTGAGCTCCTGGCGCAGAAATCAGCTCACCATATTTTCTTGTAAAGTGAAATTAATTCAAGTAAACGACGTAGATGGTTTCATAAAAACATGAAAATCACGAAAAAGCATAAATCTGTTCGAAAAAAGGGGGTTACTGAGTCTCCACTCCTTTCCCTAAACTAAAATGTTGAAAAAATGGTTAAATTTCAGCCTCAGAATGTACTTTTCTGCAAAAATTTTCATTCCAGCGAATCAAAGTACGTTTTCCCCGCAAAATCCACTTATCTATGAATAGAAGCGAAGCCCATCCCCCCACTCTCCACTCCCCCCCCCACATACTTCAGACTCATAAATTTAACGCAAGCCCTTGCAATTTTTCTGACTTCCCTGGCTAAATAGAGCTTCGATCGATACGAGACGTTTTCGTATTATACATTTGAAAAACGTCAATCATTTTGCTAAAGAATTTCAATTTAATAATTTATTGGATTCGGGCGAGGTAAGGACGAAAATTTTCGTTAAAAAAAGAACTTTGAAAACTTAAATTTCATCATTTTTTGCTATCATTTCGGTTATTAGAGGTAAAAATTTGTCGTGACTTCGATTTTTTTTTCCTGTTTTCATAAATATTTCGACCAAATTCACTACTTTTTCACTACTTTTACAACCTGTTAGATGCCTGGTTTAAAAAAAAGAGGGGAGAAAAGGAAAGGACAAGAATTTTCGATTTTCTGTTTCCCAGGTTGGTGAGAGGAGATGTAAAATGGAAGTACATTTGTTCAAATTTTCAAAAAATTGTCAATAAAAATCAGCAAAATTGCAAAAAAAATTAGACAAGAGCCCTCAATTTTTTGAAAACTCCCAAAGTGTAAAAAAAACTAAAAAATCAGTATGAATTAAAAATTTTGAAAAAAAATGTACCTACATAAAAGCCACACTTGGGGAAAATTTCAAATTTTTTCATTCATCTCCCTTTTGACAGATACAAACTAGGTATGGATTTTTGATATCACCGAAAGATATGGGAGGATTGAAAATTAGTGCTGGGGGTTTTTCGATCAGGGAAGAAGTCCATTCTCGCCATTTTTTCGTGAAATATCCTTTGATTTGGATGCCTTTTCTAATCATCTAACACGAAAAATATGAATTTTCTCAAAATAAAGGTACTTCTCAAGCTCTCATTGACTTTACTTCCTCCCCGACCCTTCTCCCACTTCCACCAAACACAAACTCGCACCACACAAAACCCCATCAGAAAAATCCCCCTCGAGTCGACCAACCAGAAACCTCCGAGTCCACCGTCGCGTTTAAATTACGCGTTTACGAGACAATAATTTAAAAAAAAACTCCGAACCCAGGATCGCAGATAGGTTACATACGTATACCAGTTGGAAAACCCTCTATGGCTTTACTTTTTACCAACGTCACACAATAAAATATCGAACTTGTTTCAAGTTTTAAATTGGGTGCACGCCCACGGTATGTCGAAACATCGTATATTTTATCGTCGACCGCCGCCGAAGTAAGGCCGAGGAAACCGAACTCGAAATCTTTTAACTGCCCAAGTTCGGGAAAAATATCCTTATTTTTGCTGCTATCGGATCAATTTAAGAACAATCCATGCTTATTGCTTCTCGATGGCATGGCACACGTTACGGGAGACGAGTGAACATCGATGAATGATAGGGCCCCCCGTTAGATATATTTTTTACTTACTGTCATCGCGTAAAACCCGAGGGGTCTTAATCTGGCATATAAAAAATTCGATCTCGATTGACAAACGCGACGAAATAACTTGTTCTTATAGAAATTGACACTTAGTTCGCCGGGTAAAGTAATAACTAAGCTTAGGTCGCGCGTTCGGGATTAAACCAGGCACACGTTACGTATCTATTTGGTAACATACGCGACCTCCCCTAATTTAATTCGACTCGGTGACGTCGGTGGCCGTGGGCCGAACCTTCTCCGACCAAAAATACGAATTAAACGTAATAAAAGTATATCTGATTTAGCTTTCTGGCTCGTTTGACATTTAATCCTAAATTGAAAATAAATAAGTCGCCCGAAATTCACGACCGTGTATTGATAAAAGGCGACGAGCTGCTTTTTCAAAGGTCGACCGCTCGATGACGCAATATGGTAAAATTTACTCGAGTATTTTTCCTTCTACACGCACACAAACACCAATCAAATCGTGCCGACGATGTTATTACAAGTAATTATAGAATAACAAGCCAGTATGGTATATTAAAGGTTTCCTTTTTTTTTTCCTTTTATTACATCTTTTCAATCGACGAATTATAAATGAAGCTCTTGTATAAAAAAAACTTTCGTGATTGTAATATTTTCGAAATAATTACCGTTACTCTCGTCGAATACCCTCGATCCAGCACGGTTTTCCCGATTCCATTCCTGTAATTAGAGTGAAACTTTTTACGTCGTAATAAGAAAAAAAAAACAAGTCAGGTACCTTTCGGGTGGCAGCACAAGTACACCGAGAAAGAAGAAGAAAAATGGGCGTAATTTGAGGAACCTCGTTAAAAGCCAACTAGTCGAATTTAATTTAAGATGGCGATCGTTAAGGCGGCCTTACGAACATCTTTTCCACGCAGAAAGGGAGGGGGAGCCGGAGAGAAAACACAGAGAATATTATGTGTGTAAAATCGTTAAACGTTGATTGCCTTTGATGTGTCCATTAAATAAATTATAAACCGAGCGTATCCGGGCCCTTTTTCCACCAAAAGGGGTAACCTTAGCACGTCAAAGGAATCGGCGGATCTCATTTGCGTCCGTCGAGCCCAGCCGAACGTAGCAATATTAATTTTCAATTCGATGACCTGCCCTTATACGCCTTATCTTCATTCCTCTTACACGAACTTGAGCGATATTTCGCCGAATTTCGGATACGAGGAGGGGGACGAGGGGATCAACGACGACCAGGACGTAAACGGTTCGTAATCTATATCATTTGTAAATGGATAAAATTAATTCACCGAGCACACGAAGCACGTGAATTATTTACTTGGAACTATATACACGTCGCTTAAATCTCGATCGAAGTATATTTTTACCCCTCCCTCTCCTCCTCATCCTCCTCAACGCCAGCACTTCGACATTCAGAAATTTATTGACATTACGAAATTTCCTCGATTATAGAATATGAATTATTACACGAAGAGTGTCCTCTTGCTTCCCTGCTCGCTCATCCTTTACGCTCACGTCCTTCTGTATACCCTGTTACTATACATATAAAATAACGACATCCTGGAAAAACTTTTTAATTGTCCGATACAAATTTTATCGAACGTCCGAAAGTTCTCTCTCGCTGGCGAAACCGTCGCAGCTTCGTCTTCCCATATTTGAACGTAGTACCCATCACTTTTTTTTTTTGAAAAAAAACGTCCATTGTTATTTTTTCAAATGTTTTCGATTACGAAGCACCGACGACGATCGTTTTCCACTGTAATTTATTTTTTCCACGATGACGACCGAACGTATACGTACGAGTATAACTTTAAACGAGATGACGACGTACGTATACGAGATGCTTTTATACAATGTCGCAGAGCGAGACACAAACACGTATCGAGAGAGTCACGGGTATGGCAGTGTCAAAAAAGGGTCGTCGTGAATTTGTTTTTCCACCGTCGACGAGTTTATCTTTTCTTTGAATCGAGTACGCGACCGAAGCAACGTTTTGCAACCGTTATTTTTATGATTAAAAACCGATCCCGAAGTAGCCTATTAATGGTTTTGTACACCACGTGGACGCGGATACATCAAAGAAACGCAAGCTTGTAGTTCCAAGCGGGCTGGAAAATTTTATAAGATCGAAATTAAGGCCTGTAGATGGAAGCCTCGTTCAATGCGGTGGAATTTGTAAAATTTTCAGCTAGGTTCTTTGCCAAGTAGACCGAATGAAAAATGGATGCGAAATTCGGATCCGGCGACCTTGGAAATGTAGATTTCGATACCCATGTCGAGGGTTTTATTTCGAGTTAATTTTGAGGTACTCCCCTTGCCCCCTCTCCTATTAAAAGCCATTGATGGGCAAATTTACAAAAAAATCTTAGAATCAAATTCCACCTTCTTTGAACTGAATTTAAAATTATAATGAAAGCTGTTTACAAACACGACCGTGAAATTTGGCAACACTGCACACATTTAGTATTCCGAAAGAAGTGGGGTGATAGTTGATTGAGTACATCATAACATTTTGTGTGATTTTTTAAACGTGAAGTAAAAATCAGAAAAATATTTCAAGAAGTTATTTCGGATAAAAAAGATATTTTGCAATTGCAACGTTGCCAAATATAGAAAATGTGTCAATTTTTGTACATATAAATATAAAAGTAGTTTGAAAATACTACACTAGAAAAAAATTTAACACTTTACACATCATTTTCAAGTTGAATTTGAATATATTGACGAGTATAATTAATTTCAGTGCCATTCTGAGTCAATAACAAGTAATCTGGCAACACTGTATGAATTATACGGCTTATACGGCAAATGAGATTGCTATTTAATGAAGTGGGGGACATGACAAGATATTCAACAATTCTGAAACCAAATTTACTGAAAACCCCCTCGTTCTCTGCAAGTTTTTTTTGGCAGAACGAAGAATTTCAGAAAATTGCAACGTTGCCAAACATAGAAAATGTTAAATTTTTTGTACTTATGAATATTAGAGTAATTTGAAAATTCTACCATGGAAAAAATCAACACTTTCCGCCTCATTTTCAAGTTAAATTTGAAGCTATCGAGGAATAAAATTAATTTCAATGCCATTCTGAGGCAATATCGAGTAATCTGGCAACACTGCATCAATTATACAACAAAAGAGATGGTTATTCAAAGAGACGACAGACATGACAAAATTCTTAATAATTCTGAAACCAAATTTACTGAAAACCCCTCCTTTTCCGGACTTTTTTTTTGGATAGAACGAATTATTTCAAGAAATTACAACGTTGCCAAATATTGAAAATTAATCATTTTTTGTGAAAATAAATATTAAAGAAATTTGAAAATGCTACACTAAAAAAATGAACAAATTTCGCTTTATTTTCAAGTTAAATTTAAAGCAATCTCAAAGTAAAATTAATTTCAATGCCATTCTGAGACAATGCTGAATTATCTGGCAACACTGTATCAATTATGGAGACATTTATTCGAAAAAGTGAGAGACATGACAAGATTTTCAACAATTCTGAAATCAGATTCACTGAAAACTTCTCATTCTCCAAAATTTTTTTTCGATAGAACGTATTTTAAGAAATTGCGGCGTTGCCAATAATAGAAAATAAACGTATTCCTGAACGATTTTGAAAAAAAAATACAATAAAATAGCTTGAAAATTGTTTTTAAATTTTACCAACGTTATTTTTTCTACTAAATCTAAAAAAAAAATCAACTTTTACGAACTGAAATTTATCTAGTGCATGAAGGTTCAAAGCATGGAGTAAATTTAAAGGGGGAGGGGAGGAGCCAACCGCATACCGCCAAAGTGCGTCATGTAACATGTCGATTATAAGGTTTTCGACCTCTGCGATTCCAAATCTGGGCTTAGTTTGTTTCCCAACTTCAACGGTGCTTAGTTAATCTTGGAATTTAGTTTAAAATTGCGTACGACGCGACGTCGGCGTCACCGTACGCACGAAATTTCTACTTCTCGAGGCAATTTAGGCACATAAAGAGACCACTAATCGACGATAAAGTCGAGATAATAAGTTTTCGAGGCAAATTCTACCTTGAATGTTTACCTCATAAGGTCCCAGGGTCGTTTGAAATTTCTCAGAGCGAATTTCCAACATCGAAATTTTTCACCGGTCTAGTATTAGGTGAAAAATATGACTTCTAAGCGCAGCTCGTTACTGGACCGAAGCTTAGTGAATTACGAGATAAAGCGTTGAAGGTTGTTGAAAAAATTACGCGCATTTTGAGCCCACATAAAAGGATCATTTAGGCGGGTTACAAGGCGAAAACGAGTTACACTTAATATTTTGTAAAATGTTTTTGAAATTTTGACACATCTCGGCTTTAATAAATGTATTCGTATTAAGTCTGGTGGCGAGAGCATCTTAAAGCGTTCTCGGTCTCGGGGTTTTAGCGTGAGAAACAATTTAGATAATCCAACGTTGAAGGCAGGACTGCGACTTTTTCCGCAGCGCAGATTTAGCCGAGCCCGAGCCGCATTATGTACTCTCTACGCTGCCAAGTGAATTCATTAATTATGTAGCATTCGAGCCGACCGAAGCATACGGCGCACCGTGGCGAAAATATTTCCAGACGATGATTGTACTCGATCGAGGTGCAACGACATTTGACGAGAATAGACACTAATAGGGTAATTCGGCTCGCAATCCGGCGCCCAAAACCCTCACGCCGAGTAAAAAAATTATTTAAAAATTCACATCGGTAAAAAATTTCCGGACTGACAATCTTCGTCACTTACCAAACGTTAAGCTAATAAATCAATTTAACGAGTTAACGTTTCCCCGTTCGTTATAGACTAAGTAGAAGGGTTTTTTCCTTATACAATCCCCTGCCCCCTCCCCCACACTCTGCATCGTTTAGGTCGCAGCTTCGGCACCAATCCCAGACCGGGATCGATTTTAATGAAATGTATGTGCATCGAATTCAATTTCCACGTGCCCGTATATACCTTCCTACCTTTTTTTTACGACTCGGTATATTTTCGAGCTTTTTTTTTACTTTTTGCTTAACCGACTCGCGGGCTCGTTCGAGCGATAAATACTGTTTCGAATTTATATCCCGATGGTGGAAAAATCATTCGAGACTTATTAATTTATTGCCACAAGAGACCTATACGTTTGTCTAGAAAAAGATTTGCGATGCTCGGACATATTCGTCCATAAGAAAATACCCTTTTTACATTATTAATCCGGTACCTACGAGAAGCTAGCCAGATATCTCTTTTGCTCTTTTTTTTTCTCTGTTGAATATCATGAGGAGTAACATTGCATTGAATATTAAATTTCATTTTCACCTCAAGCTGGCCAATTTTCTTTCAAAAAATATTAAAAAGAATTGGTCGAAATTTTACGATAATTTTTCGAAATAGGAAAAAAAACGAAAATTTTATTGAAGATGTCTTAAAATTGCTCAAAAGGAACACATAGTGCCATAAATTGGATAGCAATGATAAAAAAGTTTCAGAAAAATTTATAAAACTCTATTGAACATGTTCAAATAGCCTGATAAAGTCTACTAAAATTTAAAAAAAAATGAAAAAAATTTACAAATATTACAAAAATTGTCAAAAAAATGAAAAAAATATACTATAAAAATTGTCCTAAAAGCCATAAAAAGTGATCAGAAGAGTTCTGGTGCCATAAAAAGGGACCAATCTAGCACAAATCATTTTCCATTTTTTTTATTTCAAAGCGAAATCAGGTTCAAAGGCTGGAAGTCGCTCCCCAAGCTTCCTTAAAATCCCCTCCCCCCGAAAAGGTATCATCAGCATCACCAATAATGAATGAAAATTAAGTGCCCCACAAAGAGGCCCAGTTTCAGAAATTTGGAAATTGAAAAAAATCAAAATTTTGAAATGTTTGAAGTTTAGAACCTAGATTTTTAAATCACCACTTTTTCCCAAATTCTCAGAAACCTCTTTACCCCCTCCCCACCGAGATCTAATTTGCTGCAGAAAAATTTTTATTGTCAATTTTTTATCAAAAATAAACGTCAAAAATGAACAAGTTTTTGTCAAAAATAAACAAGTTTTTATCAAAACGAAACAAGTTTTTATCAAAACGAAACAAGTTTTCATCAAAAAGAAACAAGTTTTTATCAAAAAGAAACAAGTTTTTATCAAAAACTTTCACTTAAGTTCTATCAAAAATGAACAATTTTTGTCAAAAAGAAAAAAGTTTTCATCAAAAAGAAGCAAGTTTTCATCAAAAATAATCACGTTTTTATCAAAAGGAAACAATTTTTTATCAAAAAGAAACAAGTTTTACCAAAAATAAACAATTTTTTATCAAAAGTAAACAATTTTTATCAAAAAGAAACAATTTTTTATCAAACAGAAACAAGTTTTCATCAAAAAGAATCAAGTTTTTATCAAAAAGAAACAATTTTTTATCAAAAAGAAACAAGTTTTCATCAAAAATAAACAATTTTTTATCAAAAGTAAACAAGTTTTTATCAAAAATAAACAAGTTTTCATCAAAAAGAATCAAGTTTTTATCAAAAAGAAACAATTTTTTATCAAAAAGAAACAAGTTTTCATTAAAAATAAACAAGTTTTTATCAAAAATAAACAATTTTTTATCAAAAGTAAACAAGTTTTTATCAAAAATAAACATGTTTTTATCAAAAATAAACAATTTTTTATCAAAAGTAAACAAGTTTTTATCAAAAAAACAAGTTTTTGTAATTTTTCAAAACTATTTTAGGTGCATTTCGCCAGCCCCCCCACCACCACCGATTGGGTGGGGAGGGGGGTCATTCGTTTGTGCTTCGTTTGTGCTTGTTTGTGCTTCAAGTCCGGTCGTTTGTGCTTCACCCCTTCCAAAGTTATGAGGAAAAGTTTGTGGGGGGGCTGGAGAAACGGCAGCCCCCCCACCACGGCCGATCGGGTCGAAAATGGTGTCATTCGTTTGTGCTTCGTTTGTGCTTGTTTGTGCTTCAAATCCGGTCGTTTGTGCTTCACCCCTTCCAAAGTTATGAGGAAAAGTTTGTGGGGGGGCTGGAGAAACGGCAGCCCCCCCACCACGGCCGATCGGGTCGAAAATGGTGTCATTCGTTTGTGCTTCGTTTGTGCTTGTTTGTGCTTCAAATCCGGTCGTTTGTGCTTCACCCCTTCCAGAGATATGGTGGATAGTTTGTGGGGGGGCTGGAGAAATGGTTTTTGGAAAAGGGGTTAGAAATGTAATTTTTGAGAAAAAAGTGCATGAAATCGATAGCATTTCGTTTGTGCTTGTTTGTGCTTCAATCAAAAAACGTGTAATTCTCTTCCCCTTCAAGTTAGGGGGTCTTCATAACGGGGTAAATTCCCCTGATAATCATTGAATAGGCTACACTTGATACGTGTACTTATAAGCTATAACCATACGTTTTTATGTAGGTAGTAGGTACCTATTATGTCTAATATGTATTTTCTACATTTAAGCAGGAAAGATTCTGAAAATTTTTCGAAATTGTGACTGTGAAATTTTCAAATCTAAAATTTGTGACCATCGCATCGGCATGAAAAACTTGTAAAATTTTTCTCGCCTGAAAATTATAGAATATTTCAAGCAAAAAAATTCCTAACATACCAACTAGATAATTGCAAGTAAAATGATGGTTGAAATTTTTTGAGCAAATAAATTTTGAGCTTTTCAAGTGAACTTTGCTAGCAAAAAATTATAAAATTTTCTGAGAATAATAAGTTAAAATTCGTAGCCTAGAAATGTGAAACACTTCACGCAAAAAATGTTTGATTTCTTCGCAAAAGGAAAATTGTAAAAACTTCTTGCACATGGAAACTATAAAAATTTTCAATAAGGTACCTCAAAAAAATTTTGAATAAAAAGAATTTTAAATTATTGTCAGTTGACCTTCCGTTTTTCTCCACAACCCTCGATTTACAATTTTCGACAAAATTATTTTTGCTGAAATAATAAGAAAATTCACAAAAAATTTTCCCACCTCTTAAGGGGTTGACTAAGGTGAGAAGGAGACTAAAAATTTTCCAAAAAATAAATCTATTGTGCAACGTATTATTTGTTACAGTATTTATTCCGAATTTCGACTCAGTTTTTCGTTTTGACCTCTCAGCACATACTCCCGGTCCCCCAAAAGGTACTGAAATTAAATTTCAACTTGGTTTAAAAATCAAACCGTACCCTCAGATTTAAGTCATCACCCTCCCGTAGCCCCCATACGCCTATACCTCCTAATTTTGTTGTAAATTTAAGGGTGAAGGAAGGTTGAGGATGGTCAAATGTCAAGATTCTTCCACTGTATCTAAATACATTCGGTCACAAGTACAGTACACATAGAATTTCTAATAATTAATGAATACTTTTGAAGAATTTACAGAGGAAAATTACAAAATTTGTATAACCTTTGTTTAAAATTGAATTTAATAAAAAAAATTCAGCAGATATTTTTGGAAAATATGTCGATGGGGATTTTTTAAAACCATGTAAAATACCATCTTTGCAAAATAAAAGAAATTGTCGAGATAAATCTTAAAGAAATCTCAATCAAATTTGAAAAAACATCCATAAATTGGAAAACTGTAAATAAAATTGTCAAAAGTAATTATAAGAACATAAGTATCGAAAAAAATTCTAAAATTTCCGAATTAATGATAATTTTTTGGAAATTTTATAATTTTTTGCTAGAAAAGTTCACTCGAAAAGCTCAAAATTTATTTGCTCAAAAAATTTCACCATCATTTTACTTGCAATTATCTAGTTGGTATGTTAGGAATTTTTTTGCTTGAAATATTCTATAATTTTCAGGCGAGAAAAATTTTACAAGTTTTTCATGCCGATGCGATGGTCAGAAATTTTAGATTTGAAAATTTCACAGTCACAATTTCGATAAATTTTCAGAATCTTTCCTGCTTAAATGTAGAAAATACATATTAGACATAATAGGTACCTACTACCTACATAAAACGTATGGTTATAGCTTATAAGTACACGTATCAAGTGTAGCCTATTCAATGATTATCAGGGGAATTTACCCCGTTATGAAGACCCCCTAACTTGAAGGGGAAGAGAATTACACGTTTTTTGATTGAAGCACAAACAAGCACAAACGAAATGCTATCGATTTCATGCACTTTTTTCTCAAAAATTACATTTCTAACCCCTTTTCCAAAAACCATTTCTCCAGCCCCCCCACAAACTATCCACCATATCTCTGGAAGGGGTGAAGCACAAACGACCGGATTTGAAGCACAAACAAGCACAAACGAAGCACAAACGAATGACACCATTTTCGACCCGATCGGCCGTGGTGGGGGGGCTGCCGTTTCTCCAGCCCCCCCACAAACTTTTCCTCATAACTTTGGAAGGGGTGAAGCACAAACGACCGGACTTGAAGCACAAACAAGCACAAACGAAGCACAAACGAATGACCCCCCTCCCCACCCAATCGGTGGTGGTGGGGGGGCTGGCGAAATGCACCTAAATATTTTGCATTTTTTCACTGTTTTTTTTTTTTTTTTTTTTTAATTTTGACAGAATTTACTACTTTTTCACTGCTTTTACTACCTGTTAGGTACCTACCTTGAACATTTTAACCATTTTCCTGCTATTTAATGCCAATTTTTCGATACTGGAAAGAAATTTCAAAATATTTCAATAATTTTAATGTTTTTTTTTCAAACATTTTCAAAACTTTTCAAACGATTTCAACATTTTAAAGAATTTTGACCATTTACAATATTTTCAAAGCTATTTCAAACAATTTAATTTAAAACCAAGACATCGCGAATTCAAAAATAAAAAAATAAAGGAATAGAAACACCATAATGAAAACCCTAGTTCCAATGACAAAGTAATCGAAGACTGTCGCATACGTCAAGATTGATGACTCGTCTTAAGTGAAGAGAGTTCTGGTCTCAAACGCACAGATAGAGGAACAGGGAGAAAAAAATCCCTTAAAAAATTCCATTCGGCGTATCCAACCGCGTATACGTCGCAGAAGGGGCACGCAAGCGGAGCTCCCATTCTGACAAGACTACCCGGTGTATTTGACAGCTACCGGCATTTCCAATCAAAACTAATGTTGCGATATGAAAATGGTTGGCTCAGCGCAGCACCACTTCGACTCGCATTTTCTCGCACTCGATCGAGCTCGGAGAGCAAATCACGGTACCGTGCGCCCAGATGAGAACCCCTGCGAGTTTTTAATGCACCTTGGCACCAGGACAAGCGAAGGCACCGTTGTACTATATTATCGCTCCGGTATGCCTACAATAACAACAATACCACGTGCAATAGACAACGAGCAATTCCCACCCTCGCTTTTAAGCGAGAGAATTCCATTTCTCTCGTCGCCTCCTCAACCAAGAGCGATTTTACCTGTACACACTTGAGATTTATTTTATACATTTACGTCTACGGAATGAATTCGTCGGGTGAAAATTTCCTCGGTTTTTTCGATCTCTGCCCTTATAGTTTTGCTCGTTCACTCATCAGCGATTCAATACAAGGTGTTTGACTCGATTGGCCTCAAAACCAGAATTTCGAGGCGACGACGTGCTAATACAATTACGCGCAGGCAGCATATCGAAATATGCTAGGCACTCGAATATTTAAAATGTTTATTTTTTACATTAAAGAGGCGGTTACACGCATAGTAACTACGTGGGAGCTTCGAGCGTCCCGCACGTCGCCCCGTCGACAAAGACAGCGTTCGCGATTTAATCAATTTGGAAGCTTTTAAAGTAATTTCTTAAGCAAAGCGCGGGGGGATAAGAGGATGGGCGGTAAATATCGGCAGCCAGATGTTAGTTTAATAATAACATTAACGAATAAATGTTTACCCTTCCGAAATACGAACGCGAATCCATTAGGGGCTCGGCGAGCGTAAATTTTCATTCGATATTAACTTAAACCAAAGCGTAATCTATATGGTCTGCTCGGGCTACGTATATTTTAATATAGTCTGCGACTTTTGATATCCCTATCGTAGTTTTAAAACTCCAAAGTTTTAATAAGACGAATTTTCGAGGAGTCTGAAAAAGATGGGTGGGAGTGAAATGAAACGCGCTGGAATTAATTTCCAAAAAGGTACGAAAAGTATACACGGGAAAGTTATAAAATCTCTCATTAATATTGTTTTAGGAGGGCAGGGGGAAGTACGAGGAGTAGATCTAAAATGACGAGAAAATAGAAAAAGGTCATTCGAGGAGTGATTTTTTATGATGTAGTTTCTTTTCTCAATTTTTTCTCAATTTTTAAAATTAAAGTCACCACATTGTTTTGTTTATTTCGTAAAATTTAGCAAATACGACCAAGGAGGCATCCGAACTGGCAATAAAATTTAGGATCGATACCAAGATGGATCAAAAGAGCATCGCGAAATATTCCCACACCCAAAAATTCAGATACCAGAGTTCATTTTTCAAATTTTGGCGAATTTTTGAAAATTCAAAATTATTCCATGCAAAATGAGAAAATCAAACTTATTCAAAGCAGAAAGTTCAAATTTGGAACCTACGAAAAACATTTTTGGCCTATCGAATCCATCTAGAACCGCAAAATTTTTCTATCATTTCCAGTCAAATGAACCCAAGGAGGAAGGGGGGCTCAGGTAGCTTGAGCCCACCCCCCCCCCCCAGCTCGGACAGGAGATTTTATATTACAAAAATGTGAAAAAAGTGATTTTTTTGCTCTTGAAACATGATTTTTCAAAATAAATTTACCCTTGCTTCGCTCGGGCAGTATTTTAATCCTTCTATTTCAAAAATTGATGATTTTTCACTGATCTTTCGGTCAAAAATCACTGATTTCTCAATCAATTCCCAATTTGTCAGAAAAAATCAATAATTTTGACTGAAAAATCAGGGGAAAATGATTGAAATTTCGTAATTGTTTAATTTTACTTCGCTCATATCCGTTTATGAATTATCAACCTACTGAAAATAGCCCGACTATGCCATGCCAGTACCACTGAAATAACAAGTTACTGAATTTTTCATTGAAATTTAACCCCCCCCCCTATTTTTTCCGGATTTTGAGCACCTTCTTTAAATAATTTCTGGGTGCGCTTAGGCGTCCAGCTTTGGAAAAAAAAACTGAAAAAAATCTGCCTTATCAGTTTTAACATTCATGAACGTGAATTATTCTTATTGGTGATCCCTTTGATCGATTTAGACCCAATTTTTACAAATTTTTTGCAACCAGTTCAGATTCATATCTTCCTTGAGCAAAAATTCTTTGTGAGAATCGACTACACGCCTCAGAACGGTTTGAAACTGATTCTAATCAATTCGAGAAATCAGAAGGCTTATTCCATGTCAACTCGACCAGGTTTTGACCTTGGATCTTCCGATTTCGCTCAAAATTTTTTTACGAGTTCTCCTCGATGGTCTAATGAAGGAAACACCGTCATTCCGATCCTAATCTTTCAGAGGGGGGGGGGGGTGGCCCTTGTAATTTTCGTATAATTGGGATTTTTTGCAAAATGGCTCAACTTTGAGGGCGCATATTTCGAGATTGTGAGGTCCAAGATGAATCTGCTCATGCGGTTTTGTAGGGAATCGAAAGGAGATTCAAAATTGATAATCACATTTTGAAAAGTTCAAAGTTGAACTTTTGTGATGAAAGCTCAATTTTCATGATAAGTACAAAACATGAGGGCCTCCATTTAAAAATTTGAAAAAATTACTATGAAGAGAACTTTTTATGTATTTTTCAACTAATTACTTTTCAAGATGGTATCTCAATACTTCTGGGAGGCACAGGGGTCCTGAATTTTGGTCAAAATTCAAAAAAATGAAAAAGGTGAAGTAATACATCGATTTCTACTAATTCAAAGGCGCTGAGTTCGAATGTGTGCTCAGTTTTTTCATCCGACCCCTCTGAACCTCCCTATCAGCCCCCCTGATGAGGTCAAAATTCAAAAAAATGAAAAATGACATGTGTCGTTTGTCGGGGTTTTAAGGACTCTGAGTTCGAATATTCGCTTATTTTTTGGATTCGGCCCTTTAGGGCACCTCTAGCCTCCATTTTTGAAAAAAAAACATTGATTTTTTGAATTTTTTGTAATTTGGGAGTCATTATGGACCTCGGGGGAGGCGGTTCGAGAAAGTATAAGTTGATAATCAAGCCTAGCACCCTCGAATTAGTAGGAATCGATATGACTCATGCTATTTCCATTTTTTTGCATGTGTTTTCTCAAAATTGGGGCTTTAGGAGAACTCGAAAAATTTTTTGAGCGAAATCGGAAGACCCAAGGTCAAAACCTGGTCGAATTGACATGGAATGAGCCAGAAATAAGGCACATACCGAATTTCAGCGGTGTACCTCAATTCGATCTATCGGTCAAAAATTCGTCAAAATTATAAAAAAAAAATGGATTGGAGTAGGAGAGTGGAGACTCTTTCGATCTATCTTTGTTTGAGGTCAAAATTATTCTGCTGGTTTGAATACCTCTCTCCAATGGTGGGTCGGTGTGTGAATGATATTCGAAAAACTGAACGATATTTTCCAAAACTTATGACTATTTTCCAAAAACTGGAGGATTTTCAAAAAATGGGCAATTCTTCAAAAATTGAAAAAAAAACTGAAAATTAAAAGATTTTCTAAACATAGAATCTCACCAAAAATTGGTAAATTTTTCAAAAAATAAAATAATTTTCCAAAACTTTCACAATTTTGTAAAATTATGAAAATCATTCTGGAAATTTTTGGGAAAATTGACGCTTGTCTGTATGGTTTTTTGGGGTATTTTTGCGTTCATCGATGCAATAATAATTTTCAAGCGTGAAGACCTCCATTCGATAAATTTTTCTATACGTATTCGAATCAAAATCCATCTTCGAATTTTTCATCTCCTTGAAATTTCAAGATATACATCATATGCTCTCCACAACGCTACTCATTCATTACGCTGGCTGTGGCGCGTCAATCATACGAAAATATTCCGTTCTGTAGGTCATTCACCAGACTCGATATGTAAATGATGGCCATCATCATCGCCACCACTTCGTCGGTGGTATTTTTCTTATCGACGATATCCACTATGCTGACCGATCGGATACTCCGACGTTGCTCTGCACGTCTCTATTATTCGTTGCCGTAGCACGTACAGCGACTATATCAAAGAGTAAATATTTTCGTAACCGAATGGAAATATTTCATAGCTAGATGGTATGGTATATTACTCTACACACGGTGTATATTATCAATATACTACACTCATATTGCACCTCCCTTGGCCTTTCTGCGATGCGCTCTATTACCAAATAATGAAAAACTTTAAAGCGCTACAGTCAATAAGATGACGACGAAGGGTATATTGTGTAAAGGGTATAGAAGCTCGAGCTTTTGGAAACTGTAATGGTAATTCGGCGGCCGATTGATAAACGAGATGAAGCGCTTGTGCTTGTGCTTGTTAGATTTTAGACTTTACGCATCAATCTTCATGAATATAAAAGCGAGAGATGCGAGAGAGGTTTTAATGTGTAAAGGTTTCTCTATACACTCGGTATCGTTTTATGTGTGTCGAGTGTAGTATACCGCGCCGTCGACGACGTCGTCTTATTCCGCATATATTTACCCAATTCGCATTCTTTGAACCCCTCTCGAAGCGATAAATTTCGAAATGGAGGAATTTTTAAAGGGCCGATTTATCATAGCCGGCAACTCTGAAAATACGAGAGGCTTCGGGCGAATGAGAAAAATAACCGGTATCTCGAGATTTCATCTGCAGCTAAATTTTCTTCGTCGAAGATGTGAGCCGAATGTTAACCGGACAAGGCGGTGTAATAAAGAATTGGGATAGTTTTATGAATTTTTGCGAGATGAATTGAGTTTGGAAAATATTTCGCTATTTTTTTTTTTTAATAAAAAAAGTTCAAAATATGAAAGGGAAAAATCTAAGGGTCGAAATAATCTATAGGTTAAGATCTTGAAAATTATTCCGAATGGAGGAAAAAATTGAGATTTTAATGGAATTGAAATTCAAAAAAAATGACCATCGATTCCTTTCAATCTTCATTATTAATTGGAAATTTGAAACTCGAAATCCTCTTGCTCGAAACAAATTCGTCAAATTGCAAAAAACTTTTCTCACTTGGGCCATCAAATATGAAAAAAAAAGAATCTAGGGGTCGAAATAATCAATAGGCTAAGAAAGAGTATGGCCGAATAAGGGGTGAATTTGGCCTCAGGAGCATTTGGGCTCCTAAACACCTCAAGTGGTGTATATTGAATGGAAAAAAAATTTTCACAAAATTTTGGACCCTTACCCCCTCCCTATCGGATTTATGGCCCTTTTTTTGCATTATTTTCAAGAATTCTCAATTTCAACAGAAGCGAAAGAAAATTTTTTGTTCTTTGGCACAAAGTTACATCTTGTAGAGATGTATTTATGATAATTTTTTCAAAAATTTTGGTGCACTCCTTCACGTTTTTTCGGCTATTTGAAGTTTTCAATTGTAAAAAACACCACATAAGCGAAGAGCGACCACTTTTAAAAAATTACAAAATTGTACATTTTTTTATGTAGAATTTTTTCGTGTATTTGGTTTTGGCCAGTTTTTTGAAATAAAGGCCAAAAATTGCAAAAAAACGTACAGAAATGTTGTCATTTTAGCAGATTTTTCAAACTTCGAGAGTTTTATGCAAAAAAAAAATGACTAAATGAAAAAACTAATCCCATATTCGTATTCAGCAGGTCAAAACACTCCAATAAACACCCTTTTCGCGATCGTTTTACTTGAAACCTCGAAATTTTCTTTTTTCCTTGTGAAAAATCAATGAAAAAAGTTAATTTTGAAACTTCAAGCAAAACTATCGCGAAAAGGGTGTTTATCGGGGTATTTTGACCTGCTGAACACGAATATGGGATTGGTTTTTTCATTTAGTCATTTCTTTCTGCATAAAACGTTCAAAATTTGAAAAATCTGCTAAAATGACATTTCTGTACGATTTTTTGCAATTTTCGGTCCTTAGTTCAAAGAAATGGCCAAAACCAAAAACCAAGCAAAATTCTACATAAAAAAACGTACATTTCAGTAATTTTTCTAGGGTGGTCGCTCTTCGCTTATGTGGTGTTTTTTACAAGTGAAAACTTCAAATAGCCGAAAAAACGTGAAGAAGTGCGCCAAAATTTTTGAAGAAATTATCATAAATACACCTCTACAAGATGTAACTTTATGCCAAAGAACAAAAAATTTCCTTCACTTCTGTTGAAATTGAGAATTCTTGAAAATAATGCAATAAAATGGCCATAAATCCGATTAGGAGGGGGTAGGGGTCCAAAATTTTGTGAAGATTTTTTTAGTCAATATAAACCACTTGAGGTGTTTAGGAGCCCAAACGCGCCTGGGGCCAAATTCACCCCTCATCCGGCCATACCTTTTGTTTGAAAATGTCTCTGAATGGGGAAAATCATCGGGATTTTAATCGAACCGAAATCCGAAAAAAATCGACCATCGATTCCTCTCTACGGTCGTTTTTAATTGGAAATTCGAAACTCGAAATCCTCTCGCTCGAAACGAATTCGTCAAATTGCAAAAAACTCATCTCACTTGGAAACTTCGTCTCACAATGATACAAATATTCGAAACAATTTAATTCTCGCATCCGTTATTCGCTTTGGCGATGAGAAAAACAAGAAAGAAATAAACAGATTCGTTTCCATCCACAAAACAGTACATAGAATTCGCATTCGCTCGTACTCATCGCGAAATTCGCTTTATAAGTTGACTTTCTTCCGGAAAGTTTTGGGTTTGCGATGCGACGCGAACTCTGGAGCTTTTTTCCAACATCGAGGTGGATCGGGGAGGCTCGAGGGGCACTCGTATTGTGTATTTATTCAAGCGATGATGGGGGTGAGACGCGAGCCAGGGTAACTAATTGCAGAAGGTGGCATGCGCTAGGTAGGCAATCGAGGATGGCGAGGAGTCGCGACACCGTGAAATAAATCCGTAAAATCAATGAGGCGTGGGAGCGCGACCATGTACGAGTATGTGAGAGGGGGGGGGGTGAAAGTACGTACTTTCTGAATTTACTTTATGCGAGCGTCTTTGTTAGGTTTTTGAGTGGTATGGCTCTATATTTTGCATTGCAGTACAGGTGAAGAACGAAAATCCTGTTTTTGAGGAGGGCAAGTTGGAATAGATGTCATTTTTTGTTCCTATGCAAAGGAAAAAAAACACGAAGTACATATTTTTTGAAAACCTTTCAAATGTTATAAATTTCCGGCTCATTTTCTTTGTATTTTGTGCTGAAAAAATGGTTGAATTGAAAAAAAAATTAGTTTTTTAGAGGAAGATGAGAACTTTATTTGAGTCTAATTTTTTTTCTCAATTTTCAAGAAGAATTTAATCCTCCAAATTTTGAAAAATGCTCCAATTTTCAAGTTGTAAAATTCCTAGAAAATGGTCCAATTTTCCAAAAATTGTTTAAGCTTTGAAAAATTTTCCAATTTCTAGAGATAGTGCAGTTTTTGGAACACTATGCTATTTTTAGGGAAAAAATTAATTTTTAGAAAACCATCCAAGTTTTGAGAAATTTTCCGGTCAATTTTTCGAAAATTATCCTAGTTTTGAAAAATTCTTCAATTTTGGAAAATCATGCAGGTTTCGGAGAAAAATGGAAGGTACCAGTTACAAACTTATAAGCGAATACTCTGATACTAGGTCGAAATGAAATCGCATTAGGCGTTTTTTTTCTTCTTCTTCTCGTACGTACTAATTTAGAAATATGAAACTAGCACGAGGCTCAACGCGGAGAGGTCGGGAGAAAGCATCTCGCGACCTGAAAACGGTTGTAGAGTTCGGAAAAAACCAACGTAAATCATCATTATCGCGCCTCCCCTTATTTTCAGTTTCCCGTTTCTTTTATTTTTTCGCCTACATCTATACCACGGTGCAAATAACGAGAAAACATTAAGTTTTCTTCGCCTCGTTCGCCCTCCCCCTCCAGCTTCGGCCTGCGAACCCCAGCCGTACAAAAATATGATACATAGTGTATTACCCTGGTCGCGAAATACCATACGCGCCCCGTACTCCAACCTAACGAAAAATTACAATTCTTTTTCTCTTGTTTTTTCTCCTCGTGTCCTTTTTTTTCGCCTCGCGCCGCCGCTGCGTCGTCTCATACACGCAAAAAGACATTTCTACGCGCGAAAAAAATTACTCTCCCGTGAGATTTTTTCCACCAGCCCGACGCGGGTGCCTGCTTCGCCGCCAAATGAAACGATATAAGTAGACATAACGCAGATTAAAATGTATACGGAGCAGAAAAAAATACCCCTAACTATGGCGAATAAATGTAAAACACGAAATAATGCGAAAAATGAAAAACTTTTACCAAGCCACCGCGAGTGCGAGTTTTTCCTCGTTCAGCTCGCCGTTTCATCTTCCGCATCTCGTTTGTACGTCCGCCTCCCGCTTACCGCCGAATACAACAAGATACAGCGTACACTGTAACACGAATCGAATTCCAGATTTTTTTCGTTCTCGTTCGCCGCTCTACAACCATCGCGGGTATTTATTTTAATTAGAAAATCCCTTCTGACGTCCTCCCGCCGTGCCACCGGCAAGAGTAACGTTAGTTTTACAGATGCCTTATCGATGCTGCATGCCCTTTCGGATGCTCGACCAGGCCGCCTACGCAATATGGAATTATTTCTTCCTTTAACCGATAACCTACTGTGTCGTTTCGATTAACAAGCTTTTTCCGCTATGCCTAAACCCATAAAATGGAACAATAATGTAAAGTCGAACCGAAGAAGGAAAAAAACCGCGTAAGAAGATGCCAAGCTGCTTGGGAAAGTCGAATTTTCCAGTTGGAAAGAAATTCGTATTCGAATGAAGAAAAATATCGAAAATTGATGTAACTTTGATGAGATTTACACTTTCAAATTTAGAATATAAGGATTTTCTATCGAAAAATCGATATTTAGGCTTCGATATATCGATATGCGAAAAAAATCGATGAGTAATGATGCAAATGATTCGAAAATAAATGGAATACAGAAGCAAATATCGATAAATTTACAATTTGATGAAATGTCGACATTTCGATTTCAATAAAAAATCAAAATTTCGATTTCGATGAAATAATCGATAATTCGATTTTTATTAAAAATCTACATTTTAGATAATTGTAATGAAAAATCGATATTTTGATTTTGATGAAATATCGATATTTTGATTTTGATGAAATGTCGATATTTTGATTTTGATGAAATATCGATATTTTGATTTTGATGAAATATCGATATTTTGATTTTGATGAAATATCGATATTTTGATTTTGATGAAATATCGATATTTTGATTTTGATGAAATATCGATATTTTGATTTTGATGAAATATCGATATTTTGATTTTGATGAAATATCGATATTTTGATTTTGATGAAATATCGATAATTCGATATCGACAAAAACGACATTTTTTGGTACCTAATTTTAATGAAAAATCGACATTATGATTTTGATGAAAAATCGTATCGATAATTCAATTTTGATGAAATATCGATAATTCGATTTCGACGAAATATGAATAATTCGAGTTTGACGAAAAATCAACATTTCAGGTAATATCAATTAAAAGTCGACAATTCGATTTCGACAAAAACTCAATATTTCAGGTAATTTTAATCAAAAATTAACAATTTTATTGAAAAATCGACATTTTAATTTCGATGAAAAATCGACATTTCAATCTCGATCAAATTCAATATTTCAATTTCGATCAAATATCGAGAATTCGAGAAATATCGACAATTCAATTTCAATGAAATATCGACAATTCAATTTCAATAAAATATAAATAATTCGATTTTGATTTTAAAATTTTGATTTCGATGAAATATTGATAATTCGATTTTGATGGAATATCGATAAGTAATTCGATTTCGATAAAATATCTATAATTTGATTTCGATGAAATATCAATGGTTCGATTTTGATGAAATAGCAATGATTTAATTTCTATGAAATATCGATAATTCGATTTCGATGAAACATTGATAATTCGATTTCGATAAAATATCGATAAGTAATTCGATTTCGATGAAAAATTGATAATTCCATTTCGATGAAATATCGATAATTCGACAAATCAACATTTTTATTTCAATGAAAAATCGACAATTTAATTTTTATGAAAAATTGATATTTCAATTTTGATCGAAGTCGATATTTTAATTCCGATCAAATATCGATAATTCGATAACAATGAAATATCGATAATTCAATACCTATCAATGAAATATCGATAAAATATCGATACTTCAATTTCGATATATCAACATTGAAAATTTGAAAAGCATTCAGATATAAAAAGAACTCACCAAGTAAATATTTTTTACATGGTAAGTACTAAGTAATAGTTGAAGAGATCGATATTAAAAATTAATAAATCGATATTAATTTAAATAATTTTTATACTGATGAAATCCTATGAACGATTTGAAAAATGTGTATTTTCAAATGGAAGATCGATAGTTGAATAATGAATATTGAATCGAAATATAGATATTTCAAAGCCGATCAAAATTCAATTGAAAAATATTCAAAGTAATTTGAAACATTTTAAAGTAATCATGCCAACTTTTCAACATGAAAACCCTCGATTTTTCAAAATCGATCACGAACATCGAAAAAATACAATATCGATTTCTTCCAAACCACAAAAACACTTCACGACCTCGATACAATTCAAAAAAATCGATAAAATATTCGATCCCGCATTTAAAAAATCAACCTCAAAATCCCACCAATAGTTACTCCCCGACCAATGGAAATCCGTCCAAAAGCCGTCCGCCGAATGATATTTACAGGCCTATTAAAGCTCTCCGTAGTTAGCTTCTTTTTTTCCCAACCGGGCTTTTTCCTCGTTGGGGAAATATTCTCAATATTTCGGCCTCTCTTTCTCGCTCGTTTGGTATTCTTTACATTGGGCCGGGCGTCCCAAAGACCCGAGCGCCGAGCAAAAACCGCGCCATAAATTCAACGCACGTTTTATTAAACGAACCAGCCAACAAATAACAATAAGTAAAGTCTATCTAAACACGAGCACAAATCCGCCGCACTGCGACATCTGATTGGGTCAGTCGATACATACAGCAAAAGGCTCGTTTAGGTCGAAAAGTCGTCCTCTATTACATTCTTCGTCTCCCCCCCCTCCCCTACCCACAGCGCCATTGTTAGTCGAATTTTTTTTTAGCCCGAGTCGAAATGAAAACGTACGCAGAAAAACAGCGCGAGAAATCAACGTTAATACGCCGCACAGCTCAGAGCTAAATACCGCAATTGTTTCGTATTTACGGCAAACCGAGTATGCAATTTTAATAACACGAGCACGTCTACCGTACGTATTCGTGTTTCTACAAGGCGTCCCGAGTCTAGCAAAGTTGCACCGACAATGTTACCACGTATACGAAAATATTACCTAGAAAAAGTACATCGACACCTTTTTTACGACCTTCCCCCTCACCCCTTTCGGTATTCGCCACAATAGTGCTATCGGTTTCAATACCACGTCGTCGCCGTCTTCTTACCGGTACATCTACGAGTAAGTACGACGAGTAGGAAAAAAAATACAAGCTTATTTCGATACACGAGAATGGCGTTTTAAGAAATGTGTCCTTTTGAAAGTTTCCTTACTCGAGAGCTTTGTCAAATATACGTGTTATATCGTATTTCCACAATAGCGAATTGCATCCCTTTCTGTCTGCTCCGGTTCGTGGGGAGTTCGACGAGAACACCGACGAAATGGAATCAAATTTTATGTGTGTCGCGCGAGTTTGAAAGCGTCGTGCTCGGGGTTTGATGATTCAACTATACAATTACCGGGCGAGGATAGAATTGCAATAGCACTTAGTATTTACCCACTATTCGAACCGAGTGTGCCGGAGTTCGCGAGCGGAGCGAGAATAGAAATCCGAACACGAAAAAGATTTCCACATCAACGCCAAGGTCAACGTTTCGATAATACGTAAAAGGTTCTTCTCGCGAGGTTCGTATGAGAATACCCTATTCGAATTTCGAAATGATATTCTTTCTTAGACGCGTTGTTCACGTACACATACGCACATGCTGCTTTTCTTTCGCAGATGGAAACTAAACAAAAGTGTCGTAAAACGAATACCAACTAGGGGCTGGGCAAATTAAAAATCTTCTCGGAGTTGGCGAAGTTACGTCGATACTCGTGAAAACTGATAAGATTGCAAGGAGGGGAGGGAGGAAATCAGATATTGCGAATGGAAAAGGGATCCCAAAGACGACCTTCAAAATATATTTCCAAGAACGTGTTTTGTTCGGAGATGCTCGTGCTTATTTCCATTTCAAAGCCAAAATCGACAAAATCATGGTGACGTTAAGGAATTTATTTTCACAAATAGTACGAAAATTGTCGTTAAACTTTCAGGAGGAAAAAAATATCAAATACAAAGTAATCCTTATAAAAATAGTTTAAATCGAAGTACGTGATAGGTAGATTTATCATGAAGAAATATCAAGACTTAAAAAGTCACGAGTATTATTAAAAAATTGTCAAAACCCATAAAAATCGTTGAAAATTGTTAGATGAATATTCAAAGATGAAAAAAGAACTAAAAATTGTTGAATTTGGTCAAATTTGTTGAAATTATCATTAAAAATGACTAAAATTACAAATGAAATATCATTTGTAAATTCGTCAAAATTGTTCTTTCTTGAATTTTTCTAACTTGAAAAAATTATAAAAATCAGCCTAAAATTGTAAAAATGACAAAAAAAAATCGTTAAAATATCAATGAAATTATTAGGAATGAAATGAAGTTGAATTATGTATTGGGAGGACAAAAAAATTAAAATTCTCCATTAAAATGGAATACACACTTTCCCCTGTTTTTCTCCAATCAACACATAAAATTTTCAAAAAAAAGGGTCCTATTTTTCGAAAAATTTACAAGTCAAGCCTAATTTTTTTGATTAAAAATCAAATTGTGTTGGGGAACAGCAAGTTGTTTCCCCCTCCCCCCCCTGTTTAGACATTGATAATTATTCAAAATAACAAAATTAATTTTTTTAAACAAATTAAACTGTTTAAAATATTACATCAATTTTTTTTTTTCATCAAATTCTAAGAATCCTCATTTCAGGCCCTATTTATTAAAATTAATCACAAAAATTTACATAGAAAATAACATAAAAATTATTCGAAATCTTTTCGCTCATATCGTGAAAAATTCATCCAAATGATGAAAATTAGCATAAAAACCAAAAATAATGGTTTTTTGAAAAAAAAAACTTGGAAAAATGTGGCAAAAATGAGAAAAATTGTAAGGAAAATGGAAAATTTTCATGAAAAAATTCACCATTTTCACCAAATTCTGATGATTTTAAAAATATTCTGAAATCTCTTGCCATCTTTAAACAATTTTCACAATAGGTACTTCTGAATTTTTTTAATGAATTTTTGGACGTTTTAATGAATTTGTAAGACCGTTGGGAAAATTCTATAGAATGTTTGTGATGTGATCAGACTTCCAAATGATTTTCATGGCATTTTTTTTTCAATTTCAGGAGATTTTTCAATTATGACGATTTGTAAGACAATTTTGGTATTTATCAGAACATTTTAATTAAAGGTGAACCAGAGCTCACTCTTGGCATGGGAGAAGGAGCCACAAAATCAAAATAATTCGATTGAAATAGAATTTGTTCTCATTGTCAAAACCCAAAATTAAAATTTTTCTCACGTTTTTATAACTCAAAATGAAAATTTCGTCAAAAAATCAGAATTTTTGAAAATTTTTTAATTCAGGTCTATACATTTTTCGGCTAAAAAGGAAATTTCATGGTTTCTTCTATACTTGAAAAATGAAAATTCTTGCCATTTTCATACCATTTTTTAGCTTCAAAGTTGTGCAAAAAGGAACCCTACATTTTTATCCTTTGATTAAAATATTCAATAAAGAGAAAAACGTTGAAAATTCTTGATTTTCGTGGTAAAATTATCAAAAGTTTTCTATTTTCAATTTTTTTTCTTCTTTGGTAAAATTCTTGCTAATTTCAGGGGTTTCATGTTTTTCTTGCCAGTAGATAGGTACCTTGATTATTTTCAATGCAGGGGGGAGCGGGCCAATTTATCCCCCCTTTCCCTCTCCCCCACGTTTCGACCAACCCAGATTTTAAAAATTCAAAATCTAAATAATTTGCACCAATTTTCAATCGTTTCATATGCCATCTCATCAATAACCATTTTTGTCAGCACCTGTGACGATTTTTCATGGCACTATAGATAATTTTTTCTTGCATTTTCAAAGATTTCTGAGATTTTTTAATCATTTCTAGGATTTTTTATGGTATTTTACGACGTGTTTCGTGTCACTGAAGGAATTCTCATGGAAATTTTCAGAATATTGAAAATAATATTCTTCACATGAAGTCTATAATAAATTTTTTCCGCAAAAATCATAACATTTTCACTATTTTCTCTACGTTGATTTCAAAAAAATTCGAAAACCTACCCTATTTCTCTTCAAAGTAGTCCATTTTGGTTTTGAAAACCTCCCAAAATGAAAAATGGAGACCAAGTATTCCCCTTCTGAAAAAAATAATGACTCACATTCTACCAAAAAAAATTCAAATACTCTTCCAGAAGAAAAATTTGTCAATTTTTTTAATACTACGAATAACATTTTTTTCAGTTTTTTCATTATTTTTTGACAAAATTGAAACAAAAATCGCCATTTTTCCACTACCAAAAATAAATAATTTATCACGATTTAAAATTCGACGCTGGAAATTCAAATAAGTACTTAGCTACTTACGTACCACATTACTTATTTCAATTGTAACGTAGCCGAAAAAAAGCCTCATTAAAACCAAAACCTTCACCATGGAACCGATTCAACGACCTCTGCCACAAACGAAATCGCTGATTTGCATATAGAAAACGAGAAAACACGCCGGTAACAAAGACGTCATTTCCGATTAGCGCATCAATTAACTCGATGACACAGACAAGCGATCCTTCATAATAACAAACGTAAGTTAAGTATACTCTTCCAGCACCGCACCGGGAAGACTCCCAACCCCAATTTTCGGCCGGGGGAGGAGGCAGGGGTAAATTTACATAGTGGTAAATCTCGCGTGATCGCGTATACCACACCGTCGTAGATATATCTCGTAACTTACGGTTATTCTACGCAGTACGAGCCTGCGAGTAAAATAATGTTTAATTTCAAAACGGAAACGAGCCCTAAAAACGTTACAAATGTTTCTCTACCGAATACCACCGTATTCGGGCCCTGGGGCTGATAATAAATAGAATATTGTTCTTTTCTCTTTAGCCTTTTCTGTATAATACCTTATTATACGAGCACCTATCGAACGTACGAGTCAGTGACACGATACGCAATTCGCTTAAGACGACGAAAACGAAAAGCAAAGAATAAGTTTGATAAGCTGGATGCAAATTAATTAAGTCGTGAATAAAATTAATTGAATTTTTCCCCTTTTATACGCCGAATGACTTCCGGGTTAGCGCGAGGCGTTTATCGAGGCTGGCATTTTTATCAGTATCTCGAGCTCGAAGCGGAGTCACTTCGGTGTATAAGTTGGCGTTGAATATACGCGTAATTATATAAGGCCTTTCGAGTCAAAAAAGCACCCCGGTTAAGAGCCAGCTCTCTTGGGTGAATTGATAAGAAAAACAGGGCGTCTTTTATCCTCGTATACGATCCCGCCGCCGCACTCACTTCGGATCCGTCGTTTTTTCCACCAGCCTCGGTGTGGTCTGGCATAGAAAAACTTCGCCAATTTTTTCCCTTTGGCTGGGTTTTTAATTTTTTTTCTCAAAATGCGCAAATAATTCATCGAGATATCGGCCACCAAAGATGCAATTTTTTTCCTCTCTCGATTTTTATACGCGCTTCGCTTTTGCGAATAATGAAGTTGCTAATTTATAGTTTCCAATGTTTATATCTCCATAACGAGTTGGTTAACTAAATTACAAAGTTTTAATTTGTTTTTACGCGTTCTTTCGCTTGTATCGTGTCGTCATTCGTGGTGTATGATTATGGTTCATTGGCTCGTCGTTGATATCGAGGTTCGGGGTTCTGTGGCGAAATTTTTGAATATCTTGGGTCGCCTGTGTCGAATAACTTTTATATCCATTCTTTTAGCCAAGTTGGAAAAGTCAATCTCAAAAGAGATTACTGGGCTATTCCACACTAAAACAGACTAAAAATGAAGTCGGGCTTCCGATTTCGCTCAATTTTTTTTTACGAGTTCCCCTTGGTGGTCTATTCACAAAACCACGATTATTATTTTTCTAACCCTTAAGGGAGTGGGGAGGTAGGCCTCGAAATTTTTATGCAATTGGGATTTTTACCCAAATTACCCAACTTTGAAGGCTCATGTCTCAAGATAGGTTGTACTTGGGGGAAAACTGTTTGCGGGGTCTGAAAGAAAATTGATAGGAGATTGAAAACCGGTAATCACATTTTGAAAAGCTGAAAGTTGAACTTTGGTGGTGAAAGCTCAACTTTCATGATAAAAACAAAAGATGAAAGCTACCATTTAAAAATCTGAAAAAATTACAGCGAAGAGCCCTTTTCACCCTTTTTTCAATCAATAAATTTTCAAGGTGGGATATCTAGGCCCCAGGGGGTACAAGGGTCCACAACTTTGACCAAAATTCAAAAAAATCAAAAAAGTAACGTAACACATTGATTACACTAATTTGAAGGCGCTGATTTCAAATATGTACTCAGTTTTTTCATTCTACCCCCTGAACCCCCCTATTAGCCTACTCGATAGGGTCAAAATTCAAAAAAATGAAAAATAACGCGTGACCTGTCGGTTGTTAGGTTGTTGAGGGCGCTGAGTTCGAAAATTTGGTACTTTTTTGGATTTGACCCTTAAGTGCCCCTTTAGTCTCCCATTTTTGGGAAAAACCGAAAATATCGTGTGACATACCAATTCTAACTAATTTGAGGGCGTAGAATTCGAATATCGACTTACTCGACCCCTTCCCCGTGCGCCAACGGACCCCTTCCTCCAGTCATCGGTGATCAATACGGAATTGAATATTTCAAAAAAATTACGGGGAGTGGGTCGAATCAAATTGAACAATTTTCCAAAATTGAGCGATTTTCCAAAATTGAACGATTTTCCAAAATTGAACGATTTTCTTAAAATAGGGCAGTCTTCCAATTAATGACAGTTTCCCATTTTTCAAAAATTTAATTGTTTCTAGAAAATGAAGGGTTTGTTAAAAATTAAGCCATTTTACATTTTTTATAAATTAAACAATTTTGAATTTTTCAAAAATTGTAAAATTTTTAATTTTCAAAAAAGGGGACAATCGGTGTATTTTTCAAAAATTGATGTATCTATTTTTTAAAAATTGGTATATTTTTTTAAAATGTGTAATTAATTTTTCAAGAATTGGTCCATTTTCCAGAAATTGACCAATTATTTTTCATGAATTGATCTATTTTTCAAATAGGTATTTATTGGGAAATTTTCTTAACAAAAAATTGAACAATCTCCAAACGAGACAGTTTCGCGTGTTTCAAAAATTGAACTGTTTCCAAAAAATAAATGGATTATTAGTTGGACAACTGTCCATTTTTCAATAATTGAGCAATTCTGAATTTTCCAATAATATTGGTCTTTTTCAAAAAGTTTTCAAAAAGTGGCCAATTTTTCATAAATTCAACTACTTTTCTAAAATTGGGTAAGTTCTTTTTAAAAAATTGAACAATATTCCAAACCAAAAATTGAACACTTTCCGAACAACAGATTGAACAATTTTTAAAAAATTGGGTAATTCTCCAAAAATCGGTCAATTTCTGAACTTTCAGTTTTTCAAAAATTGAGTTATGGAGAGTTACCGGTTGTCCCACAACTCAGTGGGCAACTGGGTACACCGATGGATCCGCCGGTGTTGATAACTAACATTAATGATACCCAAGAACCATCATAAACAAATTTTCAAAATGGGATCTCTACCCCCAGGGGTCTAGAGATCTCATCTTGAAAATTTGTTGGTTGAAAAAAGGGTGAAAAGGCTCCTCGACTGTAATTTTTTCAGATTTTTAAATTCCAGCTTTCATCTTTTTTCTATCATGAAAGTTGAGCTTTCACCATCAAAGTTCAACTTTCAGCTTTTCAAAATATAATTACCGTTTTTGAATCTCCTATCAATTCTCTTTCGGACTCCGCAAACAGTTTTCCCCCAAGTACAATTTATCTCGAGGTATGAGCCTTCAAAGTTGGGTAATTTGGCTTAAAAACGCAATTGCACAAATATTTCGAGGCCCGCCTCCCCGCCCCTCAAAGGTTAGAAAAAAATAATCGTGGTTTTGGGAATAGACCACAACAGGGAACTCGTAAAAAAATTTGAGTGAAATCGGAAGACCTGACTTCATTTTTGGTCTGTTTTAGTATGGAATAGCCCTACACAGTAAGCTCCAGGGAGCGAACGAACCAAAAAGTACACGAATGCTATGAAAGCGAACTCTGACGAACCAAAGTCGTACTTGGAATTCACCATCGTCTTCATTTGTCGAGCCTTAGTCGTTTATGATAAAGACACCGACGAAGTAAAGAGAAAAAAGAAATTACGTTTTTGTACAGAACCTCCCCCCTGCTTCTGACTCTTCGTCTGGCACCGTTCGGTAGTCGGTACCTCGCGTAATATGTGCAGCCATTCGTTAAAAATGTAGTAAACGAATACGTAGGTACATAGAGAAAAAGAGCAACCTTCGAATAATCCGCTTAAGATACTTCGTACTATAATGGATACAAGAAAGAGGATAATGGAGATATAATTTCGTTGATCCTATTTCCGAATTTAAGCCGCCAACTACGCGTATTATATTAGGAAAGGTAGGGCGGAAAAATGACGAGATGAATTTTAGCAGAGCAAAAAGAAAAGCAGAAATAGTCAAATTTTCCAATTTCGTTCTAAAATCAACGATATGGTACGAAATTTTCCATCGAAATTGAACGTAGAGTGAGTGAAGGGTGAAAAATATAACACATCAGTTATCTCCCCCCTCTCTTCCGATCCTCTCCAGATTCGACGGCAGCCATCGTAAATATATGGAAAATTGGTTGTCGCGAGTTAACCAACACAATGGGAATAATTTATGGGCGAATTGTGCACGTGTTGAAATAGAATTTAAAATTTTATAACGTTTTCTAACCATACGCGAGACTCGAGAAGGTCACACATCTTGAGAAAATACGTTTTGCGGTCACCTTATCGCAGCGTTATATACCTCCATGTGGGATCTAAGGTGAATAAAAGTGGCTGGAATTTTACAGCTTGGAGGTTGCCGAAACCGCCAAGTTCAAGGCTTATGGATTTATTCGCGTTTTATCATCTACCCTCGTACGAAATTGAAATCAAGGGATACCGCAGAATAAATTTACAAAGTTTATAGTCACTGGGGTACTTACGCTTGTGGGCCAACAACGTTGTATCTCTGGCCAAAGCTACCTCCGAATCTGTCAGTGTGGCATTTGATACATTATCGGAGTTGGGTGAAGAGTCACTGAGGCCTGCAGGTAAATGGTAGGTGTGTTGCTGGATATTGCTGCGTCTAGGACGGCCTCCGCGTACCGGTCTCGTCGGTGAACTATCCGTCTCCCCGTCCGAACCACTCAAGCTACAAGCACGGTAAAACCGATTACCCGGATGCCCTGAGAACATAATTAAACGGTTGGATTAATGAGGTGTATTGAGGGCTTCGGGGTGTATAAGTGAAGAAAGATGGGAGACAAGAGAGTACATATATTATTGAGAAATTGGGTATTCGAATTGTGGTTAATTATTTTTAGTTGTTTTTTATTTTAAAATTAAAATCGTCTTTTTCAGCGTTGAGTTAAATAATTCGTTCGTGAACAAAACAGAACCCGATTCATTCGATCGAAAACAATACAAAAAATGATTCATTCGATCAGGAACGACTTGTAAAGTCATTTATTCGATCACGAACAACTTTTCATACTTCATCGTTCACGAACGATTCAAAAAGCGATTCATTCGTTTACGAACGATTCAAGAAATGATTCATTCATTCACGAACGACTTGATAAAGATTCACTTGTTCACGAACGATCCTACAAGTGATTTATTCGTTCACAAACGATTCAAAAATTGATTCATTTGTTCACGAACGATTCAAAAATTGATTCATTCGTTCACGAACGATTCAAGAAATGATTCACTCGTTAGAAAATGACTCATAAAGTGATTAATTTTTTCATGACTCACTTGATAAAGATACACTTGTTCACGAACGATTCAAGAAATGATTCACTCGTTAGAAAATGACTCAGTAAGTGATAAATTTTTTCATGAATCACTTGATTAAGACACACTTGTTCTTGAACGCTCCTACAAGTGATTCATTTGTTCACGAACGATTCAAAAAGTGATTCATTCGTTCACGAACAACTTGATGAATTGTCACTTGTTCACGAACAATCCTACAAGTGATTCATTCGTTCACGAACGATTCAAAAATTGATTCAGTCGTTCACGAACGATTCAAGAAATGATTCACTTGTTAAAAAATGACTCATAAAGTTATACATTTTTTCATGAATCATTTGATAAAGATTCACTTGCTCACGAACGATCCAAAAAGTTATTCATTCGTCCACGAATGATTCAAGAAGTGATTCAGTCGTTCACGAACGATTCACGAAGTGGTTCATTCGGTCAAGATTGACTCATAGAGTGATTATTTTTGTTCACGAACGCTTTGATAAAGAATCACTTGTTCACGAATGATCCCAAAAGTGATTCATTATAGTTCACGAACGATTCAAGAGGTGATTCTTTCGTTCATGAACGATTCAAGAAATAATTCACTCGTTAGAAAACGACTCATAAAGTGATAAATTTTTCATGAACCACTTGATAAAGATTCACTTGTTCATAAACAATCCAAAAAGTGATTCATTCGTTCACGAACGATTCATGTAGTGATTCATTCGTTCTAGAACGATTCGTAAAATAATTGAATCATTCACAAACGACTTGATAAACATTTACTCGTTCACCAACGATTCAAAAATGATTAATTCGTTCATAAACTGTTCAGAAAAAATTTATTTGTCCACGAATGACTCGCAGAGTGATTCATTCGCTCATGAGCGACTCACAGAATAATTCATTCATTCACGAACGACTCACAGAGTGATTCGTTCGTTCATGAACGATTCACAAAATGATTCATTAATTCAGATTCATACATGAAAGATTTTTTTTCAAATTTCAAATAATAATGATTTATTTGAGCACAAAGGATTCACATAAAAAAATTTTATTCATTCGAGACCAATTCACAATTGATAGATGATTGAATTTGTTCACGTAAGCTCAATTTAGTTCATTATTTCGAAAACTTTTATCTTTTTTGCTTCCATATTCTCAATTTTGTTTTCTTTTTAGTAGATTTTTCTCTACCCAGATCATGATTATGTCATTCATGTTGAAAATGTAATTCATTTCCTTCTTCTGTCATAAGGGACCGGATCTTTTTACTTTTATTCCAATATATCTTCGTATCCCCTTCCTTTCTTCCAACAACACATTGTAATCATATTTAAGCTCTTTCTTAACTATTTCTCGAATACTTGTGTATTCTAAAAAGTTATAAAAAAAGAAACCACCATAACATCCGAGACGACATTACACATTACGGATCGTCGGTGATATCTACACCGACTCAGGACCCCGAAATACTTAGGAATCTGCATAATAGGTACTGCATCGTGCCATACAACCAGTCTATATCTTCACCGGGAAAGATTCTTTTCACAAAAATACCAGCTGCTTACGTACGTAATCCTCGTGTACCCGCAGAGTATCTCTAGTTCGGGTTTCTCGGAGCGAAAAACCTTAGTACGTAAAAAGATTTATTCAATTCAACCGAAAAAGCGCCAATTGAAAAATTTACGACGGAAAATATTTCATAGATGAAAAAACATCACCGACACCGCGTTAACCTCTTCGCCTCCTCGGACGTGTTTTTTTGCTCGTGATTTCCAACTCCGAAGCGCAAATACTACTAAATTCGTTATTTTTATCTATTTCTTAGAAAACGTTGCGTTGGAAATATTTGCATTCGGAAAGACTCTGGTAGTACTACGATGTGTCTCGTATTCGAACCGAACATATAAATGCATAACGAACCGTAAAATATTTATCGAAAAACAACGCAGTGCGCTGGTCCGTATCTCCTCTCAGCGAGCATCCTTTGGCAGTGATTTTCAAACTATTACCGAGTTCGGATTTGGGATAATTAAACCTCGGTTTCGTATCGTTTCGGTATCAAGAGAAATTCCGCCATTAGCTAAATCCTGGCCTGAAATCTCCATCTAGCTGCAGAATATGTAAAAAAAAAAAGATACGCAGCCATTCGTAATCGTACATAACGCAACGTGTACGAATGTACGTGTGTATATCTGTTTCTCTATCTCAGTACCCAACAGGGAGATCGAGCCATGTACTGTGTTAACTCACTTCCAAGGGAGCACGAGCCTCTACACACGCATTCTTTCCTTCGGAGTCATATTGATTAGCCCCAAGAGAATTAAATTATACAACGGTCCATGGTACGCTGACGTTGGAGTTTTTTTTTTTTTTACTCGTATTTCCCTCGAATACACGCAGAATTTAATCTGCGCGTCGGCTCCCGTCGTACGTATAATCGGATTACCGAGAGTTTTAAAAACTTTCATGTGACTCATTTTTTGTAATAGCTTTGCTGTGTTTGGAGAGAGAAAAAACATTGTGCGTGGTGATGCTGATTCCGGAGAGAATGCAGAGGCTTGTGATCGTCCAGCAGAATAAAACGTATCGGAGTCGAATCAATGGCCAAGGCCAGGAAAAAATTGGAGGAAAAGTCATGCGATGGAAAGTGATCTCCTCTCTTTCGAAGGGTATATCTTCTATCGAGAAGGGGGGGGGGTGTTCCACTGAAAGTGTCGGATGTCCGCCCTCTATTCAAAGAAGACGAGATTTTCGAAAAAAAACATGTTTTAGAGCCCTCGTAATCGAAATTTTAGTTTTCCAAGTTGATTTTTTAATTTTTGGTAAATTTTTGAAAACACTTTTATGCCTCGTGATTTTTAGCGGACTTCCCGCTCTAGCGGGAATCCGCTATTGCGATCATAAGGGTTTTTTTTTTTTTGTTTTATTTATTTGTTGAAGCCTTTTGGTTCTGACGCGATTTCTCTCGCTAAACTGAATAGATCGGGCTGAAATTTTTACAGTAGGTGTAGTTCATGCAGGAGAAGAGCTGATTAGTTTTTGGTGCAATTCTGTGCACAGAAAGCTGAGCTTTTCAACTTTAAAGCTCATTTTTGGGACATTTCTTTCTGACGCGATAACTCACGTTAGAGTTGACCAATAGACTTGAAATTTTTACAGTGGTTAGAACGTGTACACGAGAAGAGCTGATTAAATTTTGAAGTCGATTCGTGCTTTGAAAGTCGAGCTTTTGAAGCTCAAAGTTTATCCAGTTTTTCGAAAATATCTCGCGAACGGCACATCGTAGAGGAAAACGGAGGCCAAAAGGATAGTCAGGAATTTCACGCTCTACAACTTTGGTTCTTATGAATTTTTCTTAAAAGGTCACCGTTTTCGAGAAAATTGAGCTCAAAGTTGGAAGGCCTGTGAGTGGTCAACTTTTCTGATGCGATTTAATCATATTTCTCAACAATGGGTCGGCAAATAAAATATTTTCTTTGAACCCTTGCAATGCCACCTGCTGGGTCGGCATTTTTAGATCAACACAAAGACTGATTTTATGGCCCCTTTGAGGCAGTGGTCGGCAGATAAAATCTTTATCAAAAATTCCTTATATGGCTTGAGCTCAAAGTTGGAAGGCCTGTGATTGGTCAATTTTTCCACCTCAATTTCTCTCGTGTAACTGAACCAATCGTTTCGAAATTTCTGCAGTAGGTGTAGATCGTGCAAGAGAGAAAATGATCATTTTTTGGTTCAATTCAGTGCATAGAAAGCTGAGCTTGGAGCTTTCAAGTTCATTTTTGTGATCCTATAATTCAAGTTAGAGTTGACCAATCGACTTGAAATTTTTACAGTGGTTAGAACGTGTACAGGAGAAGAGCTGATTAAATTTTGAAGTCGATCCGTGCAATGAAAGTCGAGCTTTTAAAGCTCAAAGTTTATTTAGTTTTCGAAAATATCTCGAAAATGGTGCATCGTAGAGAAAAACGGTGACCAAACGGATGTTTAGGAATTTTAAGCTCTACAACTTTGATTCTTATGAATTTTTCTTAAAAGCTCACCATTTTCGAGAAAGTTGGAAGGGTTGTGATTGGTCAATATTTCTGACTCAATTTCTAACCAATCGTTTTGAAATTTTTACAGTAAGTTTACATCGTACAGGAGAAAAACTGATTATGTTTTGGTGTAACTCTTATGTTTTGGTGTAACTCTGTGCATAGAAAGCTGAGCTTTGAAACTCCAAAGCTCATTTTTCTGAAACCTCCCTCTGACAAGATAAATAAAATCGACCGATCAATTTGCAATTTTTATGGTGATAATAATGTGTTTAGGAGAAAATCTGATTGAATTTGGAAGCCGATTTCGCATAGGCTGAGCTTTTGAAGCTCAAATTTATTCAGTTATTCAAAAATATCTCGGAAACGGTGCATTGTAGAGAAAAATGGAGGTCAAAAAAATGGTTAGGAATTTTAAGCTCTATTTCTCATGAATTTTTCTTAAAATCTCACGTTTTCGAGAAAAATGAGCTCAAAGTTCAAAAGCTTGTAATAGGTCAATTTTTCCGACTTGATTTCTCTGGTTTAACTGAACCGATTGTTTTGAAATTTTTACAGTACGTGTAGATCGTGCAGGAGAAGACCTAATTTTTTAGGTTAAATTTTGAGTAAGGAAAGCTAAGCTTTGAAGTTTTAAAGTTCTTTTTTGTGACACCATAACTCAAGTCAGAGTTGATCGATCGACTTGAAATTTCCGTAGTAATTAGAATGTGTATTGTGTATAGAGGAAGAGATAATTAAATTTCGAAGTTGATACGTGCATTAAAAGTTGAGCTTCACAAGTTCAATTCTAGTTTGTATATAATAGGAAGTCCGCTCTTTTGACACAGTGTGTCTAGTTTTTTGTGGAAATATTTTTACAGCGAAATTATGAAAATTAGGTCTCTATTTGAAATCGACGCTCACCCCGAAATCGAATTGAACCATTTTCAGCATTTTTGGAGCCTGCAGCTCAATTTCGTTTTTTCCCCAGTATTTTGAATCCCCCCTCCCCACAAAAAATGTAAGTAAATTTGGAAAACTAAAACTCGAGTTTCAGCCTTCTTTCAAGTGGTTCGAGAAAAAAATTCACATTTTTTGCAATATCGTGTGTATTTTTTGACCAACTTACAAATGAGCAGTAAAATTGGAAATGTATTACAGAGCCAACGCGAGGAGAAGGGTGTGGGAAAAGGTAATCATTACCTCGCAGTGATTTTACAATCAGAAAATTCGAGGTAAATTCGGTAAAATTTCGGAAAATTTAAAACGTGTCTTGTTACATTTGACAAAATTTCAGAATTTAGGAAATTCGGAGGTGAATGCTTTTTCATGACTCAATATTCGGTAAAATAGCTTAATTTCGTAAACCGAAATAAAAATAGTACCTAAGAATCAATAGGTACTTGAAATTAAGATTCTCTTAAATTTTCGCTCTCACTTTGTTCGGGCTGAAATCTTTTTCCTTCTTGAATTTTGAATTTTAATAATATGAACTTAAAATTGATTTTTTTTTCAATGTTGAAAGGATATTTATTGAAAGGTTCTTGAAAAATGAATTACGTGCTGAGAGCAAATTTACTGTAATACAGTTTTTGAAAAATAATTTCTTTCAATATTGAGATCATCGCAAGATTTTTGAAAAATGGTCTTTTTGGACATGATTGGAAATGGAATTTTTTTCAATGTTGAGAACATTCTACTGCAAAGTTTTTGAAAAATTGTCATTTTTGAGGCATAAACTTGAAGATTGATTTTTTAAATGTTGAAAGAATATCTGTCACTTTTGTGCCAAAAACTTGAAAAATTATTTTTTTCAATGTTTTGAGTTTATCTACTGCAAGGTTTTTGAAAAATTCTAATTTCTGAGCATGAACTTGAAATTGAATTTTTTTCAATGTTGATAGCATTCTACTGCAAAATTTTTGAAAAATACATTTTTTTCAATATTGAGAGCATATCTACTGCAACGTTTTTGAAATGAAATATGAATAAAAATACAATAAAATTCAGCCGAAATGTTAATATTTTCTGCTAAATTTCGATTTTCTAACATTTTCATCCTTGCTTTGCTGGAGTTGAATAATTTATTTTTCACGGAACTTGATAAATTTTTCACTTCAACTATTTTGAATTAAATAACACCAAAAAATTCATAAAATTCACTCAAACAGTTTTTTTATAAAAATTTTCATTTTCTAAAATTTTTTTCCTCGCTTCTTCGGGTCAAATTCTTTATTTCAATTAATTTTTATAAAAAAATACTTTGATCAAAGAGAGATTTTTTTTAAATTCGCTTTTTCAGTTCAAAAAATACTGAAGAGAGATCTGTTTTCTCAACGCTTGCTGAACGTTTCAAAAAATACTCAACACCTCAATTTGTATCCAATTTTTCAAACATAGAGATAGCTGAAAAAATTTCAGAGTTTTTTTATTTTTATTGAAAATTTCTGTGACCAATTATCTGCCAAAAAATCGCATTTTAAACGGTCTCTGGGGTGTTGAAATCGTGATAACGAGTTGATTTTCGTACCATCTTCAGGAATTTGAAAATATTGGAAACAAATAAAAATACAGGCATCACAGCGAAATTCGTTTTAAAAACGGTAACCACTTTAGTGACCAATTTCAATTTAAAAAATTATCTAAAAGGAGTTAAAAAGTGACCAAAAAACAATTTTTTGTGTCCAAAATTTTTGAATAGTACCAAAAAAAATTCGAAGATCCACTGAAACGAATTAAGGGTGTCTACAAATATTTCAGAAATGATCGTACTTGACATTTCCAGGTTTTCCACACTAGTTTTTTCAAGTTTTCCAGGCCTTTTTCAACCGATAGAATTTTACTAGGGCGCAGCGAGAGCAAAAATTTTATTATTTTTCAGATAATTTATCCTTCGTCTGGATTTTTACGAAATTCCAGCGAAAATTTCAAAATTTCCTGACTTTTTCTGGGTTTCCAGAAAGTAGACTCAGAAAAATTTTTGGGAAATACCAATTATGACTAAAAAAATCAGGAAGAAGAGAATTTATTCCTGAAATATCAGAAAAAGTTACTTTTTTGAAGTAAATAGTGACAAAAAGTGACCACAATCGAAAGAAAAAACCATGTTACTAAAATCTAACCTGAAAATAGCTCTGGAGGTTTTAAAATGGCTGAAATGGTTAAACTCAATTTCACTCCCAAATGAAAAAAATACATCGAAATTTTCACAGAAAATGACCTCTAACTTCGATTACTTCAATCTACCCCCCCCCATTTCTTAATTCAGATAAAAAAAAGCAACGAAAAAATCTATTTCTGCTACCATCGACTTAAACAAACTTCACGTCTCAGTTCATCCCCCTCCCAGGTCAATCCAGCCAAATACCCTTCGGTTAAAAATTCCGCCACACAGGTATGCACCACGAACCATTCAACCACCTCGGTAAACAAAAATTACCTCTTCAGCGTAACCATTTAATAACGTTACCAGATGCCGGACACGTGCTTTCGGCGAGCACGTGCTCCGCAGATACAAGCTCGAGCTTTATTAACGATTGTGTACCATGCCTGTTCCTCTGCTTCTAGTCCAGAGCCAAACGAGCCAAACCAAATCAGCCAGCCAAGCATTCAAGGTAGCAGGTAAGTGAAAATTGCGTGAAAATCATAAAAACCAGCCTGTTTAAATTTTAAGCTCGTTTCTTTTCTCCAAATACCAATCACTCCGGCATAGGGAGCCCGAACAGGTAAATTGAATTACCCTCGACGAACCTTGAAAATGACACTACTTCGATGCAGCCGAACCTACGAATAGGTCTAGTATACATCTTTAACTAGTCGGTAAACACACGGAGCACAGTTCATCTAACGTATTGGAAAATTTCGCGCCTTCTGATTGCTCGTGTTTTTCGCTCGCGAGACCTAAAACCCTCTCTGTCTCTCTCGAACTCGTATCCGAGTCAGAAATTCGATTACGACAGCGAACGTAAAATAAGGAAAGAATAAAAGAGCGAGAAAACATTCGAATTGGAGCAGAGAAACGTTCAGTCATAAATCCGTAACAGTGTTTCGTTTCTCGCTTCCGACTCGTTTTATACGAGTTTAAATTCAAAAATCAACTCTGCCTTCTTCTCGCCTCGCAAAATATACAATTCGCATAAAAAGAATCCTAAATGCGAAACGCGCTAATAAAACACAGCGCAAAACGCCCAAAGATAACTAAATTAGTACAAACGTAGTACACTTCGTATTGCGCCAACGAGCAATCCGACATCAGCCAAACGAGACATTCGCGAATATAAAATAAACAAGCTCGCGAAACGCGGCGCGAAGAGAGAAATTTCATTCTGTTACTGTGTATATGCTCGTCCCCGAAATTATGTCAACGAAATATAAACAAACATAAAGAGAAAATCTACGTGTCAGAAAGGGGTAAAGTTTTATTACTAATCTTCTTTAAAATCCCTAAATTCATATTGCCGCCGTTTCTTGTCATTTTTCACTATCATCTTTTCGCGTACATCTATACAAGCGGCAGTATATCTACGCGCCTTAAACACAAATACACAGAACACGGGGCGAGCCAGACGAAGAGGTAAAGATAGCAGCACCTCGGCTTATACCGCCGTCGACATATAAGCATAGAAAAAGCACAACGTTTTCTTTGCCCTTCGGCTCATTGTTCGGTTTTCTTCGACTGCTGGTTGCTTTATTTGCGCAATTTATCTCTGACAACAATACCGCCGTATACCGTTATTTACTCTATCTCTCTCTCTCTCTTTCACTTTCTCAAAATCAGCCCACATTGGAACGTTTTTCTTTTTCGTCTCAAACTGCGTTTTCTTCTCTTTTTTTTTATTACACTCTCGAAATGAAAGAGACCTTTGCTCGAGACTCGATAAAAAAGCGTACCAAAAATTAATAATTTTTTTTCTACATTCTGCAATCAATTTTATTACCTTTTGGGTGGGATTTCCACGTGTTATGGACCAATACGCCGTCTGAAGTATGACGATGGGTGGAGGTAATTCGAGATAGCCACGATCCTAAGAATAAAGAATGGACGAATTCGCAGAATAAAATTAAAGGTCGATGGGCGCGAGTTAAATGAAATATTTTATATAGTTTTTTTTTTTAAATATTGATGTAATTTGATCGAATAGAAAATTATTCAGAAAAATTTATGAATTTGGCAGACTAGATATTTTTAATGGAATCAATCATTAAACACGTAAAATAAGTAGATAATTTTGAAAAATATCAGATTTTGATGAAGAAAGCAGTCGGTTTTGATAAAAATTAGAGTCTAAGAGACTCTGATAAAAATAGGTTTAATATTTTAGAAAAGAAAAAAAAAATAACCTGTTCAAGACTTCGATGAAACTTCGTTAAAAATTGGTAATTTTGATAGGAAAAAAACAAATCATTAACGTTTATTTGAAAAAAATAAAATTCGAACAAAAATTATGGTAGGTAATTTTGAAAACAAATCGATATTTTTGATAAAAATTGACGCTTCCGATAAATATTGATAATTTAGATTTAAAAAAAGCGATGATTTTGATAAATATTGATCGTATTTATAAAAATTAATAATTTTAATTTTAATCCTAAAAAATTGACCAACAATCAACTGTTTTGATAGGAATCGTCTAATTTCGATAAAAATGATAATTTTGAATAAAAAATTGATAATAATGATAAAATAGTTGTTTTTGATGAAAACCGACAATTAGCATAGAAAGTACATATCAGTGGTTTAGATAGAAACACGAAGAAAATTTTGATAAAAATTGGCTATTTTGATCAACAAAAAAACAAATTATTCCCAATTTTGATTTTGTCAAACGTTTGCCTAATAATTTCAGGAAAAATGATATTTCATTTATTTCAATCAAAAAAGATAGCCAATGAATAAATAAATAAAAAAAAAACAACAAGCAAATCATCGACAATTTTGATTTTTATGAACTATTACCCCAAAAATAGGAAATTCTAGAAAAACACTTTCTGATAAAAATTTATAACTTTGATAAAAATTGATGAATGATTGTGATAAAAATTAGGAAATAAGTTTGATCACAAGTTTTGATAAAAATTGATAAGTAATTTCGATGAAAATTGATAGGTAATTTTAATAAAAATTGATAGGTAATTTCGATAAAACTGATGGGTAATTTAATAACTTTTTTTAATGGTTTATTTATTGTCGCGTTACAACTTAGCTAAATAGCGACAAATACAATTTTAATAAAAATTGATGAATGGTTTTGATAAATATTTATAAATGATTTTGATACGCAATTTTGATAAAAATTGATGAATGAATAATTTTGATAAAAATTGATGAATGAATAATTTTGATAAAAATTGATGAATGAATAATTTTGATAAAAATTGATGAATGAATAATTGTGATGAAATCTGATAAATAATTTTGATAAAAACTGATTAATAATTTTGATAAAACTTGATAATTTTGATAAAAATTGGTAATTTTGATAAAAATCGATAATTTTGATGAAAATTGGCAAGTAATTTTGATGAAAATTGACAAGTAATTTTGATAAAAATTGGCAAGTAATTTTGATGAAAATTGACAAGTAATTTTGATGAAAATTGACAAGTAATTTTGATGAAAATTGGTAAGTAATTTTGATGAAAATTGGTAAGTAATTTTGATGAAAATTGGTAAGTAATTTTGATGATAATTGATAATTTTGATAAGAATCGATGATTTTGATAAAAATCGATGATTTTGATAAAAAAATTGCTAAGTAATTTTGATAAAAAAATGGTAAGTAATTTTGATAAAAAATTGGTAAGTAATTTTGATAAAAATTGGTAAGTAATTTTGATAAAAATTGGTAAGTAATTATGATGAAAATTGGTAAGTAATTTTGATGAAAATTGGTAAGTAATTTTGATGATAATTGATTATTTTGATAAGAATCGATGATTTTGATAAAAAATTTGTAAGTAATTTTGATAAAAAATTTGTAAGTAATTTTGATAAAAAATTTGTAAGTAATTTTGATAAAAAATTTGTAAGTAATTTTGATAAAAAATTTGTAAGTAATTTTGATAAAAATTGGTAAGTAATTTTGATAAAAATTGGTAAGTAATTTTGATGAAAATTGATTATTTTGATAAAAATTGATTGCAGTGTTGATAAAAATTGATGATTTTGATAAAACTTGAACATTTTGATAAATATTGTAGGTTCTCGTATCTAATAGAAAACTTTGATAAAAATGAATGTTTTTGATGAAAAATTTATACCAATGTAATGTTGATGGAAATTAATAATAATGAAAAATTTGACAATTACCTACTCAACGATTTTGATTAGAATAAAAAATCCACATTGATAATTTTTAATAAAAATCGACAGCTTTAAAAAAATGAACATTTTCACATCATGGCTACAATTTGAAAAAAAACAACTCTGAAATCTGATTTAGTTCATATAAAATTCACACCAGAAGAAAATGCTAAAATTCGCCAAAAGGGTGATAAAAATTAAAGGGGAAGGAAGGAAGGAATCACAAATATTTCAGTGAACTGATGGGTGACCTCAACAGCTAACTATTTAAATACTGCATTCTTCTACCTCCTTCGCTTCTCATCTCGTCTCATAATTGAAACAAATAAACACGACAATGTCGAAACTGCTAAATGCACGTAATAAATTATTGATGACTTCTTAGCGCCGCGCCGACAGAAATTGCTCAAGTAACTAAATTCAATCACGTCGTCATACGACATAATAGTGTAATTTAAATAACAAACTGCTAGTACCTAAACCAGGGAGCAGTTATCACGTACATGATTCATATTGGCAATGGCAAAGAAAGGAAATCAACGTGATATCGTGAACTCGCAGGTAAATATTGCCTAAATTTTTATTACTACGGACGTCATCGCAGGTACGCCAGGGTTGAACGTCTCTCCAACAAATTAAGGTATAAATATAGAAAATGAAAAAACAGAATAAAGCGAGATCCCTCAACAATCCACAATGATTACCCCGTAACATGCAAAGCAGCTAAAAAAATGATTCACACTTGAAAAAATTAAACCTCGAGACCTTTATTAACAGGAAGGAAGCGTCACAGAAATAAGTGGCATTTTACAGGATCAACTTCGGGTTCGGAGGGGAAAAAGAAGGGCAAATATTGGGCTACATGTGTCCGCCGCCGTCGCCATCGTCGTGTACCTACTACGTATAAATAATAGCGTGTAAATTTCTGTCGACTGTACTCGGTAATTATAATTCCACGTCGGCCAAGCTAGGCTTTGTTAAGGTGTAAAAATGTTTCGTTTATTCGATAATAAGGTCGTCCTATGCGGCTCTGGCTCTGGCTCGGCTAGCTAACCTACGTAGGTTAGTTACATTACGCCGGCTACTTGGATGGCCAGCTGGGGTGCAAGGTAAACCTTAATGATAACCTTTATTGTGTTACATACACATTTTAAACGCACGCGTGCCATATTAACGAACGCAATCACGGAACGAAATCGTAATAGGCTGGCGAAGCGATGAAATATATAAAATTTATAAGGACGAGAATTTATTACGGTTTACGCAAAACCCAACCGAAAGCGTGATCGGATTTTTCGTATACCATATTGCAAAGCCAAATAAATACAGGGTGTCCAGTCAGTGATCTGCCATACTTTTTTGGATGTAACCGAGTCCCACTGAAAAAAACTTGAGATGAACGTGTTGCCTATTTTGAAAATTGAAAGAGCAAATATGCTGTTTTTTTAAAAATCGAGTCTATTTTTTTTCAACCATTGAGAATGGATAGTACTTTGAAAACCGAAAAAATTTTCATTCCAAGACTTTTTGCCTAACTTTAAAATTGAAGGAGCCACAAAAAATTGTTCAAAAAAATCCTAAAAAGATAAACTAATCAAAAAAAATGGATAACACGTTGAAAACTGAACAAATTTTGTGCTGAAAACTTTTTGCATAACATCAAGAATGAAGGGACTACGAGTCATTCAAAATAGACGAGCTTCAAAAAATTTCAAATTTTCTCAATTTTGAATTACCCATGTGGCTCTTTCATTTTTTATGTTACGCAAAAAGTCATCGGAACAAAATTTGTTCAGTTTTCAACCTATTATCCATTTCTTTGATTAGAATTTTTTTTCAACAAACTTTTTTGTACTTCCTTTCAATTTTAAACTTAAAGCGAAAAGTCATGAGAAAAAACTGTTTATTCACTAACTTCTGAATCATTTTGACCCAAATGGATTTTTACAATCCAAGTTCAAAATTCTACGTTCAAATTTTTTCAATTCCTAAATTTTTTCGATTTCTTTATTTCTTTCAAGTTTTTTCAAATTTGTATCCGATTTCAAAATTTTCAAACCCTCAATTTTGATTTTTAATTTTTTTTTTACTATTTCTTAAAATTCCTGATTTAGAAGATTTTTTGAAGAACATGAAGTCGAAAAGAATTTACGAATCAAAAGTTGGAAAAATTCAAGAAAAAATTTTAAAATTGGAAAGTGGAAAAAATGTTGGGTTGAAACAAATTTTTAAGAATATAAAGTTGAAAAAATTTCAAAAAATTCAAGAAAATTTGAATTAAAAAAATTGTACAGTGGGAAAAATTTTAGTACTAAAAATTTTTTCAGCTTCGATTTCTTCAAAAAAATTTCAACTTCAAATTTTTAAAAATTACTTCCAATTCTGAAATAGTTTTCAATAATTTCAAGGGGTATAGCAGGATAAGTATGATGTTTGGGCCCCCGAAAAGGATTTTGACGAAACGTAAGTACATCAATAGATCAGTCATGATGATAGGAAGTTCTGACAAAAATTTCGGACCCCTAGAACAATTGTTTTCGGGGGGGGGGAGCAAAATGTGTTTTTCAAACTTTATTTTTTGTTTTTTATCAAATGTATAACTAGATAAGAAAACACAAAATTTTTATCTACTTTTGTGAGCCTGAATATAGAAACTCTCCTAATGAGTCGAAAATTGGTTTTTGAGTTGAGGTTCAGGGTGTCTAACAAAATTTGTTGAGCAAAAAGCTCGACTTAACTTGATCATTCGGAATGACTTTTTGCATGAGTTTTCCGAGCACCCCCCCCCCCAAAAAAAAAATCCATATTATATTTGTGTACTTGTAGCTAGGTACTTATAGAAAATTAAAATTTTAACAAACACATTATATTCAAAAAAAACGTAATTTTTAATAGCTATATTTTTGACAAATCTTGACCTTTTGAGTAAATCAGGGTAAATTGGTCAAAAGCTTGACTTTTCAGGACCGGCATGACCTTTTTGAAAAAATCTTGACTTATCAGGACGGCTTGGCCTGTTAGACACCCTGAGGTTCCTCTTTGATTCCACTCCTCCTTCTGAAAAGCCCAAAATCAGTGTCAACTAAAAAACCAATTTTTGACACCAAAGGGTGGTTTCTATATCCAGGCTCACATTTCATGAAAATTGAAAAAATAAAGTTTGAGAAACACATTTTAGCCCCTCCCCCGAAACACTTGCTCTAGGGGTCCAAAATTTTTGTCAGAATTTTTCATCATCAGGACTGACTTTTTGAGGTAAGTTTCGACAAAAATCCTTTCGAGGGCCAAAACACCATACTTATCCTGCCATACCCTTCTTCTATTTTTTCTTCAACTACATATAAAATTTTTCTAATTGAAAATTTACTAAAAAATTTTCCTACTTCGTTTTTTTTTTTAATTTTCAACTTCATGTTTTTCAAAATTGCTTTCAACTCAATAAATAATTGGGAAAAATTTTAAAAAGCAATAAAAAAATTTGATCAAAAACAATTTCAAGTAAATCAAAGTTGGAAAATTTTCGAGAAAATTTCAACTTTAAACAATTTTACCAATAGAAAAATTTCAAAATTTCAAAATTGAAAAAATTTCGAATTAAAAAATTTCAACGTAGAATAAATTTGGGCTTAGATCGTCGAAATCCCATTTGCATCAAAATTATTCAGGAACTGGTAATTTGTTCATTTATCAAAGTCTGATCCACTTCCATGGTTGAAATATTTATTTACGTGATTTTTTTGGAAACAGCATTCACCCATTAATTTTTCAAGATATGCAACATTGTTCATCCACAGTTCGTTATATCCAAAAATGAAGCATGGCAGATCACTCACCATACACCCTGTAGACGAATCTCGAGAGCGCACCAACGTATAGAGTCATTTGTCGAGTAATTTTCTTTTTGCTTTCTCCCTGGTAATGTTAAATTATAAACAATTGCGGTGGAAAAGTTTCCCTTCGTCGGAATAAAGAACGCAGCATTGTGCTGCCTCATACGAGAAACACGGAAAGAAAAAGCTTTCAACGAGTACGAAAATTCGCGTTTTTGAAAAAGAACGACGGAGAAAGCGAATCGTTTAATAAAACCTAAAATATGTTATGTACAGGCATGTCGACAAGGAATGAAAACGCGGCCTGAGTTTTTCCACTTGTAAAATGGGTTCAATCGACGACGACTACGAACAAGAATAAGTACGTGTGCGAGCGGGGGGGGGGGAGGAAGGAAAAACGAACGAAAGAAAGAAGTGAAATAGACACGAGGCGAAGTACACAAACGCAGACGTACAATTTGAAGCGAGCTTTAAGAACAAGACAGAGGACGAGATCGGGGTAGACGAGAAAAATACACAGGTTTATGCGTTTCCTATACACTGGCGACGTTCCAGAGAAGCGTATAAATTTCAATGGAATTAAATTTCTAGCCATGTTTTTTCGACTATGATTTATGCATTTTTAATGTTTTATTTGGGAAAAGTTTGCGCTCCACGTTGTGCAAATCTACTCGTACTCGAATCATTTGTCATGTCGGTTTGGCATTGAATACGACGTTTCCTGCGAACTAATGCATTTTGAAAAATTATCTCGGGTCTCGGGTCCGCCGCCGCGGACGTCCGCGCGCCCCCACAGTCCTATGTCTGCGTGCACGATGTACGTTCCTGTAGTGTCTGCCCCTCCCCCCTGGTCCGGCCACGACGACGTCGATGGTCGGTGTAACGAAAACCCGGTGTCAAATTAATATTCACTCCCGTTGACAATACAAATGATATTAATTGTTCGGAAAGTACCGGCTCCGGGACACGTGCGATCGTGTCGAGCTTTCGCCCGGAGCTGAAAAAAATGACGTTAAAGGAACAGCTGTTACGAAATTGTGAAAATCCTATCTCTATCTCGCTCACGTCGAGTGTCTCGGCGAGTTCATAAATCATCACCTGAGCTATGGAGTATTATTGAGTTGCCAAGCTGGGCCGGAGACCGGAAAAGGAGTATGGGTTCATTTTTAAGGACGTGTGGTAAAAAATGAGTCATATGAGAAGAGAAAAGTGAAAATGATGTGAAGAAAATCCTGGGAACTTCGGGGTGCCTCAAATAAATATGATTGTGGGGAAGAGTTTGGGGTGTTTCTATTTTCGAAATTTTTGAATTCGATGAATTTCAATGCCTAAATTAATTTTTTTCCCCCTAGGAAATGAAATCCTAAAAATTTCAGCTCAACATACCAACTTGCATCTCAACCATTTCTTTCTCTTCATGAAAATAAAATCATAATGAGGGTTTCACCTTAAAAAACTTAAAATATACGTGTACTTGATCACTTATGATCCAATTCGGACCTAGAAAAGTCGAGGTGGAAGAGGGGGGCACACCCTTTTTAATATGAGGCTAAAATCTGATCACATACAAATTGCTGTCAAGTTCACTTTTTCCATCCCAAAACCTTATGAGGGGAATTTGAAATGTCAAGAAACAATTCTGACCCAAGAGGACTCTGGAGCATTCGTGTATCCTAAAAATTTCAAAAATACCCAAAATTCAACTAATTTCAAACTTTTTTTCATCAACGAATGAAAATCAATCTAAAATAATATTTAGGGTATAAGATATTTGAGAGAGACGAATGAGAGGGAAGGGGGTTTGGGGCTCAAAAATTTTGAAAATTCATTTTCCAATCAGCTTTCAAAATTCTTCTGCGTGGACTCGAAACATATGTACTTGGTTAGATAATTGTAAATAAAAATCTGTGCCATATTCAGAAACTGTGGCAAACGGGGGGGGGGCAATAAATTTTGAAAAGTTGCTTGGATCCACTTCCGAAGATTTTTCAGTAATTTCATAAACCGAACGTCCGAATGTATGATAAAAATCATGAAATTTCTTATTTTGTATGCAGGTATTTACATTATTATGCAATTACGTTGCCCAAACTTTCAAAAAATCCTCCATTTTTTGAAATTCGAGAGTAATTCAACGAAAAACTTTCATGAAAAAGTTTCCATTGAAGAAAAATATTTTATGGGATGTTGACAAATACATATTTTCCATGAATCGTCTGGCAAACATATAATCTGTTGTATTTCACCGAGTATCACTGAAAAAAACTTGAAATGAACAATATGTTGCCTATTTTGGAAATTGAAGGGGTAAATCCTGCTTCTAAAAAAATCACGTTAAAAATTTTTTCAACCATTTGAATGGATAGTACTTTGAAAATTGAACAAATTTTCATTTTATTACTGTTGAAAATTGGAAAAATGTTGTTCTGTAGAATTTTTGCCCAACATCAAAGATTAAGGGACTAAGGGTCATGAAAAATTGAGAAAATCTGAAAATTTTGTGAAGCTCATTCATTTTGAGTGACCTGTAGCCCCTTCATTTTCGATGTGAAGCAAAAAGTCAGCAGAACAAAATTTTCTCAGGTTCAAAGTACTATTCATTATCCTTGATTAGTTCATTTTTCTAGGATTTTTTTGAACAATTTTTTGTGGTCCCTTTAATTGAAAAAATTTTTGACGTGATTTTTTTAGAAGCAGCCTTTGTTTCTTCAATTTTCAAAATAGGCAACATGTTCATCTTAAGTTTTTTTCAGTGGTACCCGGTTATATCCAAAAAAATAAGGTTGACAGGCGATTCATAGAACACCCTGTATATAAAAAAATTGCCCCTCCTCCAAAATCGAAGAAAAAATGGCGAAGAAAATTTCTATAAGGTAATAACGAATTTTTGAGGAAAAAAAATACTACAAGGGATGTTTTTCAAAAACTTGTATTTTCATATTTTTTTCATATTTTTTTCAACATTATGAAATATTTAAAAAAAATGTGTATTATGATTATTTAGAATCAATTTCGAAAAAATTTTAACACAGAAATACGAGAACTCGATCCTTGGAACATTTTAAACTAGAAATTACTGTAAAACAGCCAACTGCACCTTACAAAATACGGTTTCTTCCCACATACACGTGAAACCCCCTCAAACCAACTACATCGACGACGACATTACCATCGTCGTATATTTTCGAACCCTCTATTCCGTCGACTCCGGCGGCGCCGAGAAGCAAGGAGCGAGGAAAAAATCAAAAAGCATTTAAAACGTTGAAAACTTAATCTTCTGCTGTCTACCGAGACACGATTCTCCTTCTCTGTTGCCCGTTGAAAACTTTTTTTGTTTGTTTGCTCGAGATGAGCTTATTTACACGTTGCAAAATACTACGCGAGTGTGTTGCCCTCTTCCCTAACCCTCGTCTTCGTTACACAACATCGCTGCGAATTTTCTTTCTCTCCTTTTTTCCACCGCCACCCCTTGCTCGTGCTTTTCCGTCTTGTTGACTTTCTCTTAAACAATACCGTAAGCGCAGTATTTTAACTTCGGTCTCATTTTCGTATAATGTGTATCTCCGTCCGCGTCTCACCTCGCTAGCCGAAATTTCATCCCCGAGTCAACTTCCCAAATAAGCAATTCCTTTTTAACGTACCTGGGGTGCGATTTGCGTAATTTTAAATTTCAAAATAAGCGTAGAGTTTGAACTCGGCAGCGAGTTTCGTTCGTCTGTTGTGTACATTGGCATAAGTAAACTTAAAGAAGGGAACAAGATTGGTAATTTATTTTACGAATCAGATTAGCTCCTCTTTTTGTATTCGACAATTCACAAATATTGTCGACATGATGAGAATCGGAGGGGTAATTGCCAATTTGGTTATATTTCTGGGTATCTTGTTAGAATTTATTTCATAAGTAATTCGCCGACGCCACCGGTGAAACATGATTTCGGGGTGTTTGATGGTAATTGGAAAGGTTGCAAGAGATTCTTAATTTCGGTATTAAGCAAATGGATTATTTATTTGGTTCAGAAATATGGGTTAATTTTCATTTTAGAAAATATGGTTCAGAAATTTTACATATCAGATATTTTTCACCAGGTAAGGCTAAATCAAATGATGGGGAGGGGGGAGAGAAAGAAGCTTGACTCCTTAGGAGTCAAAAAAATGCATTTTTAGTCAAGAAAAGTGAATTTGAGTCCGAGTCATGGATTTTTTTTCAAATTTTGAATGCTAGTAGAAGTCATCGACATTAAGACATTAAAATTGGCGTAAACCAGAGGTCTCCACGATTTTTTGGATGGCCAAAAGTTGAAGTCAGGATAACCAAAGTTAAAATCGACTTTGGTGTCTGAAATTTTTTTCGTTTTGTTCCACATTTATCAAGGAATAATGAAATCAAAATTTCCTTTTTCGGTAATATAAAGAATTAATTTAAAAATTTTTAAAATTGGAAAATACATATGAGGATATGGCCATTTCGAGTAAAAATTTTGAAAAAATTCTCAGTTATACTTGGATCTTTTTCAAAATAATATACCAAAACGATGATTATTTATGCTTTCGAAAAAATAATTTTTGAAAACTGTGGCCGATCAATTTGAAAAAAAAGAAAGAATTATTTGATATTTTATATGATTTTGTTGTAAGAAATATGTAAAAAATCCCCCCCCCCTTTGTATTGAAGTTCAAGAAAGAATTGAAGAAAAACATGCATAATAAATGAACTTTCTTAGGAAAGAAATACACAAGTATACTTGAAAAAAATATTTTATTCATTTTTTCGAAATAGGTATCTCATAATTATGTTGAAAAATGATCGAAATTTTTTTTTCAAAATTATTCTCAGTACTTCTTTTCTTTAAAAATTATTTGTTGCAGAACATTTTTGTACTTATAATTTTTTTCGATTTTGGGGGAGGGGCAATTTTTTCATTAATGTATTTTTTATCAACATACCCATGAAATATACTTACATATCTTTTTCAAAAAATGAAATCAATTTTCGTTTCAAATTTAGTCTTGCATTTTTATTTTCAAAAAAGTTCATTTTTAAGAAAATTATTCATCGATTTCTCCTCATCAAAAAAATGGAAGATTTGTTTTGAATTTTTGGCAACATTCTGATAAAACCGCGTAGAAATGTAAATACCTATCTGAATAAATTAAGAAATTTCAGTACTTTTTTCGCTTATTCACAAGCTAAGTTTATGAAATCACTGAAAAAATTTCCTAAGGTGAATCGAAAGCACCTACAACCCATTTTCTGATCCCAAAACTGAAAAACTTTTATGACTTTGATTGTACCTTAAATAAAACTACAATCCAAATATTTTTAGGACACAGAAACTTGCAAGATTATCATTTTAAAATTGGTAAACGCTCAGGATAAATATTGTAATTGCAGCCATGTTACTTAAAATTCAATATATGTGACCCGTGCAGGGAAAAGGTACCTAAAGTCGGAATTTTCAAAAATGAGTTTTTGAGCTAAAATGATGAAGGAGACCAAGAGGAACATTTTGAGACCTTGATGAGCATCCAAGGTCCAATTTTCGCCGAGATAGAGACATTTGAAGTTAAGAAAATAAGAATTCAATGAAAACAAAATTCTGAGAAAAACGCGTTTCAAGTTTTTACTCTTGTTTCTCATATATCAATCATCAAAAAAGCTGCCAAAAGTGCCAAAACTACTTTCCGATACTGAAATTTCGCGAGGAATTTGTTTCTGACGTCAAAAATTACTTTAAGAGGAGAGAAAAATGAAAAATTCACTATTATGATGAGTTTAATTTTGAAAAAAGCTGCATTACAAAATAATATAAATCCTTTTTTTCATACTGTATAAATTATCAAAAAAAGCTCTCAGAACTTCTTTTTTGTACTGAAATTTTACGAGAAATTCGTTTTTAACGTCGAAAATCACCTTAGGAGAATAGGAAATCGCTTACATCCATTTTCGATCATTTATATCTCAATATTCTCCAACAAAGCAATATTTCAGAAATTATGTATTTCTCAGTAGGTACAGTTGAATTTGCACACACAAATCTATGAGTATTTTACTTTATTTTTCTAGTCTGGAAGAATCCCGAGGCTCCCCTTACCTTCAACAGATCGCATTTTGCAGCACATGCACATTTTTTTAACGTTCCGACTTTAGGTACCTTTTCCTCAGTCGGTTTGAACGTCATTTAGACATGTTGTAGTAGGTTTTCCGAAGTGAAATTTTGGTAACAGCTGCGTAAAGGTCTGAACCACTTAAAAACGCAAAAAAAAAAAATTGAAAAAAATTGCCCATTTTTCGTTTTTTGGCTCTAGTGCAAAATTCTGTTTTCCGACTTTAGGTACCCTGTCCCTGCACGGATCACATATGTATTTACTTTTCTTTTACCTAAATTTAGAAGAAATTAAAAATGAATTAGCGCCAAATTTCGACCATACTGTAGAAAATCCCGAAGATTATTTTTACTCAAAAGAATTCTTGAAATATTGTGAATTTATCATGGAAAACCAGTATTTGAATTACCTATGTCTTTCCTTAAATTTAATGTTTTCCTTCCTCTCCTTAAACCCTTCAGTGACAAGAATTTGAACGGTAAGATGCAAGTGCACTAGTAGTGAGTCCTGTTGTGGTGTCCCTATCCTTTTCCCTATTTGTACGTTTTCAACTTCTAAATTTGATCATTCATCATAACTATATAACTCACTAAGGGCTATTAATTTCAGGGCTGCAAGAACAAACGAGAACACCTTTGAAAGCATTAAAAGAACGAGAACGATGATTTTGCATTTTTTAATTTTTTGCTTGAAAAATGCCAATATTTTCGAGTTTTGAGTTTTGAGAAAAATAAAGAACCAAGAACCAAGAAGAACGAAAAATTTGAAGAACAAGAACGAGAATGAGAACAAGTTTTGAAGAACAAGAATGAAAACGAGAACAATATTAAATATTATTGAAGAACAAGAACGAGAACAGGAACGACTTATGAAGAACGAGACTGAGAATTTCATCGTTCTCGCAGCCCTGAATTAATTTTCAACTTTACAAACTGTAAAACGCCAAAATCCTTTGTGTTGAATTTCTTTTGAAGCTCGTAATAATTTAGCTATTTTCATTAATCATAGTGTAATTATCCAATAATCATCATAATCTTAATGTTCAATCTTATTAATACGATACTATAAATCTTTAGGTGAGGTGTTGTATCAATAATATCATGTAATAAGATATGTTAAATAAACTTGAAGTGATGAACGTAAAAAAAAAACTTTTCAAAATTTGGTCGACGATTTTACCCCCTCCCCCCCCACATATGTTTCAAATCCGTAGAAACATTTGATGAATGGAAAACGAATTTTAAAAATCTTGGAGTGTCAAACCCCCTGCCCCCCGTCTCATCCAAATATCTTATGCCTTAAATATGATTTTTTTTGCTCATTTTTATTCGTTGGTGAAAAAAAGTCTGGAACTAGTTTAATTTTAGTTATTTTTGAAATTTTGGGGATACACGAATTTCTGCGGAGTCCTCAGGGGCCAGAATTGTTTCTTGAAGTTCCCCTCACATAATGTGAGCCGGGATATAGAAACCACCCTTAGGTGTCAAAAATTGGTTTTTGAGTTGAGATTCCTCCTTGATTTCATTCCTTTTGAAAAGCCCAAAATCAGTGTCAACTCAAAAACCAAATTTTGACACCTAAGGGCGATTTTTATATCCAGGCTCACAATTCTAGGTTCTGGGATCAAAAAAGTGAACTTGACAACAATTTGTACGCAAAGGGGAAACAAATTACAAAAAATACATAAATTTTATTCTTATCCACTTACTCAAACTCTCCAGACACCAAACCGTTCGAAAATTTTCCACTCATATGGAATATCACACGTGGCTTCGTGAATAATAAATACCCTCGATTTTTCCATTTTCAATTCCCTACGCCGTCATTTTACCGCCAAAAAACCCACCAGCTCGACATAAACGCAGACAAAAATAACCAAAAAAAGGCGTATCGTTATTTATATTTCAACAATTGGTCACCTCCCACTCATCATCGGGCAATATTCCAATAACCCTTTACTCACAGTACAGGGATCCTACATGACGCAGGATAGTCTACCAGTCTACCACATAGGTACTCGAATTTCGACAACCAGAAACGTTGGCGTTAATTAGCACGAGGTACGAAAACTCTTCCAATGGAATACGATACAACGGGGGCGAATTGAAAAAAAAATACCCACACAGTCGAGGGCTGCTACCAATAAGTTGATCTAATTTCGTAACCTGTGCTTCTAACCGACATAATGTTTATCGAGCAATATTGACAGTTTCGAAACCCCGACGCTTGGCCGCAAAAGCAAAATTCACAAGAGGCATTGCATTCGAAACGGAAAGACGGAGAGGTCTCAGCAATACGACAATGCTGCGGTTTCGCCTTATCACGCAATACACCTACGTACCTACACTCGATGACGATAGTTCGACTATACCGACGAATCAATTCTATCAACCAAACAGACGTTGTAATATTACAAATCTCGTCATCGAGTATCGAATATACCAGTAAATTAACGCGAATATGTTCGCGGTTCGTTAAAAACCGCCAGAGCGACGTTCACTTCGCGGAGTCCTGGTACGCTCAAATGAATCATATTTCGTGTCTCCAGGGTCATCGTCATCAACGCAGCACCGACCCGGCTTCGCCGCCAAGGTCTTAATTAATTGATCGATGAGCCAATTTAGAAAATTTTTTCACCGCGCGCTGCAGGGAGCGATATTAGACGTCATTTTTCTATCCTGCTACAATGTGTACGAGGTATTGGCCGGGTAATTCGTTATTGTTCGGGTGACATACAAAAAACCACCACGTTGATTGGATACGTGGATGAAGGGGACGACGATACGAAGAACGGAAAAGCTCCTGCTGCGAGTAGCTATCGAGTATGGTTTTCCTTGCGCATTCAATATGAGTAATATGAACTTTGCCCGAAATCAAGGTAATCGAAAAAATTCAAGGTGTAAGATTAATTTGTGGAATTAATGTGTTTCAGTTGTTCGAAAAGATATTGGCTAAAAGGTGACTGGATCAGCTGAATGTTTGGAGATGATTAAAAATCAGGAGGATACAGAATAGAATTTGTAAATTTTCAGTATATTCCTATACCAGTTGCCAAAAATACTTCTTCGTCAAAAAATCAAGAATCTTCAATTTTTTAGAGAATATTTTTTTATAAATTTGTAAACTGTTTGAATTGTACAAAAATTATTATAAAATCCTAGAAAAACTGTTCCTACTAATTTGATAAAAATATTTAAAAATCCGATAGACATTGAAAACAAGAAAAAAATATCAAAATTGCTTTGAAATTTCTCAGATTGATTAAACTTCCAAAAAAATGTAGCCATTGGACCATTTTTTTAAATAGGCCAATAATATAAAAAATTATCTCGATGATTCATGCATGTATCAGTCGTGATTTGTGAAATTTTATCTTTGATTTTTCATGTAATAGATAAGAAGGCAACTTAATTTGGCGGATGAATCAGACGCCCGGTGAAAAACTCAAATTTAAGCTTAAAAGTTATATTATTTGAATGTGGAGCAGTCTTGAAACGAACAATGATCTCTTGTAAATATTTCGTTATGTTATTCTTATTTTCTTTCTTTAGCCCTACGAAAATTTAGTTGTCAACTGTATTTTGATTTATGCATTTTTCATAAAATTCAAGTTGGCTGTACTGCTAAAAAAAAAGTCAAAAAAATTGAAATGTATTTCAACGACCAAAAAAAATTAATTGCCCCACTTTTTAAGGCATTAGGTAAATGAATATTAACAGGATGAATTTTATGAAAATTTCGTGAATCAAAATGAAGTTGGCAGCATTACCATGAATATTTTCAAAAATTTAATCAAAAATTATTGGTTCTGAGTGACCAAAAAAAAAATTAGCTCAATTTCAAGGTGTTTCAATGATTGGTTCGAATTATTGAAAAATCTCCAAATTCGCGATCTGCAACTTTTCAAAGCTCATTTTGGTTCAAAAAATGTATAAATTCCAATTGCACATTTTTTTGGAGTGGTCGAAGTTCCAAGCAGGTAGCACTATCCAAAAGAGCTAAAAGCTGCAGAATTTTGTTGTTTTTTTTTTCAAAAATGGCTAGACTTAAGATTCCTTTCCTCCATCTTCTATTGGACTGAGGATCGCTCTAAGTTCAGAAAGTACTTGATGAAAAATTTTTATGACAACAGCTTGTCTTGTTTTGATGAAATTTAGCAATAATTTTGATTCATTTACGAATTAAAACCCGGATTTTTTTTAGAGACGAATCTGAGATTTTTTATTATTTTTATACAGTACTTTTATCAAAAATATTCAGAAAAATTTCACTTATTCCAGGGCACATGACAACAGAATGTGGTGCCTTTGAAAGAAATTTTAAAAATTACTCGACACTGATACAAAATAACTCAAAGCTTGGGCAATTTTCATGTCAGCGGAATTGCAATTCTGATGTCAGAACGACGTTTTCTCAAAACTTCTGTTTCTGCCTATTACGAAATTAATTTCAAAAATTAAGTATCTGGGTCTGGAAATCATATTTTGGACCCCTCAAAAATCAATTTTAAGTACGAAAAATCATTGATGATATTCCATTGGTTTTTTTTTCGTTCTAATTTTAAGCAATACGTTTCAAAATTCACATTATTTTCATCAAGATTTGGATCCGAAACAGGGAAAAGCAGCGGAAAATCGCTGCCGATAATTTTTATGAGGAAAAGTATTCATATCCGACTTACTCATTTACTGTATACGTCTCATTCTACCGATGAAAATTAGCCATTGATATTTGTAACTCACCTGGAACAAAAAAAACAAAATAAATGGTTCATTAGTTAATACAATAAATTCAAAAAAAATTATTTTTAAATATTTGACGAATGCTAATAGAATTGAGGGATCGCTCCTTCCCTAGGCCACAGTCCATGAATTGTTTCATTTGATTTTTTTCAATTTTCACTTTACCCAAATTTAGAAGTGCCACAGCACATTTTGAACATCGCTGAATCAGTCTACAGTTTTTATTGCCTTTCGACAACTTTTACAGCATTTTTCGACATATTAATAAAATTTCGACACTTTTTACCACAGTCCGAAAAATTTCAAAGGTCGGTTTACCAAGGGGAAATAATCGAAAATATTGTCTATTAAAAATTAAAATCAATTTTTGAAAATTTTCGTTCTTAAAATACAATAATTTTTCAAGGTAAGTTCCTACACCTAATACTGAATCTGAAAAATGAAAATGCTTGCTATTTTCTGGATTTTTCTTCTTTTTGTACCATTTTTCTTGCTTCATATTTGCCCAAAAAAGAGCTCATTTTTTACTTTCCGATTTCAAAATTCAAGGAAAATAAAAATGTTGAAATCTTCGACATTTCACAGTAAAATTATAAAAATTCTTGATATTTTATGGTTTTCTGACTTCTCAAGCAAAATTGTTGCTAATTTTTGGTTTTTCATTTTTTGCTGGCTAGTAGACAGTAGACACCTTATTTCCCCATTTTGTCAACTTAAAATCAAAATTTCTCAAAAAATGTTATCATCATAGAGTAAATCTTACTCTATGTTATCATGTTCAAAAAAAATTCAATTCAAACTCAATTTTTCTGCTTAAAATGCAATTTTGCAATCATGGGGGGGGGGGCTGCATTTCTCTACCTTCCCTCCGTTTAGTCTAGCACTAATTTTTATGCTATTTTCAACAATTTTGATGACAATTCTACAACTATTCCTGGTCTTCTGGATTATTTTCACATGTTGATACCGTTGTAACTATGTTTACAACATTTAAAACACTTCTCAAGCAATTTTAACCATATTTTGACCATTTTTACGCCATTCTGAATCATTTTTACTAAATTCTGGATAATTCTGGCTGTATTTTAATGTTTTTTACGACATTTTTAACAATTTAGGAGTAATTTAAAACATATCCAGTGATCCTTACAACAGCTAAAATAATATTATAACCAAATTTTGTAAATTTTGAATATTTTTTTCACCCTCGAACAAATTTAAACCCTTAAAGACATCTTTGACGAGACGAAACACAAAAAATGATCAACCATCATGGCCAATCGCTCGAAATATGCAAATAAAACCAATACCCAGACATATAATTGTCCAATAACGGTCAACTCGTCTGCCTCGTACCTGGCTACCTGCCCACGCCACCTATCGAATTCAAACATAGGCACGTTTCTCAACAGAAAAAAATCGAATCGGACAATAAAAAAATATCCATTTCAGGTGTGTCTTCATCATACACTAAATTCTTCCAACAGACAACCCCTGGCTTTCCATTTACCTTCACGGTTTTTTTCCACCAATTTGTCGTCCACACAAGGCACAAATTACCACCTTTTGAACGTAACACAAACACACAAACACGTGTTATTGGATATCGACAATCGACGATGATGACGGCTCGACATAATATCAACCTTTTTTTTTCTTTCTTTCGGAGTTACAGAAGTTTGGCGTGTACGTACATATTAATCATACACCAGGTATTTGTAAATTCGGGTATTTTTCTATTTTTTTTCCTTATCAAACTTCCATCTAACTTTATAAATAGGTAAAGTAGTCCGGAGTATACGCGATACCAATAACACAGCTGTTTAAACGAACCGAGTCGTTGAAAATTTCCAAATACGATAAATTACATATACGTACGCACGACGTTATCGTAATGCTCGAGGAATAGGCAGGTTGAAAAAAAAAATAATAAGAAAAAGAACTCGGGTATATGGATATAAGTACATCATATACTTTTAGGTCGAAAAGCCCCGAAGCGAGGTTGGAAATGGAACCTGAAAATATGTAAGAAGGAAAACGAACAGAACGCATCTGTCTGAGACGACGTTTGTAAGACGAAGCTAAATTAACGCCGATCTAATAAATTCCGCGGCGAATTCTGTGTTAGAGAAGGCGTAAGGCCACGAGCACGAGCACGAGTCGACAAAACACAGAGATGTCTTCGCATTCCTTGTCTTTTCTCAGCCGTTAAATGAAGTTTACGACGGATTTAATTTAAACGAGAGAGAAAAATTTGCCTCGTGGCACGTGCAATTTTTCCGAATCGTTGTTTCCTGCGCAAAGGTAGGTAGGATTTTGGTGGTTCTCGGAAATGGCAGTTTTCCTCGAGACGATGACGAAAGAGTAGGAAGTTTCGTACTGTACGGTGGAATTTTTTTCGTAGTTTGGCGGTTTCACCCCTTGGAGTGGTTCATTTTTTCTCTAAAATGAATTTCCCAAAATTTCAGCCTCCTAAATCAAGTGAGGGTCATGCGCTGCGCTGGGCTCTCCTTTTCCTAATGAGATTTAACGTAGGAAAAAATATAATTATACCTACTAAAAACTACAACAAAAAAATTGGTAAAAATAATGCAACATTTTCAAATATTCACTGAAAATGACTCAATTTTGATTTTTAGAGATGAACTTTGGACTTGAGAAAACATCCTAATGGGTTTCAAAAAGCTCTAAATTGAGTAGAAAATAAAAATGGCAAAAAATTTACTCTTTGAGGCCCTCCATCAGATCCCAGAACTCTTCCTAAAAACAGGGTCTCACAATATTTCCACGATTATTTTCCTTGATTATTCCAGGATTTCTTGACCAATTTTTCGAAGTTTTCGAGACCATTACATATGATATTCATGAAGCATGGAAGGGGAAATTTTTTTGCGTGACATACTTATGTACAACCCGAAATTGTACAGAAGAATAATTATTTGTAATGCATGGAGTCTTAATGATTTTTTTCTTTCAAAAATCACAAATTTTTAAGAGATTTTTAGATGCTTCTTTTCCGGTTACAAAAATGACTTAAATTCAATTCTGAAAATTATTGACCCCCCCCCCACACCCACACAAAAGTTTGAAAACTTGAATTTATTACAGATAAAATTTGAAAGCAAAAGAAAAAACTTAATTTTAAAACAAAATTACAACGTTTTGAAAGATGGAACAAAATTTAAAAAAATTTCCTCCCCCCCATCCATAAATTCCACGCAAGCACCAGAAATCTTTCCGGCTTGCCACAGTAAATGAAAAATCGACGAGGAAGCAAAACACTAATTGTGTACGTGAATCTAAAAAGGTCCCACTTTGTCGGGATTGAGTTATGACCGGAGCGTAATACTAGATAAAATTTCGGATCATTTAAGACCACTACGAGGCTCCATGGTGCAAATCTCTCAGAGATACGCGCATTTGAAGTTGAAAGTTCAAAAAACACGATTTCGAGAAAAACGTGTTTAAAGTTTTTGAAAAAAAAAAGTAATAAAGTTTCAACTTCAAATCCGAATATCTCTGAGAGATTTGCTCCATAGAGACTCGGAAAGGTCTCATTCGATTAGAAATTTGATAGATTTTCAATAAAAATGTATGCCGAAACAATTTTTACTCGATATAGATCATGAACAATTCGAAAATTTTGAAGTAAAAATAATACAAAATTGTAGGCTGACGTTTCTCTCCATAGAAGCGAAACGCAAGGTCGGATCGAGATGCGGTTTGCGGCATTCGAAAGAGCAGGGTTGCCACTATCAGAAACGTCGAAAATCCCAAAAACGTCATTTTCGACCCAACTTCAGAAAAATCGCTATAACTCCGTAAATAATCCCGACAAAGTGGGACCTTTTTAGATTCACGTACACAATTATTAATCTTATTTTTTTGAGATTTATCAATATTTTGAGTCAGAATGAAGCAAGGGCGAAAATTTTTGCGAAAGTTGGAAATTCATCACTTTTCTTTCATTGAGGTTTTCCAAGGTGTGATTGGATGGTTGGCAGGTTGTGCCATGTAAAAAAAAATGCAATTTTTAAACATTTCTGAGAAAAAATATGAAAAACAGAGTTTGAAATCTCAGATTTGAGGGACATCTCTCCCTCTAATCTCGAATGTAAAGACATTTTTAAACTCAGTGGGATTCAATCACATGTAAATGACAACAAAAAATGGCCGACCATCCAATTTAGAAAAATTAAGGGCTTAACCTCTCAATGAACCTCCCCCTTCCCCTCCTATGCGGTTTGATGATGATCTCCCAGGCTCAAAAAATTCCTTATAGTGTCCTGATTCACCATACCAAATTTCATTCCTCAATCATAATTTACCGATCATGGCTAAAAAAAAACGCGTTTTTCGTCACTGGACTATCAAAGCAAAAGCAGTATTTGGGAAGGAGCGAACCTTAGAGGCGAGGAGTAGGGGGGACTGTGATAAATTTTCTGGATGTGAAATTTTATTCTAAATACTTTTCATTATTACACATTTTACGCTAGCTTAGATATTATTCATAATCATAACAAATGAGAATAACTTGATTTTGAGTAATTCTATAAGTATATTTTTGAAATTTGGGGTGCAAGGGTGGCTCCAGAGCGAATTTTTGTAATAACCAAAAATGTAGAGAAGCTTTCAAGGAACAACTTTTACTTGAAAAATTTTTTTGTAGAATGAAAAGAAAAGGAAATACGCGCATTTTTAAGAAACGGGAGTGGGCCCTCGGAAGGGGAGGGGCCGGAAAAAATGGCACCCAAGCTTATTTTTTTCCAAAGGACAAAGGCGTGCATTTAATATCAATTGACGAATAAAAAAAATTCGCCAAGAGACGAAACAATTTGGCCTAAGCGGAACGAGGGTGAAATTTTTCAAAAATTTTGTAATAAAATAAGCTAAAAACCTCTTTACTAAATGATTTATCCTTTTTTTGGATTTTTAAAAAAATTTCGAGGAAAATTCCAATGTTCCATGATGAAATGTTTATGAATTTCCCAGATTTTCAAAATTATCTGACTTTCCCAGGGTTTCCAGAAAATGGAAACTTGATTTTTCGGCTCAAAAGTTCACCTGCAAAAATCAAAATTTTCATTTCCCAATTTTTTTTCATTTTTAGCATGTTACTCTCCCATGAGAAAAATAAGGAACCATCGCATGACCCCTCATTGACGGAGACCTAAAATTCTGGGAACCTCATTTCGGCAGAAAATAAACCACCCCGAAGCTCGAGACCTCCAAAATTCGAAAAATTCCATTCAAGACACACCCTACCGGGCACACGTACTCAAAAAACCAGCGATGGAATAACAAAAGAGGCTCGACGGAGTAAAAAAAAATCGAGAAGAGGAGAAAAGCTCGACGCAGACGCATACTTGGCGGTTATTTCTTTTGTACTGTTGGCGAAATTTTATACAATGATAGATTCGACGATATGGTGCAAACCGCAAGTTGCCCTTTACCCCCACCCAGCCTATAGCCGAGCCAGGCTGACATACAAAGCGGGATATTAATTACGATTAACAATGGGATTTAATCGACTATATGTAGGGCAAAGGATAAAAGCTTTTATCTTGAACGCGCAAACGTACTGTATAATATTCAAACCCCACACAACAAACCGTGTGTACGGCCAATGCACAGTTTTATCTTTCGATTTTAATCGGATATATCTGAAATATCGCATTAACAAAACCTTATTCGAAGTACTCGATCGCCTCTGCGAGTGTAATACCAGCCAACGATAGTCCGGGATCTGGGCAGAGACGAAAGGGACCCAACAGCTATGTACTTTGGCGCACTCTTTTTCAATGTTGAAATAAGCTGATTTTCATCTTATCATATTATCTGCGGTTATGGTCAAAATGAAAATATCACGGTTCGATAGAAAGAGTTAAAAGGTTTACCGTACGTACGAGCGATGAACACGCGTATTTACTTTTTGATCTGTATGGGTCGTATAATGAAAAAAAAAAAAGGTTTTATGGCTTGTTACTTTGTGGCCATTTTTACCCCGTCGCGTCGAGCTAATTAAAAAAACGCATACGTGGGCCTTTTTTGTGTGTATTATATCAAAGTACGGAACTATAAAGGGTGTGTTTGGGTGTCGGTGGGAAAAAACGGCTCAGGTAATGTAGGTTACAAGAATAGAGTTCGCGACTATAGAGTTAAGCCACTTCGGGCTGTAAAGCGAGAGACATAAACAAGACTGAAAAATGAAGGCGGCTTCGAAGATGTGGTTTATTGGTGGCTAAGAAGTATTATCGATCGCCCACGCCTTGAAATTCGGATTTCCTCGGGATACTTCGACATTCCTTCGGGCACGATGTGGCTGTTCGGCGGCGCACCAGGTTTATAATGGCAAATTTTCTTCCCTTTAATACGCCAGCTTTCGGGTGAATGCCGGCGAAATTCAGTTGGATTTTAGGCCTGGTTCAAGGGATGAATGAAAAAGCTTAGGTAGAGTGAATTTTTTCAAATGATGAAAAGGCAGTTGGGTGGTTTGGAAATTTTCAGCTGGGTAAGTTTTTATACGGAGGAAAGGAATGGAATTTGGAAATAATTGGAATTTTTGCTCGATAGGGTTGAATTGAATGGTTCGTTTATGCAAATTTTGCACAATTGATTTTTGCGAAGAGGTTTGGTAAGATATCACGAAATTTAAATTTTCAAAAATCTAAACCAGGCTGTTCAGCAATAAATTTTAGATAGGTACATATTTTGTGATAATATTGCTAGGTGTTTAAATAAGTTTGTGCTCAAAAATCGTTTTTTTCTTCAATCTTTCAAACAAGATGAAAATATATTCGAAGAAATCATTCTTTATTCGAATAATTTCTCAATTTTATATGTTTTTAGACACAGTTTGGGTTTTAAAATTCAATTATAAACCGATATCATGACTTCTTCGAAATTTTTTGTAAATTTTAATGAGTGTCCTCCTTGAAATAATCATTTTTCTCGTGACTTTTTATAGGAAACTTTTTTCGAAAATTTAATAAAGAGATTGTTAGGAAGTTGTGTACAGACCTCAGGTATCATAGCGAAATTTTTGAAGAAAAAAGTAACCAAAAAATAACCAGAAAGTAACCAAAAGTAACCAAAAATTCAATTTTTTTCGGGGGAAAATTTTTTTAATAGTTTTCTGGGGGAGGTAATTTTTTTGTAATTTTCTGCCAACATTTCACAGATAAATCGACTAAAAACACGTGAGTAATTTCATTTATTAAATTCCTTCGTCAAAACAACAAACAAACTAGCAAAAATCAATTTTTCATTTTTTTCTTAAAGAATTTTGAAAAATAGCAATTTCTACGTAAAAATTGGAATTTTTGCCTGAAAGTGTGAAAAAAAGTGACTTTTGAGGGGAAAAAAGTAACCAAAATGACCTTTTAGACGTGAAAAGTAACCAAAAGTGACTCAAGTCGAAAAAAATGACGAACACCCTAAAAAATTGACTCGCTATGATGCCTGCGGATGCCTGAGACCTCACAAAGACCTGCTGAAATTTTAAATTTCCTAAACTAATCCTTATCCCTGTTTTCCTTCCCAATTTCTCTTAAAATTTAATTATTACTTGAAAATTAAGAAAATTTGAAAAAAAATCATTTTAATAAAAGATATTTTCACAATGCCCATAAATACCTACCATTTTACACACTTTAAGAAAAAAAACTTTTTTCAGTGTATTTAAATTTTTTTTGTGAAAAATCGAAAACATTATTTTTGAACATTTTTTTCTTGAAATAGTTTTAGGATGGATACCTGGATACCTTGACCCCCCCCCCCAAAAAAAAAACATCGACGGCCATTTTCTACCGTTACCCTTCATCTTGGCCATTTTTCAAAAAATTAAGAAAAATTAATTTTTTTTAATTTTTCAAGTAAGTAAATTTGTAGAACGCCAAAAATAATTTTTTCAAGTCCTCCGGAAAAATTAAATACATAAAGGTGAAAAGTGAAGTTCAATGATATTTTGTGTAGAAACACATTTTTAAAAAATCAAGTTTTATTCGCCTCTTCAAAACAGTCAGTTCGTAATTTTAAATGCTATTGAGCGAGGTAAAGGTTGAGTCAGGCGTGTAAAATTTTCCAAATCATTTTGAGACTTCCGTCTTCAACTTTCGAAAAACAATGCAAACCAAATGACGACACCCCCCCCCCCCCATCAGACATCCAATTTCACCAAAAAAAATCTCAAAAAAAAATTAAAAACAATGAAATTCCACAAAAATTACTGAAAAACACCTAAAATCTTGGAATCTGTTGAGAATTTCCCAGAACTTTTCCTCAACACAAACCAAAGTAGTTATTATGATTGAAAGGGTGGGGAGAGGGGAAGGAGAGAACAGGAGGATGAAAATTGAAAATTTTTGAAAGACTTCAAATGAAAAGTTTTTAGATTTTTTCACACAAAATCCCAGATACCAACTTCTGAATTTTTTATTGAGACTTGAAACGCAAATTTATCGAACTTTTGTCTCAACTTTTCCGATTAAAAATGTAATTTTACGTTTTCTGAGGAAGGGGAGAGGGTAAACTGTCTATGTTGCTTCCTCCTTTACTCCCTCCTTGATTTTTTTCAAGTTCCATAAAACATAAAAATTGCCAAGAAATAGAAAAATGTTTAAAAAATCATAAAAAGATGTTACTCTCTTTTTTAAAAATTGATGAAAAAAATTGCAAAAAAATTGAAATTAAATCAATGATGTGCTTAAAAATTAAAAATCGTTTCCAATTTTTCATAGATACAAATTTTGAACAATTTTCAAACATTTCAGAAATATTAGAAAAAATTGACTTTTTTGCATTTCTGGTGCTTGAAAAATTTTGCACAGGAAGGAAAACTAAAAATTCGTACTTTTTTATAGTTTGTTTCTTTCGGGCTAATCTTTCAATGAATTCGTTTGTCGACCCCCCTCCCACACCTCTGCCCATTTCCCACAACTAAATCAAAAATTCTTAAATCTGCTGCAATGTTGAAAAAAGTTTCCCCCCCCCCCCCGAAAATTAAATTGCATTTACACTCAAAAAAATAAATAATAAATTTTATTAAACGTAATAATAAAAAGGCACCATTCACAAAACTAGTAAAATTTATTCAAAAAATAATAATATTTATCGCAAAATAATAATATTTATCGCAAAATTGACAAACTTTATTTTCTATGCAATAAACTTTACCAAATTTCGTGATAAATTTTATTATTTTTTTTTTGATAAAAATTGCTAATTTTGCGAATGGTGCCCCGTTATTATTATTTTTGGATAAACTTTATTTTTTTAAAATAAAATTTATTATTTTTGGATAAAATTTATTTTTTTTTGGATAAAATTTATTTTTTTTGAATAAAATTTATAATTTTTTGCAACACTTTCTATTCATTTTTCATTCTCCATTTTTCTCAGTGTACGTAAAAATCGTCTTCTTCCAAAAACAAACGAAGCGAATTTTCATTAAACTTTCATTGTTCTTGAATTTTTTTTTCAGCTTTCTTACGTATTTTGCTCTCTGGGTACATGAAATTTTCAATTAAAATTCTTATTATTCGTAAACAACGATTTTCACATTTTGAAGATGAATGAAAGAATAATGAAACTGAAATTGAAGCTAAAATTCAGAAAAATTTCATTTTGTAAATTTCTCAGCCACTTAGGAATATTTTTCGACCATTTCAACGCGGAAAAAAATTCAAGTAAACTTCGAAATTACCTACACCAAGTATCAAGAAACTACATACATCGTTAAATTTATCGAACATAACTTTAAATTCTAATCTGCGCCAGACTATCATCCACAAGCACACCAAACTCATCATATATCAAATACGTTTCTACGATAATAACACACCGCTACAGTACATCAGCACCATTCGAGCAATGATACTAAACTATGCTGGAGCAAAATCACCAAAAAAAACGTCAATTGCAGCTCGATGCTGTACGAAAACGTCTTATGGGAACCCATAAAAACAACTACGCTATACGTAGGATATGATTGGAAGAAAAATTTACAGCAGGGTATAAAATATCCGAAATGAACTCGATACATATTTTACAGCGCTGGTTTTCTTTGTGTATATTAAAAAAATTTATTATACTCTCAGATTAGAAAACTTGCAAATAAATTATATTACCGTTGGCTCGCGCGAATCCACCCTTTACGTCGTTTTTCCTCGTTTACGTGTATTAACCATCGACGAATCAATATTCAAGCGAACGAATGCGAAAAAAAAAATGGAAAAGAACGAACGCGAAAATTCCAATAATAAAAAAATTCATCGTTCGTTTCGCGTGTCCCGTCCGCGTCCGTCGATAAATCTTCATTGTAATTCATTCGCACGTTTGGGATGTGTATTTACTTTTATGAAAAGACCGGCGCAAAAGCAAAGATTTCGTGGGATTGTTTCATTTCGATGCGATGCTTATGTATTTTTGTTATTTTACGTGCACCCCCTCCCCCTCTCCCTTCTGCATCCCCGGCCCCGAAAGCTTCGAATCGTCTCGTCTATATACATTGTATAAACGGTTCTTTCTTTACGTATATATTTTCGACGCGATGACGCGGTATGCCACCGTTTCGGTATTCGAAATAATATTACGTATTTCGTGTAACGAGAAAATTACGAAACTATTATTTTGAAAAGGCTATTATAAGCTTTTATTAACATTAGGCTATGTTTGGCTTTTTTGAAGTAGGTTAACGTAAGGCTAATATTTTTATAAATGTTTCATTGTGAGTAACGAACGAACGAACGCGCGCGAGCGATATTTATACACGCCGTAGGAACTAGGAACAGGTAAAATGTAGCGTGCCATGGTGCCTTACTTACTTATAGTGTAGTATACGTTGGTTTTGAAATAATATAGTGTGACTTTCCTTATCTTTGTATAAACGGAATGTGCTGGGCGCTGCTATGTATGCATAATCGTTTGCGCAGCACAGAAAAAGCTCTATTTAATGCGAAAATTAAGCGACCTTAATAAATTTGAATTTTTACAAGGCGTAAATGGCTGAACACGAGAGAGGTGGGCGAGTCGAGCGAGATTTTTCTTCAATCGACCAAGATTGAATGAAATTTTGAAATTTTTTTTTTCGAAATCCCATTTACAATTTATGTAGTTGCCAAGCCATTATCTCATACTGATTACAATGAGTATGCAGCAGTAAAACTATCAAATTATTGCCCGAGAGAAGTGAAGATGATAATTTTTTTCTGTAATCCACAAATGCGTTAAAAAAGCAGCCCAATTATTCGCTTTTTTGGGATATACATTTCCAAAATATTCCTTTAAATGATCGTACCTTTCAAACTTCAGGAAAAATTACAAAAAATCTTGGTTTTTGCAAGGTTTGGGTCCATTTTGCGATTTTCGACGACCATAGGCGTTTACGATTTTGTCGAGTTTTCGCCACAAAGAGCATATCCTGGTAAGATGGTGAAATCGGCCCTCCAAAATTTTCGTATTGATGTAAAACCATTCCGAAAAATTTCAACTCCCTACCCATACCCCACCACACCCGAATTATGAGGCTATAAATGCTCGAAATTCAATCATTTGCATCTCTGGAAGGGGTAGCCCGAAAATTTCGACATTTTCACAGTTATAGACACTATAAAGGAGTATACGTAAAAAATGATCAAAAAAAATTCCTGAATTTTTTAGTTTCAATTTTTTTTAATTTTACGCCATATACAGCGACTAAGGCTAGAGGTGTGTGGGAAATTTAGGGGTTTTCGCGGTTTGAAAATTTTAAAAATTCGTCAAAAAGGGGGGAGGGTAATCCCAATTTTTTTCTCTACAAAATTTAGTGACACTCTTAAGTAGGTACATTTTTTTGGAAGCCCAAAAATGACTGTAAAATTTTTTTATACCCTTATTAAATATGAATCAGTCAAAATATCATTGATTCAATTTGTAAAAGTAAATTATTTCTCAGACAACGGATTGATCAGTGATGTTTTTTCTGTAGAATCAGTGAAATTCCGATTTTAAATAAATGATTCAGTAAAATATCACCGATTCATTTTGTACATTTATAAAATTTACTAAGTAATGGATTAGAATTTTTTTTTGAATTTTTGGCAGTTCTTAAACTGATTCAAACCTATTTTTTTTTACTGGAAGAATCGGTGAAAAATTACCGAAGTTTTGGTAGTTTTTCCACCTGATTCTGAAATATTTTTATAGTTAATTTAGCATTAACATGATTCTGACGATTTCATTCAGTCATTTTAACTCAATTCTGACTTCAAATCAGTAAAAATTCACTCATTTAAATTAAAATAATAAAAGTTTCCTGGAAAAAATAATTTTTGACCTTCCGAATCGACGGAAAGTGGTTTCTAGACGTTTCGGAGCCTCTTGAAAATTTTTGAATTTTCTAACACTGGAGAAAAGCCCATAAAAATAATCAATTGAATAATTAACACTTATAATCGCAGATTCTCCTTATATTGGTGACCTATTTGATCGATTAAAGCACAATTTTAAATCCGTAAGTTCGCATGGATCGTTTTTATGGGATTTTCTCCAAGCTGGAAAGTTCAAATTATGACACCCCCCCCCCCAATGCCAATCACATGCCATAATTTCGTAAATTCTATATTTCGGTATCAGTGAAGAAAAATTAATAAAAACTTATCCTCTTGCATGGTCTATGAGCCGTAGAATCCGAATTTAGCAAAAAAAAATTATCCTTGGAGTAGGAGCGAACGTAAAAGATGAAAAAAAATTTAATTTGAGCAAAATTAAAACTCTCAACGAGGGCCAGCACATTTTCGTGATACAGTAATGATTTTTTTTTGAGATGGTGAACAATAATTTGAAGTAAGATTTCGCATTCATTTGCACCAATTGAAATTTGATTATGATAGCAAGTAATATTTATCTAGATATACTTTTCTGAAATACTTGGAATAGATTACGAGCTTGAAAATTTTTTGTTTCTAGGCATTAGGTGGAGTAGGAAGAGTGAGAAATCAACATTTTCTTTTCTTTTCAACGCAAAAATCGTCAAAATCTACGTTTTCGAAGTCGTAGAACACGAATTCTGTATCTTTTCGGGGCGATGGGCTGACGTTCCCTTTCCTTTTATTACAAAACCAAATAAACATGTCGCTGCACAAGGCCTGTCGTCTTAAAAACATCGAATAGTCTGTATTATTACGGTTTGAAAAAATTGAATTTTCAATACCCAAAAAAGTCATTTTTTCGTGATTTAACGCTTTTAAAACTCCTACCAGTGCTGACAAATGGAAAATGGCCAAATTCCCACAATCATTTCCTCAAAATCCTGAAAAATCGCCAAAATCACCAATTTTAAAAAAAATTCAATTATGGGTCTGAAACGGTGAAACCATAGAAAGTCCCCCCCTCCCCATTCGAAAAATTAATTAAACGTTTGTTTTCTTCATTTTTCATTTTTCAAATAGATCTTAAAATTCTTACATTGTATTTATATTGATAATATCCGAGCGACCTGCGCCATGCCATATTTATTGTTCTGATTTAATCAGACTATATTCCAAAAATTGCATAAGTTTTCAAAAATAAGAAATTTTTTTGTATGGAGGTTTTTCAAAACATGATTTTTTAAAAATTGGACAATTTTTCCAAAACATGGGCCAATTTTTCAATATCGGAGAATCTTCCACTACTTTGATAGGTTTTCCCAAAATTCTAAAGTTTCTCGAGAAACTGTCGCAAATTGTACTAAAATTTCAATATTTTCTCAATTATTGAAAAATTCCCCCAAAATTGGACTATGTTTTGAAAATTTGACGTTTTTTTCAATTTTTCAAACTGTTTTTGATGAGAAATTATAAAATTTGGCATTGTGAATGGAAATTGGAGCGAAAATTTACCAAATTCGCAAATTTTTTGAAAACCACCATAACCACTGCGAAAATGAAAACAGGTAAAATCACCACTTTTGCTGACAAATCACTACATCTGACAGCACTGACTCCTACCTGGTGTAATCTGAAAGAGGAAGGTGCGAAGTACAATTGATACTATGTACTTACCCTGCGGTAGCCGATTTGGCGGGGGTAGGTTTGTGACGTCACTACGCGTACAGCTATCAATATTTTTGTGGAACTGTAAACTGTACAGTGTACATCACAATACTAGGATTGAACAACTACACATAATTTGAGGCTGAACCATACAATATTTCCATTTATTCCGCTAATTGTATGAATCAGAAAAAAAAACAGCCGAACTCAGGTTCTACATATTTAACTTTAATCAGATTGTTGAACTGTTGAAACGTAAAGTTCGTATTTTTCATAAATTTGCGCGTTTTTTGTTTAAAAATTTTCCTTCAAACATACCCCTAAAGAAAAAATGGTGATTAAAACGACATCTTAAGAAGAGAAACATTTGTAAGTACCTACTACCTACCTACATACGTAAGAGAAGTAAATACCCTAACAGTATTTTTTTTTTATTTTGCTAGATTATTCACTCAAACATCCAAATATGTATTTGAATTTAGAAAACCAAGTGAACTATAAAAACATTTGTACCACGAACAGCTATAAAGATGACTACTGCATTTTACATTCAAGAATGGAAATTCTGTCGAATCCACTACCCTTGGTGTATCAGATTTCATACGCACTCTCCATCATTTGTGTTGTAACTCATCTGTACAAATATTTTCGAAGCACAGCGACTCAAAATCTGCCGACTAAAAACCTTACTTTTTACTGCTTTGTTTTGGTTTTGTTCTATCCTTGGAACTACATCCCTAACTTTTCAGCTGAACCTATATTTATATCATACGAATTATACTTGTACATTCGTACGTATTTATTTTTTACAAAGGATATTACAAAATTTATAATTGCTTTAGATGTATGTTTGAGTTTTCGTGATATAGCTTTGTATCAACCACTTTCTTTAGGACCTCAGAATACGAAATTCGCCATTTATTGTATTCTAGACGTAGCTTTACCTTTTGGACTAATTTGGGTGAAATTTTTAATCACGAAAAAAACGTCCGTTTTGGTTTTCACCAATGTGGTCTTGCTTATCATTCGTGTCGTACGTCTTATTCCAATTTGCGGAGCATTTTGGTACATAAGATCAGCTAGTATCGATAAAAGCGAATTCTACAAGAAAATTTCGCTACATTTACGTCTGAATGTAATGATAGGCGTATTGTCTTCCGTTTCAATTATCATATACGTATGTTTAAAGCCAATATTTTACGATGTGCCTTTCAATTTCCGCTTCCATCCAGGAAACCTGAATGATCCAGCTTTACTATTTATAACGTTCGAAACGATGTGCATATCAATGGAAGGGCTCGTTATTGGAATATGTTTTACGTTTAAAAAAAATAGTTTCTTATCTGTAGTCAGTCTAAGTTTCCAATTTATGTAAGTAAATTCCAGCAGAAAAATTGTATTAAAAAAAGCAATAAACGACGTTTTCGATTTCAATCTTTGTGATTTAATTGTATAGATTAAAATATATTAGGTAAGAACGTTCGAAGTTTGAATAAAAAATGTTTGGAAAATGATGCCATATTTTATTTTGAAGGAATAGTTGAAATCTAGTCGAATTCTATTCAAACATGGTAATTCGGTGGTAAGTATTTTAAGATGGATCAGAAAAAAAAAAAAAATTGGGCGAAAATTGGCAAAGTGGTTCACTTCAAATGGGACATTTCCCAGAAAAAATTTGACACCCCCCCCCCCCCCCCCAAAAGAGTCCGAATTAGAGGTCCTCAAAGTAGGGTCGTTTTTGAAAAAAAATTATGGGTTTCGATCATCACACTTCGAGTTATGAAACGGTACTCAAAAGTTGCCATTTCAGTTCTCACATCACTTTGAAACGGAGTTAGCTCGATTCTACTTCGTTTTGAAATTTTATGCTCAAACTGATCAGGTAATGTTTTAGAGGAAATAATTAGCAACTCATACCAGTCATTATCTACCTTTAAAAAGAATTAGAAAAATGTATTCACACTTGTAAAATTTACAAAGTGTATAATTCATTCATTTTTCGATTTCAAGAAAAATCTTCAAATAAATTCTCAAAAACATGCATAATAACTGATAATAGATCACAAATTTTCTTTAAAACCAAAGAAAGAAACGAAAAATCGAAACGATTAGTTTTCTATTGTATGTAAAAAATTAACAATAAAGAAAGTTTTTCAATTTTAATTTTTTCCCCTTAAATAATTCAACTTTTTAGAGATGTTCCTTCAATCTTCACGCAGTCCCTAATTCCAGTAGCGAAAATTTAAAAAAAAAAGTCTATATACTCACTTAAAAAACAGAAACAGATGTAAAGAAAAATAAAATTTGCTAGAAAACTTGATCTGAAAAATGGAAAAAAGAAAGTTTCGCCACCAGAAGGCACACCCCCCCCCCCCCCAATTGAAAACCTTCAACCTTCGTTAAATTTTTTCATTAACGTGGATATGTTTTTCCATAAAAGGTGAAGTTAAAATTTATTCACTTAAATTTGGGGTCTTCTCGTTCGGCTCAAATTTTCTTCAGTTTCAAACTGAAAAAACAATGCAAGATTTCTTTTTTTTTCTAAATTCAGGCGAGTAAGTACATAAATTGCCCACTTTTTTGATATTTTTCGTTTCCACGATTTCTCGACGTATGTACTTCCAAAATTTCCACTTTATAGACTTTCTCGACCTGGTAGACTCTTTTCATGGCATTTGAGCATGATGAACGTGAAAAATATTAGGCATAAATAAAATTTACTCACGAATCAAAGAAACAAAACGCTTGAAGGGTAAGTAATTTTCTTAGCAACTCACCTGTAAACAGAAAAACAAACATTATACATTAAAATATTATTAATAAAAAATGTGCTACTAAAGGAGGATTATTTTAATAGGTACCTAATCAATTAATCTCATATAAAAATGTCTATTATTTAGCTAATTTTAGAAAGAACCCATCTAAAAATGTCTCGCATATCCAAAATTTGTATACCCAAAAATTTTTAAACGAAACTTCAAATGAAAAATACGAGTTTGATTAAACGATACAAACTCTCTCTTTCTGACTAAATCGTATTAGGCTGTGTTCAGAAAATGGTCAGCGGAACAACAGATCAACAGAGACAAATTTTATTTTCAAAAATTAAATTGAATATAAATCTTGAATTTAAAAAAAGGGTATTTTTTCAATCAAAAAATGATTTTTCATTTGATTAAAGCGAATATTTCAATTAAAGACACATAACTGTTTCAATTTTTGAAAATTAAAGTTCTCCCTGTTGATCTGTTGTTCTGTTGACCATTTTTGAACGCAACCTTAGACACATCTACGAATTTCTTTTGAAAATTTTCATTTTACACTTTTGTTTAAAAAATTCAAATAACCAGTGATTTAATTTTTTAAATCATTAAAAAAAATCAAATGTACTGGTTTCATCCGGTAGGTAAATAAATACCTCGCACAAGAAATAGAATCAACTCCAAATCACCTGATTGACCTCCTGATGCTTAAAATATCTTGGGCGAAATTTACTTTCAATCAGGGGAAAAATGGGCAGAATTTACCTACCCATGAAAAAAAAGCAAATGTAGATAATGAAAAAATTTCAACTCCTTCCTCTCTAATTTTTGTTAGAGTAATAATTTTAAAATCGAGTGTTCGAATTTTTGAATTGAACTTCTGAAATTTTAAGCCCTTAAGTAATCCAACACTGAAAATTTTTATACGTCTATAAAATGAGAAAAAAAGAGATTAAAAAGAGGTTTCAATATGAACTTGAGTTTCAGCAATGTTTTAATTAAAAAATTTGGAGAAAATAACCCAATTTTATATTCGAAGGAATGGTTAAAGTTTTCTCATCTCTATTTAAACAAGCTTCGTTCATTTGTTGGTTTTTAAAAACAAAGAAACCCCTAAATGGTATAATTTTCCCCCTTCCCACCGATACATGACTGTTTACATATTATTAATTTTCGAGAGAGTTTTTTATTCAGCATTGCAAAATTTAGATATTTTTACGGATGAAAATGACCTCAAACCAACAAATCTGGAGCTTAAATTTTTGAAAAGTCTTCTCTTCCAAAATGCCAAATTTTCAAGAAAATAATTTTTATTCTCTTTCCTATAAAGACGGCATATTTTTTTAGAATAACATTTTTACCTTTTACCCTTTTTTCTCTGAAGTTAAAAACATATTCATCGACTCGTAATAAAAATTATTTAATTGAATACGACAAAACAAAAAGGGGTATAAGTTCACATATGCCCTTTTTTATACCACAAGTGATTGTGAAACTACAAAGTCTCCTCTATCCAATGAGACCACTCCCACTTCATGATCTTAAAAACTCGCCGAGTTATAGTGAATTGAAGACGCGGAAGTCGAAAAATTTTTGCACTGTTAGTAACCTCAAGTGTATGTACGCTTCTACGGCACATTCCCCCGTTGATGCGCGTATATTTATCGTTTATCTTGTTCTCGTTACGTGCCCACTGCAATGTGTTGTTCGTATTATCTTTTCAGTCCAAATAACAGTTTTAGATCCAAATACCGTACCGCATAGATTTGTAATATTGACCATATTCGATTTGAATGTCCTTCGATAGCCCAGTTTAGGAAAAAGCGTTACCATATCCTAATTGAGGAAGGAGCAATGGCCCCTCTCTCTACTCTCTCACTACTAAGTCTACCTAATAAAATAATATTCTCAGCTCTGGGCAATTTCTTTCAGCAGGTTACATCATACTCCGGTGCTACAATTCGATTCTAATGTAAATAATTATTCTACTGTAAATGGGCTGATAGACCTTGATGTCTAAACCCAGGGAAGGGGGGAAAAAATCGAAAATTTTTATTACATTTTTATTTAAAGTGTATTTAAAATAGCTACGAGCATGCGAGAACTTGAAAATTTTCTAACCACAAAAAAATATAAAAAATTCTGGAACGTATATCTCTGTTCCTGAGCGACATTGGAAAAATAGTTAAATACAAAAAATATTCCTTTTTTTGTTCTCTACAACTTTGTTGAAAAGAGTTTTTAAAAATTTTTTGAATTGAAGGAGTTATAAGCTGAAATGACAGCAAAGTGGGGAGCGAAAAAAAAAGTGCGATGAAAAAGGGCATATAACTCGTCACATCAAAACGGGTATATTTAAAATATTTCAAGGTGTACAATGAAGATAGCGCTATTTTCTTGTAGTGGAAAGTTGAAGTTTTCCAACCACAACTTGACATTTAATTTCTGAGAAATCATTCCAAAACTTCAATCGACGATTCCCAAAAACGTCATTTTTATTATATGCCTTTTTTTTAGTTCCGACGTATTCAATTACATCGAATTCCGGTTCATTTATAGTCCAGGCATTTTAGGAGTTGACCCCCCAAAAATTAAAGCCCGATTTTTTTTTTCGCGTTTTACATTCGTAATGGTCCACTACACAACATACTAAAATGGACATCCCACAACCCTCCGCTACCCTCAGGGGAAGGGTTAAAGTCCGCTGAAAACCGATTTTTCGTGAATATCTCCTCAAATAAGCCTCAAAATTGAAAAGTAGTTATGAACAATCTTGTTCTACGCGTAATTTCCAATCTGAAGGGTTTTTTTCTTTTTCAAAAACACTCACTTCCTTGACCAAAAATTAAGGGTAAAAATCACCTATTTTTCAACAATTTACAGCATTTTTGGAAAAAATCGAAACTTTTGGAAATATCTCCTCAAAAAAGCCTCAAAATGGAAAAATGGTTATGAACAATCATGTTCTACGTGTAATTTCCTATCAGACAGGTTCATTTTTTTCCCGAAAACATCCACTTCTTTGCCCAAAAATTAAGGGTGGAAAACGCCTATTTTTCCAATATTCATAGTATTTTTGGAAATGATGGAAATACGAAGCCGAAAATATCGTTTTTGAATCCCTACGACACAAAGAAATGTTCGTATCACCAATAATCAGCATAACATCGCGTTTATAGTAATTTTTCTTTCCACAACTTCGATTTTTTAAATGCAGTATTCAATTTCAATAACCTCCCTTATAATTAACGGTAGGGGTTGAAATTTTTGCGGTGACTTTTTTTTTGAAATACCCTACCAGCATGTATAAAAAAAATACTCATTTTGGGTACTTTTAGCTTCGTATTTCCATAATTTCCAAAAATACTGTGAATATTGGAAAAATAGGTGTTTTTCACCCTTAATTTTTGGGTAAAGAAACTGGTGTTTTCGAAAAAAAACGAACCTTTCTGATAGGAAATTACACGTAGAACATGATTGTTCATAACCATTTTTCCATTTTGAGGCTTTTTTGAGGAGATATTTCCAAAAGTTTCGATTTTTTTCAAAAATGCTGTAAATTGTTGAAAAATAGGTGATTTTTACCCTTAATTTTTGGTCAAGGAAGCGAGTGTTTTTGAAAAAAATTATTAAAAAATTACGTTGAAAAATTAAAGTCACTTTTTCAACATTTTCGACCATTGAGGAAAAGTTTCTTAATTTTCTCCTTTGAATCATATTTACGTAATTTGCCATGAAAATTTTCGACAAAATATTCTCTAGGCATGAAAAAGCTGAAGACGACATTTTTCTCCAGTTCATCACGTAAATATATTACTCATTATTTTTTTCTATTCCCAAACCAAGAAAAATTCTAAAATTGTTTCTTTCCTATTTGAGGGAAAACTTCTTTATATAAACTCTTCGATCATGTATTAAAAAATATATGTATCAATATACGTGATAATTCAGTATCTTTAAAAATAATCATCATAAATCTCAGTTCAATTACAGATAAAAAAAATCGTATCGAAAATCACGATAGGACCAACTCGGACAATTCTATCATTCGCAAAGTAATCACTATCAAATTGAAAAAAAATGTTGCTGGTAGAGCTCCACGTTGTAAGCTTTAGTTTCATTGCACTTGTTCAGTTCTATTTTTTTAATAAAAATGTTGAACCTAATCATTAATTTTTTATTGTCGTCGGCGCGGAAAATTTATTCAAAATTCGTAGAATTTCCGCATACGTGTTTTTATATAGATACTAAAATGAATATTACGAACGTTAATAATGCGACTGCGAAGACAACGATTAACGGCAGCGATCACAACGGCCACGTCGAGGCGGAGGTCACTAAATTCATCAGATACAAGGAAATTATAGAAAATTCGGATGCAGAGATTGCCGTGTTTGGTGTGCTGTATGCATTTGTCATCATTAGCGTAATCATTTCCCTATGTAAGATTTTCCGCGGTACGTCGCAGAATTCGGTATCTCAGAATTTCATTTCGTATCTTTGGATTTTGCTTTTCAACTACCTGTGGATCACGCTTTCCGTATTTCATCAAAACGCGGTCATATCAAACGATACGATATTCCTGTATTTATGGTTCACTTTGGATTTCACAAAATTCATCACTGTTGTTGAAATATGGCTGAGTTTTAGCCAACCACCTTGGTATCTAGAGCCATCTAAAAGAACCGGAATTGAAAAATTCGCCCTGTGCTGTATCACACCCTTCGTACTATTTTATGGAATATACAGTTCAATTACGACGGAGTATGCTTCAATTGCATACCTCGTGGCTATCATTATCATCCGTATGGTACGTGTTATTCCAATAATTGGCACGTTATGCAGCATAATCAGCGTGGAAAAATTTGAATCTGCTGTCGAAAAGTTTTCGTTCCAAATCAATTTTCTCACCATGATAGGTATCTTTGGTGTTTTAACATCATTCATATATCTCATTTCTGCAGCAGTACTTTTCTTGGAATATACTTACACCCATGTTGTAATACTCAATGTCCCAGTCGTAATCGTAATAATGATGGAAATGGGATTTCTGTTCGCGGAGGGATTCGTAATCGGATTCGGCTATGTATTTAAATTGATCAATATCTGAAGACCTCGACTCAAATTTTAGAATTCTATCACAAGATTCTCCACGAAAACGTTAATGACTTCAACTTGAAAATAATTTCAGTTGAACGTATTTTTCATTTTTTGAAATAACATGCAATTGCATAGTAATCATCAAGTAAAAATATGGGTAATTTTTGTGTTATATGTTCGGTCATTTGACCACGTTTAAGTACCTATTTTTAATTTTAATTGTAAATTTAAAATTTTTATCGTTACCTATTTTATATCTTGTATCTGTTTTCAATTTTAGAATTAAGACTTTGTATTTGAAATAAGTGATTTTCATATTTTCAGCAACATCTGAGCCATTTTTTAATCAATTAAAACGAAAATTAGTAAATAATAATGGCAAAAATTCTAGGGAATGACAAAAAAAGCTCTGGTATCTAGTATTTTAATAGATGGGCTAATCCATACTAAAACAGACCAAAAGTGAAGTCGGGTCTTCCGATTTCGCTCAAACTTTTTTTTACAAGTTCCCCTCAGTGGTCTAATCACAAAACCACGATCATTTTTTTTCTAACTCTTAAAAAGACGGGGGGGGGAGGGCTTGAAATTTTTATGCAATTGCGATTTTTACTCAAATTACCCAACTTTGAAGGCTCATATCTCCAGATAGGTTGTACTTGGAGGAAAACTGTTTGCGGGGTCTGAAAGAGAATTGATAGGAGATTCAAGACCTGTAATCACATTTTGAATAGCTCAAAGTTGAACTTTGGTGGCGAAAGCTCAACTTTCATGATAAAAACAAAAGATGAAATCTACCATTTTCATCCTTTTTTCAAAAAACAAATTTTCAAGATGGGATCTCTAGACCCCTGGGAGTAGAGAGGTCCAAAATTTTGACCAAAATTCAAATAAATCAAAAAAGTGAAGTAACACATTGATTACTACTAATTCAAAGGCGCTGATTTCGAATATGTACTCAGTTTTTTCATTCGACCCCCCCCCCCTGAACCCCCATATTAATCCTTTTGATAGGGTCAAAATTCAAAAAAATGAAAAATAACGTGTGACATGTCGTTTGTTAGGTTTTTGAGGGCGCTGAGTTCGAAAATATGCTTATTTTTTGGATTTGACCCTTTAATGCCTCTTTAGCCCCACCAATTTTGGGAAAAAGTATGTTGAGAAACGAAAAATATCGTGTGGGATATCAATTTTAACTAATTTGAGAGCGTAGAATTCGAATATCGCCTTACTTTTTGATTCGACCCACTCCCTGTATTTTTTTGAAACATTCAATTCCATATTGATCACCGATGACTGGCTGAAGGGGTCAGTTGGAGCACGGGGAGGGGGTCGGATAAAAAAGTAAGTCAATATTCGAATTCCACGGCCTCAAATTAGTTAAAATCGATGTCCCACATGATATTTTCGTTTCTCAACATAGTTATCCTCAAAATTGGGGGGCTAAAGGGACATTAAAGGATCAAATCCAAAAAAATAAGCAAATTATCAAACTCAACGTCCTCAAAAACCTAACAAACGACATGTCACACGTTATTTTTCTTTTTTTTGAATTTTGACCCTATCAAAGGTTTTAATATGGGGGTTCAGGGGGGTCGAATGAAAAAACTGAGTACATATTCGAAATTAGCGCCTTTGAATTAGTAGTGATCGATGTGTTACTTTACTTTTTGGATTTTTTTGAATTTTGGTCAAAATTGTGGACCCCTCTACCCCCCAGGGGTCTAGAGATCCCATCTTGAAAATTTGTTGGTTGAAAAAAGGGTGAAAAGGGCTCTTCACTGTAGTTTTTTCAGATTTTTAAATTGTAGCTTTCATCTTTTGTTTTCATCATGAAAGTCGAGCTTTTGCCATCAAAGTTCAACTTTGAGCTTTTCAAAATGTGATTACTGGTCTTGAATCTCCTATCAATTCTCTTCCAGACCTCGCAAACAGTTTTTCCCCATGTACAACCTATCTCGAGATATGAGTCTTCAAAGTTGGGTAATTTTGGTAAAAATCGCAATTGCATAAAAATTTCGAGCCCCCCCCCCCCCCGTTTCCTTGTGGGTTAGGGAAAAAATAATCGTGGTTTTGTGATTAGACCAGCGAGGGGAACTTGTAAGAAAAATTTGAGTGAAATCGGATGACCCGACTTCACTTTTTGTCTGTTTTAGTATGGAATAGCCCAGGTATGTTCAGATGTCCAAAAGTATTTAGGGAGGGGGGGGGGTGAAATTTCTGGATTAAAATGTGTCAAAATGTGTTTATATATTTTAAAAAGGGGTCAAAATTGTTTTAAAAAATATAATAAAATCAGATTGGTACGTTGAAAAAAAAAAAAAGGAAAAATGGAAAAATGATGTAAGTAGTCCACGTAAGTAGTCCACGTGGAAAAATTTTTCAAAACACAAAAAAGCTAATAAAGTAAATAAAATCAAAAATATTTCCAAGAAATTACGTTAAAAAAGCGAATTATTTTTTCAACATTTTCAGCTGTTGGAGAGAATTTTTTCCATTTCACTCTTTGAATTCGCACCAATCTTTATACATAGGTACTCTTTAATAGAACCGGAAATCCTAAGGTTTCTTTGGTTCAGACAAATCAAGGATCTCTCTCGGTATATTTCAACTTCACTTTCGAACTGACCATTCTTCCCTTCCTAATCAGTTCTTCAGAATTGGCATTTTAGACTCCCCTATATGTCCTCTATACTCTCTTGTCCCTTCCCAAAGTCAGCTGTGATCTAAATCATATTTTGTTTTAGTGTCCTCCTCTTCGAAAATTTAGAACTGAGCTTCATGAAAAGATACTGGCAATAGACATTCCAGCTCCGTTTTCTGTCATTTCCCTTCTTAGCTATCCAAGTGATGAATTATACCAGTCAATAGGCGATTTTCGACCGAGCGTCATAGTCCTCACTGACAATATGATTCGTTTTTGACTTTTAGATTAGTTAACTGATGCTGCTTTGATATTAGGCTGGACTAATGGACCTTGTAATCCGTGCCCATTAAAAGAGAAAAAAATTCATACCTTAGTTCAAATCAAAACCCAACACTTCATTAGCATTGTATAACATTTCTTTCAGATTACGGTTATAAACATTTTTTCATTGTAGAGGGAGTAAAAGTCTACTTTTACTCCCTCTCGCGAATCGCTCGAGTGCTCAAACTCGACTTTTACTCCCTCTACAATGAAAAATATCGTATGCAACTCGGGAGATAAATGATTTTCGACGATTTTGAGTTATTTCCCTCGCTTCGCTCGGGCAATAAACCTCAAAATTCTTCGAAAATCACTTTATCTCCCTTGTTGCATAATATACTATTGGAAGGCAAAAAAACTGAAATTTTTTCCATTTTATTTTTAGAGATAAAAAGTTTTGCTTCATTTTTTTTTCAATTCTCAATTCGCATTAAACCTCAAACTAAATAGAAATGGATACAGAGTAATCTTGATTTGATATCATTATCTAGTGAAAAATTTCTATTTTTACTGATAAAAATAACGCGAGTCAGATTTAATACGATGTACCATAAAAATTTTCAAATTTCATCTACTAACGAAATCTTCCTCAGACATCATATTTATTATACCTATTCTATCCATTTTTTATATGTATTTCGAAGCCAAAAAAAATTCACGACTTAAAAATGTTTCCATTCTATTTGAGGGGAAACTTCGCTATAAAACGCATCAATCGCGTAAATAGAAATACAGATATCAATTCGCGATAATCCGGAATAGGTATTTAAAAATAATCACCATGCTTCAGTTCAATCACGATAGGCCCAACTCGGGCAATTCTATGATTCATAAAATAATTACAATCAAACTGAAAGAATTCCTGCTGATAGAGCTCCACTTTATAAACTGAATGCGTAAGTACTTTACGGTTGTAGTTTCTCAGTTTCATTGCACTTGTTCAGTTCTATTTTTTTCCATAAATTTTGTAAATAATCGTCGATTTTCCTGCAGTGCACACGTACGTAATATTTACATATTAAAAATTCGTATCAACAGCGCGGACGTATTTTGACATAAATAGGTACTAAAAATATGAATACTTCAAACGTTGAAAATGCGACTGCGGAGACGATACTTAACGGCAGTGGCCACAACTTCTATGTCTTGCCGGGCCGCATTACATTCACGATTTTCATGAAAATTATGGCGGAATCGAATGAATTGAGTGTATTGTGTGCTCTTTCCATCATTAGCGTAGTCGCTTCCTTATACAAGATTTGCAAATGTAAATCGCAGAATCCGACAATTCAGAACTTCATTTCGTATTTTTCGACTTTGCTTTTTATCTACCTGTGGATCATGATTTCCCTATTTTATCAAAACACAGTCACAACCAACGTCGTGATATTCCAGTATTTATGTTTAACTTTGGAATTCATAAAATTGATCACTGCTGTTGAAATATGGCTGAGTTTTAGTAAGCCGTCCTGGTATTTTCAACTACCTAAAATAAATGGAATGCTAAAATTCGTCATTTGCTGCATCATATCATTCATACTACTTCACGGAATACACTGCTTGAAGAAACCTACAATTACATACTTCTTGGTTATCATTCTCATCCGTACCGCACGTGATATTCCAATAAGGGACACATTACTCTGCAAGAACAGTGTGGAAAAATCAGAATTTCCTATCGAAATGTTTTCATTCCAAATAGGGGTTCTCGACATGATACATCGCTTAGCGAATTTATCATTATTCACATACCTCATTTCTGCATTTGTGCTTTTCCTGGAATTTAGTTTCACCAATACTCTAATACTCAATGTCCCAATCGTACTCGTTTCAGTATTAGAACTGGTATGTTTACACGTGGAGGGAATCATAATTGGACTCTGTTACGGATTTAAAATAATGAAAATTGAATTGATCACAGTCTGGCAACCTCGGTACCATTTTTAATATTCCATCACTAGATCCGACACAAAAACGTCCTTAGTGCATTGGCGTTTGGAAAATAATTTCGGTAAAACATATCTTTCATTTTTTTGAAATCAATTGCAGTAATCACCATAAGTATAGATACATTGGGATAATTTTTGCATTTTTGGTTCAGCCCTATATGTACTTAAATACTCGTAATTAGTTCTATAAATATTTTCTTTCTGGTACCTGTATTTAAAATTTTAGCGTTAAAACTTTGTACTTGTAAAATATGACAGAAAAAGTTTTTGGGAGTGGAAAAAAATCTCAATAATTCCAGTACAGTACCTACTTCTACTTAGACACCTATTTTAATGAGATCGAAATGTCTAAAAATTATCTAGATAAATTGTGTTATTTTTGGAATAAGTAATAAACGATATTGCATTCTGTTTGTTTGCTTTTGTTGCTATTTAAAAAAAATCAGAAAACATTCGATGTACTAACAAGGGAGCTTCCCGAAGTCGGACACGCGGAATGAAATTTTTTTTTCACAGGCTTGTAGAGCATTACGAAATACTTCCACAACCAAAATTTTAGCCCCTAAAGTTGATATAGGGAGGAGCTATGGGGGTTTGAATTTCGAAAAATCACCTAATACACCGAAAAATTACAAAAATCTAAATATGCAACTCGCGTTCTTTTGGCGTTTAGGAGATGGATTTTATACTGAGAAGGCCATCTGAAGATGTGACAGTCACCTAGATTCGAGTTTAATATTCGGGGTGGGGGGGCCCGCACGTGATATTCCAATAGATGACATATTATGCAGCAAGAACAGCATGGAAAAATCAGAATTTCCTTCCGAAATGTTTTCATTCCAAATAGGGATTCTCGACATGATACAACGCTTTGAGCATTTTTCATCATTCACATACCTCCTTTCTGCAGTTGTGCTTTTCCTTGAATTTTGTTTCACCAATACTCTAATACTCGATGTCCCAATCATACTCGTTTCAGCAGTGGAACTGGCATGTTTACACGCGGAGGGAATCATAATTGGACTCTGTTACGCATTTAAAATAATGAAAATTGAATTGATCACCGTCTGGCAACCTCGGTACCATTTTTAGTATTCCATCACAAGATCTGACACAAAAACGTCCTTAGTGCATTGGCGTTTGGAAAATAATTTTGGTAAACCAAATCTTTCATTCTTTTGAAATCAACTTCAATTGCATGTTCAGCCATATACTTAGATACTTGTAATTAGTTCTATAAATATTTTGTTTCTTGTACCTGTATTTAAAATTTTAGCATTAAAATTTTGTATACTTGTAAAATATGGCGGAAAAAATTTTGGAGACTGGAAAAAAATCCTAATAATTTCAGTACAGGTACTTTTACTTAGGCACCTATTTTAATGCGATAGAAATGTCTAAAAAGTATCTAGATAAATTGTGTTATTTTTGGAATAATAAAGATATTGTATTCTGTTTGTTTGCTCTTGTTGATACTTACAAAAAATCAGAAAACATTTGATGTAGGTACTAAGCATTAATTTTGATTAAAAATATTTTTCTTTTTGTGCCAATGTATTTTCCATTGGAATGTTTCAGTAGGAATACATGCAATTTTTCTCAAAGTGTACGGTTGGGTCAAAAAAAAGTGAATAAATGAAGGATATGTACCACGGGAATATTTTTCAGTTGGTAAACGAAGCCAAAAACTGTTCGGGTGTTGTTATTTCCACAGTATCAGGTGAAACGGTCGTTTCAAAAGATTCAATCAAATCTCTTAATCCGAAATCGTCCGATTCGAACTTGGTTTCACTCTGGCGTATCATTTAATTATGGGACCCGATTTTTTTTTCTTGAATTAAATTTCAAAGATGTTGACGATCATGAAAAATGTTTATTGGAAAGTTTCAGAAAAAATGTTCATGAAGACATACTAAATTCACAAACAAGGTTTAACAGGAAGGCATTATTGTGAGCCAGATCCTAAATCATTTTGACCCAAATGGAAAATTGGAAATGGGATTTCTACGATCAAAGTTGAAATTTATGCAAAGTTGAAATTTTTTCAAACTTTTGAATTTTTCAATTTCTTTAATTCTACTTTTTCCCAAACAAAGCAAAAATTTCAATAAATTTTCCATTCAAAAAATGTAATATTTTATACAATTGAAAAATTGGATAAATTGAATTGAAGTTTTAAAAAAGTTTTTTTTTTCAATTTTTAATAGTAAGTAGGTACTAGGTACTTACTTACAAATTTTGAAAATTGAATTTCCTTAAACAATTTTCCAACTTCGACTTTTTAAATTACTTAACACTGAAAAGCATTTACCAATCATTTATTGCAATTTTTTTCCAACTCGATAATAGGGACCATTTTTTAAAATATGAAATTAAAATATATAAGAATTTAAAAAATTAAAATCATTGAAATAGAAAAATTTTACTGTTGAAAAAATGTTAATATTGGATATAAATTTTGAAAAAAAATAGTGTCAGTGCAATTGAAATATTCATAGTTTAAAAATTTGAACAGAGAATAAATTTGGACTTGGATCCTCGAAATTCCATTCGCTTCAAAATGATTCAGGAGTTACGGAGCTGATTGATTTTCATTTTGAAAAACATAATATGTACAATGCCGGCTGCATAATACTTAATTATAATTGGTTTCTGATATTTTTATAATTTATTTTGAATTTGAATGTTGCACTAATTGTACTTGAGATATGAAGACGTACAAATTATGAGCAATTTCGTTCATGTTCACAACAAATTCGAGCAAATCCTCTCCTGAGGTCATTTTGAAATTGTATGCTCAAACTGATCAGGTAATGTTTTAGAGGAAATAATTAGCAACTCATACCAGTCATTATCTACCTTTAAAAAGAATTAGAAAAATGCATTCACACTTGTAAAATTTACAAAGTGTATAATTCATTCATTTTTCGATTTCAAGAAAAATCTTCAAATAAATTATCAAAAACATGCATAATAACTGATAATAGATCACAAATTTTCTAATTACTTTCATTTTTAAAACCAAAAAAAAAAATGCATTGTACCTTTTAATAGAACCAGAAATCCTAAGGTTTTTTTGATTCAGACAAATGAAGGATCTCTCTCGGTATGTTTCAACTTCACTTTCGGACTGACCATTCTTCCCTTCCTAATCAGTTCTTCAGAATTGGCATTTTAGACTCCCCTATATGTCCTCTATACTATCTTGTCCCTTCCCAAAGTTAGCTGTGATCTAAATCATATTTTGTTTTAGCGTCCTCTTCGAAAATTTAGAACTGAGCTTCATGAAAAGATACTGGCAATAGACATTCCAGCTCCGTTTTCTGTCATTTCCCTTCTTAGCTAACCAAGACTGAGACGCAGCCAGGGATACCCGACCATAGGTCGGAAAAGTAAATTTCGAGAAAAACGCAAATTAAGAAAAAATGACCAAAAATATGGAATTTTTTTTTTTCATCAATTTGTATACTATGAACCCTCTACTTTCATATGAGAATGGGTTCAGGTCCCAAAAGTGTCATCTTCTTGGTTAAAAAACGAATTTTGCTGAAGGCCTCTGAGAAATTGAAACCATACCATATGTCGGAATTTTATAAAAATATGTTAAAATTTACAACTTTCATTATTATTGAAAAATAGTAGTGTTCAACAAATATCCGGATATCCAAATACCAAATACTATTTGGATTATCCGGATATCACACGGAAATTGCCGAACAGCTCCGAAAACATTCCAAAAACTGTTGAACTTTTCCGAGAGTTCCCGAATTCTTTCACGAACCCTCACAAAATTTAAAGGTCGATTATCGAAATCGAAAAATCGAAATTGAAGAATCGATTATCGAAATCGAAAAATCGAAATTGAAAAATCGATTATCGAAATCGAAAATTTAATTTTTCCCGTTGAAACTCTTCATTTCGATTATCCGGATATTTGTTGAACACTAATTTTCAAAGCATGATTTTCACCGTTTGGTTTGTAAAGTTGTTTGACTCAGTGGCAGATTTCCCTAAAGGCCCACAAAGCACGTGCTTGGAGCGCCAAATTTTTAAAGGTGGCACTGAGCGGCAAATTTTTGAAAAAGTTTTTAGTAATCATCAAAAAATGTTATATTTTATTCAAAATTGAAAAAAAATTTTGTAGGTATAGGCGCCTTTGAGTTCACTCAGAATGTTATGCAACCCAACTTGCTATTGTTTACATACAAGAAATTTCTGGACACCAAATATTTACATAAAATAAAATTTTCCCCAATTTTCAGAGTTTTGAGAATTTGAAGGGAGAGGGGTTTGGTTCAAAAAGTAGACGTAGGCATGAAGAAAATTTCAAAGAGCGGCATTTTTCAGTACTTGGAGCGGCAAAGAACTTAAATCCGCCACTGGACTTTGACTTACACTATGATTTCATTTCTCAATGCACGTAATTTCAGGTTTGTTTTAATGAACTACAGTGGTGAACGATTATTAAAAAAACAAATTTTGTACCAAAAATGTCATTATTTCTTGAAAAAAGATGATTCCCGACATATGGTATGGTTTCGATTTTCGATGCCGGCAACTTCTGAAAGGGGTCAATGACCTAAAGTGATGTAAGAGGACGTAAATAAACCATTTCCGATGAGAAAAGTCGTTTACAGAACATAATTTATTTTATTCATTGAAAACAGTTCCAAATTTTGTTTTGCGTTTTTCTCAAAACTTTGATTTTTGAAAATCATTTTTTGACAAACTTTGAAAAATCATAGAAAATTCATTTCTCAACCTTTTTTAATGCGGTTTGCGCTATTCGAAAGGTACAAGTCTGTACTACTTAAAGAGCCAAAAAAACGAAAAAAAATTTTCCGACATATGGTCGGGTATCCCTGGCTGCGTCTCAGTGATGAATTATACCAGTTAATAGGCGATTTTCGACCGAGCGTCGTAGTCCTCACTGACAATATGATTCGTTTTTGACTTTTAGATTAGTTAATTGATGCTGCTTTGATATTAGGCTGGACTAATGGACCTTGTAATCCGTGCCCATTAAAAGAGAAAAAAAAATTCATACCTTAGTTCAAATTAAAACCCTACACTTCATTAGAATTGTATAACATTTCTTTCAGATTACGGTTATAAGCATTTTTGGAAGGCAAAAAAACTGACATTTTTTTCAATTTTATTTTTAGAGATGAAAAGGTTTGCTTCATTCTTTTTTTCAATTCTCAATTCGCATTAAACCTCAAACTAAATAGAAATGGATACAGAGTAATCTTGATTTGATATCATTATCTAGTGAAAAATTTCTATTTCTACTGATAAAAATAACGTGAGTCAGATTCAATACGAGATGTACCATAAAAATTTTCAAATTTCATCTACTAACGAAATCTTCCTCAGACATCATATTTATTAATTATTATACCTATTCTATCCATTTTTTTATATGTATTTCGAAGCCAAAAAAAATTCACGACTTAAAAATGTTTCCATTCTATTTGAGGGGAAACTTCGCTATAAAACGCATCAATCGCGTAAATAGAAATACAGATATCAATTCGCGATAACCCGGAATAGGTATTTAAAAATAATCACCATGCTTCAGTTCAATCACAAATGAAAAATCGTATCGGAAATCACGATAGGCCCAACTCGGTCAATTCTATGATTCATAAAATAATTACAACCAAACTGAAAGAAATTCCTGCTGATAGAGCTCCACTTTGTAAACTGAATGCGTAGGTACTTTACGGTTGTAGTTTCTCAGTTTCATTGCACTTGTTTAGTTCTATTTTTTTTTCATAAATGTTGTAAATAATCGTCGATTTTCCTGCAGTGCACACGTACGTAATATTTATTAAAAATTCGTATCAACAGCGCAGACGCGTTTTGACATAAATACTAAAAATATGAATACTTCGAACGTTAAAAATGCGACTGCGGAGACGATACTTAACGGCAGTGGCCACAACTTCTATGTCTTGGTGGAGTGCACTACATTCACGAATTTCATAAAAATTGTGGCGGAATTGAATGAATTGATTGTATTGTGTGCTCTTTCCATCATTTGTGTAGTCGCTTCCTTATACAAGATTTGCAAATGTAAATCGCAGAATCCGACAATTCAGAACTTCATTTCGTATTTTTCGACTTTGCTTTTTATCTACCTGTGGATCATGATTTCCCTATTTTATCAAAACACAGTCACAACCAACGTCGTGATATTCCAGTATTTATGGTTAACTTTGGATTTCATAAAATTGATCACTGCTGTTGAAATATGGCTGAGTTTTAGCAAGCCGTCCTGGTATTTTCAACTACCTAAAATAAATGGAATGATAAAATTCGTCATGTGCTGCATCATATCATTCGTACTACTTTACGGAATATACTGCTTGAAGAAACCTACAATTACATACTTCTTGGTTATCATTCTCATCCGTACCGCACGTGATATTCCAATAAGAGACACATTACGCTGCAAGAATAGTGTGGAAAAATCAGAATTTCCTATCGAAATGTTTTCATTCCAAATAGGGGTTCTCGACATGATACATCTCTTAGCGAATTTATCATTATTCACATACCTCATTTCTGCATTTGTGCTTTTCCTGGAATTTAGTTTCACCAATACTCTAATACTCGATGTCCCAATCATAATCGTTTCAGAAGTGGAACTGGCATATTTACACTTGGAGGGAATCATAATTGGACTCTGTTACGGATTTAAAATAATGAAAATTGAATTGATCACCGTCTGGCAACCTCGGTACCATTTTTAATATTCCATCACAAGATCCGACACAAAAACGTCCTTAGTGCATTGGCGGTTGGAAAATAATTTCGGTAAAACATATCTATCATTTTTTTGAAATCAACTGCAGTAATCACCATAAGTATAGATACATTGGGATAATTTTTGTATTTTTGGTTCAGCCCTATATGTGCTTAAATACTTGTAATTAGTTCTATAAATATTTTCTTTATCGTACTTGTATTTAAAATTTTAGCGTTAAAACTTTGTACTTGTAAAATATGACAGAAAAAGTTTTTGGGACTGGGAAAAAAATCTCAATAATTCCAGTACAGTACCTACTTCTACTTAGACACCTATTTTAATGAGATCGAAATGTCTAAAAATTATCTAGATAAATTGTGTTATTTTTGGAATAAGTAATAAACGACATTGCATTCTGTTTGTTTGCTTTTGTTGCTATTTAAAAAAATCAGAAAACATTCGATGTACTAACAAGGGAGCTTCCCGAAGTCGGACACCCGGAATGAAACATTTTTTTCACAGGCTTGTAGAGCATTACGAAATACTTCCACAACCAAAATTTTAGCCCCTAAAGTTGATATAGGGGGGAGCTATGGGGGTTTGAATTTCGAAAAATCGCCTAATACACCGAAAAATTACAAAAATCTAAATATGCAACTCGCGTTCTTTTGGCGTTTAGGAGATGGATTTTATACTAGGAAGGCCATCTGAAGATGGGACAGTCACACAGTGGGCCCAATGGACAATTTAGGCGGAAAAAAGTCACATGAAGCTAATTCAAAAAAATTTTCGACGGAACATATGTAATTTTTATCGCTGAATCCAAATTTGATATTATTTTTGCATCAGGACCCCTGGGGGAGGAGGTGAGGGGGTGATAAATGTAAAATGGGGGTTGAAGTTGATATGGGTGTCCAAATCTACATTTTCAAGGGTGCTGAATCCAAATTTGATATTATTTTTGCATCAGGACCTTAGGGGAGGGGGTGAGAGGGATGAAAAATGTAAAATGGAGTCTAAAGTTGATATGGGTATCCAAATCTACATTTTCAAGGGTGCTGAATCCAATTCTGATATCATTTTTACACCTGGCTGGGGGAAGGGTAAAGAGGTCAAGTTATTTTCTTAACAAAATTTTTTTGTAGTTTTTTATTAAAATCACAATGAAAAAGAAATCACAGTTAGCACATATTTTCACATTCATCGCCGCGTTCGCCACTTTCGACGCTATCGTCCATAATTAACAACTCTCGGACGTCCGAATCGAAGTTTGTGATTTTTTTCGATTTTTTTTTGCGAATCGATGATATAAGAGGATCAGATAGCATCAAGAGGCCATGAATGAGGTCGTCGTTGGTCGCCGTTCTACTGCGTTTTTTCGGATGGAATTTTCATTAAAAACATTTTGTTAGTAACTTATTTTGACCCCTTTACCCCTCTCTCGAGGCTCCAGGTGAAAAAATGATATTAAATCTGAATTCAGCACCTTTGAATACGTAGATTTCGATACCTATGTCAACTTTTTACCCTATTTTATCTTTTTGACCCCCTCACCCCCTCCCCCAATGGTCCTGGTGCAAAAATAATATCAAATTCGAATTCAGCGCCTTTGAAAATGTAGATTTGGATACCCATATCAACTTTATAACCCATTTCACATTTTTGACCCCTAACATCCCCTCCCATCCCCTATTCCCGAGGGTCTAGGTGCAAAAGTAATAATAAATAATAAATTTGTATTCAGTGTTGAAAATTACGTATCATCAGTACTTGAAAGTTTCAATTCCGTCGATAAGGACTTTTTTCCATCTATATTATGTACTCATCCCCCGTGGAGGGGGTGAGGTGCGGATCGATTGAGTTAAGGGTGATATATCTTCAAAGGGAGTGTAATTCTGAAACTTTTAAGACCAAACTCATCGCACCCTAGCCCAATTCTCTGTTTAAAAATCGAAAACTGTGAAAAGAATGCGATCAGAAAACAATCCATTGTAATGTAATTAGGGAGAAAAAAAAATTTTACGCCCTTACGGGAGGAAAAAAAATGTTCAAAAAATTTTTCCGAATAAAGGAAGCAATTCTGGGTTTTTAGAGCCCAAAAACGTCTTCTCAAAGCAATTTTTAATTGGTGTAAAAATTGAATGAAGACAATAACTTTTGTATCTTTTTTTTTTGACCTACTCGTACAAAACATAGTGCTGAAAATTAAGCAAGGCCTAGGCGCAAATTTTTTTTAAATATTTCGAAAGCCTTTACCTCAAGCAACATTTTGCTGCAATTGGGGTTTTCCTAAGCCGCACCTGGGATTTTAAAAGTCAACTTGACCAATTTTTTGAAAAATTTCAAAATCGAATTTTTACTACCAACTTTGAAGGGGTCTAATCGCTAGTAAAATAATTCAAAATTCAAAATAAATTGCAAAAATGGAATGTACTGACTTTTTGGAGTCTTTTCCATGTTTCGGAATGATGGTATTATGAAATGAATTCGAAACACAACATAAAATACAAAGGCGCGCAATCGCGCGCATCTTGAGTACATTAAACTTGTGTTCCCGCCCTTTCCAGTAATTTAATAATTTCCAGGTAATTACCAGTAATTTGAATGTAATCACCAGTAATTTGGTAATTTACAGGTAATTACCAGTAATTTGCATATAATCACCAGTAATTTCGTAATTTACAGGTAATTTACCAGTAATTTGGTAATTTACAGGTAATTACCAGTAATTTGCATGTAATCACCAGTAATTTGGTAATTTACAGGTAATCAAAGGCGCCCTAGCACTATATTCGATGTTTCAAGTAAGTTATTGCGATAACAACACAATGAATGCAATTTTTAATGTTTGTACCCTTTACTTAAGGATATTTCGAGTTTAAAAAATCATATTTCAGGTTTATTGGTGAAAGTGACTATCTCCTAAACGCCATAAGAACGCGAGTTATTTAGATTTTTGTATTTTTCGGTATATTAGGCGATTTCTTGAAATTCAAACTCTCATAGCTCCCCCCCCATATCAACTTTGGGGGCTGAAATTTTGGTTGTGAAAGTATTTGGTGATGCTCTACAAGCCTGTGAAAAAAAATTTTCATTCCGCGTGTCCGACTTCGGGTAGCTCCCTTGTTAGAAATGTTTCTATTCCATTTGAGGGAGGAACTTCGCTATAAAACGCATCAATCGTGCAAATAGAAATACAGATATCATAACATAACGCGATAATCCGAAATAGGTATTTAAGCAAATAAAAAATCATATCGGAAATCACGATACGCCCAACTCGGGCAATTCTATGATTCATAAAATAATTACAACCAAATTGAAAGAAATTCCTGCTGATAGAGCTCCACTTCGTAAGCTGAATGTGTATTGTGTAGGTACTTTACGGTTGTGGTTTCTCAGTTTCATTGAATTTGTTCAGTTCTATTTTTTCCATAAATGTTATAAATAATCGTCGATTTTTTCCTGTAGTGCACGCGTACGTAATATTTATTAAAAATTCGTATCAACAGCGCGGACGCGTTTTGACATAAATACTAAAAATATGAATACTTCGAACGTTAAAAATGCGATTGCGGATACGATACTTAACGACAGTGACCACAACTGCCATGTCGTGGCAAACTGCACTAAATTCACGAATTTCATGAAAATTACAGCGGAATCGAAAGAATTGATTGTATTGTGTGCTCTGCTGTACGCATTTTCCATCATTAGCGTAATCGTTTCCTTATACAAGATCTCGAAATGTAAATCGCAGAATCCGACAACTCAGAACTTCATTTCGTATTTTTCGACTTTGCTTTTTATCTACCTGTGGATCACGATTTCCCTATTTTATCAAAACACATTCATAACCGACTTAATGATATTCCAGTATTTATGGTTAACTTTGGATTTCATAAAATTGATCACTGCTGTTGAAATATGGCTGAGTTTTAGCAAGCCATCCTGGTATTTTCAACTACCTAAAATAAATGGAATGATAAAATTCGTCATGTGCTGCATCATATCATTCGTACTACTTTACGGAATATACTGCTTGAAGAAACCTACAATTACATACATCTTGGTTATCATTCTCATCCGTACCGCACGTGATATTCCAATAGATGACATATTATGCAGCAAGAACAGCGTGGAAAAATCAGAATTTCCTTCCGAAATGTTTTCATTCCAAATAGGGATTCTCGACATGATACAACGCTTTGAGCATTTTTCATCATTCACATACCTCCTTTCTGCAGTTGTGCTTTTCCTTGAATTTTGTTTCACCAATACTCTAATACTCGATGTCCCAATCATACTCGTTTCAGCAGTGGAACTGGCATGTTTACACGCGGAGGGAATCATAATTGGTCTCTGTTACGCATTTAAAATAATGAAAATTGAATTGATCACCGTCTGGCAACCTCGGTACCATTTTTAGTATTCCATCACTAGATCCGACACAAAAACGTCCTTAGTGCATTGGCGGTTGGAAAATAATTTTGGTAAAACAAATAGTTCATTCTTTTGAAATCAACTGCAGTAATCACCATATAAGTATAGATATTATTGGGATGATTTTTGCATTGTATGTTCAGCCATATACTTAGATACTTGTAATTAGTTCTATAAATATTTTGTTTCTCGTACCTGTATTTAAAATTTTAGCATTAAAATTTTGTATACTTGCACTCAAAAAAATAAAAAATAAATTTTATTAAACGTAATAATAAAAAGGCACCATTCACAAAACTAGTAAAATTTATTCAAAAAATAATAATATTTATCGCAAAATTGACAAACTTTATTTTCTATGCAATAAACTTTACCAAATTTCGTGATAAATTTTATTATTTTTTTTTGATAAAAATTGCTAATTTTGCGAATGGTGCCCCGTTATTATTTTTTTGGATAAACTTTATTTTTTTTTTGATAAAATTTATTATTTTTGGATAAAATTTATTTTTTTTTGGATAAAATTTATTTTTTGAATAAAATTTATTTTTTTTGAATAAAATTTATAATTTTTTGCAACACTTTCTATTCATTTTTCATTCTCGATTTTTCTCAGTGTGTAAAATATGGCAGAAAAAATTTTGGAGACTGGAAAAAAATCCTAATAATTTCAGTACAGGTACTTTTACTTAGGCACCTATTTTAATGCGATAGAAATGTCTAAAAAGTATCTAGGTAAATTGTGTTATTTTTGGAATAATAATGATATTGTATTCTGTTTGTTTGCTTTTGTTGATACTTAAAAAAATCAGAAAACATTCGATGTACTAAGCATTAATTTTGATTAAAAATATTTTTCTTTTTGTGCCAATGTATTTTCCATTGGAATGTTTCAGTAGGAATACATGCAATTTTTCTCAAAGTGTACGGTTGGGTCAAAAAAAAGTGAATAAATGAAGGATATGTACCATGGGAATATTTTTCAGTTGGTAAACGAAGCCAAAAACTGTTCGGGTGTTGTTATTTCCACAGTATCAGGTGAAACGGTCGTTTCAAAAGATTCAATAAGATTCGAACTTGGTTTCACTCTGGCGTATCATTTAATTATGGGACCCGATTTTTTTTTTTCTTGAATTAAATTTCAAAGATGTAGACGATCATGAAAAATGTTTATTGGAAAGTTTCAAAAAAAATGTACATGAAGACATACTAAATTCACAAACAAGGTTTAAAAGGAAGGCATTATTGCGAGCCAGATAATAAATAATTTTGACCCAAATGGAAAATTGGAAATGGGATTTCGACGATCAAAGTTAAAATTTATGCCAAGTTGAAATTTTTTCAAACTTTTGAATTTTTCAATTTCTTTAATTCTACATTTTCTCAAAGCAAAAATTTCAATAAATTTTCCATTCAAAAAATGTAATATTTTATACAATTGAAAAATATGGATAAATTGAATTGAAATTTTAAAAAAGTTTTTTTTTCAATTTTTAATAGTAAGTAGGTACTTACTTACAATTTTTTTAAATTGAATTTCCTTAAACAATTTTCCCACTTCAACTTTTTAAATTACTTAGGTATTTTCAGATTTCAATTTTTTTAAATTTCTTACCACTGAAAAACAATTACCAATCATTTATTGCAATTTTTTTCCAACTCGATAATGGGGACCATTTTTTAAAATATAAAATTAAAATACATAAGAATTAAAAAAATTAAAATCATTGAAATAGAAAAATTTTACTGTTGAAAAAATGTTAATATTGGAAAAAAAATAGTATCAGTGGAATTGAAATATTCAAAGTTTAAAAATTTGAACAGAGAATAAATTTGAACTTGGATCCTCGAAATTCCATTCGCTTCAAAATGATTCAGGAGTTACGGTGTTGATTGATTTTTATTTTGAAAAACATAATATGTACAATGCCGGCTGCATAATACTTAATTATCATTGGTTTCAGATTTCAGATATTTTTATAATTTATTTTGAATTTGCATGTTGCACTAAACTTGTACTTGAGATATGAAGACGTACAAAACATGAGCAATTTCGTTCATTTTCACAACAAATTCGAGCAAATCCTCTCCTAAGATTGTGGAAATAACAACACCCAAATTGTTCGGTGTGTGATTGGAACTTTCGTATGTATTTTGCAAATATTTCTCGTGATTTTGTGAAAGTTTAATGAACTTTTAGTGAAATAAGTACCATGCCGCGGTTTAAAAAAGGTAAAAAAAAGAAAACGTTGACTGCCAGAAGATGGAAGCAGAAGCAGTTCGATATATTCCCTAAGTTTATAATTTTGTATAATTTCGTGCATCTTGAAGTCGAATTATAATAAGTATTGTTTTTTTGGCTATTTTTTCACTTATTTTACACAGTCTCATGGTACTACACTGATTTCCGTGTGCAAGAGGTCAAAAAAAGTGTTTTATAAACTCAAAATGGCGGCAAGAGAGGGAATGGAGGGGAGGTGTTTTGAGGCTCTTTTTTCAATATGGTACCATAGTAGGTATATGTGGGCCAAATTTTGTTTCCCGTACTCAAGGGGTTCGGAGTCCAGAGCCAAAAATCGATTTTTGGCCCATGGTACACGTGTCTCTTGAGGGTAAAAGTAGCCAAATATCGACCACTGCTGTAAATCCCCCCCCTCACCATTTCGTCGGCTAATGACGAGATCTATCGGAAAAAATTTCATATTCCTTTTCCACAGAAAAATCGAATGAGACTAAATTCGTAAACCAAAAGTTAAACTTTGCAAAGTTATCAGCCAAAAATGATTTTGAAGAAATCAAAATGAAAATTTTCAATAATTTCAACAGTGCTTTGCAGAAAAATTAAAAAATGAACATTTCTAATTCAAGTTGAAATTTCAATAAAATACCAAATTATGTTTCTACTTGAAATAAAAAAATATACAAATTTTTTTTAACGGCTGCTCAATATCGACCACCTGTTCATTTAGTAAATCTCACAATTTTTCTCATTTTCGTTTCTTGAGAATATTTTAGTGAGTTTCGACTTGAGAATTATTTGGGTTTCATTCGTTTCGTCTATGAAAAAGAAATATGAAAACAACTTGATAAATTTATAATTCAGGGAATGGTCGGAATTAGGAACCCGAAATTTGAAATCCACTTTTGCTAAAAAAAATTCATAAAAATTTCAAAACGCATTTTTTGATCCCAGCCATTTGGGTACCTAACTCTATTTTTTTTTGTACCTACTTGAACGAGAAACTTAAATGCATTGCTTCAATTATTTTGCAAGTTTCTAACCCAAACAGTTCAAATTTGGTGACGGTTTTTAAAAAGGTGGTTGATATTTGGACACCTTATCTTCACTCATTACTTACAAATTATATTTCTTTTGAAACTAACAATTTTTTTCCATCTTGAAACCAAAAAATTATGTCTTCGATTAAAAACAGTTCCTCCAAGCAAAAATACTTATCGTCGTACTCAATATTCCTGATATTAATTGGTAAGTAATAATTATGCTTAAAAATACTCAACTATCACGATTTCGTCTAGTTACAGATAATAAAAAAATATTGAAAATCATATTTGAAACTAATACGTTATCTGAGCAATTTTATGATTCACACAAATATCAAGATCAAATTGAAAAAATCTCATCTCGATAGAATTCAATATTGAGCCCTATCGAAATAAAGATATTTAGTCATTATCGTGAGCTGAATACGCACACTTCGGATGTGGCTTAACTGCTAAATCATGTTTGCCTTTATTACAGAAATGTTGGAAAAACTTTTGATTTTTTCTCGGAATTTTACTCGTGATTTCAACTCAAAATTTAAGGAATACGAACTCACAAGTTTCGATTTCGGTACCAAAGCGTATAATACGAACGTTGACATTGCCACAACAGAGAGAATGATGACCTACTGCAGCAATTGCGAGGGTGAGAAATCCATCAACTTAACGAAAATTACAAATCTGTCGGATTTGCTGATTAACGTGATGACCATTTTGATGATCATCGTGGTCATCTTTACATGGGTAGTTTCGATCCTATCCGTAACCATTTCGTTGTCCAAGTTTTTCCGCCATGGCATACCACAGAATCTGATGACTAAGAATTTCATTTTGTCGAGCTGCATTTTGCTCGTGTCCTACCTCTGGATCCCTTTAGGACCACTAATTTGCGGAACTCCACTCATGATGCTCAACGTCATTCTGTACTTCTCTTTTGTGTCGAATTTTACTAAATTTCTGACTGCGTTGGATATATATTGGTGTTTTCGCCAAAAAGCTTTGTACCGACAACGACTCGAAGATTCTCAGAATAAAAAATTCGTCGTGAACTGCATTCTAAGTACATGTATACCTTATGCTTTATTTTACGTAATTTCTTTAGACACAAATATGTACGCTACAGTTTTATATTTCGTGGCTGTTACTACGATTCGTGTCTTAAATTTTCTGCCCGTCGGTGCCGCTTATTACTGGAAAAGATCAAAACTTATTGATGAAACCGAACTCTCCGAAAAGTTTGCTCTGCATATTATTTTTCTTGAAATAATGGCTTTTGTGTCTTTCATGTCAATTTGCGATTCTTGCATTTTTGCAGCAATACCCAACTGCGTATCTAATCATTTCAAAATTGCACTGTTAGAACTGACAACTTCATTTGGGGAGGGATTGATCATTGGATTACAGTTCTTATTTTTAAAAGATGTTCCATTCTTATACACAATGTCTTCGATTGATGACTTACCCTAAAAAAAAATCTCCAGTGGACAAACGTAATCTCGAAAAAATTTTTTAAATGAGACCATTGGCAAACTATTTACTTAATCAAATGAAGATTTCCTCTCTTCGTAATAACCACAAGATATATTAATATTGGGTAGTTTTCGTTTTGTATGTTCTTATATGTGACCTGTCATAAGAAAACTGGGTTCAGAATTCAGATCCACAGGGTGATTTAGTAGTTTCAAACTGAAGTGTTGACCAACCAATGATATGAAAGTGGGTGATTTTTCGGACATGTTTAGTAGGTAGAAAGACGAGTTGAATCCGCATAATTTTTCACCCCCCCCCCTCCCTCCTACCACCGAAAATAATGATTTTTACCACGTTTTTTTTTTTTTTTGAGAAAACGCTCTTTTTTTTGAAAAATGAGTTGATTTTTCCTTCTGCAAAATCGACAAAACTGCAATAAATCATACAAAGGTGACCGAATTGAACTGAAAATTGGTAAACAGACACTGTACGTGACATACCTTCCAGCATACTAAAAAAATAAAAAAATTTCGTCAATTTTTCTACTTTCCCTAAAAATTGACCCTCTATTAACAACGAAATGAACCGTTTGCGAACGTTTTCAACATCACCACTGGATTCTACACGTGAAGTACTATCAGAATCCATCAAAATCTTGATTTTGATTTTTTGGATCTAAGCCTACTTTTTTTGGTGAGAGGTCACATAAGTATAGGTATACTTACTCATTTGATTTGATTATTTCAATTTTTAATTTTTTAATTTTATTTATTCGATATATTTCTGTTTGTTTCTGTTTTTAAAGTAAAAATTAAGTTGTACTGGCAAATACGGCAGAATATATTCTGAGCATAGCAAAAAAATTAATAATTAGGTTCAGTTCTGTTATTTAAGAAGTATTTACCCCAGTAATTAATTCCTACGTAAAATTTTAAAAAAATGCATAAAATTTACAATTTTTTTAAGGGTTGCCGAATATTGATCACTTGTACATTTCATAGAAAATCTCGTGATTTTTCTCATTTTCGTTTTTTGTAAATATATCTTTGCAAGTTGGGATTTTATAATTTTTTTAGTCCCTGCGGTTAGCTCGGGCATACTCCACTTTTTGAACACAGGTTGAAATGTGGTTTATATTTTAGTATGACTCGAAAGAAAATTTTCGAGAAGGGGAGACATTAAAAATTTCTCTTATCAGTGGGAGAAGGGGAAGTTTTAGGGTGAGTTTTACCCTTATTTTTCCACATGAAGAGATTGGGGTAAATTTGGTGTCATTTTCATATAATTTGACCATCCTAAACTCGAACCTGCGATTAGTTTTCCGATCTGAAGCGTAGAATTCGCAAAATCGAATGATTTGTGTGGCGAGAAGAGGCCAATTTTGAGGAAAACGAAGTAAAATTGTGATTTTTTTCCTCTTGAGACGAGTAATGCGGATCAAGTAAGGTATGAAACCAGTTTTTTACATAATTCGAACGTTCTGAATTCGAATTTGTTATTGGTTTCCCGATAGGAAGTGAAATAGCTTCTTGATCGTCGCTTTTTGTTAGTGAAAAACAGAAAATTTTCGCTAAAATCGTCTCGAATTCGCAATTTCCCATCTTCTCAACCCAATACCTCGCACCAATCCTGGTATAAAACCATTTTTTGACCTAATTCGAACCTCCTGAACACGATTTTTTGATTAGTTTCCCGATTGGAAGTAGAGAATTATCTCAATCGGAATTCGAAACCCAACATTTTAAATTCAAAGCCTCTGGTGCAATAAGGGGGAATTTGGCCTCAGGTAGAACTTTGTAAAAATTCTTACCCCATTCAATTTGCATTGGTAGAAGATGATTTTAGAGCGCATGAGCGAATTTTATCTCACTCCTGGGGGGTGTGGGCTGGAGGCCCAATATACGCGATTTTCAAGCTAAAAACTTTAAATAATTCCCTCTCCGCGAGTTTTCAACAGATTTTTTTTCAAACTTAGCACATAGATGGAGGTACTGGAGAGAAGTGCTGTGAAATTTTTTCCGATTTTTTCGACCACTTTAATGACCTTGAATTTGACTTTGAAAATTTCAAATGGCCCTGGGGAGCATAGTTTTGGTACTGTCTCAAAAATTTTTTCACATTTAAATTTCCAAGTGTATTTCACACTAATGAGAATTTTTCAGATTTTTTCAAGTGAAGGAAAGTAGTCAAATATTCAAAAAACTGGTGTAATTCATCATTTTTGTTGCTTAAAATCATTGTTTTTCATCAATTTTTTATTTTTTATAGTTCCTCGCAAAAAATATAAAAATTAAGCTTAATGGTTTTAAATAAAATTTTCCTGGTTTCTGATTGGTTGAAAATTCAATAAGGAACCTATCGGCCTAATTTTTAAGGTACGATTTAACATTCAAGCCTTAAACTAGAAACTTGAATGCATTTCTTCAACCATTTTGCAACAGTTCCCATCTGAATTACAGATTATAAAATATTAAAAATCGTATTGGAAACTAATACGTTATCTAAGCAATGATTCACGCATTATCAAGATCAAATTGAAAAAATCTTATCTTGAGCCCTATCGAGATGAACGATATATTGAGTTAATATCGTGAGCTGAATACGTACACTGCCGTTGTGGCTTACTGTTAAATCGCGTTTGCCTATTTATTGCAAAAATGTTGGAAAAACTTTTGATTTTTCTTCAGCTTTTTAATTTTGATTTCAACTCAAAATTTGAGGAACATGAACGCACGAACGATATTATTGCAATTGCGAAAATGATGACCAACTGTAGCAACGACGACGGTGAGAAAAACAACATCCATTTCATAAAAAATTTGTATCAGACGGATTTTCGGAGTATTATGATGCTCATTTTTTTCATTATCTTACTCATCTTTATATGGATAGTTTCGATCATATGTATAACCAATCTCTTGATCAAGTTTTTCCGCAATAACAGACCGCAGAATTTGATTACTAAAAATTTCATTTGGTTGTGCGGCATTTTGCTCGTGTCCTACCTCTGGATCCCTTTAGCTCCTCTACTTTGCGAAAGTCAGTTCACGATGATTAACGTCATTCTCTACTTATCTTTTGCATCGAATTTTACAAAAATTCTGACTACGTGGGATATATATTTGTGTTTTCGCCAAACAGCTTTGGACCGACAACGACCCGAAGATTTTCAGAATAAAAAATTCGTCATTAACTGCATTCTAAGTGCATGTATATCCTATGCACTAATTTACAGAATTTCTTCAAACGCGAAGGTGTACGCTGATGTTTCATGTTTCATGGTTGTTACTGCCATTCATATCATAAATTTTATTCTCATTTGTGCCGCTAATTATTGGAAAATATCGCAACATATTGATAAAATCGAACTCTCCAAGAAGTTTCCACTACATATTACTTTGCTTGAAATAATGTATCATTTCTCATTCGCTACAATTTGCATGTGTATTAAGACAGCTTTATCCAAATACATACCTGATTATTTTGAAACGGCAGTGATAGAACAGACAGTTTTATTAGTGGAGGGATTCATTTTTGGAACCGTGTTGTTAATTAAAAAAGTTCCATTCTTATACTCTGGGGCTTCGATTGGTGATTTACCCTGAAAACCCCACCTCCATTGGACAATCGTCACCTCAATAGAAGTTTTAAAACGAGGTCATTGGCAAACTCTTTATCAAACGAAGCTTTCCTTCCTCCGTAATAGCCATAAAGTATATTATTAGGGCTGTTTTCGTTTTGTACGTTCTTTTATATACCTACTTACTCATTTGATTTGATTATTTTAATTTTTAATTTTTAATTTTCATTTATTTGATCTATTTCGGTTTGTTTCTATTTTTAAAGTAAAAAATTTGTACTGGTGAATAAGGAAGAATAATTTCTGAACATAGTAAAAAAATAAATAATTAGGTACATTCTATTATTTTAAAAAACTGAAAAAAATCGGATGAGCTATTTTTGTGATGTAAAAAATAAAAATAGGAATACTCAACGGGCGTTTTTTACTTTACTTCATGTTTCAATGATTGTTCCAATTTAACCTTTCTTGACAGAACTTCCACAGAAATATCCAAACAAATAATTCAAAGTTATTTTCACGATCGAAATATTTTTTTGATTATTTTATAGGCCATTGAACGAGCTACTTTATACTTGATTTTACAAAAATTGGCCAATGAAAAATTCATATTTATTTTTCAATCTCCAGTGGACAAACGTAATCTCGAAATTTTTTTTAAAATGAGACCATTGGCAAACTATTTAATCAAATGAAGATTTCCTCTCTTCGTAATAACCACAAGATATATAATATTGGGTAGTTTTCGTTTTGTATGTTCTTATATGTGACCTGTCATAAGAAAACTGGGTTCAGAATTCAGATCCACAGGGTGATTTAGTGGTTTCAAACTGAAGTGTTGACCAACCAATGATATGAAAGTGGGTGATTTTTCGGACATGTTTAGTAGGTAGAAAGACGAGTTGAATCCGCATATTTTTTTCACCCCCCCCCTCCCTCCTACCACCGAAAATAATGATTTTTACCACGTTTTTTTTTTTTTTTGAGAAAACGCTCTTTTTTTTGAAAAATGAGTTGATTTTTCCTTCTGCAAAATCGACAAAACTGCAATAAATCATACAAAGGTGACCGAATTGAACTGAAAATTGGTAAACAGACACTGTACGTGACATACCTTTCAACATACTAAAAAAATCAATATTTTTCGTCAATTTCTCTACTTCCCCTAAAAATTAAACCTCTATTAACAACGAAATGAATCGTTTGCGGACGTTTTCAACATCAGCACTGGATTCTACACGTGAAGAACTATCAGAATCCATCAAAATCTTGATTTTGATTTTTTATACCTAAGCCTACTTTTTTTTGTGAGAGGTCACATTTTATTTGATCATTTCAATTTTTAATTTTTTAATTTTATTTATTCGATATATTTCTGTTTGTTTCTGTTTTTATAGTAAAAATTAAGTTGTACTGGCAAATACTGCAGAATATATTCTGAGCATAGAAAAAAAATGAATAATTAGGTTAAGTTCTGTTATTTAAAAAGTATTTACGCCAATAATTAATTTCTACGTAAAATTTAAAAAAAATGCATAAAATTTACAATTTTTTTTAAAGGTTGCCGAATATTGATCACTTGTACATTTCATAGAAAATCTCGTGATTTTTCTCATTTTCGTTTTTTGTAAATATATCTTTGCAAGTTGGGATTTTATAATTTTTTTAGTCCCTGCGTTTAGCTCGGGCATACTCCACTTTTTGAACACAGGTTGAAAATGTGGTTTATATTTTAGTATGACTCGAAAGAAAATTTTCGAGAAGGGGAGACATTAAAAATTTCCCCTATCAGTGGGAGAAGGGAGAGCTTTAGGGTGAGTTTTACCCTTATTTTTCCACATGAAGGGGTTGGGGTAAATTTGGTGTCATTTTCATATAATTTGACCCTTATGAACTCGAACCTGCGATTAGTTTTCCGATCTGAAGCGTAGAATTCGCAAAATCGTATGATTTGTGTGGCGAGAAGAGGCCAATTTTGAGGAAAACGAAGTAAAATTGTAATTTTTTTTTTCATCTTGAGATGAGTAATGCGGATCAAGTAAGGTATGAAACCAGTTAATTTGTTATTGGTTTCCCGATTGGAAGTGAAATAGCTTCTTGATCGTCGCTTTTTGGTAGTGAAAAACAGCCAATTTTCGCTAAAGTCGTCTCGAATTCGCAATTTCCCATCTTCTCAACCCAATACCTCGCACCAATCCTGGTATAAAACCATTTTTTGACCTAATTCGAACCTCCTGAACACGATTTTTATTGATTAGTTTTCCGATTGGAAGTAGAGAATTATCTCAATCGTGAAATTAGTGTAGCGTAAAACGTCCAATTTTTGCTAAAATCGACTCGAATTCGTAATTTCCCATCTGCGATTAATTTTGTTGATTTATACATTTTTTAAAAATTTATATATTTATTTTGTTAATTTATACATTTACCTAATTTACCTATAGGTACATTTATTTTGACTTCTTGGAACGGCCGGAATTCGAAACCCAACATTTTAAATTCAAAGCCTCTGGTGCAATAAGGGAGAATTTGGCCTCAGTTGGAACTTTGTAAAAATTCTTACGCCATTCAATTTGCATTGGTAGAAGATGATTTTAGAGCGCATGAGCGAATTTTATCTCACTCCTTGAGGGGGACGGGGGCTGGCTGGAGGCCCAAAATACGAAATTTTCAAGCTAAAAACTTTAAATAATTCCCTCTCCGCGAGTTTTCAACCGATTTTTTTTCAAACTTAGCACATAGGTGGAGGTACTGGAGAGAAGTGCTGTGAAATTTTTTCCGATTTTTTCGACCACTTTAATGACCTTGAATTTGACTTTTGAAAATTTCAAATGGCCCTGGGGAGCATAGTTTTGGTACTGTCTCAAAAATTTTTTCACATTTAAATTTCCAAGTGTATTTCACACTAATGAGAATTTTTCAGATTTTCTCAAGTGATGGAAAGTAGTCAAATATTCAAAAAACTGGTGTAATTCATCATTTATGTTGCTTAAAATCATTGTTTTTCATCAATTTTTTATTTTTTAAAGTTTCTTGCAAAAAATATAAAAATTAAGCTTAATGGTTTTAAATAAACTTTTCCTGGTTTCTGATTGGTTGAAAATTCAATAAGGAACCTATCGCCCTAATTTTTAAGGTACGATTTAACAGCCCTAAACTAGAAACTTGAATGCATTTCTTCAACAATTTTGCAACAGTTCACATCTGAATTACAGATTATAAAATATTAAAAATCGTATTGGAAACTAATACGTTATCTAAGCAATGATTCACGCATTATCAAGATCAAATTGAAAAAATCTTATCTTGAGCTCTATCGAGATGAATGATATTGAGTTAATATCGTGAGCTGAATACGTACACTGCCGTTGTGGCTTACTGTTAAATCGCGTTTGTCCTAACGATAATATTGCAATTGTGAAAATGATGACCAAGTATAGCAACCACTACGGTGAGAAAGACCACATCCATTTCATAAAAAATACGTATCAACAGACCAATTCTATTATTATCATCTCACTCGTCTTTATATGGATAGCTTCGATCCTATGTGTAACCAATTTTTTGATCAAGTTTTTCCGCAATAACAGACCGCAAAATTTGATTACTAAAAATTTCATTTGGTTGTGCAGCATTTTGCTCGTGTTCTACCTCTGGATCCCTTTAGCTCCTCTACTTTGCGAAAGTCAGTTCACGATGATTAACGTCATTCTCTACTTATCTTTTGCATCGAATTTTACAAAAATTCTGACTACGTGGGATATATATTTGTGTTTTCGCCAAACAGCTTTGGACCGACAACGACCCGAAGATTCTCAGAATAAAAAATTCGTCATTAACTGCATTCTAAGTGCATGTATATCCTATGCACTAATTTACAGAATTTCTTCAAACGCGAAGGTGTACGCTGATGTTTCATGTTTCGTGGTTGTTACTGCCATTCGTATCATAAATTTTATTCTCATTTATGCCGCTAATTATTGGAAAAGATCGCAACATATTGATAAAATCGAACTCTCCAAGAAGTTTCCACTACATTTTACTTTGCTTGAAATAATGTACCATACCACATTCAGTACAATTTATATGTATATTAAACCAGCATTATACAAACACATACCTGATTGTTTTGAAACGGCAGCGATAGAACTTTTAGTTTTATTTATGGAGGGAATCATTTTTGGAACCACGTTGTTATTTAAAAAAGTTCCATTCTTATACTCTGGGTCTTCGATTGATGATTTACGCTGAAAACCCCATCTCCAGTGGACAATCGACTCTTTAATCAAACGAAGCTTTCCTCCCTCCGTTATAGCCATAAAGTATATTATTAGGGCTGTTTTCGTTTTGTACGTCCTTTCATATACCTACTTACTCATTTGATTTGATTACTTTAATTTAAAATTTTTAAATTTTATTTATTTGATCTATTTCGGTTTGTTTCTTTTTTTAAAGTAAAAAATTTGTACTGGTGAATATGGAAGAATAAGTTCTGAGCATAGTAAAAAAATAATAATTTGGTACATTCTGTTATTTAAAAAAGTGAAAAAAAAAATTGGATGAGCTATTTTTGTGATGTAAAAAAATAAAAATTGGAATACTTAACGGGCGTTTTTTACTTTAGTTCATGTTCCAATGATTGTTCCAATTTAACCTTTCTTGATAGAACTTCCACAGAAATATCCAAACAAATAATTCAAAGTTATTTTCACGATCGAAATATTTTTTTGATTATTTTATAGGCCATTGAATGAGCTACTTTATACTTGATTTTACAAAAATTGGCCAATGAAAAATTCATATTTATTTTTCGAAAGCACGAAAGTCTTTAGTGTTTGGCTGAATTTTGAGATGATGCAGCGAGCGAGTTGAATTTAATAAAAATCAAGAAATCTTCAATTTCGTGATCTGTAGGTAACTTTTTAACCTACTCGTAGAAGACAGCAAAAAGTATTCAGATGTCACTTGGTGGCTTCTACTAGGGGGTTGAAGAGTTGCAGATCACGATTTTCAAAATTTTATGATAATTATTTATTAAATGATTTAGATAGCTGACTCATAAACGTTAAAATTGAGCAGAAAAATTACAGTCAACTATGACAATTTTTGTTGAAATTTTTCAGAAATTTTGATGACCAAGCTGCCAATTGCATTTCGATTTACACAATTTTCATAAAAATTTAAGTAGGTAGTCAATCAGCGCCTGGAATTTGACTAAAAAATGTTCGATAACTAAAATTAATTTAAATAAATTTTTTTGTAAGAGGAATGCCAACTGGAAGGTTTCGACGTGGGCATGAAGAATTATAGGGGTACTTACCCACAGAAAAAACTTCGGAAAATAACAGAGGAGAAAAAAGGAGAAATTTAATGCAAGCTAAAAGTTGAAAAATTTATCCTACCATGACCCCCAAAAAATTAAGGGGCAAAGGGCAATCAAGGATTTCTCATTCAATCAGGAACACCTTTTTGCTTGGAAAAATTAATTTCCATGTGAACTTGACTGCATAGAACACAACACAGGAATCCCCCACAAACAAATCTAAATTGCATCGAACCTACATAACTGATTCTGTAAATTATGAAATTGCAAATAAAAATCTGAGCCATGCTCCTACAATCAATCAGACATATTGTACCATTTTAAAAGTAATTTGGAACGATGCCTATAAATCCAGGCTGAAAAAATTGTGAAGTTTCTCTATGGAGAGTTCTGGAAGAGGAGGGGTAAATTTAAGGACACAGAAAATTCTACATTATTTTAGTTATGACGCGATGTAAATAATTAATCGATTAAAATGTTACATTAGTTCATAAATTATGGTGAAATATTCTATTAACTCACTTATTTCGTACATGATTTCATTATTTCAAAGGAATTTGACAAATACTCACCTAAAACAAAAAAACAAACAAAATAGGTTATCGATCAGTTGATTAGAATTCGATATTTCTAAATTAAAACATACTTATTAATTAAATAATATTTTGGAAATAAAATAATGTTTCTTTGTTTCCTCTCCTTTGATCAATTTTCTTTAAAATCAGTATGGTCTTTTGATCAAATTCAAAATTTAAGGAGTCACAAAGCACCAAACATTCAAAAGAATTGCCTGAACTTGGCATAAAACGTTCGTGATGGATTACAACAACCGGCTACAAATGCAGCATTTTCCTTACTCTTCAGTGCCACGTGGGCCCATCTACACAAGCGCAACCGCAACCACAATCAAAAACCAATTACAATATTGAAGCTGAAACTGGAAAGCTGCATCGCAACCCGAAATATGCAATAATAATTTTTTTTAAATTGATTTCAGATTTTCACGAATGGTTTGGAATTCAGAATTTGATTTTTAACAAAAAAAAATCTCAAAATTTTGATGTAGGTAAGCTGAGCTTAAAAGCCTACACGTTAATTTCGCCATTGCCAAAATAACATCCGAAAAATCAAAATTGCAGTAGGAATTTCATAATGAAATTCATGAAAGGGTGTGGCAATATAGTCATTAGGGCGAGAGGATTGAAAAAAGAAATGTATATCCTGGATTTGGAGGAAAATTGGATAGATAATTCACTTTGAATATAGGATGTCCCAAAAAATTTTATCCCTTAGGAAAAAGGAGTCAGGGGTCTTCAAAGTAGGATTATTTTCAAAAAAAAGTTCTTTTCTAATTCTTAAATTTTTTTTGTTTTTATAAGAAACTAATTTCTATTTTTTTCTGGCTCGCTCTTGAATTAAACATCCTTTCATTATTAGGTACCAATTATGTACTTGGAATATTTTTTTTCAAGAGGAAAAATCAACTGCATAGATATGGAATAAACTAGATATAAAGCTGCAGTTCTGCAAAAATACACACAGAACTACAAAGCCACGCCCCTTTATGTTCGCAGGTGAAAATCAATTTATTGAGATTTGAAAGACATTTTGAGATATGGACCAAAATAAATGTTTATAATCAGGGAATAGGAGTTGACTAAGGAGTCGGAGTCAAATTGACTCCAAATTGACTCCAACTCCGGCTCAACTCCGAAGTCAGGAAGTCAAGGTCACAGATTGACTCCGGAGTGAGGGTGGAGTCAAGAGTCAGGGTGTGAGTTTGACTCCGGAGTCGAAGTGGAGTCAGGACCGAAAGTGACTCCGGGGTCAAGGAGGAGTCAGGAGTCTACTTTCTCCCTTGATACCGGGAGTAAGGTGGAGTCAGGGATCAACTTTTAAAATTTTAAACTCCCTCAACCCCATTCTCCTCCTTTATTCGTAATATTGTGGGAGGTTGCACTTGGATACATTATTAATTAATGGCTGATTTATATTCCCGGCTCCGGAGTCGAAGTCAAACTGACTCCGGCTCCACCTTGACTCCGGAGTCAAGATCACAGATTGACTCTGGAGACAAGGTCACAGATTGACTCTGGAGACAAGGTCACAGATTGACTCTGGGGTCAAGGTCACAGATTGACTCTGGAGTCAAGGTCACAGATTGACTGTGGAGTCAAGGTCACAGATTGACTGTGGAGTCAAGGTAGATTCAGGATTCAATGTCTAAAAATAACTCCGGAGTTGAGGTGCAGTCAGGAGTCAGGAGTCAACTTTCTCCTTTGACTCCAGGAGTCAAGCCGGAGTCTGGAGTCAACTTTCTGGCTGACTCCTATTCCCTGTTTATAATCGAATTACTAATACTAGAGCATAAAAAAAGTGGAGTGTAAATATCCTATTTCTTCGAATTTCGATCTTCACCTCCTGAAGGCGAAGCTTAATTTTCGAACGTGATTTTCCTGTATATTTTGAATGACAGCTTCCTATCCAGTTCAATTCCATATCTATGAATCTATGATCAATATTGATCAACTGTGCTTACTTTTTCAACTCGCGATAAGCTGGTACGTTTTAAAATATTCATCATGCTTCAATTTCCGGCTGAAGATAATGTGAAAGATTAAACCCCGTTTGATAAGATCTACTTAATCAGTTTTGTGACTCACAAACTAATTATCACCAAAACGAATCAACTTTTATTTTCCGTTCGCATTGAGAAGGAAGTGATTATGTTCCCTCACCCAATCAAAAATTCTCATTTAAAGAAGGATATTTTTCCCGTTACACTTCGGCATGACCATTGAAACATCAAACCATCAGGATTTCAACAGTATTACCACAGTCGACCAGGGGAAAACCGGTTTTGAACGAAAATTTTCAGTTGTGGGAGCCTGGGAGAGAACATAATCACTTCATTCTCAACGCGAACGGACTATAGTGCTCAATATCGTGAAGTGAAGACGTACATTGCGGTTATAGTTTCACTGTCGGATCTTACTTGATTTCTTTTTATCGTTAAAATGTCGAAAATAATAGTATATTTTTTCTTGTTCCTCGCGTATAATTCGCACTCAAACTTCGAGGTACTCGGATCCACAAATATACGTTGTTTCAATTATGACCCGCAAATGAATAATACACCGGTAACCAATATGACTTTTATAATGAAAACTGGCGATGCGGACCACGGCAATGGAGAGAAAAAGCACATCTGTACAGACGAACAGCAAGTACCCGATAATTCCATCAACTATACAATGAATTTTTTATATGCAGTGTTGATCTTTGGCGCCATCATCTCTTTAATTTTTTTCTGCCGTAGAACACCACCGACTTCGACAAGAAAAATTTTCTCATTGTATTTTTTATTGTCGCTTCTAAGCTTAACCTACATCTGGATACGCTGGATACGTTTCAGTCCTCCGAACGTATGCACAGTTGAAGAAACCGATATACTGCAGGTTAAAACCATTCTGCAATTATTTTTCGGATTGAATTTTACGAAATTTTTTGCTATGTTGGATATATATCGGTGTTTTCGCGAAAAAGCATTGGAAGTTTCTGAGAATAAAAAAATCGCCATTAACTGTATTCTAAGTGTAGGAAGACTATTGGGACTTTGTTACGCAGAGAGTTTATTCACGGCAGCGAATTCTGAAGTTCTACAGATTACGGTTGTTATTACCTTTCGTATGGTGCATTTTATTCCCATCTGTGGCGCTTACTATTGGAAAAAATCAGCCAGAATCGATAAAACCAAGTTTTCACTGGAATTTTTACTTCTTAAAATTACATCGTTTCTATTTATCTGTTCTATAATGTGTTACAGCATTTCTGCTGCAGTTTTCAATCTTGTATCCCATTACTCCAATGTTCCAATTATTGTCCTATCTAAATCAGTAATATGGATAGAATTAATACTCTTTTCATTGGAGGCAGCCTTTATTGGTGTAGCATACTTCGAAAGAAAATTTTCTTCTGTGGACTTATTGTAAAAAATAAATAATTATGGTTTATGTGATTTGATCATAACGTTTGTTTCCATTGAAAAAAATTGAAAAAAAAAAATCCAATGCAGTGTTTTCGTAATATACACTTTGGAATCATACAGCAGTTGGTCACATGTAAGTGTGAATTTATTGTTATCGATGTGTGCATTAGTGTGGAGCTGAAAAAAATAAGTTATAAAATTTTCATTGGGGTTTCTGCAAAAAATTTCTAAAAAATCAGTTTAAATAAATTTTTATTGGAAAGATGAGTTTTCGCGAAGGAGCGTAAGTATTAATGAAAATTTTTTTTCACTTCACTAATTTTCACGACTGGAAAATTTTCAGGCTTATTTTTCATATCGTCGAATCAGCATCTTGAATTTTATGAAAATTTTCCAATTCAAGCAGGTGTAGATAATGCAACTGGCAAAACATTTATCGCAATTTTTGACGAATTCCATCAAAATAAATTTTTAGCGACAAAAAAAATTGCTTGAATTTTGACATGATAAGGGAAAAGCGATCTGAATTTGATAAAAATCGAAAAATCTTCAATTTTATTATAACATCTTTTTAACCGGGTTTGTAGGAAGAAATAGGTAAGTGGTTATCAATTCTGAGGTTAATTAAATCAAAAAGGTGTGGAAATTAAATTCCACGTTTTCAAATATGATATTCCAACATCTAAATGTGGTTTCTATTGTCGATAAATGAGCATGAAAAAATATCATAATTTTTCCACCAGTTATTTTTTACAGGAGACGATTGGGATGGTCATTAATTCCAAGTTTGACCAATTAAGCGTACCCCCCCCCCCCTCCAAAGGTGTTCCTTGTTCCTTCTTACGAGAAAATAATTCCCAATTTTTTTTATTATTAGCACGTGCCAGTACACCCCCTCAATTATCATTCATTATCCAAAATAAAATTCCTTAAAATTTTAATTTTTGAATCCAAGTCCTTCCGAGTGCTTCATCATTCATGAAAAATATCCGAAATACGATTTTAGCCTCCTTTTATGTTGATTAAATGGTTCCTCAAAGTGGTAAAAATTTGGCAATTTTTTGATAGATTTCACCTGTTTTTAATACAGTACCGGCACTACTTATTTGTAAGGGGAGAGATTAAAAATTTTCTAAAACCAATGTTCATTAAAAGGTAACAAATTAAAATTAGTTTGGCACGAAAATCTGAAATTTTACCATTTCTCTGTATTTTTCAATTTTTTCAAACACGTGCTAATATCAACTTTGGGGGCTAAAAATTTCCGGGAATTATTTTCTCATAAAATGGAACACATGGGAGAAGGGGAGAGAGGTATGAAAAAAATGTTCATCAAATGCAATGAAAATAAGGACCACGCTAAGGAAGATGTCCCATGAAGAGAAGTAGAAAGCCATATTTTAATTCTTTCTACCTCGGGGTTGAAAAATGAATTCGAAGGTAATTGCATGCCACAGTTGAGGGAAAAAAACGACAGAATTACCTATTCATAATATTATTTCAAATTATTTCTTCTCAAGAGAAGGGATGAGAAGTTTGCCTTCCTGAATTACTCGATGCCTTCAAATCCATTTTTAGAGTCTTTTTGACATCAGGATTCAGGAATCACCGATCAAGCAGGATAGAGCTGAATAAAAAATTATTCCGACAATATCAATCGAAATCCTCGACTGGAAAAATATTATAAAATGTTGAAAAAATAAGAAAAAAAAATTAAAGACATTGACATTTTAATAAAAAGTAATAAAGTTGAGTACATTTGAACATATCTATGATTTTGAGGTTTTTACTCTAAAGTAAAAAGTTGTGCAATTTCTTTGTGTAACATTTTAGATCAAGACATAATGACATTTGACATTTATTGAAAAGTTTAAAAGTAGGGTACTTATATCTTCACTCTCAAGTACAGAATTACTCTGTACAGGACCTATTCGAACCATTTGTGTTCATTAAAAATTTTCTTTTCGTCGCTGGTAATTTCACATAGCTTGGAAAACATTTTAGGAAAAATATTTGTACATTTTTGCACAACAGTATCACCGGCGTAAAATTTCAGAACTGACTGGACAAATTTTTCTATCTCAAAACGTTGTCCTTCTCCTTATCACCGTCACTTGCCTCGACGACATCACAGGACTTACCGAATAACTGATCGAATTGTTGATCGTCCAATCCAGAAAATATTTCCGAAGTTCTTCAGCGAACTTTTTTAGTCTGTCATTGCGATATTTCGCCGAAATGTGGGTCCCGCTAGCCTTTAGGTGTTCGTTTGAAGTCAGAAGCCATCGGAAGAAAACATGAATCGCCTGGCGAATGGCGTGAAGTTGACTCAATATAAATACACCGATTACAATTTCGTTCGACATTTTAAAGAATTCTTTAAAATGTCGAACGAAATTGTAATCGATGTATTTATATTGAATAAACTCTCACCATTCCTAATTTTTCTAGCGCAATCAGTCAGTTCGTTTTTTCGATCTTGAAATTGAATGGTGGCGTCTTTCACTTTCAACAAGGATTGCAGGCGTAAAAAAATTCTTTCGACGTGGATGGCGTACTTCCTTCTCCTAACAATCGCAAACATCGCATTGATGGGCATTCCGTTGAAGGCGACGTGTCAGATTCACCAATTATACGTAGGCATGTACTATAAGTGCAAATTTAAATAATAGAACACAAAGTACCGATACTCTCGACATGACGATTGCGAAGTGCTGTACTTTTATGATTTTTATATATATCCACAGAAATATTACAGTGGTAATTATAAAGACTTATCAGATTGAGATAATGAAACATTCCTTCCCCGAAATTTAATTAGGTAAAATACTACAAGGATTTGAATTCATTAATCCTCTACTATCAAGTTGTATATCTACATATGTATCTCCATTTTGATTGATATTATTATAATCATTCCTAATACTCCAATTCTAATCAAAATACTTTCCTTGTTATCGAGTACTACTTATAACCGAAACCGATTACCAAGAAAATCGAATTACGTATAAAAGAACATAATTTTTTTAAAATTATTCAAAAATAAGACTTGAAATTTATTGCAGAGAACGTTTCAATTGGAAGGAAAATAACTTACCAATTTTTAAAAATAATTTGATTTTTTATGAAATTTTGAAGAGATAAAATTCAATATTTTCTCATCACTTTCTTTTCCATAATTTTAAATTTAATTACCTATTAATTCTTTCCACTTGATGAGTCTGAAATGTAAATTCAACTTTTATTAAGTAACCTTTTTGAAAACGTAACATTTTTTTCGAAATTCAAAAAGGATATTTCAAAATAAAAACAATTTAGAAGTTATAAAAACTTGATTAATTTTTATAGCCACTTTTAAAAAATTTTTCAATGCTTCACTCAATTTTGTATGCATATCTACAATTTTCCCCTAGTTTCTGTAATTTTGCGAATAATTTTAAAATGATAAGAGATGTTAAGGACGCCCCGATTATTCAATTAAATAATTTTTTATTTCAATGATGAAGTTAATAACTCGTGATTTAATCATAATACATTCGATTTCTTTTGAAATCCTCTCCGTTGCATCTCTTTATTTTGATATTCAAAATTTACACCAATTATAATCTTTTTTTTTCAAAAAATTAATTTGAATCCATTTCTGCGACGAAAACATTGTTTAACCTGCTTTTCAGGTCATTCAATGAACAACTTGAATTTAAAAAAAAAAACAGTGTAAAAAAGTTGTAACGTAGTTCGCAGCACTGCCATGAAAATTTGGTAAAAATTCGTTTAAAAAATATATTTTCATAAAAATTTATTCATGTACCAGAACGAGCGATTTAATTTGGTAAAAATCCTGAAAACTTAAACAGAATGAATTGTCCACTTTTTTCAGGAATGATTTTTTTCAAGATTATCCCGATGATTTTTCTCAATTTTTTCAAACCCATTACACAGGTCGACATTTTTAAGCTCTTGAAATGCTGTTTGAAATTTAATGGATGATTATTATAGTATTTTTCACACTGATTACGAAAAACGCAGTGAAAATATTTCATCATCTAAGGAATTTTCACAATTTGAATTTTTGTTGGACATTCTTTTCGCATTTCTTGATAATTTTTGACACTAATAATTAGGGCTGGCGATTATAATCGATTAATCGATTAATCGATTATTTTTTTCTTTATAATCGGCCAAAATTCTTAATCGGTTAATCGATTAATCGATTATTCGATTATTTTAATCGATTAATCGGCCGATTATTTTTAATCGTCTAATCGGTTGTTTTTTGGAAGTCAAAAAAGTAGCTCAAAAAGCACGGATTTCTGTTTTTTGTTTTCAAAACATCTGGTTGGAAAATTTTCATTTAAAAAAAAATGATGAGTCAGCAAATTTCTCTTTTTTAATAATATTAGTCGACAGATTTTTCATTTTCAACCCCGAGATTTTTGCCCAAACTTAAGATTTTCACATGAAACAAAGAACTGAAATTGGATTGCAAATTTTTGTCCCAGGACGGGGAGGGGGAGGTGGTGAAGGTAATTAATTGGTCGATTTGAGAAAATCGGACGATTATTTTTAATCGATTAATTGGACGATTATTTTTAATCGATTAATCGGGCGATTATTCTTAATCGATTAATCGGGCTCGATTAATCGATTATTTTTGTAATCGATTAAAATTCGAATAATCGATTAATCGATTTTAATTTCTATAATCGCCAGCCCTACTAATAATCGGACTCTGCAGGAATAAAATTTTAGGAATCTATTTTCGAAAATTTCCATTGAAAGATGGCCTGAATAGACAGGGGCAGATCTAGACGACGATTTTTTTTGGGGGGGGATAAAATTTCTAGATCAAAATGTGTTTATATGTATTTCCTTAAAAGGGATCGAAATTGTTTTAAAAAATAGAATAAGTCAGTTTTTTACGGTAAAAAAATGGGAAAATGATTTATAAGTGGTTTATGGAAAAATGTTGACCAATATTTTTTTAAATTAAGCCAACAAATTACATTCACCTAAAATAATTTTTGTTGAAATTTTTAAAAATTTTGATGCCCAAGCTGCCAACAGCATTTTGATTTATGGTACACAATTTTCATAGAAAATTCAGGTAATTCATTCAGCAGCTTGAAAAATTCACTAAAAAATGTTTTATAGCTAAAATAAATTTAAATGAATTTTTTTGGAAATTTTTCGTAGCAGTTGAATGCCAGAGTATGGGATATAATTTGATGAAAATCCTGAAATCTAAAACAAGATATCCAATTTTTTTCAGAAATGATTTTTTCTGATTTTTCTAGGTTATACGTACACGATTTTTCTCTGATTCACTTTACAAATGAACGTTTCACAGCAAAAAGGACATAGAAAAAATGGCGTTTTTGGGAAATTGCGATTGAAGTTTGAGTACACTTTTTTTAATACTAAATTTGGAAATTGAGCTTGGGAAAAAATTTTACCTTAAAATTTCATCTTTTTGCTACGAGAAAACAGCTCGCCCATCACTTGACATCTTTCTATTTTATTCTATATTGAAAACAAAAGGTTGAGTTATATGTCCTTTTCGTTGTGACGAAATTTCATTTCGACCATTCTTCGTTTGATGACGAATAATTTTTCCGGAAGTGAAAATTAAAAAAAAAATCTTCATACAAAAGTTGAAGAGAATGGAAAAAGGAACATTTTCGTGAAAAAAATTTCAAATTATCTCTTCAGGGGGTGGATATATCGCACTTTGAAAAATGACAACTTTTTTTTCATTTTTTTTGGTTACAAAAAAATGCTAAAAATACATTTTGGACGAATTTTATTCTATTTTCAAATTTATGACGAAAAATTAACTAAAAAAACGCTTCATTAAAATTTTAAAATTTTACAATCATCTGCACAGTGAAAACATTAAACATTACGCAAATTCTCGAAAATCAAACGTGTACTGTAGGTACCGAAATTGCGAACTTCGCATTTTAAAAACGCCATAAATCTTCGAGGAAAACATTGGAAGGTGAGAGAGGGCTCATTGAATAGAGAAAACTTCAGAGAATACGAATCGCTTGTCATTTTTGAAGAACGAGAACGAGAATGGGAACCAAAATTTTATCGTTCTCGCAGCCCTGGGACTATGGGATCCATCCACATAAAAAGCCAACTGATCTTTTTTGCCCGCAAAAAAGCACGCTCAATGAACACTTTTTGCCAGATGGACTGTAGACTATTTAAACAGGCAGAACAACGAATACAAAAAGATAACGCCAGATAACGTCCAACTTCCGGAGTCATCATGTTCTTCAGCACGGTATAAGTCACGTTCCACTACGTGTCGTGGATAAGCAGCTGATTAGGGGCGCGTGGTGAAATAACTATACATGGAACTTGATAAGCAAATCAATTACCTAGGACCTTTAAAAAAGCCTATGCTAGCCAGTGCTCAGTATCGTAAGCTGGATGTATACATCGCGGTCGTAGTTTCGTCTTTGGATCTTAACTGATCAGTGTATTGTTCAAAATGTTAGAAGTAATCGTGAATTTTATTTCATCGTGTTTCCCTCGTTCGAATTCAGATCCGGTGAAACACCCACGAATGTGTTTTAATATCGACGAAGTAAATTTCACGGAGGTTGATAATATTACCATGTATACGATACCAATATTTCCTGAACTTGAAGAAGACTACATCAATTCCATAGAACTTGCAAACCTGCCGAATGTGCCTGCTGTAGTGTTCGTCCCGATATATGCATTTTGCATCATTGGCGTAAGCATTCCTATATTGAAGTTTTTCCGAAATCCATCAACGTCGAACAACCTGATGCCGAAAAATTTAGCTTGGTTTTGTTTCATGCTGCTCCTGAACTACCTCTGGATCCCTTTGAGCCTTCTATTTTGCCAAAATACAGCCATATCGAACGTGATAGTTTTTCTATACTTGTGGTTTGCATCGGATTTTACAAAATTTATTATTATGATCGATATATATCGTTTTATTCGCCAAACAACTTTGCCTCAACAACCATCAGCGGATTCCCAGATCATAAAACTCGCCATTAATTGTATCTTAAGTGCAGGTATACCCTTGGTGCTATTTTACGTTATATCTTTACCCCTGACGAAACAGGATTCGATTTTATGCTTTGTAATTTTTCTTTTCGTGCGTGCGCTACGTTGTATTTTATTTCCTGTAGTACTTCACCTTCTCACTAGCGATGAATTCGATTCTACAAAAATTAATGGCTTCGAAAATGTTGAAAATTTCATCGTGCAAATGTTATTTCTTTTAATGACACTTTTTTTCTCTTTCATTCCATTTATCATATATTACGTTTCTGCCTTAGTACTCAACATAGCATCTGCTTATTTCGATATCCCGTTTATTGTCCCAGTTGAAATCGTAATATGGACGGAACTGGCAATTTTATTTTCGGAGGGAATTTGTATTGGAATATGTACATGTAAAATAATTCATAATGTATTTCCACTGTTGCGATCAATGTTGTCGTTGTGGTTGTCAGCCTTGTCCCGTACATGGTCCAATACAAACACCTCCAGCGAGGAATTTCGGAATATGAAAGCGAAACCTGCAACTATAAAGCAATCCTCCCTTCCTTTGTAATATTTACTTACAAAAAATAGGTATTTATTAGATTTAGTGGTAATTTTTGTTTCGTATGTTTTATTATATAATTATCGATGGTTTAACTTTGTGTCATTCTAAAATGATAAGAGATGTTAAGAACACCCCGATTATTCAATTAAATAATTTTGTATACCAATGATGAAGTTAATAACTCGTGATTTAATCTTGATACATTCAATTTCTTTTGAAATCCTCTCCGCTGCATCTCTTTATTTTGATATCCAAGCTTTGCATCAATAATTATAAGGTTTGTTTGAGCGCTCCGAAATTATGAAAAAAAATCGTGAAATTCATAGTTTTTATAGTTTACATTAACCAAAGGTGCGTTCTCACCAAATGCCAATGGTATAAAATGCTCATTTTTTCATAGTAAAGATAAGTGGTTACCTATCATTATTTTCTAAACTTAATATCTTTTAGTGTAAAACTGATAAAAATTGAAAGGTGTCGTTTCGTGTATTACGTTTAAGCACTAATTTTATCGTCATTAAACAAATTTTGCAAGAACTTATCAATTATCATCGAAAAAATGGTAATGAAATTTTACATGTATAAAAGTGAATGATAATGGGTGATCCTTGTTAGTGGAAAGGCACCCGAAGATTTTCTGAAAATGATGAATTTCACGATTTTTTTTCATGATTTTTGGAAATTAATTTGAATTAATTTCTGCCGACGAAAATATTTGTTAACCTACTTTTCAGGTCATTCAATGAACAACTTGAATTTTATGAAAAAAACCCAGTGTAAGAAAGTTGTAATATAGTTCGTAGCACTGCTATGAAAATTTGGTAAAAATTCGTTTAAAAAATGAGATTTTCATAAAAATTTATTCAGGTGCCAGAGCGAGCAATTTAATTTGGTAAAAATCCTGAAATCTTAAACAAAATGTCCACCTTTTTTCCAGGAATGATTTTTTTCAATTATTTCAAACCCATTGCACAGGGCGACATTTTTAATTTTTTGAAATGCTGTTTGAAATTCAATGGGTGATTTTTATAGTATTTTTCACGCTGATTACGAAAAACGCAGTAAAAATATTCTACCGCCTAAGGAATTTTCACACTTTGAATTTTTGTTGGACATTCTTTTCGCATTTCTTGATAATTTTTGGCACTAATCGGACTCTACAGGAATAAAATTTTAGGAATCTATTTTCGAAAATTTCCATTGAAATTTAAGATGGCCTGAATAGACAGAGGCAGATCTAGACGACGATTTTTTTGAGGGGGGGATTTCTGGATAAAAATGTATTTAGTATTTATATTTTCTTAAATGGGCCGAAATTGTTTTAAAAAATAGATTAAAAGTCAGTTTTTTACGATCAAAAAATGGAAAAATAATGTAAGTAGTTTATGGAATAATTTTTGTTGAAATTTTAAAAAAATTTTATGATCAAGCTGCCAACAGCATTTTGATTTATGGTACACAATTTTCATAAAAATTCAGATAATACATTCAGCAGCTTGCATAATTCACTAAAAAAAATGTTTTATAGCTAAAATAAATTTAAATAAATTTTTTGGAAATTTTTCGTAGCAGTAAATGCCAGAGTGTGGGATATAATTTGATGAAAATCCTGAAATCTAAAACAGTATGTCCAATTTTTTTTAGGAATGATTTTTTCTGATTTTTTTAGGTTGTACACAATTTTTCTCCGATTTATTACCTATTAGACCCTTCACAAATATTACTTACCTAACAAAATTTCAAAATCAAAAAGTATTAGGATTTTTGAGGAATCTTTACGCGAATTTTTCAGAACTTGTCAAACATATGTACATCCGAAAAAAAGGAAATCAATAAAAAAAAATTGATTTCAACCCCAAGTATTCTTTTTTTCTTAGCAAATTCTCCTAATCACACAAAGTTGAAAAGAAGAATTGTGCTCAATGGTAAACTTACAAAAAAATCAATTACTGTTCCCGATGTTTTGACTTAAAAAAATGTAAATTGAAATCGGTTAAAAGCGTCTTACTTGGATGCATTTTCAACACAGGCAAAGTCAAACAGATATACAATGTGGCCAAGCAGGTTTCCCTCTAGAAAAAAGTACATACCTATTTCGCAAAATTTTGAAAAAATCGATTACTTTGTTTAAGTATTCTTTAGACGTGATTTACTTCTATTAATTTTTGGGTTTGTCTGAATCCCCCCCCCACATCAACTCACTGTTTGCTGCTATCCTCAACTTTCATTGTTTTTTCATGAGGGAATGGAGATGGCTACAGAAATCAGAGGTTCGACTATTACTCACGTACCTTCTCATTTTCTTTTCGTAAAAAAAACACTCAGTTTTCAATTTTTTTCTATCATTACAATTCGGTATTGAAGAAATGAACGTATCTGATGAAACAGAGCCAAGCTATGGCGAAAATTATAAGAATTTGGTCTCTTTATGCCAAACAAGGAAGTATTACTTCAACGAGAAATTCAAGCAAAACCTAACATGGCAAAAGTTGTTGAAAAATTGAATTTCCAAAGGTTGAAAAACACATTTTTCAAGTAATATAATGCAAAAAAATATTTTTCAGGAAAAATGTTGAGATTTAAAAAAAATTGACTTTGGAATAAAAAGTCCAAACTTTCCTGAGTTTTCTCTGAATTTTCCAGATTGCTATCAGAAAAAATTACAAACTTTCTCAAGTTTTCTCAACAGGAAGATTTTTAAAAATAACTATCATTTTTCAATTATGACTTATCAAGGAAGCGCAAACTGATCTACTTATTTAGCCGATTAAAATGATTCATAAGAAAATTATGGATGGCCGAATAGATTAAACCTATCTAAATCTGATAAGAGCTCGATATCAGAAGTGAAATGCGTAAATTGAGTATATTTGAGTTGAAGTTTCACCATTGGACCTCATTCGTCTTTTTCATGGTTCGATGTATGTTTAAAAATAAAATATCACAGTCCAGATTTTCAATATGCATTGATTTAGTGATTCAGACAATTCAAGAAGTCAGAATTTAATTTTCATCCAGAATAGATCGAAGTTCAACACCGTAAGCATACAAGAACAATAATCTGTTTTTTTATCTCTACATTTTTATTCTTATTTTTCACTTAAATTCTGATTTACTCTCCTGTTTCCATTTAGGGAGCGAAATTAATAATACAAACTTTAAAAACCCAACTAACACAATGTTTGGTGTTGAGGAAACCTATTTCGATCCAATACGAGAAATTATGGGCGTACCGAATTCGCTGTGTGACGCGATGACCATTTCGTACTCACTTTCGATGATCTGTGTAATCGCTCATATGTGCCTGCATTATCGGACCACAATACCACAGAGCCTGGTAACTAAAAATCTCACCGGATACTGTTTTCTTTTACTTTTGTGGTATCTCAGTATCCCAACTATATTCATATCGAAGGAATTATTTTATCATGCCATTTCATATGCATGGGTTACCATAGAAATTGCAAAATTCATCATTATTATAGATGTAGGATTGCATTTTCGTGACGTAGTTCTACATTTAAAACGACCTGCAAGTTCTCAGAATCAAAAATTCAACATTTATTGTATTTTAGTGGCATGTGTACCCTTGGTATTATTTTACTTGGAATATTTAATCGAGAAGCAGACTGTAGCAATATTTTACTACTCAAGCATGGTTGAAATTCGCATTTTACGACTTATTACTATTTGTGGCATACTTTATTACAAAAAGTCAGCAAGTATCGATGAGGCTGAATTCTGCAAAAAGAATTCGCTAGAGGTAGGCAAACGTCTACTTGTAATGATAGGCGTATTTTCTTCGGTTTCGATTGCCACATACCTCCTTAATATAATATTTTACCTTATTTCTGCTGAATTTCTGAATACAATCATTGTCCCAACTGCAGTCTACGTGGAATTATTAAGCTTATTCGTGGAGGGGCTCGTTATTGGAATTTGCTTCACTTGTAGAAAAGGTACGTTCCAGTTGTCCACTAGCTGACGTCAAAAATTCACGTAGTATTTAATTACTACATGATCTAAGAAGAAAACGTTTCAAGAAGGATGATGCCATTTCGATAAATATTTCAGGAATAGGTAACAAACGATGTTACAAAGCCTGGATTTTTCCTTTTGCAATAATTATCGAGTACTTTTGGGATGTTCGTTCGTTCATTTCAGTTTAATAATTTAATCTTACATTTTTATGTTGTTGCTGTATCGATATTTTTTATTTTATTTTCATTTGGCAATTAATTTTTTATGTTGGGCTGTTACATTTTTCATATTCAGTTATAATTATAATTAGATAGTGTTTTTATTTCTAAACCCAGAAAAAAATTCAATGTACTACTTTTGTATTAAATGTAAAATATGAAAACATGTAATTTTTTGCCTACTTTGTTTTCGATTCATGTTATAAAAAATAATCTAAATACCATGTCATGTTTCATGTTTACTTAAAATATACCGTACATAGTTTTTCATCAAAGGGTCGCACCTCAAAAAGTGAGCAAATTTCCATGCAACCATTTTTTAACCAACTTTGAAGATGTTACCGAAAAAAATATTGAAAAAATCAACCAAGAAAAAAAATAGTGCTTTAAAAACTGAATAAATTCAAAATAAAGAAAATTTCAATTTCTCGACTTCACATAAAAATTATTTTGAATGATTCGTGTCCTCTTCAATGTTGACGTTAGGGGAAAAATCATCAAAACAAAATTTTTTCAGTTTTTAAAGCACTGCCTATTTGTGACCTGGCATCGTAGAAGTTTACAATCACAGAAGTCATTTTTTTCAGAATTGCACAAACAGAGCTTCAAATTCACATACTTCAAGATGTTAGAACCTTTCAAAGTGTAATTTTTACCAAACATGGGAAATATTTTTGCACTGAATTGTTAAAGTTTTCAGATTTCGTTTACATATTTTTCAACGCAGCAATATGAAATTTTGGACAAAATTAGCGTAAGTTTCCATTTATGTGATTGGTATAGTACCTTTTTCTGGCGCAATTTGTTGATTTTCGTTTTCAAACGTTTTTGAGCACCCTGGATGAAAAAAAAAATGAAAAAAAAACTCAAAATTGATTGCTTGCGCCGTACTTAGTATCCTTTTATGTTGCCAGATTACCTACATTTTATTTTCTAGACTGATCTATTTTTAGATTTTCTTGCACAAATTTTCTTCGTAGCCTTTTGATTCATTTTTATTTTCTTCTTCTTCGAGTTTGTACGTTTTATGAATTCGTTTGTGATTTTTTTTCCATTTTCGCCATTCAAGTTCTTTGCTCTATTTTGAGAAAAATGGATTTTAAAATTTCAGCCACCCTCAATGAAATAATTATGGATTGTGTAAAATCTGCAGATTCAAAAAATTGAAATATCCAAATTTTTTAATTTTTAAATTTTTTGTTCTGATCTCTGGGCTGTAGGTGAGTTGATTCCCCAAGAAATATTTGTGTAAAAACACAGGGGAATTGATTCCCTTTTTTTTTTTTTGGAGATGTACGAATTGATTCCTCATTTTTCAAGAGTGAATGTGCGAATTGATTCCCATTTCTTTGGCAAGGTATTTATGAACTGATTCCCACTTTATTTTCTAAAAAAGGAATTTTTCAGGAGAGCGAATTAATATGCACAAAACGATTCTACGACTTAAAATTAGGTTCAGCAAATGTTGGTTTGTTTCAAAATGTGGATTTGAAGCCTACAGAGCAGGTTTCACTCCAGTTCTCAAGAATTGAAATGAAAAATTTTCCCATCTGGATGCGCTTATGCTTGGGAATTTTTTAATCGCAGTTTCGGAAATAAAATTTTACGAAAAAAACAATGGTGTTATTTATTTTGGATTTAAAAAATTATTTCAACACCTTTTTTGTGTTTTTTAAATCAAAATCTCGAAAACTTCGAAGATCTGTGATTTAGAAACAAATGGGAAAATTTTTCATTTCAATTCTTGAGAACTGGAGTGAAACCTGCTCTGTAGGCCCCAAATCCACATTTTGAAACAAACCAACATTTGCTGAACCTAATTTTAAGTCGTAGAAACGTTTTTTGCATATTAATTCGCTCTCCTGAAAAATTCCTTTGTTTAAAGAGGTTGGGAATCAATTCGTATATACGCCTGAAAAAAAGGGGGAATCAATTCGTACATACCATTGAAAAAAAATGGGAATCAATTAGAACCTTTTTCAAAGCTGGAAATCAACTCACCAACTCCTGAATACTCATAGTCTCTTTTGAGATTATAATATGTCCACAAAAAATATCACAGTTTTCCATCAATTTTTTTCTCTTGTAAGTAAGTACCCTATTCAGCATATCCGAGTTTTATTTACGATTCACCGGATTCTGAAAACAAAGGTGAAATTTTTAAGCCATATGATTTGCATACCTATTTCGCCATGAATGCTTAAAACGCAAATTTTCGAATTTTTAGCATATATCAACTCGGTTTCAGCATAAATTTCGACTCAATTTAATCAAACTTTTTTAGAAAAAAAAACAATTTTTCAATTTTTATTTTTCGTAAATTCATTTTTTATGGGGTTTTTGGAAAAAAATTCCCAACTTTTTTTCTGATACGTAGTCGATTTTGAATTTAGAATTGAATTTTTAGTTTATTTTTCATTTCACGGATTCAGCAAAAAACAATGCACAGACTTGTTTATAATCTAAATCAACTCCCAATCGCCATTTTCACAAAACTGAAGGCAATTTTTTTGAAGGCCCTTCTTCGAGAGAACGTTTTAATTACGTATGATCTTATCTCAAAAACCGATACTGATCAAGCTCAATATATTAATTCAAATGAATATGGTGTGTAGCTGCGTACATTCAGCCATTTAATGCTTCGCTGTTATATTATAAACCTATCAGTTTTTCCATCGAAGGAAATCTTTGATCAGAACACAAAACAAAGTTCAATTCCGTAAGTACACAAAAATAAGAATTTCTTTACTTTCGATTGGGCATACCTATTTATAATTTAAATTTCGTGATACGAATGTGTTTCAATTTAGGCAGAAAAATGAATATTACGAACAATATGCTGTTGAAAAAGCCTGAATATCCTATTTCAATACAAGAAATTATAGGCTTACCGAATGTGCCAAATTATGTGAAAAATATTATATGCATACTTTCAACCATTTGCATAATCATTCATTTGTACAAGTTTTTCCGCACTTCAAGACCGCAGAACTCAATTAGCAAAAACCTCGTTTTATACAGATTTCTATTGATCTTGATTTACCTCGGTATTTTCATGGAATTTATAGGCTTTTCATCTAAATTTTTCACGTTTACCGTACTGCATTTATGGCTTACAATTGAATTAATAAAATTAATTATTGCTATGGATATATTTTGGAGTATTCGGGAAATAGCTTTACACCGAGATCAGTCTGAATCTTCTTGGAAAAAGAAATTCACTATTACCCTGATCATAGTGGCTTGTACATCTTTTGAACTTTTATGCTTAAAATATTCGACCGAAAAGAAAATGCTTTCAGATTTTTTCCAGGCCCTACGCGTACTTCGTATGTTACGTTTCATTCCCACTTTAAAAACATTTGCCTACTTATTCCAAATTAATACGGTTGAGGGCGCATTCAACGATAAGTTTTCGTATCTCGTATCAATACGTCTACTTTTTATGTTATTCGTATTTTCTTTAATTGCAATGCTCTCGGAATCAATTATTCTAATGACGAAGTCTTTACCACCCGACAACTTCATTAAAACTAGCTGGATTCTAATTATGCCGTACATGGGCATTTTTAGTTTACTAGGAGAAGGACTGATTTTTGGATTGTGGTTTTCTTTTAGAAATTGTAATTTTAAACGGTTACCGATTGACGACTTAGACTCGAATTTATGTAATGTTCGATCAAATGACCCGAAACAAAAACCTCCGCAGCTAGAATATAAACTCGTTTCGATAGAAATTTTAAAAATATACTACAAATAAACCAATTTTTTGTCCCTCTAGCCTCCGCAACAACTAGCAGTTGGGTAAGTAAGTACAGGTTTTATGATAATTTTTGTTTTATTCGTTCACTTATTAACGTGGCTAGTTGATTTAATCGTATGACTACATATTTTAATTTTTTTCTTTTCAATTTTTTCTTTTTTTTCTCTAGTATTAAAACTTTGTACTCAATAAACGTTTTTTTCCACTTCGATTCGTGTTGCGATGTTGCATAAAACAATTTTTCAATTTATATCTCGTGTAAATTCATTTCTTTGGTTTCCAAATAAAATGAAAACTTTTTTCCGAAATGTGACTGATTTTGAATTCACTTGTCAACGTTATTTTTATTTAATCGGTTCGTAAAAAAAAAACAATGCACATACATTGTCTGTAATTTTTAAAAAATTAAAGCGAACAACAAAAAACTCATTTCGTTTCCACTTTTTGATTTTTTAATGGCGCTGAACCAAACGTGAGAACAGGGGGGAGGGGGGGAGTTTGTTCTCTCCAAATAATTATAAAATTGATTTTTTACCGAGGATAATTATACTTTTGGGTAAAAAAATTTTAAGAAGTGATGAAATTTGAAAAACTTTACGATCGAGGAAGAAAACCAGAAAGAATGCAATGAATGGAAAAAAATTCATCGAAATTGAAAATATTTAATTTTTTGCCTCACGTTGGTTCATAAATTATGGTAAAATATTCCAATAACTCACTTATTTCGTACATGATTTCATTACTTCGAAGGAATTCTAGAGATAGGTACTCACCTAAAACAAAAAAAAAAAAAAACACAAAATAGATTATCGATCAGTTGATTAGAATTCGACATTCAACATTTCTAATTTAAAAAATATTTATTATAATTAAACATTTTGAATATGGAATAAAATTATTTTTCTTTGTCTCATCTCCTTTAATCAATTTTCTCTAAAATCAGTATTGTTTTTTACAAATCGTACCCAAAAATGTGCAAGAGAGGGGCTTAGATTTCGATAAAAATGGGGGAGGGGTCAAAATTCAATGAAAAAAAGTAGTAGCCTGATATTTCAGTGGAGCTGGAGTAGTTAGGGCATTTTCAGTAGGCAAATAATACATACCTATAGATTTGAGCGAAAAAAATTTGAAAAATGACGAGATTTTATAATTTTTTTTTAGTCAAAATTACTGATTTTTTCTGATAAATGGGACATTGACTGAAAAAATAGTAATTTTTGACCGAAAAGTCAGTGAAAAATCAACAATTTTCAATGAAAATTATTTCACTGATTAAAAAAGACAGAAGTTTTGTAAATTTAACTGATTCAAATTTAGAGGGTGGTATGCGAAATTTTTTTAAAAATCATACTTTTCTTTGACATTTTTATAATAAAAAATTTTCTTGCCGACCCTAGGATGTAGGGGGGCGGCTCGAGCCCTCCGAGCCCCCCCCTCGAGTGCGCTTATGGTCTTTTAATCAAATTCAAAATTGAAGGAGTCACAAAGCTCCAAATAATCAAAAGAATTGCCTGAACTTGACATAAAACGTTCATGAAACTGGTTTACAACTGGCTACGAACACAGCATTCCCTTGACTTTTCAGTGCCAGCTTGTCCCATCTACACCAGCGCAACCACAATCACAAACCATTCACAATATTGAAGCTGAATCGGGAAAATTTCATCGCATAAATAGACTTTTTAAAAATTGTTTTCGGATTTCGCGAATGATTAATTGGAATTCAGTAAGTATTTGATTTTTGATGAAAATAATTCAATTTTTTCTTTTTTCCAAAATTTTGATGCAAGCTGAGCACGCTAACTTCATCGCTGCTTGAAAATATCCAAGTTTTTGCCTCTTCATTACCAAATACATATCTAATCTTCTTTTAGAGCGTCGCGTCGCATTCGAAGTTCGTTATTCATATTTCCCATCTAAAATTTTCCCCACAAGAGAAAACTTAGTGTATTTTCCAACTACCCACTTATCAATTCGTGATGAAGCATGTTTAAAAATAACTAGAACCCATATCATTCTTTGATTTAGGTTATCTATCATAAACTTAATAAGAGTACAAAATCGCAACAAGAAATTGAAATAAGATCTACGCAAACAGTATACGTAGATAAGCAAATGGCCGATAATATGATTCATTTCAGAAGATTCAAAGGCTCACCAAATAAGGGCTCAAAAGATCGAAAGCCTTTCGGAATTTCTAGCTTTTTTAAGGTTAGAAGGCAGAAAAATGGGATTTCAAAATTTTTTCACAAAAATATTCGTTAAATCTAGGAAAATTTATACATCTGAGAAAAAAATCACTAGAATAAAGCCTTCTCATTTCGATTTTCCAATTTTTTTTTTATGGTAATAAAACATTTCCGCGTTCAAAAACTCAAAATAAGATATGAATAGATATGTTACGCCTAATCCGTGTAATTGCCGAATTCATGAAATAGGCAAAATTTTTGCCTAATGCATGAATTAGGCAATCGCTTGCCTAATTTATGAAATTTATAAATTCAAAACTTTCTACCATTTTTCTTATTTCAAAAATAAAAATTCAAGATATTTTGGCTTAGAGAACAAACATTCAGCTACATTTCAAAAAAAATTTCAACCAGCTACTTCAATTAGAAAATTTTTTATGCTGCAAAGAAGATTTTTCATTCATTATATTATTCATTCAGTGTAAAAAATTTTCTAATTGAAGTAGCTGGATGAAATTTGCAAGCATCATAGTGAAATTTGGTGGGAAAAAAGTAACTTTAGTAACCCAATTTGGGAAAAAAAGTAACCAATGTATTACCAAAAAGTAACTAAAAACTCAATTTTTAATGGTAAAATTTGTAAAAAAAAAAAAACAAACATGTATGTACTTAATGCAATTATTATTAGGTACTTATAAGCGCTCCCAGAAATTATGTAAGGGAGGGGCTGAGAATTGGAGAAAAATGGGGTGGGGGGGGGTAAAAATTCGTAACAAACTTCAAAATTTATTTTTACATTAGTGCTCGTGAAGTCAGGTTAATTTCAGTGGACAGATGAAAAAATGTAATACAGATAAAAGCGAAGAAAAACTGAAAAATTGCAAGAATTCTCTAAATCTGAATCAGTGAGATGAATATAAATGAAAATCAGTGATTCGCATTGATCGTTTAGTCAAAATTACTGATTTTTTTCTGGTTAATTGAAAATCGACTAAAAAATCAACGACTTTTGACTGCAATATCAATGAAAATTATTTTATTGGTTCAAAAAGGCAGTTTTTATAAAACTTGATTGATGTAGATTTAGAAAGTTATATTCCAATGTAAAAAATAAGAAAAATTATTTTTGAAGAGTAATAAAACGCACTTCTCTGAACACTTTTGAGGTAAAATTTCATTTTTTTATTGAGCTTGGATTGAATCTGCTCGACTCCGGGACTTAATCAGACATTATGCAAGGGCGGGGAAGAATTTGAAAAAAATGAGGGTGTGTCAAAATTCAGTAAAAAAAAAGTGAGTATCTAGCCTACCTACCCTGTAAATTTATATGAAAATCAGTGATTTTTCATTGAAATATTAATCAAAATTACTGATTTTTATTTGACAAATTGGAAATTGATTGGAGTTTTGACTGAAATATGGGTGAAAATTTCTAGTTTTTGATGAAAATTATTTCACTATACTTAACCAAGAGAATGAAAATACACCAATTTTGACTGATTCAAATTTAGGGAATGATAGTGTATTCAAGAAATAGAGGTATCAATGTACTGCCTGAGCGGAGCGAGGGCGAAATTTTTTGAAACAAAAAAGTCTCCAAAACTCGACTAAACCGAAACTAATCAGACACTTTACGTTTGAAAAAATCAATTTTTAGAGAAAAATTGTGAAAAACAGGTAAATTTTTTGAGAAATTTTGGAAAAAAGTAACTTTTAGAGGTAAAAAGTAACCAAAGTAACTTTTGAAGTGGAAATAGTAACCAAAAGTAACTTGTCTCGAAAAAAGTAACCAAGTTACTAAGTAACCACGCTATGATGCCTGAATTTGTTTTGAAATGTAGCTGAATGTTTGATCTCTATGGTAAAATATCTTGAATTTTTTACCTGTGGAATAAAAAAGTGATAGGAAGCTTTGAATTTAGAAATTTCATAAATTGGGCAAGATTCATGCATTAGGCAAAAATTTTGCCTATTTCATGCATTCGGCAATTACATGGATTAGGTGTAACAGATTTAAGCATATCTAAAGGAAATTTTTTAAGGGCATTTCTTCGAGGAAACGTTTTAATTACGAATGATCTTATCTTGAAAACCGATACTGATAAAGCTTAATATATTATGAGTTGAATACCTACGTAAGATGTTTAGCTGCCAACATAAATTTATTTAAAGCTTTGGTGTTGTATTGTCGATCTATTAGTTGTTTTCATCGAAAGAAAATCTTTGACCATAATATAGAACAAAGTTCAATTCCGTAAGTACAAATACACAAAAATAGTGATTTTTTACTTTCAAGGTACATATTTTTCACTCGAATATCGTGATACAAATACGTTTTAATTTAGGTACCAATATGAATATTACGAAGGGTACAAATGCGACTAAAGAAATTCCGGATTTTTTAAAGAAAATCTATTTCGATCCAATGCAAGAAATTATAGGCTTACCGAACGTGCCGAATGATGTGCTCAACATTACACACGTACTTTCAACCATTTGTGTGATAATCCATTTGTACAAGTTTTTCCGGACTTCAACACCGCAGAACTCGGTAACCAAAAACCTCGCCTCGTACTGTTTTATTTTGCTCTTGAATTACCTTTTTACTTTCATGGGCTCTATGGGCTTAACATGCAAGTTTCCACCGGCTACCGCCGAATACCTATGGTTTACGAATGATTTAGCAAAATTTATTATTGCCATCGATATATGGTGGAGTATTCGCGAAATAGGTTCATGTCGACAAATATCTGCGAGTTCTTGGAATAAGAAAATAAATATTTTCTGTATTTTAGTAGCATGTATAGGTTTTGAATTTATATGGTTAAAATTTGTGGGCCTAGCCAATGAGGAGACTGGCGCCGTTCTTTTCGGAGGCATGTTTTTAATGCGTATCTTACGTATTATTCCCATCAGTCGCTCATTTTCGTATATTATAAAATCGACTAAGATGAATGAGGCCGAATTCAACGATAAGGTTTCATTTAACGCACCTATACGTTTACTTTTGATGCTGTGTGCATATTCTTATATTACAGTTACCTATTTCATAATTCTTACAATAATGTGCTTTTTTGAAACTGTTGACTTTACAGTGAAGAACTGTATTCTAATAATTATAGCTTATGTGGAGCTTTTTGGATTATGCGTTGAGGGACTGATTATCGGATTATGTTTTACTTTTAGAAATTTTAAATTCAATCGGTCATCGACCGAAGACTTGAACTCGTATTTACGTAATGTTTAATCGAACGATCCGAAACAAAACCTCCGCAGCTAGATTCAAGTCGTTTCGATGGTTCGAATTAAGAAATCTGTGTACTTCAACGTAGTGCAATAAGTTTTTCGAAATTTGTATTGTAAGTATGTAAATTAGTTTTATTCCGTCTGAAATCGTGATTTGGCACCCCAACGAAAATTGGAGTCATTTGGCATGTACGAACTGGGAAACTGATTTTTACGTGTGTGATTATCGCAAAGAATAATAATTGGAAGAAAAAACTTTTTATTTGAATTGAACATAAATTGAGATAAAGTTGGTTCGTTTTTTCCTTAAAAAATACGGTTTAAGTATTTTTTATAGGAAACGTATAACTTTGTGTAAAATAGCGTAATTTAATCACTTTTTGTTTAAAAAATAAGAGTAAATAAAAATTTTCCAACGATTCAAAGGTGATTATTTGCGTTTGGAAGAGAAAAATTTGAGATACTCCGAAAAATAAGCAAATATTCGAACTCAGCACCCTCAAAAACCTAACAAACGACAGGTCACACGTTATTTTAAATTTTTTTAAATTTTCGCCCCATCAAGGAGGCTACTAGGGGAATTTAGAGAGGCTGGATGAAAAAACTGAGTACATATTCGAAATCAGCGCCTTCGAATTAGTAGTAATCGACGTGTAACTTCACTTTTTCGATTTTTTTGAATTTTGGTCGAAATTGTGGACCCCTGTACCCCCCCCCCCCAGATTTATCTAATACACTTGAAGACCTCAGTTCCAAAAAAGTTCTTAGTCCAAAAGAATAAAAAATAATTTAGCGACGTCATCGGGTGGTCTAGGCAATTCTTCACATTAAGTGTAGAACGTCATACATCCGAAAAATAAACACGTACCATTTTTTTGGGTTTTTCTGAAGTGCTGGAAAATCCCAAAATTTTCTGGAGGCACCAAAAGTCTCGAAAGCCAATGTTTTTGAAGTTTTTTTTCTAGAAAGCCAACTGTAATATTTCAAGACCATATTTTATGGGATTATAGTTTGATATCGTGTTCTCTGTAAGTTGAGTTTTTCCCCTTCCGTACCAACTTTCCCAATTTCAGAAATTAAAAAGGGCATCTTAAAAGTATAGTTTCAAATGTAGGACTCAGTGCCTTCAACGACTTACTTGAATTTTTTGAAATTTGCATCATCAAGTGTCAATTATCTTACACTCTACTCAAATGGTTGAAACTTGTGGTTCACACCGAAACTGAAACGTGAAATCAAAAATTTGTACTTTTTTCATACTTTTCTGCATTGAAAAAGTTTTCAATGAACACAAGTAATTATTTTTGTTGATCAAATTGATACGAAATTTCATACTTTGAACTTTTTCTACATTTTATAAACTTATACAGGAAGAACTTCGAGCAGGGATTGTTGAGTGGCTTGAAAATTAAAAGTTGGGAACATTTTGGGAATTGGAATTTTTTTGATTATTTTGGTACAAAATGTCAAATTTTCTCAAAAAAAAGTATTTAATTACTTCGTCATATTTAACCAAAAATTCGTACTTTTTCAGTACTGGGTATCGAAATTTGAGCTTCAAGGCAAATTTAGACTCCGAAATCAATTTCTATAAAAGTAAAGAAATTTTTATATTTCAAAATCGTTATTTTTTTATTTTGATAGGAAGCTGTGCTTTCAAACATGAAACTGCATACCTCCAAATTTGAACATTTAAAATTTTTATTCGTTTTCAACTCCAAAAGCGTAGGAAGTGATTTTCTTGCAGAGTAAATTTTCCCACATGGTACATCTGCGTTGGGAAGAAAAAAAATTGGGATGCCTTTATACCCACTATTTTCCATATTCTGAGTTGTTTAAAAAAAAAAACAGCCCTTCCCTACAATTTATATTTTTCAAATCCGATTGAAAGGAAATGTGCATCAATGATTTCGGCAGATTTCTGTATAATTTTCGAAGCATTTTGAATGATTTGGTTAACAGATAGGGCCAAAAAACAAAATGGTGTGCGGAATTTGCACCACTTCCACTACTATAATCAAATTAATTTCTACTCGTTATCAAATCTTACAACTATCACCTACAATCACTGCGGTGATTAAATTTCAAATCAGCATGACTCACATATGGATTAAATGAGCGTTATTTTTCATTTGAGGAATTTTTTCATGATTTTTCGTTCGTGTAGATTGATTACATTTCAGTTAAGGTATCACTCTTGGATTGTACCGGTGTTTTTCATCGTTAAAAATTTATATTTGAAATACATATATTCCAAATGTTACATGTTTAATAACACTTGAGCGATTCAGATGATGTTATGAAAAGTAAAAAGTAAATCCTTATTCAGAATACTTGCTGATCAACGTTCAATTCCGTAAGTCAGCTAGAACAATAATTTTTTTTCACTTATACACATTTTTCTCTGAATCTCGTGCTATGTACCTACGTGTTTTAATTTAGGAAGCAACATGAATACCTCATTCTTTTTTGTTCATTCCAATGGGACAGTCACTTTCACTTTCGATGAAAACTCAATATCATGGAAGGAAATTACATTTTTTGTGACAATCGTCATTTTAAATTTATTTTCAATCATTAGCGTAATCATTCCTTTGTCCAAGTTTTACCGAAGTACAACACCGCAGAATTTGGCAGCTAAAATTCTTGCTCTGTATTGTTTTCTGTTGCTTTCGATGTACATTTGCATCTTCATAAAACCAGCAATTTTTGATTACTTATCGATTGTAACTGAATTTTTCAAATATATTATCGCTGCAGATATATGCAGAAGTTTTTGCACAACAACTTCGTATCTACGACAATCTGCGAGTTCTCAGAATAAAAAATTCACTATTTACTGTATTTTAAGCGCAGGTGTATCCTTAGGATTATACTTTGCAACACGTTCAAATACTGAGACTCGCGATTCAAGGTTCCACCTTCCTATCATCAACATCATTCGTATCCTACGTTATCTTTATATACATACGGCATTTCGTCACATACGATCAGCTGACTGCTATGATGCCGAATTCAGTAGAAAATGTTTTCAATGCCTACACGTGCGTGTTATTATAATCAAAGATGCATTCTCTATCATTTCATTTGTTGTATACCTAATTTCCAAAATAATATCTTGCTTTACATTAATTCAATTCTCAACATGTATTGGTAACTTTACACCTATTCAGTTGGAAATATATATCGGGATGTATACATTATTAATAGAATTAATATGTTTATTCCTGGATGGACTCGTTATTGGAGCATACTTTTCGAAAAAAGAATTGATATTAGTCGCCAAATACGTATTTTTGTTTTGTATCTACGTCTTAACCCTGATTTATTTAGATGATTTTACAATTTTGTTTCTACTCATTGCATTTGTATTTATTCGTTGGTTACACTGGCAAACAAGGTAACAGCTCTTTTTTGCATCGCACAGTGGTCCAGGAGACCCCTCAAAACGCGCGAAATTCAGTATAATAAAAAAAGAGCAATAAAAGTGGGTAAAAAATAGTGTACATATAGTTTTTTTGGTCGTAGATTACGAATTTTACAGAAAAAAATTGATTCGGGGCAATGGGGAGGGGGTAGGGGAGGTGCTGAAATCGAAATTCACCTAAAATATCGTGTAATATATCGAAATCTAGGTTTTCGAGGTCGTAGATTAAGAATATGACAATAAACAATTTTTTAGAGGTCATGGGGAGGGGGTGGGGGGGTGCTCAAATCAAAATTCACCATAATATCGCATAGCATATCGAAATCTTGGGTTTCGAGGTCGTAGGTTACGAATCCGACAAAATTTTTTTGTGAAAGTAAGAGGGAAGGGGTGGGGGTACTGAAATTGGAGTTAAACTAAAATATCGTGTAGTAGATCGAAATCTAAGGTATTTTTGCGATTTTAGTAATATAAATTAGACCAAAAGTATAAGTGCCACGCCTCAGCACGAAAAATGTTATAGGTAAAGTGGTAGTTTCAAGTGCTCTGAACACGATTTTCCAATTGGTTTTTGCGTCCGTCTGCGTCCGTGTGGATTATAAGCAAAAATGTGCCTTTTTCAATGATTTTTCCCGTTTTTAGTAGTTTTTTTTTATCTATCAATGTCATTATTTACATGCCGGGAATGTAAAGGGTTTGTAAAAAATGACAATGCTGGAAAAAAATTACTAAAAATGGGAAAAAATCGTTGAAAAAGGCACATTTTTGCTTATAATCCACACGGACGCAGACGGACGCAAAAACTAATTGAAAAATCGTGTTCAGGGCACTTGAAACTACCACTTTACCTATAACATTTTTCGTGCTGAGGCGTGGCACTTATACTTTTGGTCTAATTTATATTACTAAAATCGCAAAAATACCTTAGATTTCGATCTACTACACGATATTTTAGTTTAACTCCAATTTCAGTACCCCCACCCCTTCCCTCTTACTTTCACAAAAAATTTTTGTCGGATTCGTAACCTACGACCTCGAAACCCAAGATTTCGATATGCTATGCGATATTATGGTGAATTTTGATTTGAGCACCCCCCCACCCCCTCCCCATGACCTCTAAAAATTTTTTTATTGTCATATTCTTAATCTACGACCTCGAAAACCTAGATTTCGATATATTACACGATATTTTAGGTGAATTTCGATTTCAGCACCTCCCCTACCCCCTCCCCATTGCCCCGAATCAATTTTTTTCTGTCAAATTCGTAATCTACGACTAAAAAAACTATATGCACACTATTTTTTATCCACTTTTATTGCTCTTTTTTTATGATACTGAATTTCGCGCGTTTTGAGGGGTCTCCTGGACCACTGTGCATCGCAAGGAAAAAAATTTCAATCATTCAAATTGTCAAGGTAGATAATCATTGACGACTTCAATAGATCATTGTGCTTCGAAGATCAGATACACCTTACAATAAGTTTATCCAATTTTATACTTATTATTTGTTTTATTTTTAACACCAAGATGTAAAAAAATGAAGAAAACAATAAACGACGTTTTTCTGTTCCAATTCATATCGTACGGTACCTAATTAATAAACTAAACTATTCCAAAAATGTTCTCACATTATTAAAAGTGAAAAGCATCACAAAGACAAATGAGACGATCTATCGGGCAAAATTGTATAGATACTAAAAATATATCCAAGTAATATTTAAAAATTACAGTTTCAAAGCCAAATTAGACTTCCAGGCATGAAAAACAGATTTTGGGGGAAAATAGTGACTTTAGTGACTTTTTATGAGGCAAAAAGTGACCTATTTTTTGAAAAAGTGACAAATTTTTCGATTTTTTTCATAAATAAATACCCCCCCCCCCCCCCATCAAAAAAAATCATAACTCAAACTGTATTTCTCTCTGCGATAGTGCTAAAAATACTTTTTTTTTCTAAACAATTTTATTAAGGGTAAGGGTGCCATATTCCGACCACTTTTATTTCAAACTTCCACCAATCAAAGACTTATTGAGGTAGAAACGTCAGAAATAGCTTAAAAAATACATTGATCCTTCCTCCACCATCTCCTAAAATTTTGAGCCGATACGATCATTTTTTTGTATTTTTTGTGATTTTTTTATGAGGGAATTCAAAAATTGATTTTGAAATTTTGGGTTCCTAATTCCGACCACCAGCTGATTTCGTCCGCAATGAGCGGAATCTACCCGAAAAGAATTTTTTCACATTCATCTTTCACAGATGAACGAAATGAGACCAAAACAACAATTCTACGAGCTAAAACTCACGGAGAAAATTGGAAAAAACAAAGTCGCATTCAAAACAACAGATTACGGAAGGTAATATAGATGGTCGAGATTAGGGCACCCCAAACAATTCGAACTTTCGTGAAAATTTTTGGCACGTACCTTCAATTGTTTTCAAAAACGATGATTTTATTGAAATCTGACACCATGCACCATCAAAATTCACAATTATGTTGCATGTAAAATTTATTACAAATATTATTCACAATATCAGATCAAAGAATACGTATAAAATTTTTTTCACCTATGCGATTTTGTTTTTTTCAATTTTCTCCGCTAGTTTTGCCTGTAGGGTAGTCATTTTGGTCTCAAATTGTTTATCTGTGAAAAAGGAGCATGAAAAAATTTTTCCCCGGTAAATTGCGTATATAGCGGCCGAAATCTGCCAGTGGTGGTCGAAATTAGGAAGCGGTCGAGATTAGAGCATTTTTACCCTTAATAAATCTTTACTTGAAGCCACGAGTTTAAGAATATGCTTCAAATAACTGAAAAAAACTTTTTTTATAATAATACATTAATTTATAATTATTATAACTTCCGTCTAAAATCAGTTTTTACTGAAAAAAATCGTAATATTCTGCATATAAAAATTACGAGTTCTAAAAAATAAGCTAGTATTTTTTTAGAAATTTAGTATTTTTTAAATTTTATGCAAGAGCGGAAGGCTGTTTGAATGGAAAAAGTGACTTTAGAATGAGAAAAGGAACTAATGACTTTTGGCCAAAAAAAGGGACTTTTAGTGACCAGCCCTGAAAATAGGGGACAAGTTACTAAAAAAAGGTGACTCTGTGGCATGCCTGAATTGTGCTATAAATTTAGCATAATTTTCTTCTAAAGCATCCGCTATTCTTATTCTTCCCTGGGTCCCTTTTATGAGTGGAAATATTTTTTATTCTGGGATAATGAATATTTTCATTTTACAAAATACCTACCTCACAATTTTTTTGAAGTTTTTTCCTGGAAAGTCAACTGGAATATTTCGAGGCAATATTTCCTGGTATTATAGTTTGATATTGTGTCCTCTGTAAGTTGAGTTTTTCCCCTTCCGTAGCAAGTTTCCCAATTTCAGAAATTAAAAAAGGCATCTTGAAAGTAGTTTCAAATGTGGGACTCAGTGCCTTCAACGACTTACTTGAATTTTTGAAATTTACATCAAGTGTCAATTATCTTATTCAAAGGGTTAAAACTTGTGGTTTGCACTGAAACTGAAACAAAAAATTTCTACTTTTTTCCAACTTTTCTGAATTGAAAATTTTTTCAATTGCCACGAGAAATTATTTTTGTTAATTAAATTGATTCAAAATTTCATAATTTTTTCTACATTTTTTTATAAACTTATTCAGGAAGAACTTAGGCAGGGATTGTTGAGAGGCTTGAAAAATTAAAAGTTGGAAAATTTTCGAAATTTGGAATTTCTTTTGATTATACTCGTTCAAAATGCAAAATTATCTTTAAAAAATTGTTTACTTTCTTCGTCATATTTAACCGGAAATTCGTACTTTTTCAATACTAGGTATCGAAATTCGAGTTTGAAGCCAAATTTAGACGGCGAAATCAATTTTTAAAAAACTAAAGGAATTTTCATATTTCAAAAACGTTATTTTTTTATTTTGATAGGAAGTTGAGCTTTCGAACATGAAAATGCATACCTCGAAATTTGGACATTTAAATTTTGTATTCGTTTTCAACTCCAGAAATGTAGGACGAGATTTTCTCGCAGAGTAGGTACACTTTCCTACATGATTTATAGGCGATTATTTGCGTTGGGGAAAAAAATGGGGATGCCTTTGTACCCACTACTTTCCCTAATCTCAGTTGTATCACAAAAAGAACAGCTGCTCTTCCCTTCAATTTATATTTTTCAAATCCGATTGAAAGGAAATGTGCATCAATGATTTGGGCAGATTTCTGTGTAATTATTTTCGAGGCATTTTGAATGATTTGGTTAACAGATAGGGCCAAAAAACAAATTGGAGTGCCGAATTTGTACCACTTCCTCTGCCATAATCAAATTAATTTCTACTCGTTATCAAATCTTACAGCTACATATCACCTACGATCACTACGTTGATTAAATTTCAAATCAGCATGATTCACATATGGATTAAATAGGCGTTATTTTTCATTTGAAGAATTTTTTCATGATTTTTCTTTCGTGTAGATTGGGTACATTTCAGTTAAGGTTTCACTCTTGGATTGTACTGGTGTTTTTCATCGTTGAAAATTTATATTTGAAAAATCGTTCAAATGTTACATGTTCAATAACACTTGGGCGATTCAGATGAAGTAAAAAGTAAATCTTCATTCAGAATATTTGCTGATTAAAGTTCAATTCCGTAAGTTTTATCATTGTACTTTTTTTTTCAGTATGCACATTTTTCTCTGAAATCTCGTGCAATGTACGTATTTTAATTTAGGAAGCAACATGAAGAACTCATACTTAATTTTTCATTCCAATGGGACAGTCACTATCGATGAAAACTCAATAACATGGAAGGAAGTTACATTTGTTGTGACACTCATCATTTTATATTTATTTTCAATCATTAGCGTAATCATTCCTTTGTCCAAGTTTTACCGAAGTACAACACCGCAGAATTTGGCAGCTAAAATTCTTGCTCTCTATTGTTTTCTGTTGCTTTTGATGCACATTTGCATGTTCAAAAACGAAGTAATTTTTTTTCACTTATTAACAGCAACTGAATTTTTCAAATTTATCATCGCTGTAGATATCTGCAGGAGTTTTTGCACAACAACTTCGTACCTACAACAATCTGCGAGTTCTCAGAATAAAAAAATCACTATTTACTGTATTTCAAGCGCAGGCGTATCCTTAGGATTATACTTTGCAACACGTTCAAATACTGAGACTAGTATTTCACCTTTTCACTTTTTTATCTTCAACATTATTCGTATCCTACGTTATGTTTCTGTATACAAGGCATTTCGTTATATACGATCAGCTGACAGCTATGATGCCAAATGCTGTAGAAAATTTTTGCAATGCCTACACTTGCGTTTTTTTATAATTAAAGATGCAATCTTTTCCATTTTAATTGTCGCATACCTCATTTTCGAAATAATATCTTACTTTACTTCCATTCAATTATCAACATTTATTGGAAACTTTACAAATATTCAGTTGAAAATATATATTGCATTATGTATTATTTTATTAGAATTATTAAGCTTACTTCTGGAGGGACTCGTTATTGGAGTATACTTTTTGGAAAAACAATTGCTATCAGTCGTCAAATACTTATTTTTGTTTTGTTTTTACGTCTTAGCTATCTTAGCCTTGATTTATTTTGATATTTTTCCAATTTTGTTTCTACTCATTGCATTTGTATTTATTCATTGGTTACACTGGTAAACAAGGTAACAGCTCTTTTTTGCATCGCAAAGAAAAAAATGTCAATCATTCGAATTGTCAAGGTAGATAATTAATGACGACTTCAATAGATCATTGCGCTTCGAAGATCAGATATTACACCTTACAATATGTAAGTTTGTTCGATTTTATATTATTCGTTTTATTTTTAAAACCATGATGTAAAAAATGAAGAAAACAATAAACGACGTTTTTCTGTTTCGATTCATATGGTAATTAATTAACGTATTCCAAAATCGTTTTCACATTGGACAAAACTAAGTAAAATATATAAAAATTAAAAATTTAAGTCCCAAGGTCAAATTAGACTCCGGAATGAATTATTAAAAAAAGAAAAAATGTTCATATTATATTAAACACATTAAATTGGAAAGCCGTGTTTTCGAACCTCGAAATTTAAATTTCTATTCATTTTGAGCTTCGAAAATGTGTGAGGTGATTTTCTAGCAAAGTTCCTAATTTTTTGTACAAGGCATTACAATCTTTGAAAAAATGAAAAATAGAAACTTCAAAAGTCGAAAATCTTCTTAGTTTGAACTACTGAAAAAAAGATGAGTGCTTTCAAATAAATGATTAAGTCCCAAACATTCAATAAAATCCCCTTCTCTATCTTATGAGATTCTTGCACGAAAAATTCGAAACAAACACGCAGAGAATATAAATGTACTGGCGTAAAAAATTGTAACAATCACCCTCTCTCTCCTCACTGGCGCCCAACTAATTTCAAAGAACTACGGCTAAAAATGTCACACAAACACACCTCCTTCTTCTGGTTCCATCTTATATCAAGATTTTTCTCAGTTCTTTGGCATAGACTCGACAAGTTTGAAAAAGAATGTATTTTTTTCACAAAAAGATCAAAATTTTGCTAAGCCAGAATAAAATTATGATAAGGAAAAATTTGCAAAAAAATTGAAACCTAAAATCTCAGTCAACAGAAAGAACTTGAGATTTCCCAAACCCCTCTCTTAAAAATTGAGAATTTTGTAGCCACTAAACATATATTTATTTTGTCAATGTTTCAATTCTGAAAAATTCAAAAAGATAAAATTCATGGCTCATGAAGTTAATTTTAAAAAACATTGTTACTTAAAAAAATGTCTTCTGAAAGTGGAGCTACAAATTTTTGAAAATACCAATCAATTTTTAAATGGTAAAAAATTTTGATTTTATAAAATTTTTGAATACTGATGAAAATAAAAAAATATATCAAGTTCGAGCGAAAATTTCTTCCATCAAAAAACATATTTAATCCAAAAAATGTATTCATTTTTTTGAATCATTTTAGTTGTATTTTTCAGAAATTTTTGTTCTTTGCAATCAAATTTTGTACTATTTTCGAACCAGTAGACATCTTGCTGATCTTGAAAATTGAAGGGGCAAATGCTGCTTCCAAAAAAAACACGTTGAAAATTTTTTTCAACCATGGCAATAAAAAAAATAGTACTTTAAAAACTGAATAAACTTTTCTCTACGACTTTTTACCTAAATTTAAAATCGAAGGGGCTAAAAAAAGGGTCTAAAAAAATTCTAAAAAAGGAACTAATAAAGAGGATGCATAGTACATTAAAAACTGAAGAAATATTGTTCTCAAAACTTTTTGCCTGACATAAAAAATGAAGGGGCTAAATATCATTCAAAATTGAGAAGATTTGACAATTTTTTGAAGTTCATTCATTTTGAATATCCCGTAGTCCCTTCATTTTCAATGTCAGGCAAAACGTCTACAGAACAATTTTTTTCAATTTTCAACCTACTATCCATTCCCTTGATTAGTTTATTTTTTAGAATTTTATTTTTTGAACAACTTTTTTTAGTACTTTTAATTTTGAAGTTAAAAAAAGTCGTACAGTGAAAACTTGTTCGGGTTTCAAAGGACTTTCCATTCACATGATTGAAAATTTTTCTAACTTGATTTTTTTAGGAGCAGCATTTGTCCCTCCAATTTTCCAGATTGGCAACATGTTCATCTCAAGTTTTTTTCAGTGGTACCCCGTTATATATAGGGTGTTCCATGAATCGTCTGCCAAACCTAATGTTTTGAATATAACCGGGTACTACTGAAAAAAAAAACTTGAGATGAACATGTTGCCTATTTTGAAAACTGAAGGGGAAAATGCTGGTTATAAAAAAATCACGTAAATTTTTTTTTCAATTATGGGAATGGATAGTACTTTGAAAATTGAATAAATTTTCTTCTTATGGCTTTTTGCCTAATTTTGAAATTGAAGGGGCTACAAAAAAAATTGTTCAAAAAAAGTTCTAAAAAAAATGAACTAATCGAGAGAATGGATAGTACGTCGAAAACTGAAAAAAATTTGTTATAAAGACTTGTTGCCTAACATCAAAAATGAAGGGGCTATGAGTCACTCAAAATAAATGAGCTTCAAAAAATTTTCAAATTTTTTCAATTTTGAATAACCCATAACCCCTTCATTTTTGATGATAGGCAAAAAGTCTTCATAGCAAAATTTTTTCAGTTTTCGACGTACTATCCATTCCCTTGAATAGTTCATTTTTTTAGAATTTTTTCGGACAATTATTTTGTAGCCCTTCAATCTTAAAATTAGGCAAAAAGCCATAAGAAGAAAATTTGTTCAATTTTCAAAGTACTATCCATTCCCATAGATTTACGTGATTTTTTTTTATAACCGGCATTTTCCCCTTCAATTTTCAAAATAGGCAACATGTTCATCTCCAGTTTTTTTTCAGTGGTACCCGGTTATATTCAAAAAATTAATGGTTGGTAGACGATTTATGGAACACCCTGTATTAAAAAAAACTATGTATTGCAGACGATTAATGGAACACTCTGTATAATAGTTGCCAAAATGAAAAGCGAGTCCAAGGATAGCGAGGGATTTTTTTTTTAAATAGCAATTTCGACTGAAAAAACTGTATTTTTGGTCAGCAATTTGCCTTTTTCGTACTTTCGTATTTTTTTCGTACAGTTATACACCATTATTTTGTATCATTCGTACTCCCCAGGGAAAAATCGTCAGGCATGAGCAGGCCTGAGCAAGCCAGCAAAAAAGACCATACCTGCTCAATCGCGGCCATTTTTCTGGCCTGCTCAGGCCTGCTCATGCCTGACGATTTTTCCCTGGGTCGATATAAACTCTGAAACCGGATAAAAATCATCTCCTGAAAAAAAAATTCGTTGAAGGGGAAAAGGTGAGAAAAATATCGTCAAAAATTCATCGATTGAGAAAAAATGTCACCAAAATATTACCCAACCACACCACCCAAGCTTCCTGAACCACCTTACTTCAAAATATGCTACGAGACAATAAGATAAGTACACCAATATGGCCCACTTTGAGCCCCCCCAGCTCAACCATCTCTCAATATACGAATACCTGCAAAATGCAAATTTTTCACATCACCCTTTACTTTTCTCTTTCACAGAGCGCAATACCGATACATAATACAGGTTATGTACGCGTATATGTATACACGAGTCGTAAAAACGCTGCATAGAGTTTTTCGCGTGCTAGAAAAACAACGAAAATTACCCCCAATAACCATAAAACCTGCGAGAATTGATTTTCGACATAAATTTTTTCCCATACTAAAACGAATACTCCGGGTATTTCACCGGTACGCGATGGTTCTTGAAATTTTGAATATATTAAACACGGTGCACGGCGCCACGTCCGCCGATCCTCGTTCCAAACACATTTACCGCCGCTCGCGAAAAAAAAAAGCTACGCAACTTATACACTTTCGTACACCAGAGTAAAAAAAAAAGCTTGCGCTATTCGGCACACGTATAATGGATATTGTGTTTTATGTATAGAGAAAATGGTATTAGGAAAAAAAATTACTCTACTTCATCGTCGTCGTATAGAAAAGCCATTAGCACAGCCGTAAAAATAAAAACTTTTCGAGCCAGTACGAGGCGCTAGTCTCCGAGCCCAGTTGCAATGTAAACATTTAACGTAATACAACAACAATACGGGGGCAATATTTTCATTACATTTTACACGTTTTCATCACGTCCGCCCTGCCCTCGTCGGTGCGTTGGCAAAACTTTAGGGAGAATTCGTCGAATTGCGCGTTACCCCCGTGACCCCCTCGTCCATCATAAGCTTGTTAAAATAACACAGAAACGTTGCTCTGCAAAATTTCAACAACTCGTGTTGACTTTTCCATTCACTCGCCAGAGGTTAAATTATATTATCGGTTAAAAATTATTCGATTACGATGAACTTTACCCCGCTGCCGACCTGCGTGGGTGTACTCGGCAGCTCGAACTGTGCAACGAGGTATCGAGAAAGAAAACGTATTCCGGCGAGGGAAAAAAACCCCAACCCTATGTCTCTCTTCGGGGGCCCCGATTGTAAATATTTTTTAATGGAAAAAACTACCACGGCCGTCGATATACCGAACCGTAACGTATTTTCATAAAATTGTAAAATTACGAGCTCATTTGATTCGTTCGGGGAGTTTCTCTCGTCGGTATATTAAATCGCGTTGCGTGATAGGCGATGATGAATTTAGAATCGGCTTGTAAAAAATAAATAAAAAAGTGACTTTCGAAAGCAGAAAAAAAAGGGGTGATTTCTTTTACAAGCTAATGCATTCCCGAGCTGCTATATACCTATCGTTAATTCACCATCATTCGTGATCGCATTAATTTCGTGCCTATTTGTAAACATTCGGTTATGGCGCGAAGAAATAAATTAAATGAGAAACGTTCTGTTTATCTCGAATGATAAAACTGTGTTTAATGAGCTGCTATACCGCGTACACTTCAGCTGAAGGGTGAAAAAACTCACCGAAAGATGGTAGCGTGGTAAGTAAAGTATGGTATACAGCTGTCAACTGTCCAAGGTAAGCCGTAATTACCATAATCAAACATAGGTACCTCGATTGTCATTATTAAAATATGATATTTATACTGTTGGCAATTTGGTACGTCATGTTATGTGGTACTATTCAGTCTTAAATTTTCTTATTCTGACAAATTTCAAGAAATATGAAATCAAATAAAAGTTGACGAATTAGAAATAAAAGACTCGTAAAATATAGAAAAAAAATTAAAAGAATTGAAAATTGTAAGTATTTTGTAAAAGTTCAAAAATTGAAAAAAAAAATCAAAAGAGATGTATTTGAAATGGGAAAAAGCTTCCAAAAAATATTTCATTAAGGTGAAAATTTCGAAGAATTTAATAAAAATTCAAAAGTACCAAACGCTAAAATAGATTCAAATTTTAAAATTCTGTTCGAAATTATACAAAACCTCTAAAATATTAGTAAAATTGTACAAAATATTACGATGATTGTTTAAAATGTATAGTATTCGCGATAAAAATTCAAAACATATTTTTTTGAAAAATTGAAAAAAATTCTTTTTGATTGAAAACGTTTAAAATTCTCCGAAAATGGTTTAAAATAAAAAGATGAAAACGGTTTGAAATGTTATAAAAATTATTCAAAAGATTATAACCCATGGAGAAAATCATTCAAATTGATTGAAAAAATGTTTAAAATGCCATAAAAAAGATTTTTAAAGACGTTAAATTAGTAAAAATGTTTTGAAATCAGCATGAAAATATAAAATTTCGAAAAATTAATTGAAATAGACAAAAAATTCAAGAGGTTTTGTAAAAATAACTCAAATAAATATAATTAAATTACACAAAGTATCACAAAAATGGCCAAAAATGTCCATTGAAAAATTGCCTAAACGTTTGATAAACTAAAGAAGCTCAAATAAATTGGAAAAAAATTACTAAAATTGAGAGAAAATTTTGTAAACATGTGCAGGTACTTTTACATAATTAAATCATTAAAAATCATTGAAAAAAGTACTGAGATTGATTTGAAAATGAATGGTTCAAAAACGTTAAAATTGTAAACAGAAAATAAAATTTTAAAAAAATATCAAAAATTATCAAAACTGAATCCGATTTAAAAAAGGGTAAAATTGTGTAAAAATGGTTCAAAAACGTTAAAATTGTAAACAGCGAATAAAATTTTGAAAAATACCAAACATTATCAAAATTGAATAAAAATTTATTTAAAAATTCATAGAACTCCTTCAAATCGATGAAAAAATTACTAAAATGAATAAAAATGCAATTAATTTTGTAACAATGGTTCAAAAAATTTTCTTATATGCCATAAAAATAGTGAAGAATGTCAAAAATCTATCAAAATTGAGTGAACCATGGTAAAAAAAAACATCAAATTATTACAAAAGGGAGGATAATTATCAAAAGAATCAATGAAACTGATAAAAAAATGAAATATTTCGTAAAAATTATTCAAAAAATTATTCTGAACGTTACAAAAATTTCGAATAATACCGAAAAACTATCAGAATTGAGAGAATTTGGTTTAAATACATTCTGATCAGAATAAACGTTGTAAAAAGTATGAAAAATTTACTAAAACCGTGAACAATTCCATAGAATTGGTTCAAAAAACGTACCATTTTTTAAAATATCGCAAAAATAAAGAATACGGAGGAAATATATTGCACAAGTAAAAATTTCGTGAATTTTTTTTCAAGCATAACAAAAGTTGCAAAAGGATTGAACAAAATCACCAAGTCTGATAAAATGTGAAAATTTTCATAAAAATGGGTCAAAAAACATCAAAATGGCACTAAATGTCATATTAGAGACGAAATTGATAAAATTATCAGAATCGGATGAAAATTTTTTTGAACTTCCGTATAAATTGTTCGAATTACTTATTACGAAAGTTGTATAAAAACCAAAGAAAAAAAAGATAAAAATATGTAAGATCTCCAGGAAAATTTTCAAACAATTTTAAAATTAGCAAAAATTGATCAAAATATTACTAAAAATTTCTTAATGGGTTAAAATTTATCAAATTATCATGGAAGTTGCATAAAACGGTGAAAACATACTGAAATTGAGTGAAAATTAACCTGAAATTCCGGGAAAATGGTTTGAACAAAAACAAGAAAAAAACTAAAGTATCTGTAATCGCGAAAGTGGAAATTGTTTTCAAAAAAATGGAAGTTCGCTAAAAAGAGCCAAAATGTTCCACATGTCAAAAAAATTGGCCGAAATTTCAAAGAAAAAAGTTTCAATGTCCTGAAATTTCAAAAAAAAGTATTTTCAATATTCTGAAATTTCAAAAAAAAAAGTATTTTCAATGTTCTGAAATTTCAAAAAAGAAGTATTTTCAATGTTCTGAAATTTCAAAAAAAAAGTATTTTCAATATTCTGCAGAACCTTGAATTATTTTTTTCTGAAAACTGTTGAAATTTCCTAATTTTGTTCAAGAATTTTTACGATACCTATTTTGGATACTTTTTTGAGATGTTTTAAAACAATTTTATTAATTTCTACACCAATTTTGGCAATTTTCATGAATCGTAGCATTTTTTTCATTGTATGAACATTTTTTTTCAACATATCACGGAATCTTTTTGATTTTTTGTAAAAATTTTTATGTTTTACTATACAATTTTATTGCATTAAATTAATTCTTCCGTTTTTTAACAATTCGAATGAAAATTTAATAAATTTTACATTTTTATTTGCACTATTTTATGAACTTTTACGTTAAAAAAATGGAAAAAAATACAAAAATTTCCTGAGTCTGGGTCTCATGAATATTCTGCGACTTGAATATGAATTTTCATTTGAATTGAACCATTTTTTCTGATTTTTGTATAAGTAATCATCATGACACTGGCACATTCTCACCAATTTTAGGCATTTTCAGCAATTTTAGTGCAAATTTCAAATAATGTACCTATCTGGCATACTTAAAACTTACAAATGAATTTAGAGACATTTTTCGGAAATTTTAGACTACTCTTTGTACTCGAATTATTGAAAAATATTTATATCATACCACAGTACTCCAGAATATTACATAATCAAGGCACATCATCTCGAAAATTCGTCTATACACATAATTCCGACTTCCATTCCCAATTATACTCGAATTTCAGCTTCGTTCAAATATGCACATCATTGTAAACTTACCTAAAACAAAAAAACACAAAAAACTCGTAAATTACAAACGTATACTCGTAATTAACGTTGAAAAGCTACCACGCTAAAAACATTCGAAAACTCTCTCGTCAAAAGTTATGACGACGAAGACGAACCCCCGGAATGAAAAAAGCGTCAGGGCGGGGGGGAAAAAAGCAAACTAATCAAACTTGGCGCACGTTGGTTATCCCAACGCACCGGTGCGAACAAGATTCACGACGAATATCACCGAAGCGAAATAAACTCGAGGTAAAAGTTAGCTTTTTAAAATATTGGAAATTAAGTTCTTATACACAACTTTATAACTCTCGTAACACGAGTCAACATCGGAAATATTTAAAGAGTAACAATTAACCGAAGTTCGCAGCGGGGTAAGAAGGGGGCCCGAAGAGCAGGGATTTAGCATTAGTCAAAGAAAATCCAGATTAAATGCTGATTGACTTAACGAACCGGAGAAGAGAAATCCGTTAGTTTTTCAAGAAGTATAAACTTTTCTGCATTCGCGAAAAAGAATTAATTTAACCACGTTCCGAGCTCGACTCGCGTACAAAAGATCCTCGAGTCGAAGAATTAAATTCAAGGCGTCTTTTTCTTGCTTATATTACGCGGTTAACCGACGAATAATGGCGAAAAAAAGGGAAGCACCCCTAAAAACCGCTGGTTCTTGATTTACTACATCCAAATTGACATCAACGGATGATCTTGCGTATGTAAATTCGATAAGATAGGAAATTAAATCGTTCGCGTGTGTAGATCATATTTTATGGAACGAACCCGAGATCAATTTTTTATTACTCGTCGTTTGGGTTTTTTTCAGCGGGGTCGTAGACGGAGTACGTATATTTGGCTCCATTAGATACCTAGATGCGGCACGATGATCTCATTAAAAACGCTGGTTTCCCGGCAGCGTAAATCCGTATTACGTGGGTTTCAAGCTGGAAACTAAGTTTCGACCGATTCGACTCCGTACACAAAACAATAAGCTAATGATTTTACGAAATGAGTTAGCCTCGGGTAATACTTCGTATTCGGAAATTTCAAACTCCATGCCCGACTCGCCGCTAAACTAACTATTGATTTATGTAGTATTTCGTTCGGTGGTTGAATTATGTGTAAGCGTTGGTGTTTGTTTCCTTAATCGAAATCCACCCTCTACAGGTGCTTCGTGTATTTTATAGGTGTATTCTCCATCTTTTTTTTCTCTATTTGAGCTCTAAGTCTATCTTTTCGGTTTTGTTTAACCCGTACACATTGCGATGGTTAACCAACTTTTTCACACCCTTATGGAGGCGATTTTATTGATGGGGGTTTTGTAATAAACGGCCTTCCACGGTGTCACATAGTTTCTTACTAGCGAGTACCTGGATATTTTATGGGGTGAGAAGGCTTCGAGAAGGGATTTCAATTTAGTAGTTCATTTGTTCGTAGGTATATATGTGTGGCTGACGTTGCAGGTTTGTGTGGGTGAAAAGTTATTTTTTAAGGTGTCTCGAGGAACGATAAAAAAAGGGTTTAAGGAATTTTTTGAGGTATCAGTCATACACGGTCAGGGTTCCAGAAAAGAAAAATTGTGAAATTGACGTCAAAATCAATGAAATCCAAGTATTTTTCAGTGAATTTCACTGGTTTTTTTTTTCAACTGATTTCTTTAAAATGAATTTCTATATATGCAAATTTGATTGTTGATTAATGATTTTCATTGATCAAAAAAAGTAAATAATGATCACATAACGATTAGTGAGATAAAAAAAATATTGCTCAAGTTGAACGGTTGTTCCATACAAAAATAAACTTGCTATTCTTTCTTCAAGACAAAATTCGTGAAATTTGTAAAATTTCTACAAATGTAATAGAAATGATTGTAATTGATAATTCAATCAATTTTACCAATTTTTTTGAGGAAAATCAGCTGTACCTAATTATGTCGTTTTTTCGAAAATCAGTGAAAAATCATCGATATGCAGTCAGAATTGCAGCATAAAAGGAAAGTAGTGAAAACACATTGAGATGGTAATTGATAAGAAAATCACTCAAAAAAAAAGTAAAGTCAACTAAAAATCAATAAAATTCTTTCAATAGGTGTATCAATAAAATTTACTAAAATCCATAAATGAAAAAAATTTCAAAAAATAGGTAAAATTCACTAAAAATTGATAAAATTTGAGAAATTTACAAAAATTTATAAATTTACTGAAAAATAACCCTTGTATTGAACACTGGGGTAAATTTCACCCCAGCGTGCCATTTCAGAAAATCAACTTTTCATGGGCAAACAACTTCTAACCAATCAGCGACTTGGGGAGGGGAGGGGTAAAATATGAAAAATTGTAGGTATCCATTATTTTGAAAAATTTCAAAAAATAATATTCCATAGTTAATTTGCCTTAAATTCATTCAAAAACAGTAAAACTTGCTTTAAAAATCATCAAAATCCATTGAAATCGATTTTACTCACAGGAAGCAAAATGTACCAAAAATTGACAATATCTTCATTGAAAATTCGAAAAATTCACTAAAAATGATGAAGTTCATTGAAAATCAGCGATTTTTTTCTAACAGCAAATCCACAATAACCTATAAATTAATCTGCTAAAATCAGCGAAGTAAACAGAAATATTTAAAACCAATCGTTAAAAATCAGAAAAAATTGGCCAAAATACATCGAAATCGCTGAAAGTAGGTCAAATTTACCAAAAATTGGTACAAAACTTACCATAACTCATCTAAATTAAAAATTGGTGAAATTTACAAATCCTGAGAATATGCATTTACATATATAAAATAATCGAATTCGCTAAAAATTAATGCAATTCGTCCAAAATCGGTGAAATTTAACAAAAATAAATGAAGTTTAATGAAGTTTAATGAAGTTTAATGAAATTTAGAAAATTCACCCAGAATAATAGTAAACTTTCTAAAAAGAAGAATTCGTTCAAAATTGGTAAAACCCTTCACTAAAAAATAAATCACTAAATTTACTTTTTGAAAAAATCCGTGAAATTTTTGGAAATCTAGTAATATTTTCTCAAATAATTGTCATGTCTAACTTCAAAAATTAGTAAAAATTCATAAAAAAAAGGTGAAAATTTATAGACTCATTTTTTATTCATGTAATTTCACTGTATTCCTCAATGCTGCAATTGTGACTTATATCTGTGACTCTTCAGTGATCTAGAACGGAAATACGAAAATTTTTGATCAATTAATGGCATACAGGGGCGCACTCAGCCCCCCCCCCCAGCTCGACAAGGAGATTTTTTATTATAAAAATGTCAAAGAAGAGTATGATTTTTAGAAAAAAATTTGCCCTCGCGATTTTAGTACCTATTTCTTAAATAAACATACCACTCTTCAAATTTGAATCTGTTAAATTTGCAAAAATTCTGTATTTTTAATCAGTAAAATAATTTTCATTGAAAATTGATGATTTTTCACTGATTTTTCGGTCAAAAATTACTAATTTCTCAGTCAATGTCCCATTCATCAGAAAAAATTAGTAATTTTGACTAAAAAAATCATTAAATCTCGCCATTATTTAATTTTTCTTCGCTCAAATCTGTATTTGCCTACTGAGAATACCCTAACTACTCCAGTTCAACTTAAATACCAGGTTACTTCATTTTTTCACTGAATTTTGACACCCCCCCCCCACACAATTTCTGGGTGCACCAATGATGGCATTGGTTGGATTTTTTCATCTTTTTTCTTCTTCGAATTCAAAGGGTGGTTAATAATTATGATTTGTGAAATTGAACATCTTCACTGAAAATTAGTGACCATTAGTGATGGTTCAGCAGATGTAGTCACTAAATTGTTACCAATAATCGATTTGCAGATTTGTCTCGTAAACTTCATGAAAAAAAAAAGGTCAAAAATCGATTACAAGTGGTCTCAAGTCCTAGCTATCAAATTTGAACAATAACGGAGGTCATTAAAAATTTTAAAAAGAAATTTCTATGCTTCAGCTTTAATATTTTCTCCTGCAAAGTTTTATTCCAAGCCAAAAGGCCTCCTTCAACCGGATAGAAATTTCAAATGAAATTCATTGACAACAAAGTAAGAATTGTTCCTAGCTTTATTAAATTCCACTTTGAAAAATCCAATTGAACTTTTGTCTGGAATCTTTTGTAAGTATCCACGTATACCTAAATAAGCCTATTTTAATGAACTTACATCATTTTTGAAAATTTTCGACGACTTTTAACTCAAGCTCTACAATTTCTGAAGAGTTGACCACAGAGTTGAATTAAATTTTGAAATATCTCCACTTGGAAAATACCTACCGATTCTGCTTTCGACTCATCAGGACATCATTTCCAAACCCCTCACGCCCCTCGTTTCGCATTAGACTATTCCAAAAACCGTATATACGCGACCAGCCCACACCATCCCCTTATTTCTCTCTCAACGACGTCGCTTCGACCAAAAGAACGAATTTCGACGAAGCAATGAAAAGCAACGCATCTTCCCTTTGTTCCGGAAATTAAAATCCGCACGATTAAAAGCAACACGAATCTGCTTTGTTATCCGGTCTCCGAATGTTGCTGAACTAACGACTACCACGACCCAACATACAGAATCGCAGAGACACAGCCGAAAAAAAAAACACTAAAAAACCCCCTCATCATACTAAGTAAGTATTATGATAATTTCATACACAAAAAAGCCTTCCAGGAGCCGCTCCAACCGCGGTATAAATATAAAAACGAGAGAAAAAAACCGCCGAACCAGGGACGATGAATAACTAAACCAGATGTACTTTCAAGTGGCCCGTTATTCATTCGAACAATATACGAAGAGATTCCGCAGCCGGGTAATCGACTTTAATCAAAACCATATTAATTACTATAAACTATACGTAATTAAATGCACCACTGGCTGCGTTTACCGTTTGGAAATCGGACATTTAGCCTGAGAAAAGTTCATCGAATAAATCACCGCCAGAAACGGCTCGTACCTGTGCCCCATCCAACCCCTACCCCACAGCATCGGTCCGGTAATTTGTGGGATGTAGTTCGCTTTAATAAACAAATAAATTAACGTAAACATTAGTTACAATTTATAATACATTTTTATTACGCTGGAGAGTATTTTTTTTTCAAAATGTACGGTCCGCCCGGGCTTAAATCTTCTCGCTGGCTCCACCCGCTTCCCCGGCGCCTCGGTTTACACGGCTCTTTGAATTATTGCTTAATATTTTGATTAGATAATTTTATTATAGCAGCAGCGCGTACTCGACTGGCTCATCGTGGCGCGGATTAAACGATGAATAACGAAATTACGCCGAGTATTATATTTCCATTTTGTTGCAGGTTAGGTACGTAGATCGTATGGAAATTTTATACTATCTCGAATGAACATCCTAGAACGCCGCAGCTCGCTGTTCCAAATAGAAAAACTCGATACCATACGCGTCGAATTCCAAATACCTCTGAAGAGACCGCAGGCTTCGAGCTACCGTAACCATGGTCCATGAAGTTGGCCGGATGACTTTGAAAATGTGGTTTGATCTCGCAGCTGTCCAGCAGGAAAAACTTAGAAGCTCGTAAATTTCGATGATTGAGAGAAAGATCGATATTTGTTTATAGTACATTTGATAGGGGAATATGACCAAAAGAAAAATTCTACTGAAGATTTTTTTGCTAGAAATTACCATGCCCATGCCCTGAGCAACATATGAAAACCGATTCCCGGACACCTTCCCAACACCAGTTACGTGAATGTCTATATTTTCCCGAATGGCCATTTTCCAGAGAATGTTTTTGAACAAGAATGAGAACGATGAGAAAAGAACAGGAACCTCTCTTTCTCGTTCCTGTTCTTTTCTCATCGTTCTTATTCTTGTTCTCATTCTCAAAATTTTTGGTTCTTTGTTCTTCGTTCTCGTTCCTTCTCTCAGCCCTGGAATGGGAACAGGAATGGAAATGGGAACAAAAAATATATATACCTAACATTATTTGAGGATGAATGAAATAAAAAAAAAGAGCTTAAACCTAAAAATAAAAGAACGGAACCAAAACAAAAACTTAGAACAAAAATTGCATTCTTCAAGATTCGAATCAAAACAAAAAATTGAAATGTAGAAAAACCAAAAATAAATGAAATTGAAAGACACAAAGTTCTGTTCTTTTCCGTTCTTTTTCATTCTTACCTACTTTCATTTTAATTCAATTGAATTTAATTACATGAAGGGTGAAGTGAAGATTTAATTTTGATTTTTAATTGAATAAAACTGAATAAAAATTAACGAGCAAAAAAACTTGAAAAACACAAGAAGCGGAAAATAACGAAAAAGAACAGTTAGGGAATATAGCCTAAAACAAAAATATGAGAAGAACCCATACAGAACTGAAACAAAGATCCTGTAAATGAAAATAACAGGACCAAAAAACCAAAACCGAGAAGAAAATTGTATTTTGGAACAGAACCGAATGAAACCCAAATAATTCTATTCTCATAACATTGCTTGTGAGTCTTCTTGATTGTACTCTCATTCTGAATCAGTTAAAAGTCACTGATAAATAGTCAGAATTGCAGCACAGGAAAAATCAGCAAAATTCACTGATTTTCAGCAAATTTTTGCTGATCTTTCAATGATTTTCACTGATTTTTCAATAATTTTACTGATTTTCCAGCAAATTTTATAAATTGTACTGACTTTTCAGTGAATTTCCACCAATTTTCCAGTGATTTTTCTCACTCATTTGTTTTTTAGTAAAAAAGTTTCACTGATTTTCTCCTCTGCTGCAATTCTGACCGTTTCTCAGTGATTTTCCATAATTTTTACTAATTTATAGTTAAGAGAGTAATAATCATATGAACCGTGTTAAATCAAAAGCGACCAAGCGACATAAAAAATTTCACCAAAAACAGATTTGAAAGTACGGTAACTTCTGAAAAAGTTGAAGAAAGGATGATAAGTATGAGAAATATGTACTTTAGTAACATTGATCTATCTATCAGTAATTTACATGTTTAGAAGCTTATTCTGAGTTACCAGGGGAAAAAACCGTTAAAATCTCAGCACTTCCAATTTTGTCGCTTAGTCGCCTTTTGACTAAACGTTAACATGATTCATATAAAGAAGCAAATAAATTATGTCAATATAAAACGAATGATTGGTGATGTAAGATGTAGTATTACTTGCTTGCAGAAAGTGAAACATATACTCCACAGGGATCATGGAAAATCAGTAAAATGATTGTAATTTATCAAAGTTGGGTTAATGTGTTTTCTCTCTTATAAAGTTACTATTGGGAACTTCGTTAACCCTTTCACTGCCAACCACAAGATAACTCGTGACCAGCAAATTCCAGTGTTGTGCCAAAGCAATTTCTCAGAATTTTATTGACGGATTATACTTTGTTTGATATCAATCTACTTATGAAGTGATAATGAAAGCATTTCCATTAAAAAATAACATACAAATAATCTTGTGGTCGGCCCAGGGCTGCAAGAACGATGGGTTTTTGGTTCTCGTTCTCATTCTGTTCTCCAAACTTTTGGTTCTTTGGTTCTTCGCTCTTTTTTTGCTCTCAAAAATCGTTCTTGTTCTCGTTCTCGCTCTTTTATGATCATTCTGTTCTCGTACCTGTTCTTTTCTATTCGTTCTCGTTCTTTCAACTCTTCAAAATTGTGTTCTCATTCTCGTAATTTTTGGTTCTTTTTGGTTCTTTTTGGTTCTTTTTTGGTTCTTTGCTTTTGGTGTTTTGGTTTTAGTTCGTTCTTTTTTTGGGATCTTTATTTATTACTATTATTGACTTCTTGAGTTTTCTCCTTTTCAAAGTAACCCAAAATTAAAAATTAAAAATTAAATTACAAAAAATAACACCGCCAAGACTAACGAAGACTAAACTAACAAACATGTCCAAAACGTGCCGAGCACCCAAAGTGCCGTTACACTTTGAGGATAAGTGTGAAAACAAAAACCATTCAAAATTCTTTTAAAAGAACATAAAAGAACAAGAAAATTGTCGTTCTCGTTCTTGTTCTTTTCTGATTGTTCTCGTTCTTGTTCTCGTTCTTTTACACTCACAAAGTTTGTTCTTGTTTTCGTTCTCGTTCTTCAAATTTTTGGTTTTTTTTGGTTCTTTGGTTCTTCGTTCTTTTTCGTTCTTGCAGCCCTGTGTCGGCCCAGAGAAAAAAGCATACTCTCTTAGCGCAAAGCAGGAGATATCTTTTAACAAATACATGTATCCAGCAAATTCCAGTGTTATGCCACAGCAATTTCTCAGAATTTTATTGACGGATTATACTTTGTTTGATATCAATCTACTTATGAAGTGATAATGAAAGCATTTCCGTTAAAAAATAGCATACAAATAATCTTGTGGTCAGCCCAGAGAAAAAAGTATGCTCTCTTAGCGCCAAGCAGGAGATATCTTTTAACAAATACATTTGTATTTGGCCAATGAACCATGTTAAGTCAAAAGCGACCAATCGACAAATTTGAAAGTGCGGAGATTTTAATGTATTTCTCACTGAGAACACAAAATTAGCTTCTAAACACATAAATTACTGTTAGATTAATGTTACCCGAGTTCATATTTCTCATACTTTTTATTCCTTCTTCAACTTTTTCAGAAGTTATCGCACTTTCAAGTTTGTTTTTTGGTGAAATATTTGATGTTGCTTGATTGATTTTGATTTAACACGGTTTAAATAGGATGTTGTATCTGCATATATTCACCAACTACAAGTATATTCGTACCTATTTTTCAATGGTAAAATGTTTTGACATCATCTAGAGAAGTAAAGATAGAAACTGTAAAATTCAATTTTAGCATTCTCATAAGTTATAATCAGTTGATGCATTTGCGTTGGTTTTGCAATAATAATATATGATTTTTCAAATGTGAATATAATCAACTTCTAATTATTGTAGCGCTATACAGTTTTCACAGATTGGTAGCTAATTTGCCAGGGAGTAGGCATTCTCCAAATATTAAAAATGTGATACGTAGAACGAGTCAAAATAAATGGACCTATTAATTAAATATTTCCATTGGAAACTTCAAAACAATAGTAAGTACAATAATTTTTGTATTTTTTAGGTTTTTTCCATTACCTACATCCCTGTGTGTTTTTTGTCTTGTTGGGAATTTCACAACAATTTAGTACCTAGGTCGTATTCCGCTATCACATGCATAATCTATTATAATAAAATTTGGCTAGTTATAGGTAATAATTTTAAAAAGTTCAATTATTTTAGTGTGTAAACTCATTTGTAAAATAAATATCGAAACTAGATCATCAAAGTTTATTTCTTAGCTCTTTCACCCCCCCCCCCCTCTCTTCCACATCAGTTTCCTTGATAAGATAAAATTAAAAAAAAAGTAATGAGTGACGAATCGTTTGTTAGGTTTTTGAGGGGTCTGAGTCCGAGTATTTGCTTATTTTTCGGATTCAACCGTTCAGAGCCCCCTAGCCCCCCCCCCATTTAGAGAAAACGTCAGCCAAAAAATGAAAATAGTGTGATGCACATCGATTCTCACTAATCTGAGGTCGCCGAATTCGAAAGTCGATTCAATTTTTCGATCTAACCCCTACCCCCAGTCCTTCTCCAATAACAAAACATTTAGGAGGGGGAAGGATTAGAGCGAATTTTCATATCATTTTCAGGGCATGATCCTAGACCATTTCCAGTAGAAAAACCTAAAGTTGTATTTGTGACCGGATCCACCTCCTCTTAGAGCTATATCGACTGTACTGTACGGATCGAATTCCAAATACTTCTTTACGAGACCGCAGGCTTCAAGCTACCGTAACCATGATCTATGAAGCTCGCCGGACGACTTCGAAAATACCAATCGCGCTCGCAGCTGTCTCGGAACAAAAATTTAGAAGCTCGTAAATTTCGATGATTGAAAGATCGATATTTGTTTAAAAATTAGCTTCCAATTCGGAAAAGACCACCTTAGTTCACAGGCTTCTGGGTTCCACATCGAGCAGATACACTCCAGGCTGCGAAACCCAGCGGTAGATGATAGATTGGTCTCGTGCATTTCATAATTCGAAGCTCGGCACATGTCTAAGCAAACAGCCAGGTACGCGAACACAGAAGCGGCAAATTGCGCAGCCGAATTCCATTAATCACGTATCCGTTGGTACGATACTGAATATTAAAATTTCACGCCGGCTCATACCTCTCTCGCTCGACATAGACACACATATGGCGCCTAAAAGCGTCTCTACGGCCATATTGCGATTTTCCCTACCCCGGTGGCCTCCTCCACTCCATATCCGAGGCACTTCGCATGTGGGTACATTTGTCACACGACATCGTCTCTCAGTACTGCCTCTACCCTTTCTCAGCATCTCGTACAAAATGCTAATCGAATATAAACGATTGATATTTGATTCGATCCGTGTGCATATTGTACCACAGATTTTGTTATCGATAAACTATCGAAGACGCGACGCGTATATTAATAGCGTATTTTTTCTTCCTACATGTCACCGGAGTCTTCCCCGATGCAGAACACATGACGACGTGCGGCCACAGCAGCGTTCCGTAACGTAATAAATATTAATACGTGTCGTAGTCGAGACGTAGTTTCATAAAATACAAATATTTTCGCCCCGTTATGGCGCTGGAATATGCACAGAGCTACAGAAACACAGACGGAGAGCACCCAACAAGAAACATCGAGGCGAGCGAAAAAAAAACACCGTACTAGGCGTACTTAATATTAATATATCGCGAAGAGTCTTTTTGTTTTTTCGTTTTGTTTGCTGATGAAAAGTTTTTCCTCGGATGGAGTTGTTGGCTTGTTATTCTTCTTCTTCCTCGAGTGCCTTTGCAGTGCTGCTGCGTTGCTTTTTAGGCGCTTTCGTGCGAGTGGAACGTGTATGATATGCCCACTCAATACGTATTACATATTAACTTTTTTCAGACTGTTTCGAAGTGAGCAACTTTAGAAATGCTGAGTTAACGTGCTCGACGAAATTTACGCATTCTTGGAGAGAAAAACGAGCTAATTTAATATTCCATGTCTTCGTTATTTATTAGGCGTTTTTTTTTCAATAACTGCTTATAGATTTGTCATTGTGAAGTTGAATTCGATATAAGTATTTCGAAGTAAAATTCGCTGAAATGTGGAATCTTTTTTATACTGATGCGGCGAAGAACCGAATTTGGCATTGAAAAAGGGCGAAAATACAAAATTTTCAAGTCGGGTGGAATTTCTTTCTATAATTTTTCAATTCGATCTAGTTTTTCCAAATCGATTATGTAAAATGTATCAATTTTCTAACACGACAATTTTTTCCAAAATCTGAATTTTCTTACAATGGCAGGAGGAAAGCTGCCTTATGCTTTAGAATAGGATCGAGAAAAAAGCAGCGAAGGCATTTTGTACTTCTCCACAACAACAAATTGGATTTTTGGTTGAAAGAAAATAATACATTATTGTTGAAAAATTCTCAAAAAAATGAGATTTCTTGAAAAAGTATGAGAAAAAATGCACGTTGAGTAGAAAATTTTAGAAAAAATTCAATTTTAAAGGGAATTTTTCAATTTTTGCCCTCTCCCCATTTCATACATCCAGATTCGATTCGTTCCTGTCTTGCCCTCGTGTGGTCTGAGCTTGCATAATAATTGGAATTTAAAAATAATTTGTAAGAAATTGGCGCGAAAATTCGTTTTTTTTCTTCTCAATGTTTTTAGAAAATGACGTAACACTTAGGTATGTAGATTTTAACCTCTTTTAATCAGCAGAAAGTTGTGAGGGGGCGGGGGGTTGAATGTAACACTCTTCATAATATCATAATTATTTTAATCCAAGGCAATATTTTTGAAAACAATAAAATGAAGAACTCTCCAAAGTTAGATACACAAATTTGATCTTCTTTCCTCGAGACATAATTAATTTTAAATTTTAAATTAGTTTATTACTTACCACCAAATTTGTGCAAAATATGGCACGTGTAATTTGAATGAAAGTTTTAAAATGATCAAGTTCAGAAAAATCGAAAGATTGACGAAGAACCCTAAAAAATCGTAATCATCCATAAAAAGTTGGTAAAATATCGTAAAATTAAAAAAAAACTTCAAAGTACCCGAGTTGAAAAAAAAAACAACGAGAAGTTGAAGAAATATTAAAATTATAAAAAGTATTTTCACCATTTTTTATACGATTTTTTTTTTCTAAAATTGAAATGTTTGGAAATGAAAAATTCTTGAAGAAAAATGACACTTTTCGTTACAGAAATTTTAAATGTTGTGCAACAGGAAAAATTTCACGCTGCTCCCACTAAGTAAGTACAAATTTCATGGACAAAAAATTTCGATCGAGATAAAAGTACTCTTCCCTCGTATATCGATAATTAATGCTTACACTCACATACAGGGTCAAAAAATCTGGAAAAATCGAGGAAAATCATTTCCGAAAAAAAATTCAACACCACTATTTTGATTTCTTGTAAATTTTTCAGTGACTAGGGGAGTGTGTGGGGGGAGGGGGGAGGGGGTAAAAAACTCAAATTACCAAAAAATCGAGAAAAGATCGAAAAATTCAATTTCTGAATTTGGAAAGACACCATACAAATGAGGTGAAAATTGTTGAACTTGAAATCGTTGAAAAATTTCAAAACGAGTGATTTACACACTTACTCAATGCAATATGAAAATTGACTGCAAAATGCATCAAATCCTCGAAATACTGTCAGAATGTTCAAAATATCGTCACGATTGGTATAAAATAATAAAAAACAGACGATTTTTTTTTTTAATTTAATCAATGTTTTCAACAAGTTTTATTTTTTTCCCCATTTTTTCCCCATTTTGAATTATTTTTAATGATACATAATTTACTGTTTTTGGGCTTCATTTTTGCAAAAAATGTTTAAAAAATATTTTACAATTTTTACAAAATGTAATACTCATATGGAAATTTCAATTTTTTATAGAATTCTAGAAGTGAACTAGGAAAAATTTTGTTCAATTTCACGATACATTAATTTCAAATCATTTTTCTATTTGTGAGCCTGGATAAAGGAACCTCCCTAGGGGTCAAAAATTGGTTTCTTAGTTGACAAGAATTTTGGGCCTTCCAGAAAAAGTAAAATCAGGGGAAACCTCAACTCAAAAACTTATTTCTGACGCCTAAGGATGATTTCTATATCCACTCTCTCAGTTAAAAATCAGTGAAAATTATCGAAAATCATTGAGAAACAGTCAGAATTGCAGCAAAGGAGAAAATCAGTAAAAAATTTTCACTGAAAACAAATCAGTGAGAAAGATCGGTGGAAAATTAGTGAAAATTCAATGAAAAGTCGGTAAAATTTATGGAATTTGCTGAAAAATCAGTGAAAATTAGTGAATTTTGCCGATTTTTCCTGTGCTGCAATTCTGACTATTTATCAGTGACTTCACTGATTCAGAACGATAGAGCAGGCTCACATATCTCGAGTACTTTAAATAAAATTTCGAGCAATTTGCAAAATTTCATCAATTTCAATATTACTATTTCATTTATTTCTGAATTTTAATCAGGCAAACACTCCTAAGTGCTAAAGGCAGGACTTTTCCCAGAAGAGAGATCCAGACCAGATTCAGAATTTTTTAACCGAATTTTTTGTATTTTCTCAAGAAGGACTCAAAATTTGTACGTAGCAGCCAGCAACAATGCCGAAGTCAAAAAACAAAAAAAATCGAAAATTGACCAAATTCTTGCATTCAAGTCCCAAATGACAGATATTTAATACAAAAGGAAAACAATATTGTCCAAGTGAAGCGAGGGTGAATTTTTTTCAAAATTAAATTTTGAAAAGCAAAAATCACCTTTTTTTTAACACCTAAATAATCATTTTTGACCATCAGGAGAAAAATATCAGCACAGAATTTGTACCTTTTATTTTAATATCCAGAAGACTACATTTTACCCAATTATAAAATTTTTGACCTTGCAGTCACAATAATTCTTTTTTTTTTAAATTTCGAGCAACTTTAACACCACTGAAACGCTTCCTTAGCCTAAATACCCCAAAAGCCACAATTCTGACAAGAATTTCGGCCGGATCATTTATGAATAAAAAATTCCACCTAAAGCGAGATTTTTACATTCCTGCCTCGCTACGTTCTCGCCAAAGCCACATGTAAAAGTTACACAAAAGTTGTACTTTTCTCCTTCTACTATTCAGTCTACTCTCTTCTCTTTTCTCTTTGTTAATTCATAATATCATTTTAATTTCAGATACGCTCGCTCGTTCTTCCTTCATCAATAATTTTTCTCGTCTAAAACAACCCAAAACGGCGGTATTCGAAACACCCTATTTTATCTCGATTACATTCGAGCATTGTAACTTTATAAGCTCGCCAGAGTAAATATCTAGGTTAGTGGAATCAAGCTAGAGAGCTAGTTAATATAGTCGACTTCGTAATACACAATACGACGAGGCGCATATCAAAGTAAAACGACCTTTTTGGGAGCAACTTTATATAACGTCGTCGTATAGTCTTATGCCAAAAGTCTCTCTGTCTCTCACATGTATTACGAGCAATACCAAAGGCTACGTAGGTCGTAGGTATAAAATACCTGCCGGTGATATAGTTTTACGCGAAATTACGTGTACACGCAATGCTTCAATCTTTTTAACAACATTGGGCCAGCAGAGGCGTCGTCGAAGGCTTTTTTTACCTTTTAAATACGCTGGGAAATAATTTCGTTACATTATTGTTATTATTTTTGTGTAAAACGCTTATTACGTGTACGCGAGATTCGTCCGTACAAAAATGATTTTTTTTTCGGAGTCCAAAAAACCCCCCAGAACTGTTACGTTAATTGAAATTCGAAAAAAAAAAAACGAATAATACGGAATAAATAATAAAGTTTACAAGGGGGTTTACGTTGGTCACGCAACATCACCGTATCAGGTGTAATTTTACACCGTATAATTAAATGTTTTAGTATATACAGTTTGAATATTATTTAGCATCGTGAAATTAAGGTAAAAGGTACGGTGCAGTACACTGGCATCGTGTATAAAACTGTCAAAGGTATATGCAAGTATCCCTTTGGCCGTCAAGTCTGCTCTATGTTCGCTACAATTCGCTGGTATCGCTATTAATTATTTTCACTCGGCGTCTGCTTCGTAGCAACGTCTTTCGTGAGCTTTCGCGAGTCGCAAATGCAACTCAGACGTCGAGAGAAAAATTTCCTTCGCAAGGACCCACGTAAATGTCGACGTCGTACGAGCACACACCTTATACTTTGTTAATCCTTCGACGTATACGAGGCTTGCGAATCAAATTAACGAAAATAGAGCGCGCCGCCGACGCCGTAGCTGGTATAAGTTTATTACTACACGGGAGCTTTTCAGTTCATTAGAACCAAAGTTTACTATAGCGCTGTGCTCGATTAATGGGTATTACAGAGTCGAAAGACAAGCGCAACCTAACGATACAAGAATTACCCATTAATTTATTATCGCGTACCCCCTTTATTTATGCGTAATGGGTGTATTTTACTTCCGTTTTCGCGTATATACGTACTCGCTAGCTAGTACGTGGTTCGCTGCGATGCGATGTATGCGTTGGGTACACGAGATTCTATACAAGGCGCCGAAGAATGTTTCCTTTTTACCTGGATTTATAGTATGGCCTTATAACGATTGTACGTTGGTTTTTTGTCGCTGGGTTTCCGTTCGACGAGGATTTTTTCAGCGATGAACGAGGGAAGGGGCGAGGTATTGTTGGGAAATTTTTTGACGATGTGGAGTTTGAGGATAAAGGGTCTGATTGGTGTGCTGGTTTTGTGCGAAATGACTGCAGCTAGATTTTCGGTAAGTTCGTTTGTAGCTGACTGGAGTATCGTTTGGTCAATTTGAATTTTGAAAATTGTTTCGTCAAAATAGAGGCCAAGTAATGAATTACACAGGCCTGCATTTTTTCAACTTTTTCCAGAGTAATCAACGCTGATAGGTGATTCTGAGCTATTTTTTAGGGTAAAGTCAAGGTAAATAGATACTACGTATATAGGTAGTCTAGATCGTTGTTGTACACACCCGGGAGCTGAGGAAAGTGCAGGGATAGTGACGTCAGTGGTTGAAATATGTCTGCGCATGCTCCGCGAGGTCAATGCTTCTCTAGTTTTTACATTACGTAAATCAAATGTAGTGATTATAACCTGCACCAGGTCCAGTGTCTATAGTGTAGTGATAAAATTTTTCAACCAGTGACGTCAAAACATTCACACTAGCACACAAACTCGCCGATCTAGACTACCTATATACGTAGTATCTATTTACCTTGGGTAAAGTTCGAATATGATTTCAGTTTTCCTCCATCTTGCCAGAATTTCTTCCAATTTGAATTTTTGATGAATTTTTTTTTACACCTTTAAGTCGATTTTATGAGCATAGGAAGGGTCCTACGCAAAAAATTTATAGAACATAAATTGTAAAGCGTGAAATTTCCCATCAGAAGAGTTCAATTAGTTTATTTTTCTAAGAAGCTTGGTTTTCGAGACATTTTCAATAAGAGATAAAAGTTGAACTTTGAACTTTCGACTGAAATATCTCGGAAGTTTGAATTTCTAAAAAAAAACTAACTATACCTACTCTACAGAAAGGAAATTTTACGCTCTAAAATTTAGGTTATATTCATTTTTTTGGTTGAACCTTCCCTTTTCTCAGAAAATTTTCTTCAAGGGTCAAAAGTGATTCAAAAAGTGTAAACAAATTTTCAACAAAGAATTTAAATTGTGAGAAATCCTGATATGTTGGAGTTTTTTCATTATTTTTCTCGTGATCAGCGCAAAAAATACTAAGTATATAAATTATCCATTGAATTTCAGACAGCATTTTCTATGTTGACCTGTGTTATTTTCTAGGTAGTTGTTCCACAAATTATCTAACAAAATTTCATAATAAAAAAGTAGGACATAGCAAGATATTTTCAAACATTTCACGTTTTTTAGTGGGGGGGGGGGGGGTCGGTAGGGAATTTCTTTCTTACACAAATTTTCCATAAGGTGAAAAAAAATCACTTCAAAAATTTTCAAATGAAATGAAATGAAATAATTCTAAAATTCTGAAAAAAGAGGAGAAGAGATGAAAATTTCTAATTGGAAAAAAAAGAGAAAAGGACAGGACATTTTGACAAAAAAAAAGAAAAAATACAACAGTAAGATTTCAGGATGTACAAGCAAAAGTCATAACAAAAGCTGAACTCACAGAACTGTAACACACCTTATTGTATCAGACCTATGAGTCAACTCTGATTTTAGAGAGGTATCTCAACCTGCAGTGAAATTTTGGTTCGAATAAAAAAATGGATTGAAAAAAACATCCGAAAGAACCTTCTAATAGGTACCAAAAATTTCAGGCGTTAAATTTTACTTTTAGAATTCTGACGAATTTCTGTAAATTTACGCTGAAAAAACAAATAAATAAATTTTATCCAAAATAATAATAACAGTGCACCATTCACAAAATTGGCAAAATTTAATCTGAAAAAATAATATTTATCGCGAAATTTGGTAAAATTTATTGCATTGAAATAAATTTCACCAAATTTTACGATAAATATTAAGTATATTTTCAGAATAAATGTTGCCAATTTTGTGAATGGTGCCTCGTTATTATTTTTTTGGATAAAATTCATCATTTTTTCAACACTTTTTATTTAGTTTTCATTCCTCATTTTTTTTCAGTGTAAAATTATTTCAATGCCCCGCAGAATAATGAAAATTTGATTTAGGGCTTTTGGCAACTGATCATCATCAAAATTCTCAACATTAATTGGTTTTTAACCTTTTTTTTTGTCTTGCATCAATTTTTACCATTTCTTGATCAAATCTTTCAGCTTAATTTAATATCGATATTTGTTGGTTAAATAGTTTGAAAAAAGGTCCCGTTTTTTTTTCAAATTCCCCAATTTCAACATAGATATTTTGGGACTTTTTTCAAAGCTGAAGGAGTCTAAAATTTTCTGAAGCCTTCAGAACATCTCGAAACTGTTTCCAATCTATTAGGGGGGGGGGGAGGGGGTCGAAAATTAGGTATAATACTAAATTTTACCCATTAAATGATTTTAAATATTTAAAAAATCGGCAAACATTTGAAAAATGAACCTGAAATCTTGGACAAGAGGTTCTTTTTGAATGCACTTTCAACTTATTTTTTTCGGCTCAAAATATATTCTCCATCAAAAAAATACCTCTAATTAACATAAATTGTGTAAAAATTGCAAAAATTTAACTGTAACAAAAAGATTTTCAAATTTGGTGAAAATTGTTGAAAATCTCATAAAATTGGATAAAAATGTGGAAATATTGCAAAAAAAAAATTAATACCCGAAAAAACAATTCCAAGTTGCATAATAGATAGGTATAAAGAAGGTCTAGGTATATATTAAATATCGTCCAAACTGTTCACAACGATTTCAAAATTGCAAACGTGATGTCTACTCTCTCATTTTGAATCAGTGAAATCTCGCTGATAAATAGTCAGAATTGCAGCACAGAGAAAATCAGTGAAATTCTTTAATTTTCAGCGAATTTTCGCTGATTTTTCAACAAATTTCACTAAGCTTTCAAAAAGAATTTCACTGAATTTTCAGCGAATTCCAGAAAATTTCTGACTCTTTAGTGAATTTCCACTGATTTTTCAACTATTTTTTTCACTCTTTGCTTCCAGCGAAATTTTTTCACTGAATTATTATTGTGCTGCAATTCTGACTCTTTTCTAGTGATTTTTGATAATTTTCACTGATTTATAAATGAGAGAGTACCGAAATTTCGAAATTAAATTTCTTGATTTTTTTCTTCACTTTACACAAACTTAAATTTCTTGCCCTCCATAATACCCCTCCTCTCCCTCCCCTCATCCCACCTCACACCAAAACATAAAAACGGGAACTATTCTGTAGTTTTTTCAAAAATAATTTTTTCTGACTTTTTCTGATTTTTCAGCAATTTTATTCCAGTTTTTCAGACTTTTTAATAATTAATCTACATACCATCCCTGCCTTTTCCCTCGAAAAAATTGCCATGACAATATCGAATCTGTTTGCTGAAGATGAATTCTTTGGCATAACATAACAGGGTGGGAACTTTTACTGACCATGTCTTTATTTCACCACATTATTTCGAAATTTAAGTATAGGTAGTGCCCATGCTCCAGATTTATTTTCAATACTTAAGTACATAACTGAAATTCAGCAAATCAATTTTCTCAGTACCAAATTCCAAAAAAAAGAAAAAAAACACAACTAGCAAATCAAACCATGAAAGATAGTTACACATCTGCGACGAAAACTAGGTTCCTTTCTATCGCATCAATACCTCCTTAACTTCACCTGCATTAACCACCAAGTACGCCAATGCCCTGTCTTTCCCCTGCCCTAATTCCCAACAAACGGAATCTGCAATACGTCGAAAACACGCCGACGCGACGCCGTTAAGATCCAGATTAGTAATGCAGTTGAATTTTGCATTCCCTAATGCGTCTTTCATTACCATCTTCATGTTTACTCTTAATACCAAATATTTGCCAAGTTTGTACCAATTTACAATAAATGAAATACACAGCGAGACGAATAAATCGTAAGATTACAATCTCGCCACAAATTAATCCGTCTAAAATCTCAATTTTTTCCAGACACTCGATACAACATACGTAATTATCTCATATTCTTCGGAAATTTCACACGTCACGTGTACCTTGGAATATGTAAAATCTCTTCTTTATAATAAATGCCACCTCATCGTTAACCAACTCGCGCACCACACGTACCCTTTCACCTCTTTGACCATTCTGAAAAGAGGAAACTCGAAAGCGATAAAAATTACACGTTCGCGTCCGGAGCTAGCTTGTCAACAAAATGAATACGAACTCATTAGGTAAAGATCTCATAGGCATAAGGGGCTCTAGTCTTATCACCGGTGGCGGCGGCGTTTATTCCAACATCGTCGCTGGTAAACGTATTTAAATATACGTGCGATGGCGCGGCTTTCGTCGAGCCCACCTACGAGTACCTTTACACATACACGTCGCGTACACCATATCTAATTAGAGGCGATATTGTACATTATAAAGAGTATCGAAGCGCGCTCCTACATCGTCCAGGTATTTCTTTCAACTACCATATAAAGCACAATACGTTAGAAAAATACTCGGTACGATATGCGACCGTGTTTCTCTTTGAAGACGGGCTTAACACGTAGCGAGACGAGGAGAGAAGAGCAACATTGCCGGATAATTAAACGACCATAGCGAAGAAGAGCTTTGTAAAGTGCTATATAATCACACCATTATGTTGGCTCTAACACGCGCCCATCGTATGTGGTGTTTTTTCAATCGAACCAGAAAATTTAATTTACCCGCAGTCTCGTCTAATTTCCAACGTATATCGGTTCTCGGTTACGTATAATCGAATTTTTTTTCGTACTTCTCTCATTCCTCTGCTCCTGCGGTCTGCACGCAGGCAAGTAACGATATTGCGGGCTTCGGTGATGTAACAGTCGCGAGCATGGGCAGAAGGAAACACGCCACGAGCAAAAACACGAACGTTGTGGGTGTACGGTGGAAATTTAATCTGTCTTTTATTCACGAATAACCTGTACTATTGTGACAACTCGTCGTCTTCAAAGTATTCCCGCGCTTGAAATATGCGGGTCAAGAATCTCGCCGGATTCAGGGGTCGCCAACGTGAGTCCAACTCCTACGTGGACACGTTCGATTATCTGGTACCGTAAGTAAGGCAACCTGGAGCATGATGCACCACTCTGGACCAAATGGTCTGCCAGATCTACGCAAATTGGCCAAATTGTCCAATTTTTTGCAACAAATTGAAGTCCCAACATTTTCCTTTTATTTGGTCGAGAAAATACCTTTTTGGGTAGGTGAGACTCTCAAATTGGTTGAAAATTGAATCGATTTTGGAAATCGTAATTTGGCTGTATTTGGTAATCAGGGTGATTTACGATACCTTAATTCTTGATAGATTGCTGTAATTCATCGTGATTTCTAATCAATCACTTGAACTTTCGGTAATTTCCAAAGAATTACTGTAATTTACGAGGATTTTCAATAAATTACCGTAATTTATCGTAATTCTTCGGTCATCAACATCAACATCAACAAGCCTTTATTAAAATATTACATAGGTGTAAAATATACAATTAAAATATTTTACTCCAAGTTTAGGCCCAACTTCTGGGCAAAGGCCTCCCTCAATCGCCTCCATTCGGTCCGGTCTTGGGCCACCCTTTCAAATAAGTTGTTGTTTATAAATTTGGTTATTGTGTCTCTCCACCTTGCCTTCTGCCTTCCCCTTTTTCTTTTTACCGTAACTATTCGTAATTTTTTAGTAAATTACCGTAATTCTTCAGTAAATTACCGTAATTCTTCGTAATTCTTCAGTAAATTACCGTAATTCTTCGGGTAATTACCATAATTTTTCGTAATTCTTCGGTAAATTACCGTAATTCTTCTGAATTCTTCGGTAAATTACCGTAATTCTTCGCAATTTTCTGGTAAATTAACGCAATTCTTCGTAATTCTTCGGTTAATTACCGTAATTCTTCGGTAAATTACCGTAATTCTTCGGTAAATTACCGTAATTCTTCGGTAAATTACCGTAATTCTTCTGAATTCTTCAGTAAATTATCGTAATTCTTCGTAATTCTTGGATAAATCACCATAATTTGTCGTACTTCTTCAGTAAATCGCCATAATTTGTCGGAAATCTTCGGTAAATTATCGTAATTTGTCGTAATTCTACGGTAAATTACCGTAATTTGTCAAAATTCTTCGGTAAATTATCGTAATTTGTCGTAACGTGGATTAAGATCAAGAATTAAAATTTTTAAGTTCATCAGCACACTTTATGAATTTATAAATAATATTTAACAAAATTAATTTTGGAAAATTTCGGGCATTTGTAATTCGGATACAAGGTATTCGGGGAAATGGATTCGGGTAAAAAAAATCGGGGATTGTGATTCGGGGGGAATGGATTCGGGCGAATGTCCGGTAATCAAATCACATTATTGATAATAGCTCATAGAAAAACAATATCTGTCAGATCTACAATTTAATTCTGTTTCGTACATCAAATTAATCAACTTACCAAAAACGCAGAAAAAAAATTTCAACTTCATCACAGACGACAATATGCGGATTTGCCTTCTGCATCTTAGTGCAGCATGTCACAGGTTCCCTTATCCCATCTTTCTCCACAAATCATCTGATACGGTGTACCTCTCGAGTCCCTGTCTTGTATGCTGCATACACTGCACTTGACTCGTACTAGGGGTACCCCAGTCGAACATCATTCAGGATCCATGCCACAGCACATATCTCACAGTCTCAACTTCCATCCTCGATTATAAAGGTCAACAAATCGTATATAATTTCTGGCTCGAATCCAATACGAACATTTGCTTCGGGTAGATAACACCATCGTCACGTTTCCTTCTTGCATCTTCGACGTCATTAAGAAGCTACCGCCAGTAATTACCATATTTCGGGCGGCGCGTTGATCGTTGATGCCCTCCCCCTCTCCCGCACCGCATCTGGGAATCTAAATGCATAAATTCCGCCGATAATCGGATTACTGGCGGATTTGACGAAAAAATCAGTGTTTTTTTAGTGAACACTTTTCCCCCCTCCGAGAAGTGTATCGGGATCCTTTTAAAGCGTATGCACCTTTTAAATAACGAAGAAATCAAGTTGCGTGGAGAATCACGTTATGGCCGAATTTCTATTTCGAAAGTGATGTTTATCTAGGCCATTCGGGCTATAAATGACGATAAAAGATGAACCAAAAAATCGAAATTTCATATAGAAAGGGGGGAAAAATAAGAGAAGTCATCTGACTTGAAAAAATGTCCTTTGTATAATTTTTAATTACATTTGAGCCAAAAAAATAGATATTTTTGGAACTGTTATGAAACTTAAACAAGAAAAAATTCAACTCTTACAAGGAAACCAATCGAGGTTAATTAGAATGACACTTCAATTTTTAGAAAGACTTGGGCATGCCCTGAAACCCCCATAGGTAGTAAATATTTCAACTGTCCAAGTTGATAACTCGATTTTTGGAAAATTTAAAAAAAGTGAAAAAGATTAATTTTTCAGGGAAAACATGATTTTTTTTAAAGTATTTTTTTTACCAAATTTCATGGAAAGGTACCTACGAGCCAAATATCGACCTCCTAAAACCCAAATTTGGATCCAAATTAACTTGAGCAGCTAAAAACCAAGTTCTGACTTCCTCTCGATTAGTCCAACGAGAAAATCCATTTCCAACTCGATTTCTAGTCGGACATCTCAAATGTGTATGAAAAATTATAGAAATTATGGATCGTAGGGCCAGTCGGTGCAAATTCAACCACTTATTGACTTGAGTCTTCAAATTTTACTCAATTTTTTTTTATAAGGTTCTCCCATCTAAAAGGATGGAAATTCACCGTTTGAGTAGACAATTTTTCATACAAATACCAAACATCGATGTCTTGTATCTCGAAACTGGTGATACTTGGTGCAATTTGGTTAATGCAAATGGAAATAAGATTAAAAAGAGACTCGGATTCGTTAATAAAAAATTTTCAAAGTTCAAAGTTGAGCTTTCAGTGATGCACCAAAGTTCAGGAATGTATTCGAAAATCGGTCGAAAATTCTACGAATAGGTTATTATAATAATACTCAAACATGGTAATTTTCGTATCTTGACTCTCGGAAGGGAAGAGGGGGAAACAACAATCAAAATTTTTGATAAAAATTTTAAAAAATCAGAAACTACATGTGGCATATCGTTACTCATGTATTTTGAGGCACTGAATTCGAATATCAACTCATTTTTTGGATCTGGCTCTCCTTATCCCCGAATTAGGTCTAAAAAAACAAAAAATCGATTGGCATGTTATTATTGATATGTTTTGTGATACTGAGCTCAAAAATCGAATTTTTTTTTTCATTCCAACCCTTTACCAGCCCCTCGCCCCTTACCTCCATATTTGACTTATTTGTCTGTGAAAACATCATTTTTGGCATGTTGATGTCGTTTGTTATGTTTTTTGGGTCGCTGAGTTCGTCTTCGAATAAGGATTCCTTTTTTTAGTATTACCCTACCTAGACCTGCCCTTCCTCATTATTATTTTGTATTTTCTGTTGACAGTTTTTGATTTTTTGATACCTGTAAAGGGGAAATATTTTCTCATTAAATTGGTCATGAAGCAAGAACTGAATTTTTAGCAGTCCAAGTTAATTTGGGTGCTTTCTGGGGACATTCAAGGAATGAAATGTGCTGGCTGCTCCAGAAAAATTTGATTCTTGAAAACTCGATAACCGACAGGGATCCAAATTCCATAAAATTTGATAAAAAAAGTAATATTTCTCTTCAGAAATATCACTTTTTTCTGAAATACATCGGTGGATTTTGAATTTCCAAAAATTTGCCAAAAATCAATATATTCATCAACTTGGGCAGCTGAAATTTCGGCTAGAGGGGTTTTAGAATATGATCTTCCCAAAAATCGAAGTCCTTCAATCAGAGGCAAAAATCTCAAGTGTTTCCCTTGCTAGTTGAATTTGAGGCAAGACACACTCATCAATTGACAGTTTTCATGACATTTGCATAACTTCTGAGGAAAATCTGAGCCGAACTCCTGCCTTCTGCAAGATTTTCAGCTCCATTTGAACATTTTCTCATATTTTTTCCCAACTCAATAATCAGATTCGCATTTTCCTCCACGACGTTGGAAAATCCGTTCAAGAACCGGGGCTAAATCGCGTGCTTCGAAGACCTGCGTGGCTACCTTGTCTATTTTCGTATAATTATTAAACAAATTGCCTCCTCGGCCTACGTGCCGTATACATTAACCACGCGATTAACAATACACACGTACGCGGCTTGGCAAAATACATACTACCACCAGAACAGAGATACCTTTAAAATAAACACGTATGCATCGCGCTGGCTGACTCGTAGTTGGCTTTAAATTCCACCTAAACTAATTTACCTCGCCATCATCAACGTCAGACACGAATTCGCTCGGCGAAAAGCTCATCACGGTCGCGTCGACACAGCAATTATAACGTCTGTATAGTCAGCACTGTCAAACACGTGTCTTATTCTCTTGTCATTTACGCGGCTCGGCGCCATATAGAGCCAGGCGAAAGCTCGTTCGCGTGTACCTAGGCAACTCTCGTTAAACGGACGGATAATACGATTAATTTCCTCGCAACCTTCATTGCCAAAGGGTCACCTGGCCGCGTACGTAGCCAAGGACGCGGAAAATTCAACCGGGGTATTGATTTTCTTCCTCATCGCATCGGATCGTACATTTTTTCAATATCTTTCGGCGAAATAAGAACGCATCCATAGATAATTAACCGTGAAACTTGGTACACAACCCGCCTGGTATCTCGTATACTTTTTCAGCTCAGAATTGGGGGATACCGGAGGGAGGGGGTGAAATGCACGAACGTGGGAAAACTTTCTCGAGATATTTTTGTATCAGCATCGTCGTCGATACTGCCGTTATATTATCTGGCCCGTTCGATCTCTAACCGATACACCGAGCATCTCACAGAGCACAGTTGGAAAGTTTTCCTTTTGCAGGACGCTGAGACGAAGTAGCGGGAGTGTTGTTAAGTCTGCTCTGCAGTAAAAGGAAAAACGCGCTCTACTAAATGTTCGGGTTATTTTGAAGTTTAATTTGTTTCACGTTCGAATAACGACCACATAAGATTTTACGTTCAATTAGGACTACAACTTAATTATAAGATTGCCGTAGATATTCATCGTACTTTGCTCTCTGTCTCACCCTGTTGCCCTCCTCGGCTCCCTTAAATATCGGGGCGGATGAACCGAGCGTAATATTACGCCGGGGAATTAAGAAAATGCCAGTAAGAAGATACATCCGATGTCAGTACAAGCTATTCTATTCCTTGAACCCCCTCCGCTGCTCGGGTATTCCTTCGCTACATCGTCTAAATCCTATTCTTCGTTCGCTGCCATCGTCGGTCTTGAAACGATATACTCTTACGAGTATTGCGCTTGTTTTCCAACAGTGTCTTGACTTTTCTCGCTGCAGATTTCGAAGATCGTCAAGAATCGACCTGGATGCCTCGAAATCAGGCAGGTCAATCCGCAAAGCAGAAAAGAAAGAATTTACAAGAGAAAATATTGAGTCAGGCATCATAGCAACATTTTTGAAGAAAAAAGTAACATTGAGAAACTTTTTTTGAGCAAAAAGTGACCAAAAATTGACCAAAAAATGATCAATAAGTAACCAAACGTAATCAAAAATTCAATTTTTTCGGAGGGAAATTTTTTTTACAATTTTTTTTGGGGAGGCAATTTTTTGTAGTTTTCTGCAAACATTTCAAAGATAAATCAACTGAAAAGACGTGAAATAATTTCATTTATTAAATTCCTTCGTCAAAAGTGTCAAAACAACAAACAAACTACCAAAACCCAATTTTTTAATTTTTTTCTTGAAGAATTTTGAAAAATAGCATTCTACGTGAAAATTTGAATTTTTGCCTGGAAGTGTGAAGAAAAAGTGACTTTTGAGGGGAAAAAAGTAACCAAAGTGACCATTTAGACGTGAAAAGTAACCAAAAGTGACTGAAGTCGAAAACAGTGACCAACACCCTAGAAAAGTGGCCCGCTATGATGCCTGTTGAATTTATTTCCACGATTGATGACTTGTGACTGAAAAAGAATCTCAACTGACAGATTTTGAAATGGGTATTCCAATACACGTTCCTCAGTGCCACATTTCATGCATCTTAGCAATATTTTTCGAAAAAAATGAAACTTAAGGGACCTATTTTTACCAAGAATGGGACCAAAAATTACTCATTTTTGAATTTTTCGGCGTAAATAGCCATATTTAGAAGTAATAAAAAAAAGTCTGATGAAACAAACAAAATTCCAAGTTCTAAATTTTGATTAGAGCTTTAAAAAAATGAGACAATCGTGAAATAAATTCACGATTTTCTGGAAATCGCATTTCAAACTCTCTTCCCCCCCATCCCCGCCTTCTCTTTGTTTCCATTCGCTTCCCAAGAAATATTCAGCAATTTCAAAAAAAAAAATAAAAAAGTTGTATGGAATGATATTTTTTGTCAAACGAGTAAATAAGTAATTTTTGCTGATTTTTTTGACTGCCTCAATTTTCTCCATTTCTTAAAAAAAATAAATCAGGCAATTGTAAATAATTATTGCAAGTTTTGCAAAAAAAAGAAGAAAAATTATGAATTTTTTTGCCTTTTTTTGCTCATTTATCTTCATATCTATACAAAGCAAACAACTGAGCCAATTTTTTCAAGGTACCCATTCCACCCCATCATTTCATTTTTAGCTAATTCGTGGGTAAAATAAATTGCATTATTTTTGAAAAAAATGTTTGCAATATTTATATTGGAGCACGACTTTATTATTATGTAAGTAATAAAAATTATGGAGAATTACTCACTCATTCAAATAAACTTCTAATTCTAACAATGGAAATTCGTAACTCACCTGCAACAAAAAACAAAAAATTCGTTCATTAGTTTTGTTATAAACTTATAGTAGGTATTAATTGAAAAAAAAGAAGAATGGACTAAATTTTATAATTGAACTAGGGCAAACATCTGAACAATGAACTATGGTTGAAAAATCATGTTGAAAAAGCAAAAACGATCCATCATTTTTGTTGTAATTTTCAAAACAAAATTCAAATACGTGTTTATTTTTCAGTATGAATACCCCCCTCCCCCTTCCTCTGTACAGATCCTCTACAACTTTTAAAGGCCTTGACAAATTTTGAAACAAATTTTAAAAAATTTAAAAATTTAAACCTTGAGGACACAGTTATTACATAGAAAAATTGTACAGCACATCCTTTAAAATATTTTCGACTATGTCTCACAATGTGTCAACAATTCAAAATTCGTTTTTTTTTTTTTTTTTGAAACGATGAAACGATTTTTCTACTTTTCTTTCTCCAATGATTAGCATTTTTTTCTACGAAACCGTAAAATTTTTTTACTTTAATATTAAAGTTTCCAAATTTTAAAACGATATTGAATTTTTACTTGCCAATTTTCATTAAAAGTCTTAGGTTTCTAAATTTCAATCATCAGTCAAATTCGGGTCAAATTCCGCCCATTTCATTCAATGAAATAGATTTTACTGAAAAATCAGTAAAACTCCTCTTCATCTTCTCCTTTCTAGGAAGAGACGGAGTTGCGACTTTTGGATTAGTTTCAACGACTCGAAATAATTTTTTTTCAATTTTCCCAACTAAAAATAGTTTTTTTCAGAGTAAAATAGAAAAAAAAAACATTTTGAATTTGATCGTTCTACCAATTTACTTGAAAATGCAATTTCATCATTGGAAAGAAACATTTTTTTCGTGATCTTTTCTCTCGACCCCCCACCTCCCCATAATGGAATTATGAAAACGTGTAAGAATGACGCTTTAAGATATCTTATAAAAAATTTCAACCGAAATCTTGATAAAATCCAAGTTCAAGTAATCGATTAAAAAAGAAGAAAAAAACTCCAAAAAAAAATCGAGTTGGTAAGTACTTATTCCAATGAAATTTTTCATTTTTTTAAGTAAATTTGAATTTTTGAGTCTTTACAACCAGTTTTGTGCCGATTGCTCCGAAATTTGGGTCACTGAAAGAGCATGTCAATCACATCTCAGAACCAAATTTTGAGCTGCTCAAGTCGATTTCTCGATTTAATGCCTAAAATAGCCCAACAATCAATTTATGACATTTTTCATAAAAATAGTAAATCTAAATCGTCATAAGGTGAAAACCTAAAAATTATTTCCCATACGAAAAAACCTGAAAAAATACCAATTTCTTATCCTTCATTTCTACACTTCGTATTCACAACTTTGTCGACTCGAGTCACTCCTTCCTCAAACCGCCAGACATTTATTATGCCAAGCAGGTGTCCGAAAATTGCATCTTCCAACAACCCGCCTTTCATATAAAAACACGCCGACTTCGAGACGACTCGGTGAGAAAAATGAAAAGTGAAATTACGCCAGATTACCCATACGAATCGTATACGTACACTCGAGCACGTACTTTGTACTCAAACCACTCCACACAGGTATCCATTAAAGGTAAATACTCGCACGCCTTTATTTGCAAACAAAATTCAAATTGAAAAAACTCGTCCGCGTGTGGTCCAACGTTTGGTGTACATCGATACAAGGAAAAAGAGCAAATGCAGAGAAGATGTTCGAGATGCATTACCAAGATGTATAGATCAATTAACGATCTATTGTACACCTACGTGCGTTTTAAAAACGCATATGCTAGATTAGCTTCGATTAGAGCCAACCAGTGGTAAGTGCATAATGCATTTTTTTTATACCAACAACGAGCCCAACGTGCGACGTAATCTCACGTGCGTTCGTTATTCGAAAAATTTTTCATTCTGAATATTAAAACGCGTATCGAGCTAGGTGTAATTACATTTGCATGATAATCGCGGTCTGTGCGATAGCTAGGTATCGTTGACCGCACCGTTCGCGTCGTTTTTCGCAGCTGATGAGATATTGCGTGCGAAGGTACCGGAGAAAAAAATACGATAAGCTCGGGGAGGATGCTGAATGGTGCAGGAAGAAGCTCGTACGTTATGACGGTTTAAAAAATCTACCTAGTTGCGCTGCAGAAACTAGACTGGTAAGCTACTTGAAAGACCGCCATTAAGACTGGCCAGGATGGGGAAAATACGTACGAAGGTGGTTGCTAAATTAAGGAAGTAGATTTCATTCATAAACAACTTGGTTCTTCGGACGATACAACTTTTACGCGAACTGTCCCATCCGGTGTGTGGTTTGAGCTTGGAAACGAAGCAAGTGGCGGAGAGGATGTTTCATATGCAGTAGCCGAAACAAGACGGTTCGCTTAATGAGATTTTAATGTGAGAATTTATCTCGCTCGCAGAAGCCGAGATGGTTTATCGTTTCGAATTTCAGTACTGTTGGCGAGTTCTTCGAACGACGGAGCAGACGAAGAGCTCGGTAACGTGGCCATAGAGACTGGAATAAAATATTTTATTTAATTACGCGTTGCGAAGTAGACTGAAATAAAAAAGGGGTCGAGGGGCGGTAATGGTTGAGGCGTCGGTGGAAAAAAAGGGGTTTCAACATTGTTTCCCTCTTTGCTCCGGTACCTAAGGGTATAATGGCTGGCAGGCATCGCGCAAGTACGCGAATTGTATCATTGAGGAGAAAAATTTATCGAGATGGTTGGCCGGAGGCTCGGGCTGACGGTAAGAGTAACTATACTAAGTATCGTCAAGGGTGTTGTACCTTTGCCCAAGTATTCGGAAGTTAACGGTTAAAAGTTGTAGAAAATTAGAGATTTAGCCGAGGCTCGACGTTTAGGTAAGATTTTCCGGCTCGTTCGACGACCGAGAGGGGTTAGATAAGCAAATGAAGTTTAACATGACACGCTAGGGAACCACTGCGGACGGTTTAGTGCGCACTCGCGTATGGTCGACGTTAAGACGTTTTTTAGTACGAGCGCCTCCGTACGCCCTTGCCACGCCGATTCGAACGAATAGTCGTTTACATTACGAGCCTTTAAAATTTTAACGTTACGGAGCTTCGGTGTGGCATGGTTATTTGGTCGTATTGTGTGCTTGTCCTCGCGTCTCCGACGTACCCCCCAGTCACCTGCTGCGTTTGGCGCAACGCACATACACATTCGAATTTAGTGACCATTAAATAGGTAAATTTTATCTAGTTCGCGCCTTACACGTTAGTATACGAGTCGTTTACTTAGGTAACGGATTCGCGTGTTAATTAACTTTTTATAGAGTCGAGATGGCGTGCCGAGTGGGTTTAATGGGCTCGAACCGAGATGACGCGAGTGAGATGTAATTTCAGGTGTATTAAAAGGGGGTGCGGGCCAAGATTCGTATTCGGTTACGTGTGTCCCCTTAGAGGTCATTGTACCAAAATTTATGGGCTTCGGTTGGCCTGTCTTGATAGGGGGTCGTTTGTTTGATTTTGACGAGGATAACGAAGTAGAAGTGAATGATGATTCTTTCGATAAAGGAGAGGGAGTTTTTTAAAGAAATTTAGATCAAAGTTAACTACGTTTTGAAAAGAACATTTCTTTTATACGATTCAATTCAGTGGCTTGAACCACGAATGCCAAACGTGTAGAGGGAACACATTCACGTGCCCAATATGAGACATGTGACGGTGTAACAAATAAATGATAACATTGGACAAATTCGACAGAGTCAATTGAGTAATCGTGGCAATGGGATTAATATATTTTTATGCAATGAGCATCAAACATGAAGTATTTTGACCAAAAGTAATACATTTTACTCACAATTACGGTGATTTGCTCAAAATTACGGCAATTTACTCAAATTTACGGTAAATTACTCAAATTTACGGTAAATTACTCAAATTTACGGTAAATTACTCAAATTTACGGTAAATTACTCAAATTTACGGTAAATTACTCAAATTTACGGTAAATTACTCAAATTTACGGTAAATTACTCAAATTTACGGTAAATTACTCAAATTTACGGTAAATTACTCAAAATTACGGTGATTTACTCAAAATTACGGTAAAATATTCAAAATTACGGTAATTTACTCTAAATCACGGTAAAATACTCAAAATTACGGTAATTTACTCAAAAATTACAATAATTTACACAAAATTACGGTAATTTTCAAAAATTACAGTAGTATACTCAAAATCACAGTATTTCGTCCAAAATTACGGTAATTTACCAAGACTACTATAATTTATTTGATACAAAAATTTTATAACAAAGTTTATCTGATTTATTTAAAATTACATCAGTCCTGATGAATTTACATCTCATTGCATCTGGTAATTTCCAAATACAATTTGATCAATCCAGATGTAATTTGATGACATTACATCAAACTGAATCTGAACTTCTGTCATTTTCTCATATGAACCCTGTTAAGTCAAAAGCGACCAAGTGACATCAAAAATTTCACCAAAAAACAGACTTGAAAGTGCGATAACTTCTAAAAAAAAGTTGAAGGTGCTACCAACTTACCAGTGAGAAGAACTTAAAGTCTCAGCACTTCCAAATTTGTCGCTTGGTCGTTTCTGACTTACCTAACACGGTTCATATAGAAATTGATGCAAATAGATATGATTTAATGTGATTGATAAAATGAGATTAGGGCATTCTTTTTGGTCTGATCATGGATAAAATAAAAAATTCGCGTTCCTACTCGAAATGACAGCAATTTGCACAAAATTACGGTAAGTTACACAAAATTACGGAAATTTACGAGAATTTACACAAAATTACGGTAATTAACACAACATTATGGTAATTTACACAAGATGGCGGTAATTTACTCAAAGTTACGGTGATTCACTTTTAAACATTACGGTAAAAATGACGGTAATTTACACAAGATAACGGTAATTTACTCAAAATTACGGTAATTTACTTTAAAATTACGGTAATTTACTTTAACATTATGGTAGTTTACACAAGATTGCGGTAATTTACACAAGATTACGGTGATTTACATAAAATTACAGTGATTTACATAAAATTACGGTAATTTACGTAAAATTACGGTAATTTACGCAAAATTACGGTAATTTACGCAAAATTACAGTAATTTACACAAAATTACGGTAATTTTCGCAAAATTACAGTAATTTACACAATATTACGGTAATTTACACAAGATTACGGCAATTCGCACAAAATTATGGTGATTAACTTTTAAATTACGGTAATTTACTTTAAAATTACGGTAATTTACTTTAAAATTACGGTAATTTACTTTAAAATTACGGTAATTTACTTTAAAATTACGGTAATTTACTTTAACATTATGGTAGTTTACACAAGATTGCGGTAATTTACACAAGATTACGGTGATTTACATAAAATTACAGTGATTTACATAAAATTACGGTAATTTACGTAAAATTACGGTAATTTACGCAAAATTACGGTAATTTACGCAAAATTACAGTAATTTACACAAAATTACGGTAATTTACGCAAAATTACAGTAATTTACACAATATTACGGTAATTTACACAAGATTACGGCAATTCGCACAAAATTATGGTGATTAACTTTTAAATTACGGTAATTTACTTTAAAATTACGGTAATTTACTTTAAAATTACGGTAATTTACTTTAAAATTACGGTAATTTACTTTAAAATTACGGTAATTTACACAAAATTACCGTGATTTACTTTTAAAAATTACGGTAATTCACTTTAAAATTACAGTAATTTATTTTAAAATTACGGTGATTTACTTTAAAATTACGGCAACTTACTTTTAAATTACGGTAATTTACTTCAAAATCACGGTAATTTACCCAAAATTACGGCAATTTACTCACTATTACAACAATTGTTTCAAAATTATGATATAATAAAATTAAATTTGATTTACTCGTAATTATCACAATTTACATGAAATTACAATCAACCGTAAATTACCGTAATTTATTCAGAATTACCGTAATTTATCCAGAATTACCGTAATTTATCCAGAATTATCGCAAATTATCCAAAAATATGGTAGTTCATCCAAAAATATGGTAGTTCATCCAAAAATATGGTATTTCATCCAAAAATATGGCATTTTATCCAAAATTATTACAAATTATTCAAAATTACAGTATTTTACCCAAAATTACCGCATTTTATTCAAAATTACCGACGATACTTGACAGAAAATTTCGGTTTGATAAAATTTTTGATGATTTATTCAAAATTATTACAATTCACATGAAATTACAATTGATCAAAATTTACTGTCATCAGCCGCAAATTATCTTAACTCACCCAAAATGAGTTGATTTACACAAAAATTACGCAAAGAATATTCAAAAAATGCTTCGTAATTACAATAATTTTCCAATATCTGCAATCACTAGCAGTAAAAACTACCCCTAATCCCATTCTCTAATCCTTTCTGCAGTCCACTGGCCAAAATAGGAAATTCGTTTTTAACACGAACGACGAAAACCTTCACCACCTCACGTACCATCTTATTCTAACTTGAAATTGGCCACTCCCAAGTGGAAAAGAACGGCCATTTTTCTCTTAAACACAACTCGAAATCCATTTCCTGAACCTCCTCTTCGTAAAGGGTTTGGTTTCAGTTGGACATTCATCAAGAGACACAATACGGTTAAAGCCTGGTACTCAACGGGTGGAAAAACGTACAGATAACAACACTCCTCCATTATATTGTTTACATTTCCTGGATATATTGTACAGTACCCTCAAAAACCGACTCACCTTTTTCCTGTGTCTAACACCTAGCTCGTGTACACGGCGTCCAATAAATTCACGACGCTCTGCGTTGAAATAGAAAAATACTCGCGGCGGAGCATTCGAGTGACAAGTTGAAAAACCACGCAGCCGTTAAAACACATGTTTAAAATTAGACCAGAAAGATAATAAATTTGAAGCGCGATGTACGAAATGTTCGATTATATACGTTAGGACCACCCGAGATAGAAAAAGAAATATATAAGGAGAGAAGACAATTAAGAAACTTGTGACCTATTTTTAATGCCTTCTTAAATCTCCTATTTTTATCGTCTTGTACGGCACACGGATGACCGGACGTTGTAACGATAAAGACACACCTTTCGCTTTTTTTCCTCAGTCTAAGGAAAAAAATCGAAAAACAAAAAAAAAGAGGTAGATCCAACCTGCGTTTCGGTAACAGATGTCAAACGCACACGAGCAACCCTTGAGCGCCAACGCAGTTGAAAAAAAAACAGTCTACGAAATAATTTAAGGTAAAGGGTGTAAAGTAATTTGGAAGAAGGATTCGTCCATTGTTATTCTACCAAACTTACAGCCGAGCGAAGAAGGTAAAAAGGGTTCAGATTGTGAAGTTAACGTTGATGAGCAATATTGTTAAGCAACATAAGGTGAATTAGGAAAGCATCTGGCAAGCAGCGACTTTGCGCGTATTATTTTTTTGGTGTGTTTCGTCGTCGTCGTCGCGTTGGTGTTTTTTTATATTCCACTCTCTCCTCTGATCCTGCATCCTTAACCCTTGAATTCTATATCTTCGACTATCCTGACTCCGCCGCCAATTCCAGGTAGTTTCAATGATCGATATTCCTGTTTTTTTCCCGCCTCGCGACTAATTTTGCTCCTTGAACGATAGGTATACGAAGGCGTCCCCAATTTCGCGAATATACTCTCCGGCTTCTTAGAATTTAATACCACCTTCGTAATAATAATTTAAACGACGAGAGAAAACTTTATACGTTTAACTTTTCAACTTGACGGTTCATTCTTCTACCTCTTGCCCCGCTCCCTGCAGCTCGTATCTTTCGCAGCCTCACAATTGCCAACTTTTAAAACGTTTAAATTTATCGAAACCTATTAAAACATTAAACGGTATAAAGGTGGCAAAAGCCTCGAGTTTCGTCTTGCGAAAAGTCTTTACCAGTCAAATACCAACGACGAGCCATTTTTCGCCTTTCGTTTTCCCTTCGAGACGTCATTTGTTAACGACCGACGATAATTTTTCGGCGAAAAATTCCCTCTCGCTAAATCCTTTTTAAAAAATCGAGCTGTTTTTACGACCCGAATACGGCGACCTTATTTTTTCGCGGATCTTTAGTCAATTTCCGAAAGGATTTAGAGTGGGAAAAAATTGACGCAGGAAAATTTCAGAGACCTAAATTTCAACCAAAAAAAAAAACCGTATTCTGAATAGAAATTTTGTCAACTTTGCGTTTTCAAGTTGCAAATGCTGATTTGGCTTTTTCAAAGGTTTACCAGACGTAGAAAAAATTGAAAAAATCTCGTCGTTTGATAAAATATCATTCTTAATTGTAATTTCGAGGGTTTAGTTATTTTTCCATTTTTCATCTTCAACCACTTTAAACGGTTCAAGGATCTCCTTATAAAAAATTATTCGAAGAGGAAAATTTTTTAATTTTTGTTTCGATATCCAAGATCTTGAAAATGTCTTTTTCAAGCCGAACGCTTCCTTTCGCAATTTTTTCTTTTTTTTCTCGTACAGCCAAATCTAGAGTCGAAAAATATTGAAAACTTTTTCAATTCATTTTTTAGCTAAGTAAAATTTTTTTCATAAATTGGTTCCAAAATATACCAAACTTTCTGATTTCATAACAATTAATGAGTATCTATTTTCGAATATTTTCTGTGCTGGGGTAAATAAAAATATCATTGGTCAGAAATAGACCGAACGAAAGGAGGGTGTACCTAGCTTCCCCCTCTCATGATGGCAACATCGTATTTTCAGTCGAAAAATTGGACTCGAATCGAAAAATTTCCAAACGTTATGATTTTTTTGAATTTGAAAAAATTGGGTAAAATCATGGGTTGAGTAAAAAAAATCCTTCGAAGCCAAGAATTTTTAATATTTTTTCCTCCAGTAAAAACCAATTTCGATTCGTCTGTTTCGCTAGTTCGAAAAATTCCTATCCCGTGACTCACCTTAAGGTGGGAATTTCAGAAAATGATTGCATAGTTTTCAAAAAATTTGATCACGTTCAATTTAAAAAAATACTAAGTATGTAGTGAGAAAATACTTGGAACTTGAGTTATCATAAAAATGGCATAATTTTCCAACATAACCTGCCTGAGTTTATTGATCATTCAAGAAATTAAAAAAAAAATTAAAAATTCTCATAAAATGAAAATAATTCTTTTCGAATCAACTTGTTTTTGAATTGGTCGAATCTGTTTTGAATTTTACTAATTAAAATGAAGCGAAATTTTCTGCTTGGAGAAGGAAGTTTTCAAGGGGTAAATTTTTCAAAATATTGCTTCAAATTATCCTTGAGAAAGTTGAACGAGAGGTCTGAAAAAAGATTCAATTTTTGGCTTGAATTGGAAAATTTCAATTTTTGGTTGAAATTGAAAAATCTCAGCTTTTGGTTTGAATTGAAAAAACTCTGCTTTTGGCTTGAATTGAAAAATCTCTATTTTTGGATTGAATTGTAAAATCTGTATTTTTGGCTTGAATTGAATAATCTCAATTTTTGGCTATTTTGCAAAAAAAACCTTCAAATGAAATAAAACAATCATTATTTGCCATAAAATGACATTTTTAAAATTTTCCTTCATTTCTGCGTACTCAAGAACATTAGTGCACTACCTACTCTTCCTCCCAAATCGAAGTAAAAAATTTAGTTATTTTACAATTCAATCCAGAATAGATATTATTTCAAGCCAAAAACTGCGATTTTTCAATTCAAGCCAAAAATACAAATTTTTCATTTCAAGCCAAAAATATATTTATTTTACAACTCAATCCAAAAATATATTTATTTTACAACTCAATCCAAAAATATATTTATTTTACAACTCAATCCAAAAATAGCGATTTTTTATTTCAAGCCAAAAGCTGAGATTTTTCATTCAAGCCAAAAACTGTGATTTTTCAATTCAAGCCAAAAATTGAATTTTTCATTTCAAGCTAAAAATACAGGTTTTTCATTTCAAGCCAAAAATACAGATTTGTTATTTCAATACAAAAACTGAGATTTTTCACTTTAAACCAGAAACTGAGATTTTTCAATTTCAGTCAAAAATTGAGATTTTTCAATTCAATCCAAAAGCTGAGATTTTTCAATTCAAGCCAAAAATAGAAATGTTTCATTTCAAGCCCAAAATATAGTTATTTTACAATTCAATCCAAAAATAGAGATTTTTCATTTCAAGCCAAGAGCAGCGTTTTTTAATTCAAATCAAACATACAGATTTTTTATTTCAAGCCAAAAACTGAGATTTTTCATTTCAAGCCAAAAGCTGAGATTTTTCAATTCCAGCCAAAAATTGAGATTATTCAATTCAAGCCAAAAATACAGATTTTAGAATTCAATCCAAAAATAGAGATTTTTCAATTCAAGCCAAAAGCAGAGTTTTTTCAATTCAAACCAAAAGCTGAGATTTTTCAATTTCAACCAAAAATTGAAATTTTCCAATTCAAGCCAAAAATTGAATCTTTTTTCAGACCTCTCGTTCAACTTTCTCAAGGATAATTTGAAGCAATATTTTGAAAAATTTACCCCTTGAAAACTTCCTTCTCCAAGCAGAAAATTTCGCTTCATTTTAATTAGTAAAATTCAAAACAGATTTTTTTAATTATCAGCTTTCTAAATCTGAATCGGTCAATCAGGTAAAATCCTCTCTCTTCTAAATCATCCAAATTAATTTTCACTGAAAATATTCACTTTTTCACTGATTTTCAACAGAAAAAAACAATTTTTGCCTAAGCCCACGTCATTGATACAAAAAAGCAGACTGGCCAAATTTGACTCATTCAGACTTAGACTGCCCACCAAGCACTAACAACCTACCTCACCCTTTTCCCTCCTCCAACACTCGAAAAACTCACCTAACAGAACCCCATGCCTCGAAAAAATCCTCATCCAAGGCTCTTATCCAATTTAACAGACTCGTTAAAACCACCTCCGCGTTAATTTATGAACATCTTCTTTCACGCAGCCGGTTCCAAAGCTCCAGCAAGGTTCTCGGTGATGTATGGAAACTGATTTTTACGTAGCCTGAAGCCTCAACTACGTACGCACTGGTTTTCACGATAGAAATTGCGAGTTGATGAGACCGTACGGTCGGCTCTCGGGCTCGAGAAAACGAGGAAAAAAAAATAATTACGTTCTTATTACGGCGTATATGATTTACGATATATTGAACCCGCAGCAGCTCAGCTCGTTCGTTATAATAGGCGAAGACCGGAGGAGCGCGGAAGGGTTGAAAAAAGCAAAAGCGAACTTTACCGCCTGCTAAATAACTTCGCGCAGCGCTATCGTTAACATAAATCATAAAACCGAATAGTAGCTTTTAGAGCTTGTTTCACATATTTAAATTACCGACCGAGATGACGACGACGACCTATTTTGTGTTCATTTTTTATTATAGTTTTTAAAATGCGAATCTTTACAGATTATATCTGCGCGAAATATCTCTCCATATAAACATATAAAAACATATAGGCTCGCAGAGAAGTACCTCGTACAGGTACATGCGGTTTTATAGTTTACACATTGGCGAGCCTTCTATACAGCACATATCGTCAGGTATATTCATATTTAAAAAACCCCTAACCTATATTCAAAGATAAAAAGCAACCGTATGTTGTACTTCAGATTGAAATTCTTTATCAAGATTTTCGAAAGAATACCAAAAGCTTCGTTCCTCATTAAAACATACACAGCGGTACAGATTTGTTAAAAAAAAAAAGTTGGCTCGTTTTTCTCCTCTTCTCACTCCGGCACAGCAACGCAAAGCTTACAAGACTCTCTTTCACGTACGTATAATTTTTTTCCCTTTCTTTCTAAACCAAAGCGTACCAAACAGAGTATTAAAAATATTTCCTTCATTTTCTCTTTTTTTTTTCGCTGCTGTACATTTAAACAAAACGAAAGCAAGACTATGTTCATAGTGTCGAGAATATAGTTCGACCTAAAAAAAAAAATGTTACCAAGTATTTTTTTTCGCCACTACCATCATCATCGTCGTTCGGGGAAAAAGACCGAGCACCGGAGGAGGGAAAGCAAAAAAGAAGAAAACCAGTAGCAACGACAAAATAAAAATCTTACAAGAGCACTTTTCAACTCTTTCTGTCGCCTTTGCTGCTGCTCGGGCTCACGCCGTGTATTTTTTTCGTTTCGCACTCTTTTCAGCACGCCGAGCTGGGACGAGACGCGGTCTGTTGTGTCCGCGTGTAAAATATATAGTTTCTCGCGAGCTTTTTTCCTTCGATGCTTTACCGGCTGCCTTGTTTATTTTTAATGAAATGTGAAACTTTTTTTCGACGTTGTCTCATCCTGCGCTCCTCCGCACCTCCTGCCGATTGTCAATAGCATTTTTACAACGCCTTTTTTTCCTCCAACGTCGAGTTCTATACCCGAAACACAGCGAGCTTTAGGAGACGCGGTATAAATAAATCAAAGCCTTGTCTTGCCTCCTCTCTGCCCCCAAAAAACTCTTTTTTCCTCTTCCTGTCGTCTGTCGAAGGATCACATACAAACACACGTACGCACGCGAGGCCACCATCATACCGTCGTTCGATCCCTTTCTGCGGAGAGGATACGTTCAAACAAGGTCGAATATATCGACAAAGGCATTAGGAGCGGACGGCTGTCCTGTCCGAAGTGATACATACGGGCCAAAGGATCCTTATATGGTCTATCACTCGTATCCTTGTCTACTTCCTGAATGTGCTCTTTGTTTTGTTCGCTTTTTTTTCTACGCAGTTGTTTTTTTTTGATACGCAATTTACACTTTTCTGAGGAGGAAAGGGGGGAAACAAACGTGGATTGCGGTGTGCATGAATTGAAATGTTTCAATAATTGAAGAATTGAAACCAAAACTATAATTTTGTGAAAATTGATGAGATCCTGTAGAATAGCAGAAAAATTTTGATAGGATTTTTGAAAAAATGTTTTAAATAGGCAGCAATTTTTAGGCATGAAAAATATCTGAAAGTTCAAAAAATATCATGTAAAAAAATAACCAATTTGGAGAGAGGGAAGGAGGGAGGGAGAGAGGGAGGGGTAGTAAAAGGAAAACTTCCCTATTGAGATTGAATTTCTTTAAATTTTTCAACTGGAACTGCGAGTTTTATCTATTCTTTAAAGAAATATCATTGCTTTTGAAAAAAAGGTAGTGATTTTAAAGAAAAATCTGCAATATCCACTTTCCCCCCTCCCCTCCACAATAAAAAATATTTCAAATAAATTAAGATTTGAAAAATCTCAAAAAATTTAAAAATTTAAATTCTCAAAAATTGCAAGTAATTCTTTGAAATTTTCTAAATTGATAGGTACCTATAAAATTCTTAAAAAAGATAATTTTTTTGAAATTCCAAAAAACTAAATTTTTAAGATTCTAAAAAAATTGTAAATTTTCAAATATTTTCAAAAATATTGATGAATTTTTTCATGTAATTTTCAAAATCATTTCGTAAAATTTTACGTCAGTCTTGCAGAAGCTACAAAACTTACTTAAATAAATATTTCTTCAAACAATTTTATTAAAAAGTTATGCAAAAGGGCTCATAAGCGCACTCGAGGGGGCTCAATGGGCTCAAGCCCCCTCCCCCCTTGTCAAGGAGATTTTTTTACCATAAAAATGTCAAAGAAGGGCGTGGTTTTAAAAAAAAAATCATCATCTTTGCTCCGCTCGGGTAGTATTTCAGTACCTATCCCTAAATTTGAATTAGTTTTTGCAGAAATTCTGTCTTTTTTAATTAGTGAAATAATTTTCATGAAAATGAGTGATTTCTCAGTAATTTTCCGGTCGAAAATTATTGATTTTTTAGTCAACGTCTCGTTTATCAGAAAAAATTTGTAATTTTGACTAAAAAAAATCAGAAAATATCATAATTTTCCATTTTTTTTTCTTCGCTCAACCTCAAATCTGTTGTATTATGTGACTACCGAAAATACCCTGTCTATTCCAGCACCACTAAAATACCAGGTTACTTCATTTTTTCTTTGAATATATTGATTCCCTCCCATTTTTTCTCGAATTCTCAGCCCCTCCATTATACAATTTCTAGGTTCGTTTATGAAAGGGCGGAATTTTAATTCAAAAATTTTATTAAACACTTTTCCATGATTTTGACCACATTTTAAGAATACTTATGTATTTCATCTTCTTAAACAATTTTAATTAAAGTCATAATAACGATTTTCAATTTTAAACAAATTTTGTAATTTTTAAAATCATTTCTTCAATTTTTTCGTCATTTTAAACTAGTTTTATAATATTTTCAACAGTTTTCACAATTTTTATTCGTATTTTTCAACAAATATAACTATTTGGATTACCATAGACAATTCAATTTTTTTTTTTTTTGGTTCAGAATATTAGGTTAACTTCTTTACAGTTCGTACTGAAATCGAAAACCAAAACGAGGTGTCCACTGGATCTAAAAAACCAAAATTTTTGCCATTTTCTGGATTTTTTTTGTCATTTGTATAAAAAATCTTTGCTTCAAATTCATCCAAAAATGAGCTTTTCTTATTATCTTTTGATTAAAAAGTTTTAAAAAAACGAGATACCTATTGAAAATTCTTGCTTTTTACAGCAGAATTATTAAAATTCTTGCTATTTTCTGTCTTTCTTGCTACAAGGCAAAATTCTTAATAATTTCTTGTTTTTCTTGAGACACCTTGCAAAAGTTCGTGTTTTTTTTGTGGTTTTTTGTGCTACTTTTTTGACTTTTAAAAAATTCCACATGATCACTAGGGTGGATCGCGAAAAAAAAACATATCTCAGATTTCAACCAAATTCGGTGGGTTGTTGGGTCATCATCGGAGACTACCCAAAAAAATTTTGAGCCCCCTAGGTGAAGAGGGAGGGGAGCTAGGGGCTCTTAAAGGGCACCTCCTTGTGAAAAAAACGCGGTTTTTTGTGTTTTTTAGCTCGAAAATATGGCGTACGATTCACGAAATAGCACTAAAAAGGTGCGATTTGAGTTTCTACACCCCCCTGAGCAATTGCTGCCCCTCGAAAATGAAAACCCATTCTGCTACCCGGGGGTTCAAAAGTTGCAGATCGCGAAATTTCAGTTGTGAAATTGTATTTGGCCTCGAATTGATTACTTTGACACCGGACAATTTTATAATTTTTTTTTCTAATTTTTGAAGAAAATTTTGAAAATTTTCTTCGATCGGTGTGACCAACCGCAAATTGTAATATTCAAATTTATGGGAATCGCGTTGTTCTGATCATCTATATCTAATTGCTAAAGAAAAACACCAGTTTTTTGTTGTTTTTTAAATGATTGGAAATCAATTGTAGAGAAAATTTTTTATACCAGTGCAGCCAATTGTAAGTTATGAAACACCAATGTATGGAATATAGATTAATTTTGAATCAATTTTTTTCATGGCTATAGAAATCATGAATTTTAAAAAATTCTCATGCCAGTGACTCGACCACTAAGAAAAAAATGTTGTCATTTTTTTACCCACATTCATTTCCTGAATTTGATTCTAAAAAAAATTCTTCATTTTCCGCTCATTTTTCCGCCAATACAAATTATCTTATTCTTTTTCTACTCGACGAATATGTAACTTCTAACCAAAAGATTGTAAATGAGTTTTTCTCTTGTTCCAATTTTTGTATTCTTTAAGTTTGATTTAAAATGTTTTGAAATTAAGAATTTTTTGCTTCAATTTTTTTGGCGATTAGATATACATGATCAGATCAACGCGAATCCCATAAATTTGAATATTACAATTTGCGGTTGGTCACACCGATCGAAGAAAATTTTCAAAATTTTCTTCAAAAATTAGAAAAAAAAAATTATAAAATTGTCCGGTGTCAAAGTAATCAATTCGAGGCCAAATACAATTTCACAACATTGAAATTTCGCGATCTGCAACTTTTGAACCCCCGGGTAGCAGAATGGGTTTTCATTTTCGAGGGGCAGCAATTGCTCAGGGGGGTGTAGAAACTCAAATCGCACCTTTTTAGTGCTATTTCGTGAATCGTACGCCATATTTTCGAGCTAAAAAACACAAAAAACCGCGTTTTTTTCACAAGGAGGTGCCCTTTAAGAGCCCCTAGCTCCCCTCCCTCTTCACCTAGGGGGCTCAAAATTTTTTTGGGTAGTCTCCGATGATGACCCAACAACCCCACCAAATTTGGTTGAAATCTGAGATATGTTTTTTTTTCGCGATCCACCCTAATGAACACCTACTTACCTACCCCCAAAAAATCGGAAAATTGTTGAAAATATTATTTTTGTGATCGATACTACTTTTCAAAAATGAATTTCTCTGACTTAAGTTTTCCACACAGATTTTAACAAGTTTTCTATTTATTACTTTCTAACCTAGATTGACCTCTGAAAAATGCTGAAGGCCGAATTTTCTTCATTTTTATCAACATTTCAGGGCTGAAGTATCATTTTTCAATAATTTTCATCTCGCAAAAAAAATTCTATGACCTTGAAAAGAAAATTTCAAAATAAACAAAATATCATTTCGTTGTTTATTTTTTGGCAAAATTTCGTGATTTTTTTTCGTAATTTCGTGGTATAGTAAAAATTTGTTTTTTTTTCCGTAATTTTGTGCTCTATAGTAAAAATTTGTGTTTTTTTCATCATTTCGTGATTTTTCGTTCCTTTAAGAACCCTACCTTCCCTCTCCTCTCCTTTTCTTTCTCCCAATGTCCACGTTTTTCGAAATCCTACTTATCATCGCCGAAAGAATTGATATTCGAAAATCGTTCAAATACTGTCAAATTCTCCCATTGACTACATTATCGCCATAATCCATCTTCCGTAATACGATCTGGACATCAGATTAACATTTCTGAACCCCAGAAAGATTACGAAGACATAAGGGAAAGAAGGGAACACAATACACTCGTAACCTAATACACATGTATCTGCAATACATTATACTTATATATAGTCAAGATACGTATTGAAAATTGGCCATCGTATTGACCTACGAACAGTGTTTAACACATTGTATAAGATTTTACGACTCTTTCGCCAAGAGTCGGGTATACAGAACAGCCATGGCACTCGAAATATGTATAGAAGATAGACGATGCGATGCTATTTAGCCCGAAAGAACAGTGTACATGCAACACAACCAGTTGTACATGAAAGAAGATGAGGGAGAAAAAGGGTCCCCGTCGAAATATGATATAGTATTGAAGAATTCCGCTAACAATGCTGCATCTATGGATACAGCTTATATAAGATATGGCTGGTGTCGGATCGGTGAGCGTTTGCGTTTGGCGATGGATATGACCGGCTAAAGACGAAGGCGCACACGTTTCTTGATGTGTAAAATTTTGTATCGGCGATAATCTTCTCTTCTCTTTAGGAATTGAATGAAGAACGATATAAGAAGAATGGCATTATAAGGGGGTCGTTTACAGACACACACATGCGAAAAAAAAAACCTAGCAGAAGAAAAAGAACGCCATGCAAACATACCATAGTGTATACCCGATACATACTATACAGTATTTCCGCGATATACACGACTATAATAACCCTAATGGAACATGCTATACGGCTACAAATTACAGTTAGACATGTGTAAAAGATACCGATGCATGTTTCTCGGTCTTAAATTTTCCACGTTTTACCAGATGAATAGAGTATGTTGCATCAGTATATGAAAGGGATTCTCTGTTTCTCTCTCTTTTTTTTTATCCAATATTCGTGGCGTGTTTACTTTTAGGATTTTCGAATACCTATTTGCTCGGGATAAGATATTGGATGGCGAGGTTATGAGACGAGACGAGATTTTACCGATTATCAGATTAGTAGGGTGGTCAGTGATGCATTGTTATGCAGCTTGTTTACACATTTGCCCGAGTATTTGAAATATAGGTATAGGTACGGTGTACGTAGACGAGTTTCTCAAGGAAATGGTCTTGACGATTTGCAAGATGGCTTAACTAGCTGAGCAGACATGATAAATGATTCGAGGAAGTTGTAATGTAAGAAATGGAATTATAGCGTTTTTTTTATTTATTATCAATAGAGGATTAACTAAATGACATGATCTGTTGGGTGTGATGAAAGAGAATAGATGTTGAGGTGAACTGAGATGTAGTACAAGGTGGGTATTCGGTGTCGAAATGATGCTGATGATTTTATTCCTTTGTCAGGGTCGTACAAATTGACTGCGAATTTTATTTAATTTTTTGACAGATCGTGGATAAGGTGTTTTGGATCGTTGATTTTTTTTTTTTCGTTTTGTAATCGTAGGTATTTAGATATTTTGTTCGGTTAATCTGAAGCTTGTGAATTGCTTCGAATGGATTGATAAAGGATTTTTTACGATTTTGGATTTTTTTTTCAATCTTGAAATTGATGAAAACAGTGAATTTCTAAAATAAAAATGAGCTAAATTCTTGCAAGAAATGTTCAAAACAAGAAAAAAGGTAATAAAATTACATAAAAATTTGTAAAAAAATGATTAGAAAAAACGCAAAATTGTATAAAAATGTTGTTTTGAAAAAACAAAATTGTTTCAGCAACACAAAGACAAATTAAAACTTTCCAAAAGATATCAAGAAAATTAAAATCATTAAAAGTGACTTGAAAGTGATGAAAACAGTGAATTTCTAAAATAAAAATGAGCTAAATTCTTGCAAGAAATGTTCAAAAAAGGATAAAAAGTAATAAAATTACATAAAAATTTGTAAAAAAATAATTACAAAAAACACGCAAAATTGTATAAAAATGTTGTTTTGAAAAAACAAAATTGTTTCAGCAACACAAAGACAGATTAAAACTTTCCAAAAGATATAAGAAAATTGAAATCATTAAAAGTGACAAAATTTACTCAAAAAATGGTTAAAAATTTGTTGAAAAATCATACCAATTGCATTAAAAAACTCAAAAATGATTCAGATTTTGAAAAAAAAAATAATTTTCTTATTAATACCAACCTAACTAAAACTAATGGGAAATTGCGTTAATAGAAGTACCTAAATATTATTTCAATGAGGCAAAATAATTCAAAATGTTTAAAAAATTATCAAAAATTTATTGAGTAGGTACAAAAAAATCGTTCAAATCATTTTGAAGATTTTTCAATCTGAAAATTTCATCCATGTACGATAAAAATTTTAAAAACAGCATATAAATCAATTTTGGAAAACATCGCAAAATTGTTTAAAAAAATCATGTAAAGAAATTAAAACATTGCTGAAAACTCGTGAAAATTGTAAAAAAATTACAATAATCTAGTCAAAATATCAACGCGAACAATTTAATTTTTCAACAATTTTATCGATTTTCAATAACAATTTCTGCAATCATGCATAAAATTTTTTTTTACGTTTTTTGAAGATTTTGAAGAAAATCCAACACATTTTCTATAATTTTAAACAACTTTGACGATATTTTATACAATTTTTGTAATATTTCATTCTTTATAAAAACCATTTTCAACGATTTTGGTAGTTTGAACATTTTATTCAATATTTCACACGATTTTATAAATTTATTTTAAAATCAATTGATTCTGTTTCTGGGATTTTGGACAACATTTCAGATATTTTTTCAAGGCTTATTCGATTTTTAACGTTTTTTTGATTCAAATTTTCAATATGTTCAATAATACAGCAATTTTGCAAAATTTCACATAATTTTGCCGAAATTTCATCACATTTCAGTTCAATTAGAAAAACCTTGAAAAATATTGATCAATTGATATTTGTACACTGACTTTTTGTTTAGACGTTTGAAAACTTGGAAAAATTTCTATAAAATTGATATAGGTAATGACTTTTTATTAGATTTTTGGGATTTTAAAAATGTTTCTGCAATTTAACTTCTTTTTAAACTGATATTCATATATTGTACCTACTTAAAAAAGTAGAGAAATGTGAAATTTTGAAATTTCTCAGCAGTTTCGAAAATTGGACAAAAATAGGCTTAAATATTCGAAATTTTGAAAGAAAGGCATCTCCAGAGGCGTATTAAGAATTTTTCACGCCCTAGGCGAGGGAAAAAGTGAACGCCCCCCCCCCAATTTTTTCTCTAAAGACAAAGCTGAAATAATTCAAAGGTACACATGAGGGGGGGGGGAGGTAGAAAAAATTGGCAGAATTCACATGTAACGTTTTTTTTAATTTGTTTGAGAAACAGTAAAGTAAAACGGAAATTTGAAAACTAAAAGGGCGCTTCGCAGCAGAAAGTTAGTGATAGGGTTATTTTGTCCACACTTTTTAAAGTTTTTTGCTCACAATGGAGAAGTAGAAGATTCATACCATCCTTCTAAGAAAAAATTAAGTAGATTCATCGAGCCCGAGCGAAGCGAGGGCAAAATTTTTGAAAAAAACATCCAAAAGCTAAAATTTTACAATTTTATAAATCAATATTTTATCATTGAAAAGGAGCCGAAATCCTCAACCCCTCCTCTTTTATAGAAGTTAGGATTTGTATGCCCGAGCGAAGCGAGGGCCAAGATTTGAAAAAATGATGGAAAAATTCCATCAATTTGAAGTAAAAATCACCTGTATTTTGATTTTTTTTTACTGAATTTTACGCTTTTTTCGTGTTTTTATATTACATACTTACATGATAAAAATTTGTGTTTTTTTGTGCCTGTTTTCAATTCAATTTTCCCAACTATTGTGAGTAGTTTTCACAATAATTAAGGGGCTGAAATATAAAATTTGGGCACAAATAAACATTTGGGTGTACCAGGAAATTTCCCAGTTTCTTGCTTGGGTCATCGGACATGCTGCATCTGAGATAATTTTTCTCACAGCTTAAAAATATATATTTTTTATTCATGATTTATGTTATAGAAAGTACGGCTTTCCGAATTCTGCGCCCCCCAAAATTTTTGCGCCCTAGGCGTCGCCTACTCCGCCTATTGGTTAATACGCCCCTGGGCATCTCTAAAACATATATCCATGATTTTTTTTTCCAAAGCTTTTGCTATAAAGCAAAACTATTGTTTGATTTTTTATTCTATTTTTTTGAATTCTTCACAGTTTCATCTTTTTGAGCAGTATTTATAATATTTTAAACAATTTTCCTACTTAAGAGTACGAATTTCAAATTCAAAATTTTTTTTTAGTAGGAATTGTCACAATTTTTTGGCTCCATAGGTAAGGTCATTTGGGGTAATTGTAAACATGGGGTAATTGTAAACAAGTCGTGCTGTAAATACTTAAATGCATCTAGCGAGCTGGAGTTGCCAAAAATAAAAACTTTGAATAATTGGTCTTACTATAATAAAAAACTTCGGGTTCTTGGTGACAGCTGTGATGAAAAATTTCGCGATGAAAAAAACATGATATCAAATTTCGATTTTCACACAATTTACGTAATCTTCAAAATTCGAGAAAAAATAGAAAAAAGTAAAAAAGTTGGTGTTTGATGCATTAATTTAGTTCTACGGACATTCAAAAATGATGAAATTCAATTCTTGTGATTTTTGAAGCTGAGAAATTATTTTTCTGCAGCATTTACAAATACCCATCAAATTTTTCAGGTGTGGGGTAATTGTAAACACGTGTTATTTAAATGGGATTCACAAATTTAAACACAAAATATCATTTTTTTTGGTTTTGATTTTTTTGATTTTTTTTTTACAAGTTAGTTTTTCCACTCGTTTAAATATTTAATCTCTATAATTTTTTTCCAAATTATGCAAAAAAACCCGAGGGATACGTTTTTTATGAGGCACAATGTATGCATTTACATTTACCCCACCACTGTGGGGTAAATGTAAATATTCTTGTCCAATTGTAAACGAAGTCCATAATTTCTGAATGAATAATCGAATCGATGAAAACAAACCGCCATATTACTCCTTATACATTCATTGATACATGGTAAAAATTTCAATCACTTTGCTTTCTTACTTACAGAGTAAAACGAAAAAGAGTATCACAAAATCGGTTCAATTTTCCGAAAAATTTACAATTACCCCAATTGACCTTAAAGTTTCAAGAATTTTTGGAAAAAAAATTAAAAAAACAATAAATGCTTCGAGAAAGTATTTTCTCTCTTGATTTTCAATTTTGAGAAGGTATAACTATTTTTTGACCATTGAAATACAAACCATGGTTCACAAAATAAATTCTAATATTTTTTTTATAAGAAATGTAGTATTTTTTTGATAGTCAAGTTTTACAAAATCTTCTTTCAAAAACACTACTAACCAGCAACTAGATCTAATTCTCAGCAGATTTCACACCCAAAAATATCATCATTTTCGATTTTTCAATTTGTTTTATTTTTCTACTCCCTCCTATTCTCGTTTCACAATCGATAAAACTATCACACCATTTCAACTATTTCTCCACCCGATATCACTTCTTATCAGCAACATTTCCAATACCATTTTCCACTCTCACCTCGAACCATTATTTCCACAGCATTATGCAAAGAAGGTACCAAACCACCCCACACAACATTCGCAAACTCGGCATAAATTCCGGTGAAATTTATCGAACACCATATTCGACTGCTCCTGCTCACCAATCCTCGTTCTCTATCCTCTCCTTATATTCATACACTCGCGACAATATTTCACCCAGGCGCGCTATAAAAGGGTTAAAATATATTACAATCGAGGCCCCATCCCCATCCCTATCCCTTATTCCACCCCTCCACTTGCTATCTGGTGAAATTCGCGGCACTTCATCTCGGGCGTACTTTAATCAAATCTCAGATCACTTGTAATCCTGCGTATCTATATACAGGCGAGCCCATTTATATAAAGTCAAAAAGCCCATTGCAGATCACGGTTTAATTTGTACACGGGCGAGTCGCGTTACCCTAATAAAAACAATCCCCGGGCTTTTTTCCGCAACTATTCGGTATGATTTACGAGACGTTTCGATGTTTCAGATTATTTGGAAAACTAATAAAACTAGGGGATCGAGACAGGCCCTTCACCCTCGCGAATACTTCGCCGATACGAAATATAAATCGCGAGTGTATTATTCCATTTGTACTGTCGCGTATGTCGCAGTCCATGTGACGATTTTATAATTTCGGCACCTTTTTCGATGCCGATGCTAGGCAATGAAAAAAAATTATTAAAAAAGGCCTGCATTTTTTTTTCAATTTTATTCTCCTTAATTCGACCCTGATAGGTGATTCTGATCTACTTTTTAGGGCCAAGTTCAAACATGATTTCAGTTGTTTTCAACTTAATAATTTGAATTATTCATCAAAAATTTGTTTTACACACTTTTTGATAACCTCGAGTCGATTTTATGAGCAATGAAAGGTTCTACGAAAAAAAAATGAATAGGATATAAAAAGTGTGAAATAAATTTTCAACAAATTACAATTTTTCCTGGAATCAGCGCAGGAGCTAACCAGCGGGGCGGCTGGATGGGCCAGACCCACCTCAAAAATCATCTGGCCCACCTAACAAAAAAAAAAATTACTCTACTCTCTAAAAAATACCCCTTTAAAACAAGCATTTTCGGTTTTATAGGACGACTGACGACATAATTTATTTCTAGTTAACACTCTATTCGAGCATTGTCTGAAGGTAGAATTTGCCAATGTTCAATTTCAAAAGTTTCTGGGACTATTCTTCGATTCCAGAATGAGCTGGAAAACTCACATAAACTATATTCAGCAAAGATCAATAAACACGATCATCTTGATGAAAAACTTGGTCACACTACTCTCTTAATTTGAATCAGTCAAATTGACTGATTAAATAAGAGGCGGAATTGAGTCATTGAAGAAATCAGTGAAAAATTTACTGATTTAATTAGTGAATTTACATTTTTGAATCAGTAATTTTTTTCTCAACTATACTGAAATGAATAAGTAAATTGAAATGTTTACTGATTCATTTCAGTAGTTGAGAAAAAAAATTACTGATTCAAAAATGAAAATTCACTAATTAAATCAGTAATTTTTCACTGATTGATAGTCAAATTTCACAGATTAACAGTGAAATCAGTGGAATTTCACTGCCAATCCAGTGACTCAATTTTGTCGATTTCAATCATTCAATCTTCAGTTTTTGATTGATTCAAATTGAGAGAGTAATTGGGGTTCTGATAGAAAATAGATTCAGTCGATGATTGACTACAGTTCAATTATACGAGTACGACATAGCTTCTCAATTGGAATTGAAAAAACTAAATTCTATAGTCAACTAAGCTATTCGTCTTGCTATTGCTGCTTTTTGCTCAAGTTCTACTGCTAATCTACTGGAAGAAATAGGTATCGTATCACTTCAAGATCGTCGAAATCATCTAAATTTAAAATATTACAATAAAATTGTTGAAAATAAGAGCTATCAAAATCATTTCTATTTGTACCTTGAATACCAGTATAAGTTGTAGAACACGAAACCTCCTTGATACCTTTGGAATAAATTCCACAGTTTCCCTAAAATTGGAGGCATAATATCACAATATTGGCAAATATCTGAACAAAAATCGACGAGAAAATCACCACGAGGAAGTTGTTCTCATCTGAGGCAGAATTGACTCTGTTTTGAGGGTTGCATTTCACATGAACTGATCATAACATCAATGCTGTAGACTTGTATTTTTTGGCTCTGTTTATTATTTTTTTTTCAAATTATTTCAGACTGGTCAATGAAGTAATATTGAAAACAAAAAATGTCAATTATAAAAGGTGGTTACAAATTGCAAATTTTCAGTCGACTCTTATTTTTTTCTATTTTTTCAAATTCGATTTTTTTTCAATCCTCAATTCTAAAAATGTAATTTTTTTTAGCATTTTTTTAAAAACTTGTTTCAACTAAGTAATATTTTTTCTCAAAATATAATTTCGCTGCAAATTTTTAACTTGAATTTTTATCAAATTATACCTAATTTTTTCTCAAACTTTTTACCAGTTTTAAATTATTCATCCAAAATTTTCTCAAATTTCAACTTTTGAGATTTTCATCAAAATATTTCTTTCAACTATAGAATTTATGTTCTATTGTTTGCAATTTTGAAGAGTAAAACATTTGTGAATTTTTATTTTTCAGTTTTATATTATTTAGGGCGGAGATTACGAACGGTCTCTAAAGTTAACGAATTCCTATATTTCGGTTTTGGAGTTTTCGCTTATTTTTACCCCCCCCCCCCAATACCTTTCAATTTCTTTCGCCCACCTAAAATTTGTTTGGGTATTTTTTGGCCTACCTATTCATCTCCTTATCTTTTCGGTTTTGAAGTTTTCGCGTATCCCCCCCCCCACCTTTCAATTTCTTTAGCTCATCTAAAATTTGTTGAGACCTTTTTTAGTCCGTTTATTCATCATTTTCTGGATATGCCCCTGGATTAGCACGAAAAATCCTATCAAAATCACCCATTAAAATTCACACAGCATTTTCTACGTTGGCTTGTGAAACAGATAATGGAATTCTTGGGCGAGCTCGTCGTGAAAAAAAGGTATTCGTGAACCAAGGGTGCAGCATCGCGCCACCGTATCCTCCACATAGGTGAAAATATTACATACCCACTACGCAGACGACCAAATACGTACCAAACACACACACACGAATACCACCTGGTGCCATATCTCGAATTACAATCGCTGCTAGATCATCGGTCGGGTTCTACGTTACAAATTATTAAGCATCCGTGTCCCATTCGAACAATACATTGAAAAAACACTTTCAACTTATACCTGCTTATAAAAAACCAAACCCCGGCTGTTCTATTGTTCGTTGGCTTAATTTAAAGCTAATCATTCGATAACGAAAGTATATATCGCGTACAAAGTACACAAAGAGTTACATCGCATCTATCGTTTCAAAGCGAACAAAAAAAACAACGAAATCACTTCGACGTGAAAAAAGAACAAGAGTGTACACAGGTAAGTACAACAGGTTGTAAACGCCGCCTTGGAACGGTACAAAAAAAACCAACGTAAACCCGCGAGTAATCATTAATTAATCCGAGAGTCATCCGAAGCGGCTTTCAGAATTCGTCAAATCCTCGCGTAAACACCTGTTCTTCCAGATAATGACATGTTTCGGTCAATGTCGAGACGAACCCAGGCACACCCTGTACGGTAGATCCGCGGAAGACTATTTTTCATAATTTCTTCTCTTTTTTTTCCTCGTATCCTACGGATGCCCCGGACTGTCGACCGTGTTGACGTGCGTAAATACCGAACGTAGAGTCATATTTCGTGTATTTTCACTCCGCTCTGCTCTCTCTGCCCGGATCTCGATCCCGCTGATACTCCTACTCCTGTGGCGACCAACTCGGACCACGCAACGAACAGCTCACAAATTATAATAACGAGGGCGCGCCGTCGTACGGTTATTAATTGTTTTCGAATTCGTTAACATTATTATGTGTTTTCCTACCGGGCTATTTTTTATACTTTTTCATAAATGGACAGCGGCGTAAAGTAGGAAGTGTTTTTTCGGACGCGATAAACGCTCCCGATGGGTCTCCGGGTGCCCTCCTGTCTCCTCGATGATCTGATGCCCACCAAGGTACCTGGATACCCTCGGTTTGGAGAAATTTTCAGCTTATTCGATTCCATATCGGTTGAATACTCGTTTTTAATATCGTCTGGTTGATTGTACTGAGGGGAAGAGGAGCAGGTGCGATTGCGGAGGTGTCCAAGCGTGATATGGTTCGTTTTGTCGAAGTAATTAGTTTACCGGTTCAATACGAGGATATAAAATATCTATGGCGAAATTACCAAGAGTGAAAATTTTATGAAATATTGAAGTAAAAATTCCCTCAAATTTGAACCCCCATCTCCTCTTTTCAAGACGATTTGATTATCAGAAAAAAAATATTCAGGATAATCTGACGAGGGAGGTATCCTAACTCAAAGTGAAATTTTAAACCGAAACAAAAATAAATCGAAAGTACATCATATAAGAACCCAATATCGAAAATTTCAGGTGTTGAAGTTCATTTCTAGAATTTTGGCGAATTTTTGAAATTTCAAGATTATACCTCATCGCTTGACCCTGCTCATCGTCATCCAAAATATGAAAATTTGATCTAATCAATGAAAGAAGCTGAAATTTGGTATATACCCTATTTTCCACCTCTAAAATCGATTGAAAGTGGTTTCGAGACGTTTCAGAGCCTTCAGAAAATTTTAGAATTTTTCCAGCAGTGGAAAAAAGCTCATAAAAAAGATTCATGTGAACTTTAGCTCCTATAACTTCTGATTATCAAATTGTGGCGTTTTTTGGGAAAAGGGACCACTTGGTCACAAAAGTCATTTTCGAGATATTGGCATTTTCTGAATCTACATATGTAAAATTACTTTTCAAATGAGCTATTAGGGCCAGTTGTACCACACGGAGTTAACTGCTGAACCTGGGTTTAAACCTCCGATTTCAATGGGTTAAACCAGGTTCAGCAGTTAACTCCGTGTGGTGCAACTATACAATAGTAACCTTTTTCAATGAAAAATTGACGGTTTTACAAGGATTTGAAATTTAATGTTGGAAAAACGTAGTTTTGAGAAAAACGCGTTCAAAGTTTTTCAGTGAAAATTTTCAATAAAAAACGAATTCATGGGACGAAAATTCGATTTTTTAAATCTTATGGGAAATTTGCTGTAGAATCCGAAAAATTTGGTTCAGGAGCTGTACCAAGCTTCCAAGTGTTCCCACAATAGCCCCAACCGTAAAAAACTTTTTCCAATGCTTAACGGCGTGTTTATACTATTTAAAACGTGTTTCACAAGTTCCAGACTATCTTACGTGAAAGTAGAAGGACCATAGAACACGAATCCATGAAAAACAAAAAATCGATATTTTCGATCCTAATTGACATTTTTGCGTTTTTCTCGAAATCAACTTTGTGACCAAGTGGTCCCTTTTCATAAAAAATGCCACCTATATTGGTGACCTATTTCATCGATCAAAGCACAATTTTCTGAAATTCGTAGCTTTGAGTTAAAATCTATAATTTTTTTAGGAAAAATTTTCTGCCAAAAAATATGCACATTAAATCAGGCAACGAATTTTGGAAACTTGTACTTAAATCGATCAAATAGGTCACCAATATGGATAAACCGCAATTACAGGTGCTAAAGTTCATACGGACCTTTTTTATGGGATTTTCTTCACTGCTGGAAAATTCTAAAATCTTCTGGAGGTCCCGAAACCTCTCGAAACCACTTCCAATCGATTCGGGAGGTTGAAAATAGGGTATACACCAAATTTCAGCTATTTCGTTGATTAGATCAAATTTTAATATTTTGCAAGGCAATGAGGTAATTTTAAAATTTCAAAAATTCACTAAAATTCGAGAAATGAACTTTAGCGCCTGAAATTTTGATTATGATGTTCTTTTATAATGTACTTTCGACTTATTTTTGTTTCGGTTCAAAATTTTACTTTTGAGTTGGAATTTTTCTCTTGCGAGGCGAATTTATTTTCTTTGAAAATTTTCAATACCATTCATTCATTTTTTATGCTTCCTCCTAAAAAATTCTCTCATTTCCACACAAATAAAGAAACATGAACTCACCCGGAAATCCGCTGACAATTCATTTCTGAAAACTCACTCCTAAACAACTTCTGATATGAAATAACTTCAACTTACCTAGAAAAAACAAACCAAAAAACACAAAAAATTAGTTACGAGAAAAAAAAATATAAAAAATACGAACACGATTATACGTAAATACGGTTTCAAAAAAACACGATAAACTGTACAATCCGACAAAAAATGACAGCACTGAAAAAGTCCCAGACAGGCTCTAAAATTTACTCAGCTTACAAATAATAAAATGCCCGTCTGTCTCAAAAGTTTCACTACGAATGCAAAGAAATCGAGGGTAAAAAAATTCACGAAAACATCTTAGTTTTTATTATCCAAATGAGAATTTTTCCTCCAAATCTTTTCTGTGGCTGACAATGAATTCCTTGACATTCGCTTATTATCGGAAAACAAGCATCTCGTACAGAAAATAAGCCGACCAGTTCCTCTTTTACTTGAAAAAGAAATTGCGAAAATTTCGAATTAAATTTCGTACAGCACTCGAATTTCGCGAAGAACTGATTAATTCACCCCTGGAGAACGAACATGGTTCGAATTTTCCATTTCGGCAGCGTAAAGAGAAGAATTTCGAAACAAATGAACCGATCTCTCGAAAGATAATTTTCTCCCGAAGGCTTTTGTTTCAGCTCTTTTGATAACTTCGAATATTAAACTTTTTCATTATTTCGAAGAAAATAACTAAATCAAGGAGAAATTTTTTGCAAATTTCAGCATTCCCAATTTTATTCTCGATACATTTTCTTCGGGGCGTTTTCAAGGGTAAAACCAATCAAATTTTTAGAAAATAACGAGGTAAATTTGAACGATTGATTAGATACACGGCAATTTTTCAAATATTTGTGCAAGTGGCGAGTATAAACTTTTATCAATTTTTTCAACGTTGAAGTTGTCGCAGGTGTTTGTTCAATTTTTCAATGAAGTTTACGAGTTAATTGCACACGCTGGCCTTGAACTTTCAAAAATTAATTTGAAATCCTCCCCTCCCCCTCGAAAGTTTTTGGCTTGCTTTATCACGTTGAGATATATCAATTTATTCAGTCTGAACGAAGGAAGAGGAAAAATTTTGACGAAAAAAAAAACAATTAAAGGCTGAAATTACATTATGCCAAGAAAACAACGCGATCAAATTTCGGACTTTTTTCTAAATTTTAGCCAAATTTCGTACTGTTACACTAGTTTACCAAATTTTGTATTTTTTTTTTTTCGTATTTTCAGAATTTTTGTATCCAGTACACGTCTAGCAGTTATTCACACAATCACGGGAATTAACGATACATCTCCTTTTTTCAACAGGAATCCAAACCCAGATGAAAATATTCTAAATAGATACAAAAAATCGAATAAAAAGGTGCTAAAATTTGATGACAGACACAACATTAATTCTTGATTATTATCTAAATTCACGTTAAATGGTGCTAAAAATAAGAAGTCCAACTGTACTAAAAATTAGAAATTGAATTTATCGATTTTTCTTCGACTCCCCTCTTGAAAAATTTACCTTTTCAATGAATCTTAAGATTTCTCCTCCCCCCCCCCCAAAAAAAATGAAAAAATAACGTTGATCTTATTTTCAGAAATGATTTTTCTCGTCTTTTTTGGATTTTCCAAACTATAAAAACATTTTTAAACTTCTTCTAGTTCTAACGAAGACAGGGGAAGAAAAGACGCATAATTCTAAAAAATTTTCATTTCAAAACATTTCAAATTTTCAAAAAATTCTACAATTTGTTGTTTTGAATTGAAAAAGCAATGTAAAAATATCAACATTTCTGACTTTTTCGCACATATTTTTCGTTTTCATAAGTTTCTCTTATTTTGCCAATTTTTGGGCAAAATTCACCACTTTTTTACTAAACACTTCTTGATTTTGTTTGAAAATCTCATATTTTTCTACTTTTTCAATCTGATATGAACACAGATGTCAATTTTCTTCATTTTTTTTCGATTTCACAATTTTATGAGAAGAGGAGGGAACAAAACTGCATAAAATGTAACAAATAAAAAATTGTTTTGACCAAATCCGAAAAAAGTTTGAACCTTTTTTCAAATTCACTCAAAAAGTGTATTTTTTGATCAAATATTTAGGTTCTAGAAAAATATGCTTGATTTTCGATAGAAATTTTGGAATCCTATGAATTGCAATGTCAAATTCAGTTTCCGGTTTACCAATTGGCAACACTGTACTTCTTATCTTGATTTAATAAAAAATTACGATTATTCTTTCAAATTCTAATATTTTTGAGGCTTCTTCAGAAGCCCTTTTGAAGCACTCTAAACCCTAATTACGAAATCTTAGGAATTTTCATCTCTAAAATTCATATAAATTAATTTTCTTCACTCCAAAATCATTCTTAATTATATCAAAAACCTCACCACCTATTTCGAATCACCTTCGAAGTAAAATTCACCAAACCCAAACCTAAAAAAACACAAATTCCAAAAAAAAAAACACCATCAACGTACCATAAATACATTCATACTGTTGCTGCTGTGGCTGTCCCAAAATACTGTACATGTCATTTATATCACAACACACTTCTCAAAACGAAAAAAAACACAAGTTCACATTAATTCTTCGACACAAGCCGCATCGATAATTCGACGAAACCATTTACACGTAAATTTCACAGAAATTCGGCAAACTTCTCGTTACACGACTCGAATTCGAAACCCCATTTATCGGAGACGCACACACGATACACGACTCGCACACTGGTACACTTGCCATAAAACTGAATGAAGCATCCGACAAAGTGATCATTTCATCCCTACAAATCAAACCGAACCCGCGACCGGGAACCTTTCCCATCTCTCGACGAGTGCGATCCGTGACGTCACGATCCAGTTATCCAATCACGACGACATTGTATGCAGCATGAGTAGGCTACGCTCAGCAGCTGTTGATAGATGAAACAGAGTCGCAGAGACGGAGAAAAAAAAAATCATCATTGCGAGTGCGTGTTATGTGGTGTACTGGTTTATTGTCTTATAGTATGTAGATACTGTGTACGAGATACTCTGTGTACATGTTGCCGGAATAGGTACTTATTTTTAAGGCTATTAATTTCTTATTATACGACGATGTGGTTACAAGTAAAACACCAAAATCTCGCATCTCTTGCATTCTCAGGCAATTGACTCGTACATGAGGCACTTACCTATGCACTATTTATTACCCTACTCCGACCACTTACACCTCATCACCCGCTAAATACCCGTCATCGTGATTTACCACACCTATGCTCCGCGAACGCGCGTGAGTAACTCAACCGTTTCCAGAGACCACGAAGCCATATCACATGATGTGTATCTCTTCTTCTCCCAGTATACCACAAAAAAAACACCGGAGAAAAAAAATACAGAAAAGAAAACCTGACATTTAGATACCAATTTACATAACAAACACTTTCGATACTTGTGCCCCTCTTCCCCATTCCTCGAATCCCGTTACATTTATAGAAACGTGTAGCAGATCGCGTGTTGCTGGGCTTTTTCTTTCCATCCTCATCCTTGTCTCAACCTAATATGTAAATTTGGCAGGCAAGCTTTTGGAGCTTGGGAGAAAACACATATGGTTTAGACGAAAAGGTCATCGAGGCAGAGCCTTCTTATAAAAGGGTCATTTAGGATTCGGGCCCAAAAACTAAAGCAGAGGGTATTCGATGGTCCGCGTATGGACGACTTTTTTCCTCTTCAATTAAAGCCTTTTTTTGCGTTTGATTTCACGACGTGATATTACGTCGGATAGGATTATTTTATACCATTGGGCATATCGTAGGGGCAATTTATCATTCGTCAGGGTTAATTTAGCAAACATTGTGAGCTACTGGGATTAATTATTTCGTGTTGTTGTTCCAAGTTGGAACGAAATTTTTCATTATTCGCGAGTGAAATGTAAAATTAAATGGAAACGATACAATGGAAATGGCAGCTAAATGGAAATTGGAAGCAAAGTTGCGATAAAAATAGAAAAATTGGTAAGGCAAAATTTTCTCGAGGAAAATTAAAAATGAAAAAATTTGAATAAAAATTTGAATAAAAAATCTATTTGAAATTGAAATTTCTCTATATGTAATTAAAACTCATTTCTTAAAAAAATGAAGCAAGTGAAAATTGTGGTACGAACTACGAAGCATTAAATTTGAAGAAATTTACTGTGGAAAAAAATTTGAAAAATTGAATAAAATGGAACATGAATTTACAAAACTGAAAAATAAATCTAAACGAAACAATACATAAGGTGGACAAATCAAAACAAACCACGACTTTAAATTCGCATCAAAGCAAAAATAATAATGGCTCTAGTGAGGTAAGGAGGTCATTTGGCCTTTGGTGGAACTTTGTAAAAAATTTTAGCAATTCGACTTGTCTTGGTAGAAGACAATTTTAGAGAACACGAAGGAATCTTTATCACATCCCTAGGGGCTGGGACCCTAAAATACGTGATTTCCAAGCTAAAAATTCTATCTTTGCGAGTTTTCAAACGATTTTTTTCAAACTTGGCACGTAAGTACTCTCTCATTCCGAATCAGTGAAAACGAAAAGTCGCTGATAAACAGTCAAAATTGCAGCACAGGAAAATTCAATGAAATTACACGATTTTCAGTGAGTTTTCATGGATTATTCAAAGAATTTCACAGATTTTTAGTGAATTACATAAATATCACTGAGTTTTCAGTGAATTTTCACTGATTTCCAGTGATTTTCTTTCACTGACTTGCTTCCAGTGAACAAATTTTCTCTGAATTATTACTGTGCAGCAATTCTGTCAGTTTTTTTTAGAGTTTTTTGATAAATTTCACTGATTCAAAAATGATAGAGTAGAAGTACGAGAGAAAAGTACTCTGAAATTTTTAATAATATTTCTGACCACTATAATGAGCTTGAAAACTTTAGGTCTTCCTGGGGGACACAATTTCGGTGATGGCAGAAAATTTTCATTTTTTTTTTTTTAGAAATTTCGCAATGTATTTCACACTTTGAGAATTTTTTCAGATTTTTTCGAGTGGTGGAAGCTGATTTTGCGGCATCTGAAAGAGTGGAGTTTTTACTACCAAAATACCTTTGTTTCAGATTTTTGCCATGAGTCCTTTGCTTGTGGAAATTTTTTCCCCAAATCTCCATTTTTTCGAATTTTTCAGGGGTCCTGTTTGTGGATTAACCCACTTGCAGAGGACTATAATTTTTCAAAAAAAAAAATTCTATGGAAAGTCACTCCCCTCTACATCAATATTACGGTTTTCAGTTTTTTTAAAATGCTGACGGTGAATTTTTTCTAGAACATAATGCCTTTGAAATCATTATATTTTTTTCTGCTTTTTAACGAAAAAAAAACACCAAATTAAAGATATGGAATGGGTCATCTGGTGGTTCATACACACTCCTATTTTTTTTTACCCAGCTCCTTGTTATGTAGCTTGATCCACAACCGGGCCCTGATCCACATTTGGTACTTCGCTGTATTGTTCCCCTTCAAGGTCAATTTTTTTTTGACAATTTTAATATTTTATTGATTACCAAAGTTTCGTTTTTAAAATCGTAATATTATGCAAGATTATTACTTTTAAAATGAATGCAAAAAATCAATTTAATCTACGAATATGTGCATTTTTAGCCGGCGAAAAAAGTCAACCTCCCTTTTTCATCTCGAAAAAACGAAAAAAAGTTGATTAACATGACACTTTTTAGCCCCCCCCCAATTTTCAATTCTGGCGACGCCACTGTTTTCTATGTACATTTTGAAGTGACGAATCCAACTAGCCTATCAACTTTTTCTTTCAGGGTGTTTTAATCCCCCCTCCTCACCAGCTCTTTGAAAGCATACAGATCTCGTTTTTTTCCTCAGCAAAAAATGACCTCGTCTTACAGGTGATTCAAAAAATACACTTCGCGAGAAAGTGAATTGAGAAATTGGAAAAATTTCTGTCAGCATCAAAATTGTGTCCCCAGGGCAATTTGAAATTTTCTAGATCAAATTCAAGCTCATTATAGTGGTCAGAAAAATCTAAAAAAAAAAATCAAGATACTCCCTTCTAGTACATACCTCTACCGACGTGCCAAGTTTGATAAAAATCTGTTGAAAACTCCCGGAGATAGAATTTTTAGCTAGGAAATAACGTATTTTGGAGCCCCAGCCCCAGGGGTGAGATGAAAATTCACTCATGCGCTCTAAAATCACATTCTATCGAATGGCATAAATATTTAACAAACTCTCACTAGAGGACAACTGGCTCCCTTACCGCACCAGAGCCTTTAGAGCTTTCAAATTTGTAGCATTTAATTCCCTACTCTCTCAATTAAAATCAGTGAAAATTACCGAAAATCACTGAGAAACAGTCAGAATTGCAGCACAGGAGAAAATCAGTGAAAATTTTTTCACTGAAAACAAATCAGTGAAAGAAAATCAGTGAAAATCAGTGAAAATTCACTGAAAACTCAGTGATATTTATGAAATTCACTGCAAAATCTGTGAAATTCTTTGAATCATCAGTGAAAAATCACTGAAAATCAATGAATTTCACTGATTTTTCGTGTGCTGCAATTCTGACTGTTTATCAGTGATTTTTCACTGATTCGAAATGAGAGAGTAGAATTTTTTGAACCGGAAATGATAATTTTCAAAATTTGCCGGCTCTAAAATTTAATTATAAACTGGCACCGAAAAAAAACGTGAAAAAATGTTTAAAAAGCAAAAACGAAAATACCTAATGGAAAAAAATGGAAAAATTATTTTAAGATAGGTTTGTACCCCCCCCCCGAAATCTTGATGGGTTACAAAGTATCATTTGTACACCCCCCCCCCCCCCACCATCACATCAGATAGGCATTTTTAATGCACTAAAACATGAAAGAAATGTCGTTTGGGGTATTGAAAATTCAAATTTTTCAAATAAAATCACAATTCTATAAATTATTTGAGGCAACATAGCGAAAAAATGTTTCTTTTTGTATCCTCCCCCAAAAATCCTTCTGGTATTCTAAGTTTTGGTACTCATTTTGTACCTTCCCAAAAAAAAAGTTTCGACGCCACTGCTTATATTTGAAATACGTCTGAAAATTTTTAATTTGAAATTGCCATCATCAAAATAGAAATTGCCTGGAAAATTGAAAGAAAAAAAATTGAAACTCAACGTAACCGTGAAATAATCACAACAATTCGAAAACAAAGATCACAAAGGCAAAATTCAACCGTATGCTACTTATCTGCACAACTCAGCCACTACACACGACCCTGGAAAAATAAGCCTTATGCAGAATAGGGCGCCGAATCACCACCATGCATAAAACCGGACAAACCTCGGTAGTATTTTTTATCGATACTACGACCAAAATATTAAGTGGCCCCGTGTAAGCATTTCATCTGTTCGACCTTTTCGTTTTGGCACACCGCTCGTCGCCTTGTCATAGTCGTATCTAGATTAATGTTAAATAAATGATCCCTTTGGGTTGGCTTGGCTTTTTATTATTTTTTTCCATCATTTCGCCGCGTCAATGTAGAACTCGGAACAATACGCAATTCCCTCGACAAACCAGACCGCGAACACGGAGATGGAGCTGAAAAAACCACTCGAGCACTCGAACGATACCCGGTTAAAATTCAAGTACCGCGTATCGAATCCATTAGTTTGGAGCGTAAATTAATTTTTATATAGATTTCGACGACGACGATTGCGACGAGTTTGGTGCTTGGCATCATCGTAGTGATTTTCGATTAAAAATATACGTATTTGGTAATGGGCTGGGACTGGTAGAGGTGCGAAGATGTGTACGACCACCACCCCCAGCCCTGTTGGCTGTGAAAAGAAATCTCGAACGGTGTAAAAAATTACCTTATTTTCAACCATTTCCATTCCACTTATCGAGTAAAACACCGCAGCCTAGATAGAATACCACCCGCTATTAAAAATTGATCCTTAGCACGAAGCTGGGCGATATTTTATCGGCGCATAAAATTTACCTACCCTGGGTTTCGAGCCCCTCATCCCTTACCCGAGTCAATTTCAACCCAGTAATACCTTTCGGAACGGCAGTCGCCCAAGTATAGCTTCGAGACAATTCACCCTTCGCTCTCCCCCCTCCGGCCTTTGCGGATCCTATCATCATCCATTCGAGTTTATGTGTATGTCGTTTTACGAGCCATACCACTCATCAGCATAGCTCCATGGTCGATGTGGTAATTGTTGTTAATTTGTTTATAGCGTTACAGCCGACAATTAACGAACTCCTTTAATGGCAGCAAGAATTTTACGACACCATTAAGGGAATATTTATAACGTTTTCCCCGCCAAAAAGGAAATTACCAAGAGCTTAAAATTAGAAATTATTACAATAACTACGTTTTCATCTCTTGTTTTACCTGATGCGTTCCCGCGAGACTGAAATGATGAATGTAGATAAAATAACCTAAACTTTCGCCCGTCTCGTACTCCCCCCACCACTCCGCCAACTCCACAATTATCAAACTTTCCTATACGCAGCCTTCTCCTCGCTCTTTCTCATCTTCTGGTACCGATGATCGTTCGTTTACTACTAAAAAACTTTTTTTTTCATCGCAATTTCCAAAAAAAAAATGTTTCATAGCGAATTAATTACCTTTTTTTTTCTTCTTTTCGAGGGTCCGAACGGAAAACGCAGCGTTTATACAAAGGGTGTTTTCATTGCCCCATAAGCCTACTCATTTCTCTTCCTCCGGTATGCTTTTTTTTCGGCGCGAGAATTTTTATATACATGCGTTAAACGATAAAAGTTTTTATTTTTAATGACATATCAAAAGGGTTCCTTGACGCGATAAATAAGCTGTTTTTTTTGGAGAAATTTCCTTATAGGCACCTTCTCTTGGCGTTCGCTTTGAATGACGATGGTATTTTACGATACTGCCATTAAACCTCGCTGATAATTATGGACGAAATACGTATTACGTACCTGTATACTTAAAAAAAACAACCTGCTGCCCTCCTTCCTCTTCTTTTTGACTGCCTCGTTTCGAAAACTAGATAATCAATTTACGTTATATTGCGAATATTTTTTACGCACGTACGAGGCGGTTGCTGTAGGAAAACGAAAAGTTCCATGTTCGTTTAAGCAAAAAGCTCCTTCAAGAGTATTTTTTCAGACTTTTTTTCTCGTTCGAGGAGCCGAGAAACGTGGAAGAGTTTTGCTCGTGTATTGCCGCAAGTTTTCATCAAATTATCGAATACTTTTCGATGGAAAGTTTGCAAATGAAATGAACACCTACGTTGTAAATATTTTCCTAATTCTGCCTCTGTTTCCTGTTCCGTCGCGTTGAGGTCTCTGTGCAGTTTTGCGTGTGTTTTTCGATGTGCTGGTGAAATATAAACGTAGTAATATCGAGAGAAACGGAGGATGTATTTTTTTTCTAGATGGGAATTTTTATTTTTTTTCAGGTGTAAACTCGTGGTGTATAATTTTTCTGATTTTTTTTGATTTATTTTCGAGTTCGTTTGGTTTAATTTTGCTATCGATTGGTTGATTTAGCCCTTCGTAATCTGGGGTTCGATTTTTATTAAAAAATTGGTCGAAATAATTGAAAGCTAGGACCTGTCAAAAAAATGAGTATATCAACAGCATAAATTATTGAAATTCTGCTTTGGAGGGAAATACCTACAGAGGAAAATTCAAATTTCCGAAATTCAGCTCTGGATAAAGGTACGAAAGGATTTTTAATTTTACAAAATTCAATTCTGGATGGTTGAAAGAAAAAATTCAAATTTCCAAAATTCAGCTCTGGAAAGGAAAACGAAAGGATTTTTAATATTACAAAATTCAATTCTGGAGGGTTGAAGGAAAAAATTCAAATTTCCGAAATTCAGCTCTGGAGGGAAAAACGAAAGAAATTTCAATGTTATAAAATTTAATTCTGAAGGGGATAAAGGAAAAAAGTTCAAACTTCTCGAAATTTTGTTCTTGAGAGCGTGCAGGAGTAAATTGAAATCTCTAAAATTCATCAGTTAAGTGAAAACTTGGAGATTTTGAGATTAAGTACTTTCAAATTTTGATACTTGATGGCTTCGTGGTTTCGTAACTCGACTTTACTATTTGGCTCGGGAAACTAAGACCCTCCAGAGAGATGGAGCTTGAATTCTGAATTCTTGAGTTACCAAGTGTCAAAGTTTCAAAATTCGTATCCTCTACCCTACCACGATTCAATTCTGAAAATTGAAAATTCGCCTGTGTCTGCAACCTATATTTGAGTCAAATTTCAAAACTTTGAATTTTCCTTATTCTCCCTTCAGAACTAAGTTTCGAAAATTTGTATTTCCTCCTTGACCCATTTCCAAGACTAAATTTCGGAGATTCAAATTTTCTGACATCTGCTCCTCTGCATGGTTGAATTATTTCAGAAAATTGAAAATTTTCCTTTTACGATTTCACACCTATTCAATTTCAATATGATTCAATTTTTGTAGAAATCTCGATTCATAATTTTGGCAAAATCTGGATTCTAGATTTCTATCTTGGTAATAGGTAGTTAGGTACTTCCTTAACTATCTTCAGCATACTTTTCTGCAATTCAGGTCATTTTTTAGACCAGCCCAACTAAATAAGTCCACTCGTAACATAATTTTTTGTCAGGCAGTACATGAAATGAAAATTGAAGATTTGAAGACGTGTCGTCATTTAACAGTTTATTCGATAATGCCTTTCGTACATACATACACACACATTTAGATAGGCACTCGCCGGCAGTGGCGATTTCGGAAGGGAAAATCTGAGGAAGTCAAAAAGTTCAAAGAAGGTAAACATTTTTCAAAATCTTTCTAATATGAATTTGCCAAAAAGAAATACAAGTTGGGAAATTTTTCAATAGATAGTAAACTGTTTTCCAACTGTAATCTTTTTTACTTAATTCAAATTTTCTCAAAATTTTTTCAAATTTATATTTTTTGGAATTTCATTTAGCCTAATTCAAAAAAATTTTCTAATACTTAATCTAAAAAATTTTCTCTTTTTTTTCAACTTTAAATTTTAAAAAAATCAACCTAAAGTTTTTTAAAAATTTCATCTGACTAAATTATTAGAAAGATTTTGAGAACATAAACTTGAAAAAAAATCAAAAAAAATCAAAATTGGGAAAATGTTGAGAAAATAGAAGTTTGAGATCATTTTACTGCTGGAAAAATTTCAAAATTGGAAATTGGATACAATTTTGATAGAAAAAAGTTTTAAATTAAGTGATTAAGAAAAGAAATTTGGGATTGAAAAAATTTGTACTCATAAATTAGAATAAATTTGGACTTAGATTGTTAAAATCCCGTTTTTGGAAAAAATAATTTTGAGCTATTAAGAAATGAATAATTTTAAGCTATTGAGAAATGAATAATTTTGAGCTATTGAGAAATGAAAAATTTTCAAGTTCGAAAGTCGAAAAAATGGTGCTGGAAAAAAATTTGCCAAGTCCATAAATCGAAAGAACGAACCAAGAATTACGTGTAAACTCTTAACCTTATGTTTGAAAATAGGCACATGAAACTATTCTGGGCACGTTGAACTGAAAACTTGACACTTGAAAAAATCTCAAGCTTCAAAAAAATCAATGGAAGTCTGACTTCTCTAGCTTCCTTTGGAAAATCGCCTCTGGTACTCAGAAATGTCAAATTTTGAAATACATTTTACATTTTAAAATATTTCTACTGAGGTTTTATTTCGTATTTTGAGGAAAACTCGTAATTTATATATTATAAAATCTTCATCTATGCGGGATATTTTCGACTCGAAGTGTAAATTTCCTCAATTTTTCCAATTCCAAAAAGCAGAATTCAAAAAAAATTGGCAGATTTTCTGGCCAAACATGCAATTTTGTCTTGGAGAGGAGGGGAGAAGATGCACTTTCAGCTCAATTCAATTATAATTCTTTTCAACATTCTAAAAAAATTAATACGTAAGGTAAAAACCCACCAAACACACATTTTTTCAAAGCTTTTCCTTCAAGGGAAAACTTTATCTAAATTTTATTCACTTTAACTTCTGATTTAATTAATTTCACTATTTCAATACTACTTTTTTTTACAACCTAACTACCGATTTTCAAAATTTTAGACTCCCAGTACTTTCACATGTTACCCTACTTTCATAAAAAAATCTCAACTCCCAGTCCCAATTCGTCATCCACCTTGCACCAGACTTCCATCACTTGGCATCCCCAATCTCGAAACCCTTGACTGAATCTCGCCGCTAAATCAGATAATCGGTAACTCGCAACACGCTCACATCAAACGCACTGCTCTTCAACGGCTTCACTCGAAACCACTCGAGGGCTAAATGAAGCATAAGTCAAGCCGAAGATAAAATCTGGTTAAGATCCGTACGTCGATATTTCCATCTTACTGTAACACTATAGCGGAGAGAACACGACCCGGGAAAGGAAAAAACCTAATCTAGCATCGTCATTTATTAAATTACACCGCTTGTACTAAAAGCTTACATAATTAATAAGACGAGGCGATTTGTTTTCATCTTCATCCCCCAGCACGCCAACAGACACTAAAAAAAATAGGGACAGAAACTATGCTTTTTAAAAAGCCCGTCATATGTTACTCGACTAAGCATTCGAGCTGGATCGAACCACTTGTACATGTATGAAGCCTTCCTCTAGGCATAAAACAGTAAAGAAGGAAAAACAAATTCGCCAACGTGGTGGCAATTTGCGCGATGCTACCGCGTTGCTTTGCAAGTCTTAATTTAAACGTGGAATAATTTATGGTAGATTAAAGTGTTGCGCAAAACTAGGCGAAAAGTAAGTTCTCGACGAGCTAAACCAGGCCACATCAGCAGCTCGCGTGAAAAACTTACACCAACAAACCGTAGAAAGATCGTTTATTATACTCGTTTTATGTATAAAACGTAATACGATAATTCACCACCACGTGGCTGCGCTGTCAAGTAACCGGAGTATTCATGCGAGCGTACGAAGCCGACGAGAAGCGAGGGAGACTGGCCCCGGCAAAATTTATGAAAATCTGTCATAAACCGCGTTCCATATATATAATTATCGAATTCTCGTGGCTCGTGGATCGGCGGTACCCGAGTGGATAGCGTACTTCGATACGTACTCGAAACTGTATCGTATAATAACTGCCATGACAGAGAATTGCTGCTGCCACAGTCACCGCACCGTGAACAATCGAATACATTATCATCCCTCCTCGGTCGAGGCTAATACTCTGGTATAAAGTCAGTACTATGTGTAATACACCTTTGACAATAATTATTATCAACCCTCGACGCCTGCTCCTGCCCTTGGCCTTAGCCGACTCGTAGCAGCGTTATTTGTAACGCAGGCGTTAGCCGTTTTGTTATCCGCATGACGAATGTGTACCAATGCATCGAAATAAGTCACTTACCCTCTTAATACCATAAATTAACTTCCACCCCCTCGATCCAGTTCACTGGCCCGGTGCTACGCTCCTCTCACTCTTCGCAATTCAAGAAGCATGGCGCTTTTTTTGGGGGATTTGATAGGTTCACTGGCGACTTCCAAATAGTGAACGAACGTTTGATTCGAGTGAACAAGTAGGTACGTAAGAAAGTATACGTACATTAGGGTGGGTTGAAAAACCAAAAATTTTGATTTTTGAAAAGATACTCGTGCAAAAGTCGTAGGCTGGGAAGACTAAAAAAATTTTAATAAAAAATTCGAAATCGATTCATATTTTCCCATATTGCCCAAAATCCTTCAATCCTTCAAAAATTCAAAATTTTGAAAATTTTGAAAAAAATTAAATTTATTAAAATTAATTTTAGAGCGTATTTAGTGGACTATCTAGGCCAAAAAGCATTTTTTTTTTGAAAAAAATCAGTGTTTTATAACATTTTACAATTATTTTTCATAAGTGAAGAAATGGGAGAAATTGAAAAAAGCTATAAAAGATGGATTTTTTCAAAAAAAAAACGTGGTTTTTGGTTTGGATAGTCACTAAATAAAAATTGAATAACTGAGCGAATTGGTTTTACCCATTTTTTTCGAAAATCCAATCAAAAAAATAATCAGAAAGTTGTGTGGTTAGACTTCGAAAAACACCGGTGAAGATTTACCCCCTCCCCTTCTCCTCCTTGACCCTTATCCCATCTAAATCGTTTTTAAAATTTGATTATGTTCAAAAAATGTTGAAAACTTGAAAAATATTGCCAAAAAGTGTATTAAGTATAGGTAATATAAATTGCAAGGTTCTTTTCACTCGAAAATGTCATTAGAGACTATTTTTCGGGGTATTGATTTAAATAAATTTTTATTTTTTTCAAAATTTTTCAACATGGGTTCGCACGACGAACTGCAATACGACTAAAAAACTGAAATTAACGACACAAAAAAAGGCACGACAAACTACACGAACGACGAATTATTATGAATGAGCGACATTTTAATTTTCTTCATTCTTGGAATTTCATGATTTTTATTTACAACGTATTCAATTTTTTTCTGTTTTCAATATTTTCCACAATATTCGCCACTTTTTGCGATTTTTATACGTACTTGAATAAAGAATGAAATCGATGAACGTTCCTTCCAATTTTTTAATTTTTTTCAAGCTTTAGATTTTTCATAATTTTTACAATCTTCTTAATTTTTTATTTATTGTTTTTCAAAAATTTTGGAATGTTTCTTAATTTTTTGTAATTTTTTCAATTTTAACAAATTCAATTTTCGTGAATTTGAGAGTTTCGATTTTTCTTCATATTTACGAAAATTTTTGATTTTTCAATATCCACCCAGAATCCGTGATTCAATTATTTTTTCATCTATATTATCATTAGGAAATTTCTAACTCCTGAAGTCAAATTGACGTGATTTTGTTCTAACGTCGAACTCAAATGGCAAAGAATTCAACAATTTTTATGATTTTCACAACTTTATCGATTTTATTTGTTGGTGAAATTTCATCTGATTTTTTTCTTGAGAGAGGTAGAGGAATTGATTTTTTTTCTCTCGTTGGTATCTACTTTTGTTTTCATGTTATTTCTTGTCGTTAATTTTGTCGTTAAATGAATTCTTTTACTGGTAATTTCGTTCACCCTCCCCCTACCATACCTTTTGGTAAAAAAAGGGGACTGTGAAAAGAACAAGCCAATGTAGATTCGTTTCATCAGATATTCTTGATCAAATTTAATTTGTCATAGTTCAAAAGTATATTCAGAAGTTGGGAAATTTTTTTTTAATCTGTGGTGAAAATTTTGTTAATCAACCAACTCACCACGAAGTTGATCTTCATATCAGTAATTTTTCGTTTTGGAATTTCTTTTTGATTCGATGGGTATTTTTTCCTGTTATATTACTGTTTTTTTTTTGCTGTTTTTTTCTAATAAGATGAACCTACATTGCCTCGTACTTTTCACGATCCTCCCTTTTTTCCGGTCATTCAATGTACTACGATTAAATGAAACTGATAAGTTTTGATTGTGCTCTGTGTAAATATTTCTCAATTGAAGATTATTCAGTGTTGCAAAAACTATAACAAAAACGTAAAAAAATTAATTTCTTCTGGAAAACGAAAAAAATCACGAAAACCACAAGTCGTGATTTAAATTTTTTTTCAATAGAACGAAAAAATCTTCTTCTTCGTTTATAATAAAAAAAATCTGGTCAACTTTCAAAAAAATGTCTTAAAATTTTAACATTTTCCTTGATTTTAAAGAGAAATTTGCCATTTTTGACAAAAATTGTCATAATTTTTTTTAAAAAGATTATGTTTTTATTAGAAACGAAAACGAAAAAATTGAAATACAAGAAATGTAGGTTGTATTTTTTTCTCAAATTGAACAATTTCTAATTAAAAATGCTAAATTCTTCCTAAAAAACAAAGAAAGAAAAAAATCTTGGAATGATTTTTAGAAAATTTTCACTTGTACTTAGAAAGAAACTCGATCAAAAATGAAAAACACAATTTTTTAAAACTTACACCAAAAAAAACCACACACCCTAGAAACAAAAACCGTATGAAAACCGAAACATTTCGTTTTCGCAACACTGAGTTCATTACACAGGTCATTCAGATACTACTGTCAGTAGGCATTTTATTTTTTGGTAACACTACGTAGGTAAAAACGGTTTGTTGCATCGAATAGACCAGTCTTTTCTGGTTCTATAGCAACCTTCCACAGGTTTTTAGACCTGTGTTGGATGAAACGGCAGCCGTTTGCATAAAGTGTGTATGGATATCGCCTACCAAGCATATAATGGGTGAAGAATCTTAAACAACTACTTGATTGATTTTTGAGTTCGTTTGGATAAATTGCCGCCGGAAATTTACACTCGATCAAAGTAAGGCCCCTTAGCTTTTATGCAAAGGTCCCACTTTTTTTTTAAATCCTTGGTATACCTTCTGGGGAATCACACAGATTCTCCTCAATTAACAAAGGTGTGTCAAGAGAAATCAGCAGGAAAAGTGATGTTGATTACCTTCTTTGACTCCATAGGAATGGTGTACCAACACACAGTCCCTCCAAAAACCATGGTCACTGCTGCCTATTACATCAGTGTACTGAAAACCCTTCGAAAACATGTTCAAAGGAAGCGAATAGGCATCGCGACCACCTGAACCTTGCATCGTGACACAGTGTCTGCGCATACGGCTCAAGCTACGTTCAAGTATCTCGACAAAATGGGCATCAAGGTCATGCCGGATCCGCCGTATACCCCGGATCTATCACCTTGCAACTTTGCTTTATCCCCTGAATTGAAAAAAAAATTACCCAGACTCCGTTTTACCACCAACTACACGGTCATAAAACGTTCCGAGGCGATTTTCAAACAGCTCCCAGAAATTTTTTTCCAGAAAGTATACCAAGGATGAAAAAAAGGGTGCGGCCTATGCATAAAGGCTAAGGGACGTTACTTTGATTGTGTGTAATTTGATTTTTGAAAATAAAATATTTTTGACGATTTTAGAGCCTTACTGACAGTAGTATCTGAATGACCTGTGTACATGTGTAAACTTAAACTCAATTTCTTCAAAATGTTTTCAAGGTTCATCTATGCAATGACCAATTTTCTTTAAATAATCAAACAGTCAAAGTCCTTTCAGAAGAATAAAGAAATCTCTTAAAAAACCGATAAATGGGAGTTTAAATATCGAGTTTTTCGAAGGAATGTCGAAAAAGTAAAAAAAAAATTAAAGAATAATTATCGCCATCTCTTCATTTTTAACATCTATTTAAAATTGTAAAATTCATAATATTTTCATTTTACACAATTATATCAATTTTTAGAAATCATTCTTGAAAATCAATGCGAAACACCCCTAAGACTCCTAAAGATTGATAATTATAATTTAGTAAATAATAGAGAACGATATTGCCCAGTACAAACGACCGATATTGCAAGTCGCCAGTGAAAAATCTCAAATCCCCTTTATTGCTACATACGCAGCACATGCTGCCAAATTTTTTTTAGCTAACCGTATATTGGATTTTTGCTCCCTTCTTAGTCGAAATGCTTGCACAAGTGAACTTGTACTTATATTCTCGGTAATAAAATTCTGATTACATTATAAACTTATATCGATTACTTATTTAATTCGGTAAAAGTGCAATATAGACCCTTGCTCCGAGTCGTGTGTTTATATTACAGCTATATTTCTTAGTCCATGGCAGCGTTAAAATTACCATTAAATTTAAACTACGAGGAAACCCAGAGGAGCGAAAAAACCACCCCATCCTTCGTATCCGGATAAGTGACGCGTACCATTGTCATCCCTTTTCGCGCACGTACCATCTCTAATCCCTTATAAATTCGTATTTTTGCAGACTTATACGACAGCAGCGAGAATGAGGAGACCCAGAATACGCGGAAGTACATAGGATAAGAAAAATCGTCCGGCGTTATTGTAGCCAGCTGTCGCTTCGGGTTCACTCGGCTGTAATAATAATCTAGGCGATCCTGTGCGTCGACCCCTACCCCCCTCAAACCCATCCGAACGAACCATAAGTTGAAAACTTTTTTCCTATTTCATTTCCAACCTTGTGGAAGCGACAAATGGCTAAAAGATGGTCTTAAAAAAATATCCTTCGAGATGTTCCTGTTCCAGCACCGTTAGATACCTTACCTAGGTGGGAGGATGTGGGAATTTAACCCAAAGACCCCTATTTCAAAAAGGGTTCCACGGTGAAGAGTTGAAGGTGCTGAGGCATATAGGGGCACAAAAGCATACGCTAAATTAACGCAGAGTTCAGGTATACGAGTAAAACATCATCCATGCTGTGAATTTATTAATTTTTACTATCGAGTAGTTCTTCTTTAACCAAAAAAATACGAATACCTGTCCGAATGTCTGGCATCCCCTTTTTCCGTATAATTTTCAAAACAAATATACCCCTATTGAACGCAGCTCTCCTCGTGCTACAGATATGCGCTAATAAAACCAGTTCCCTGGTTCTATTCTTATTTTTAATAGTGTTTTGTTTTTTCCAACACTCGAAGAACAGAAGGGTTTATCGATCGTTGTACAGAAGGGTAGACGAGTATTATGAAATGGAATCTCACTTGCCGCCACCTTTTCATCCTCGTCTACGAACGTATAATAGATAGGCTCTTTTTCTCTGTCTTTCGAGCTGGTTTTTTTTTCAAACTCGGTCACGGTGTAAATGAATTAGGTGACGCCCCATATATATACAATGTACATGTCTCATGTACTGTATGTATTGGGAAAGATGAGGTGCGAGTGTACTCGAGTACCTTTTTCTTTTTATTTCGGTGTTTTGTTATCATCGATGCATGTGGTTAATTTATTTTAAACGGGAAGGGGGTTAATTTAAGATGTTCCGGATTTTTTTACACGATATTCTCGATATCATTAATCTCTTTTTCACTGATTTTTTTTCAGATTAAATTAATGTGAGATTTTTATACGATTTTCGTAAGATTTTTTCTCATAATTTTTAAATTGTTCAGGTGTTTCTTCTGTTACAATTTGAAAAATTTCACGAGATCCAAATTGACTACTCCACGCTCACGAAAGCGCTGCAGTCGCGCTGAAAAATTGGGGGGATGGAAATTATGAAATACATTAGCGTATATGGGAGAGCTGAGGTTTTTCGGATTTTTAGGTAAAATGGTGGGGTTTAGAAGAAAATTTGTAGAAACAAAAATTAAAGGCATTTAAATTTATTATCGATTGGTATAAAAAACTTTTGAATTTCATGAAATAAAAGCCATTTTATTAATATTTCTTCCATTTAATTTTTGCATACGTCAGCTTTGAATTAAAATTACTTAAAATCTAGATCGACAACACCAATTTTTTATTATTTCAAATTGTAGAGAATTTTATGCTCTTTCCAATGACGTATTAACGATCTTTATCGCGTTTATATTGAAGCCGCTGTTGTCATTTTCAATTATCTTTATATTTCAATACAGCTGATTAGCTGATCGGTTATTTTCAAAAATGGCGATTCATGTTTTGACACATTAAAAAGAGAATAGCGGCTTTAATATTAACGCGATTAAGATCGTTAATACGTCATTGGAAAGAGCATAAAATTCTCTACAATTTGCATAAACAAAAAATTGGTGTTGTCGATCTAGATTTTAAGTAATTTTAATTCAAAGCTGACGTATGCAAAAAGTGAGTAGAAAGAAATATTAATAAAATTGCTTTTATTTGATGGAATTCAAAAGTTTTTTATACCAATCGATAATAAATTTAAATATCTTCAATTTTTGTTTCCACAAATTTTTTTCTAAACCCCACCATTTTCCTTAAAAATCCGAAAAACCTCCTCTCTCCCATATACGCAATGTATTCCATCCCCCCAATTCTGCGAAAAAATCTTAGTTCCAACAAGATCGTATAGAATGCAGCCACTCCGCGTGGAGGAGTCAATTGACTTGAAAAAAAATGGAAATACAAAAAAAACACATTTCAAATTATTTTGAAAGAAGCTCTGATTTTTGAAATATTTACGAAAAAATTGGATAATTTTTTATGCTTTGGATTGATGATTTTTTTTTTCAATTCAAAATAAAATTTTCCGCGTTTATTCTTCACCACCCTATTCAATGGATAATTTCTCATTATTTCTTCAAAAATGATAAAAACAATCAACGATTTTGAAAAAATTGTAATTATAGCGAATTAAATGGAAATTTTCACATTTCTAACATTATTTTCCCAAATTAAATTGAATCAATTTTTATTGGCACCTATTAAGTTTGACAATTAATTCAAAGGGTATGGCCGGATAAGGATTTGGCCCCAGGCGCGTTTGGGCTCCTGAACACCTCAAATGATGTATATTGGCTGGAAAAAAAATTTCACAAAATTTTGGATCCCTACCCCCCTCCCTATCGGAGTTATGGCCATTTTATTGCCATATTTTCAAGAATTTTCAATTTCAACGGAAGTGAAGGAAATTTTTTGTACTTTGGCCTAAAGTTACATCTCATAGAGGTGTATTTATGATAATTTTGTCAACAATTTTGGTGCACTCCTTCACGTTTTTTCGACTATTTGAAGTTTTCAATTGTAAAAAATACCACAAACGCGAAGAGCGACCATCCTGGAAAAATTACTAAAATATACGGTTTTTTATGTAGAATTTTGCTGTGTATTTGGTTTTGATCATTTCTTTGAACTAAGGGCCAAAAATTGCAAAACCCATTATAAAAATGCTGTCATTTTAGCAGATTTTTCAAATTTTGAGCGTTTTATGCAGAAAGAAATGACAAAATGAAAAAACCAATTCCATATTCGTGTTCAGCAGGTCAAAATACCCCGATATTTGCTTTAAGTTTCAAAATTCACTTTTTTCACTGATTTTTCATGGCGAAAGAAGTGAATTTCGAGGCTTCAAGTAAAACGATCGCGAAAAGGGTGTTTCTCGAGGTATTTTAACTTACTGAACATGAATATGGGATTGGTTTTTTCATTTGGTAATTTTCCCTTGGAAAATTCACCATTTTAAAGTTTAAAATTTAAATTAGGTCTCTGTGAAAAAATTTCAAAAAATTTCTGTTCGAGTTCTAGTCGTACAATATTGTAACTCTTTGGCACGATTTAATGTCAAAGAAGTGGAGGATACACGGAGAAAAAAAATCACCATCACTCCTTTTGGACGGGTTTTGTAGCAGCTCAAAGAGGAATACTTATACGAAATGTGACTCAAAAGATTAAAGTCGAAAAAAATGTCCATTTCTAACCAATTTTGGGTCGTCCAACACGAATATGGCATTAATTATTGTCTATTGTAATTTTCTTGCCCGAGAGACCATATCCAAACTTGAACATGGCAAATTTTCCGGGAAAAAATTACCAAATGAAAAAACCAATCCCATATTCGTGTTCAGGCGTAAGTATGTGGTGTTTTTTTTTATGATTGAAAACTTCAAATAGTCGAAAAAACGTGAAGGAGTGCACCAAAATTGTTGAAAAAATTATCATAAATACACCTCTATGAGATGTAACTTTGTGCCAAAGTACAAAAAATTTCCTTCACTTCCGTTGAAATTAAAAATTCTTGAAAATATGACAATAAAATGGCCATAACTCCGATAGGGAGGGGGTAGAGGTCCAAAATTTTGTGGAAAATTTTTTCCAGTCAATATACACCACTCGAGATGTTTTGGAGTCCAAACGCGTCTGGGGCCAAATTCACCCCTTATCCGGCCATACCCTTTACTTAAAATTTAGAAAAATTGATAAAACTTTATTTACTTATTTCAAATAATTAATTCAAAAATTTCAATTCAAAAAAATCTTCCAACTTTTTGGAAAAACTTGTCGTTTTTCCTTCTTTTTTTTTTAGAAAATTTTCAGATATTTTGAAGATAATTTCAGTCAAGTTGATAGATCTGATAGACCATTTGGCATTGGTTAAGGTGCATTTGAAATCTTGCAATTATGAAGCAGCCTCGATGATTTGCAGGCACCAATCAGTTCTTCGAAAAACAAATACAGATCCAGTGCAAAAGTAATCCCCCTAATCTGGTTTTTTCATCAATTTCAAAAGTTTTGATTGAATTTTTCTGAAATTAATCGAAATATGACCAAAAAAAGTCTAAATCTCCACTAAGAATAATTATCACCTAAATGCCCTACATACACCTTCCAGATCCTTCAAATCTCTTCATTCATTTCGAACTCTTTTCTCAACCTAATGAGTTCTGATTTTTCTCAAAAGGTGCTCCAGTTACACATTCAATTTTTGTATTCGATCAATCACGCTATGAGTTGCTCCAATTAACTCGAATGATTTACGATCCGCAAACACGTATTTACCATTTCCTGATGGTGTCTTACACGAGATGGTAAACCATTGGCCATCGGGCACTGCAGACGAGACGGAGATGGCCGTAATGGACGATGATTACGGGCATCGCATCGTGTGCATACAAACATACCATAAAAATTCCCAGCCTTCAATACGAGAGTAATTACCGTGACAAGTGATGATAATTATATTGTTAAATCGACAATTAATAACACGTACGGAGCGTAGAACGAGCGAGATGGACGTTTGACAAGTTGATTCTTCGAAAGAAGAACTACCTGTCTGCGTTCCAATCACATTTGACGTGCGGCGGCGTTGCTGGTCAGGTTTCGTTTTATATAAATACACCACTAGATATACCAATGCATCCCGAGAGAATCGTTTGCGTTGTGTGCTTTGGATTTATACATATTACACGTAGATTATATAGCTGGGTAACGTTGAAGAAACTCTAATGAGGTACCGGATTACTTCAGATAGAATTTTTTATGACTGTAATGCAGTAGTCTGAGTTGTATGGGTGTCCGGAAGATACCAGAAACATATCTGAAGAGTTGGAATTGGTGCATGATGAGATATAATGAGTTGACCATGAAGATGAACGATTTGGAACTAGCTCGAAAATCTATAAAAATTTATTAGCAAACTGGTCCGATCTGGAAATGCATCCAAACATGTTGCAGAATATTGCCAATCAGAGCCGGCGAAGTAATTTTTTTTCATGTGTAGCATACAAGAAAATTATAAAATTATGAAATTTACATCCCCCCCCCCAACACGTTATAACTGTCCCTTTTCAATAAAAATAAAAAAATTTTACTGCACTTAATAGGAATTTAATACACCTACTTGGTTATTGATAAAAAGAAAAGAAAAATGGGAGTTTTTCATTATTTTCTCAAGAACTGATCAAAAACGATCACATTACAACGCTGGAAAAATCTGGAAGCTGGAACTTTTAACCTTTATCATTTACCCGTTGACCTTTGACCTCTAACCTTTAACTTTGAAGAATAATCAAAAAAATTAACGCACTTTTCCCTTTAGGACCTTTAGGGTAAAAATCTAAGATCATGGACATGTTCGAATGTATGTACTTTTTGGAAATGAGATATGGTCTAAGAGATGAGGCAATAGCAGGGCTGCCAATAGTAGTGATTTATCACTAAAAATAGTGTTTTTTTACCATTGAAAAAAGGTGTTGATTTTTCTAAAAAATTGTGATTTTGCATCTATTTCAACAAAATTACAAGTTCTTTCTCGCTTTTTGGGTAATTTTAGAGATTTTTGACTAAAAATTGAAAATTTTGTGGATTTTGACTATTTTTGATGGTTTTAGGTTTTTTTATTTTGCTTGTCAGCTTCAGAATTTCTCCTTAAGACACCCTAATAATTTTGCTTAATTTTTCTAAAATCATAGAAAGTGATTTTTTAGGATAGAAATTTATTTAGTGCTTTTTTTAATATTGGTGTGGGCAGCCTTGGGCAATAGAGACAAAACTTATAACTTTTTATTAAAATATTAATGCACCTGAATATTTTTTTCCAATTTTTTCAACATTTTCAAATAATTTTTTTTTTTGGTTCTTTCGACGGTAAAATATTTAGGACTACATCTGGACCAAAGATTAACATTCTCGGGACGGCTATTCCTGAAATGTCATAACTGGCCAGTCATACTCATAATTTTACGCTTCGCTGTAACTATTTTTTAAAAGCATAGTCCATGTGTTACATCAATAACGCTTTTTAAAACTTGGCTTTAGCAGCGGTACATTGGGGGTAAAACCTAAAAAAAATGTGTATAGGTATGCTTTTAAAAAATAGTTACAGCGAAGCGTAAAATTATGACTATGCCAATTATGCATTTCAGGAATAACCAGCCTGGACACATCAAAATGAAAACACTTGATATATATTCCAAACTTAGAACATTATATCCCCTGATTAACAGAAGATTGACCCTATCAAACAACTGTAGCTGGCTCCTGTACAAGGGATTAGGTACTACAAAGCTTGTTTAATTATGCTGCTCCTGTTTGGAAGAACATATCTCAAACAAATTTTAACTCTATTGGCAAGGGATCCGCTCAAAAATCTGCGATTTGCCATAAAAAATGCTCTAGAAGTTGCCCATGCATTGAAAAAACTCTTCAGATGCGGGCATGTTTTTCGGAAAAGTCTCATTTTACTGTTAAGCAGTTTTTAAAAATACGTGTACGCTATTAAACCTGCCTTAAAAGTTGCATACGTCTAAGAAAATGCCTAAAATCCAACCTTGCCAAAAAAATTGAAAGCTGTTTGTGAAGTTAAAAATGTTAGAATATTACTTTTAGCACATAAACGTTAACCCGACATGGTGGTGTGCTCCTCTGAACCTAGACAGTCAACATGAAAAATATGTATCCAACCCAATACAAATTTTTTTTCAAAATTCTTTTAAAAACGCCTAACGCGTGGGCTTTTTTTATCGTGTTTAAATCAGTGTGGTACTGCTGAAATAACTGATGTAAAAAATACTTTTAAAAGCGTTTTTCTTTGCAACAGTAGACACCTCCCCCCCCCCCCAATTAGTTATAAATAACCTGAAATTCTAAATTTTAACCTGTTCAATTTATAGGTTTCTCTAACCTGTTTCCTACCCCTGAACACCTGTCTCGTTGTAAACCCCATTATTTAATATCAATAAAGCGCATAAAGTCACTGTGATGATAAAATAACACTTTCTTTCTTTTTTTTCTCTCTCTCTCTTATTTTTTCTCAAACAAAATTTTGAGTATGTAATTTTATTGGTCCTTAAATGATAACTGAAAAATGAAGTTTTGAGAATTTTACTTTTTCCATCATTTTTCAGGGTTTTGATTGGTTTTGATGAAATACTTGGAATCAGGTTGAGCAAGGGGGAGAGGGAAAAATTGAATTTCCAGTCAAAAAAATAGATCTGCGTTGAAAATGTTTTGAAACTAGTGACCTTTTTTTGAAAAATATTTGTTTCAAGTAGAAGACAAATCATAGTAAGTAAGTATGTTGAGTCGAAAAAATAAATCTCATTCAGCAATTTTCAATGTTTTGCTCTTATTGCCCTTTCAATAAGGCGATTTCAGTTTTTCCATGAGAGTTTTATTTTTTTACAGTACGAAAATGGAAAAAACTAATTGATGATAAAAAACAGGGAATAGGAGTCGACTCCGGAGTCAATCTATGACCTTGACTCCGACTCCGGCTTGACTCTGGAGTTGAGCCGGAGTCAGGGAGTCAAGGTCATGGATAGACAGCGGAGTCAAGAGTCAAGGTCATAGATTGACTCCGGAGTCAAGCGGAGTCAGGAGTCAAGATCTGAAAATGACCCCGGAGTCAAGCAGGAGTCAGGAGTCAGGTGTCAGGTGTGAGTTTGATTCCGGAGTCAAGGTGGAGTCAAGAGTCAACATTCTCCCTCGACTACGGAGTCAAGGTGGAGTCAGGAGTCAACTTTCTCCTTGACTCCGGGAGTCAAACCGGAGTCGGGAGTCAACTTTTTGACTGACTCCTAGTCCCTGATAAAAAATGAAGTTATTGAAATTTGACTAAATTTTCTAGCTTTTTGATAAAGTATTTAGAGCCAGATCAAACGGGGGATGGCGGAGGGGACAACTTGGCTCCCTTCAATGATGGCAAAATTGCATTCAAAGTGAAAAAATTAAGTTCAAGTTGGAAATTTTTCGAAAATTATCATCTTAATTTTCGTAATGAGGTAAGAAAAACTGGGAAAAATTGTGTTTCGGGTCGAAGAAATCAGAAAAAATTCCATTTGGATTTAGAATTTTTGATTTTTTGATCGATGCTGTGATTCGTAGAATTATAAGACAGTTAAGAATTTTATCGTCCATAAAAAATTGATTTTTGGGTAACTGAATGATTGAAATTGAAACAAGACCGTTCTCTTTTTTCCACGAATTACATTGCTACACATAAATTTTCCCATATGCAGCATTCGCAACACATGCCATACACGAAACGCAGTCTATATTGCCACAGGAGCTAGATACCGGTCTTATTACCCATATTGGGAACCAATATCTGTTAATTCGCCGCATTCTTCATTTATGCGCCCACATTAGTTGTAGGGCGCGATTCCGATTCGGTGTACGAATTATAAACGAGCAGAGCAAAAAGCAGAGGCGATGTGGTGAACACGACGTGCTACCGCGCTTCGATTTCACTATCTCGTCGGTCGACAAGGCACCGCACGGTTTCACTTAAAGCTCGCATCGCGTCGTACGAAATACGATAATCAGTACACCATCCCCAGCTTCAATTAAGTCGCAAGCTCGTCTCTCTCGCACTCCATGTAACCATCTCTTCGAGGCAGCTTAACGAAGCTACGCGCGTCGCAGAGACTCCGCCAGCCTCACCCGGGCCTGGCAAAAATGTCGTGTGTATATGACACCTTTCGACAATGTCGAATCAAATCGCCATTTTAACAACCCTGCCGCAAGAGTCGAGGCAAGGCAACCATGTCATCGTGTGTCATCTTCGTCGTCGTCGTGTTCTGCGTACTATATTTTCGCTAATAACGTCTTGATCGTTATTCCATTCGCGTAATATTTCCCTTTTAACTTGCAGCTTTTATCAGTCCCAGATCGTTTTCTCTAAAAGCATTAGAAGCCGTAGAGTGCGGTTACACAGATGAACGAAAGGGTAATTTGATTCGAGATTTTTTTCCCACCTCTACCTGAATTTATGAACATTGAAAAGGGTTAGACAAGTTATTAAATTCTGTTTCTCGCTCTCTCTCGAACTCCTTCCCGAGCAGCATCCGAATAAGGAAATTTTTTCTCCTCGAAACCGAGGTTTAATTAAATTTCAAAAAGCAAATGGTTAAACGAAGTGCCTTCTCGTTCTTCAACAACCATATTCCATCACCGATGAACTATATTTTTTCGCATACAATGGTAATTTTTTCGCTTTATTTTGACCCTTCTTCGAACGGAAAATTAACACACGTTTTATATGCACGATGAAAACGCAATATAAACGAACCATTTCCTCGGTTTCCTCCCCTAGGCTTGTTTTTTCACTCGCCCTTGATTAAGAAAATATAAAAACACGTTCGCCACCGCTCGAATGCTTTAATTAATCGATAAATTATAGAAATGAATACGGTTCGAAGTTGAATTACGCAATTAGAGCCAAAAGCGTGTAATTTTATACGAGCGTACGTCCAGTACCCTCTTTCGCCAGTGTATCGTTCCAGGCTTAGACATAAAACGCAGGCAAAAATCAGTCCGTGCGTAATAATCCGGCCCTATCAAAGGTCTCGGCCGCAGAAAAAGGTCTGGAAAATTCGACCACGCGAAGATCGAAGTATCATTTTCCATCACCGATGCGAATTTGCCTAAACCTACAAAGTATCATTCGATATTGCGGCATAAAATACGTCACCTCGCTCGAAATACCGTTTTTTAATCCGTTTTGTACGAAGCGTTGTGTCGGAAAAAGGCCAATTTAAGCTATTCAATTCGTCCAAACGATAAATAGCTTTTGTCGCATTACCAAATGCTTACCGTTGTTGGTCCAATTGCGAGGCCATTTATACGGAAGCGTATACGCGCACGAGGTTTCGAATTTATGCGACGACGTAAATTGTACAACATATTGGTCAAAACCGGAGGACATTGATTGATGACGCAATCACCATACTGGCCCGAGAAGAGATCATTTTAATCATGTCGTGTCGTCCATTCTCGTCTCGCCCTGGTCGCAATACGCAATGAACTTCGGCCGACCGAAAATGTCAAATAAATCTCGACCGATTCGCGATCCCGCAATGCCGTTTAATCTGGTTAACGTATTGTACAGCTCGTTTTCGTCGTTCTCTGTTAATTTGCTCGTCGCTTCGGTACGATTCCCTTGTTTCTGGGTTGCGATTCGGGATTTTTTTTGTTTACGTGGGTCGTTTATGTGGTGGGGTTTCATGGTGTAAGGACGGACGAGCTGGGAATTATAATAAGAGTGCAGTTATTAGTGATTCGGTGCACGAAAATGAGGATTACAGAGGCCTAAATGTACGAAGACTAGTTCTTGATTTGCTATTTTGCTTTCATTGTTATCTTTGATTTAGGGCGTTACAATTAGGAGATCCAGACGCTCCGAACGACTTGACCAATTTTTTTCCAACTTCAAGCTATTTTTTTTTCATAATTTTACTCTTCCATCTTCCTTGGACATAAGCGCATCTAGGGGAGGGGGGGGGCTTAAGCTCGGCAAGATTATTTTCCATAAAAATGCCAAAGAAGAGTATGATATTTCTTGAATAAACATACCACTCTCTAAATTTGAATCAGTTAAATTTGCAGAAATTCTGTCTTTTTAAATCAGTGCTATATTTTTCATTGAAAATTAGTAATTTTTCACTGATTTTTCGGTCAAAAATTACCAATTTCTCAATCAATGCCTCATTTACCAGAAAAAATCAGTAATTATGACTGAAAAAAATCAGAAAATCTTGTCATTGTTCTTCGCTCAAATCTGCAGGTATGTATTACCTTCCTAATGAAAATATACCAACTGCTCCAGCCCTATTGAAATAACAGGTTACTTCACTTTTTCATTGAATTTTGACCTCGTCCCATTTTTGTTCGAAATCTGAGCCCCTCCCTAACACAATTTCTGGGTGCGCTTATGCCTTTGGAACTACGTTAATAGTAAAATACACAAAAAATTTTACAGGAGAGGGAAAAACTTGCAGGTGGCTTCGATAGCAATGCCAGAAGATCCAAAGAAAGAGGTTCAACACGATTTTGAAAGAATTTTTCAATAATAAAGCGTTACTTCATTCAATAATGATTAAAATACCCCGAGAAACGAGAATCATAAAATAAAAAACCACTTACTCACTTTGTACTTCTTATTCTAACAATGGAAATCATGCAAAAGTATTTGTAACTCACCTGTAACAAAAAAACAAACAAAAATTGTTCATTAATTGATATAAAGTAATGGAGTTTTCAATTTATTCAGTGGTATTTTCAATGAAATTCTAATCAAAATAGGTGAAAATGTAATAAATGCATCGATCACGAATAAAGAGGACTATTTTCATTTACACTTTTTTCAAATGGCAGTCGTTATTTTTCATGGCCTGGAAGAAACTCTCATTCCAAGTGGTTCTTGTTTCGTTCTTCAGATTTCAGAATCGGAAAAATGTTTTCTAGTAGGTACCATTCTTTCGACTTTGGCACTACAAAATTTTTCATTTTTTTACTAGCTAGTAATTATTTTTGCCACTATGAAATTTCGACGATCCAAGTCCAAATTTATACAAATTTCTGAGTTCAACTTTTTTTCAATTTATTCATTTATAAGTATTTTTTTTCAAAATTGTATCCAAGTTGAAAAAATTTCAAACAGTAAAATTGTTACAAGTTTGATTTTTAAATTCCCTACTTCATTTCTTTAAATTTCTTCCAATCATTCAGTTATAAGAAATTTTGAAAGACATGAAGTTGAATTTTTTTTAAAATACAAATTTCATCTAAAAAAAATTTGAGGAAAATTTTTAAAATTATTGGAAAATATTCTCGAATTGGAAAAAATTTAAATTTAAAAAAATTTAAAGGTTGGAAAAAATTTTTCCAACTTCATGTTTTTCATCTTTCAACTCGAAAATTGTTTCATTATTTTGCAATAATTTTAAAATTCATTTTCAATTTTTTTACACTTTAATTTTTCCCAATTGAAAATTTCTTCAGATTTTTTCCAACTTTGCACAGGTAAGTATGATTTGTAATTTAAGAAATGAAAATGCAGCCAATTCGAAAGTTTTGGAGCAAAAGTGACGATTTGCATGGAAGATCAGTATCGTTCATTGCTCAAACATCACGGTTCACTCCTCTTCCAGGTCATGGAATATAACTGCATTTTCGAATAATTTTTCGATACTGATGAAATAATTAGATCAAAATTTCAAAAGCAAAATGCATCGATCGTTCTTTTGCCAGTCGTTCACTGAGAAACGAATGAACTATTCATGGGCGATCAAATTTTCAGAGACTGAATGATTCATGAGCTACTGAATTTCCCATTCAAAACAATGGCAAACAAACGACTGAGTCGTTCAAGTGAACGATTCTATCTCCAACGACGAAATATCTTGATCAAACGGATCTCATTTCGAACGACTGAATCACTCAAACAAATCATTCGCGAATGACTGAATCTTTTGATAGAACGAGTTGCTCACGAACGACTGAATCTTTCAGTTAAAAACGAATCGTTCGCGAACAACTGAACAGTCCATTCAAAAGAATTACTCACGAACGATTAAATCGTTCAGAACTATTTTGCCTCGAATCAACTGAATTGCTCAGTCAATCGAATCACTCACGAACGACTGAATCACTACATTGAAGTTTTTGTCTCAAACGATTAAATCGCCTAATTGAACAAATGCATCTCTCTTCTCAAACTACTGAATCGTTCGGTCGAACGAATCACTGATTCACGACTAAATCGTTCAAATGAACGACTTCGTCTGACTAATTTGGTTCATTGAACCATCTCGTTTTGAAAGACTATTTTCTCAGCCAAACAAATCACTCACGAACGATTGAAACGTTCAATTGAGCGATATCACATTTGGTAATTATTGAAAATTTCGAAAAATTGTTCAAATTACAGTTGAAAATGTGAAAATATTGCAAAAATAGATCAGTTTACCGAGTCCATAGGTATCAATCAAATATTAATCGTTGGATAGTACTTCTAAAATGTCAAAATTACCCATTACATGAGTTATTGAAGAAAGTGAAATCGACCACAGTCCCGATTCACAATTGAACCTCCCCCCCCCCCCCCCCGGTGGGCTCCTTAAAGCAAAAATTTGAGAAATTTTTGACTCCCCCAAAACCATTCTTTCAATTCTATTAAATTAAAAAATTTTGAAAATGATGCCTTAAAATTTCCATAATTTTCGACGAGACAGAGTGGGGAAGGATCAACATTTTTTTCAATTTTTCACATCAAGAGACATCACTTTTAATAGTTTAAAATGAAAATTAAAACCTGGTCCAATTTCACCAACAATTCGGCCAGACCCTCTTTTACATTTTTTATTCAGAAATTGCATATTTTTTTCAATTCGGCATGAAAGTCTGACGTCACATTTACCACTACAAATGCACTTCATTAGTTTGTGTACTTTTTCAAAAGGGGGATTGCGAAAAAATTAGCATTGCTTCTTATGGGAGGTCTATAGTTTTTCCAATTTTTTTCATTTCTGATGTGTGTAATTCTTTTTGTTTTGACAATTTTGACTAGTTTGATAGCTTAACTCGTCAAAATTATCAAAAAATAAAAAATTCAACACATCAAAACTGAGAAAAATTGAAAAAACGAAAGAACTCCCATAAGAATCAATGTTAATTTTTTCGTCGATCCCCCTTTTGAAAAAGTACACAAATTGGTACATGAACTGATATTTGCATTGTGGTGGGGCGATGACGTCAAGACTTTGATGGCGAATTTCAATTTTTTCAGATATTTGGCAATTTTTTGAAATAAAAAATTAAGTTAATAAGCTCTATTTGAAATTTTTCAAGTTTTTGATGGACCTCCAATGATTTGCGATCCTTCTACGAACTCTAGGTCGGTTTTCTGCACCTTTTGCATCCCTTCGTAAACCCTAACAGCCATTTTATGGAAATTTTCCAAGAAAATCGTTCAAAAATGACATCATTACATACCTCACACCATCATCGTACATTTTTCTCGACCTAACAACAAAACAGCGTCGCCAACTTTCAAAAAACCACCACAGGGACATCATGTCCTTAGATATTTCACCGAAACCGATCACCTTGTCACCTCAATACCTTCACCGACACCTCAGCGGCTCATCAAACACCTTCCGAGAACCCGTAACCCTGTCACAATCCAGGAAGAAATTGACTCCGGCGATTGTCCAACGTACAAAACACCTTTATTATTCGATTTTATTACTACACTCGTACAAATACGACGCTCGAAGCCGGTAACCGAACCGCTCATACCATTTTGATTTCGGTAATCACTCCGGCCACCCATATTGGTACCGCGAGGAGACAACCAAAAGCAACATCGGAATCGTCGATGGTGGCGAAGGCGGTTGCGGCGATGTACACAGAACCGCTCACGGTGCACCGAGTGGCCCGCCGAGACCAAGTATCAAATTATTTATAGCGTTAATTTGTGTGTGACGTTTACTACTTAATGTTTAACAGCTCGAACAAGTTATTTACATTTTATCAATAATTTTAATCTTCTTTAAATAAATACTTTATCGAAGCACACTACACTGCGGACTTTACGTATTCGGGTAAAGAGAGAGGACGACATTAAGTTGCTATATGAATTTTACGGCGCGAGCAGCTTAATTTTTAGATAATTTAATGGCGTTTATACGAGCTCCACCGGATACCTATAACTTTATAGATGTAAGTAAAGTAGTTAGAAGGCCGGAGGTGGAAAGGGGGATCAACGACGTTGGAATTTTTATCGCGTTTAATAAACTCCGCGTATCGTGTCGGATACGCGTTCGTAGAATGGTCATTTAATGGCTTAATTTTTCTTCGACGCGTATGGTCATTGGAAAAACTCTCGAACCGGTTTACCCTTCGAATACTTTTTTTCCCGAGGTGAAAAAAAATCGCTATGCGGGTAATTTTTCGCCATCTCGAGTATTTTTTACGACTACTCGGCGAGATTGCTACCGGACTGCGATACCAATCCGGAGATGAATTTTCGTACCAGATAAATGAAAGAAAATTTCACGCGTAGCTCTCGAAGCTATTAAGATTTTACGATAACTGCGTGACCATTTTATATTTACGTGGAACGTTCGAGCAAAGCAACCCCTCAACTCGAGCAGTTTTCGATTTGGCCAAATTTTACGGTGTTGCTTCTGTATTTTAAAAACATCCAGACTGCCGGGTAAATTATTTATCCGAGGTTCCAGGAGGGGGGGAGGCACCAGGAGGTAGAAAAAAATACGCAGCTAGAGCTTTTGGCAAGTTTCGCTATTTCTCGAAAAACGGTTGTAAAGTTTACGACTGATTCGGTGTGCGAAGTGAAATTTGTTGAAAACGTCCTCGCCACCCCCAGTTTTTCTCCATTCTGCATTCGCCTGCAGTAGGCTTCGCTCGCGTAGTCGTAAATTTTACCTTGGCCTCTGTTTCTCGCAGGTAGACGTAATTTTATAGCCCTAATGGTTCCAAAGGGGCCGAGGCGAGATTAATAATAGCTATAGGGTGTGCGATTAATTGGGGCGAGATTTGAATATTAGACGTATTGGCTCTCGATCAACCCGGCCGAGGGTTGCGTTTGCGAACACCATTCCAGAAGGGGCTGCATTGCTGGTCCTCCCCGGCAAGCCCAGGTACATCTTCGAACTGAATGGAATTCGTGCAAACGTCCGAAAAGGTAATTAACGCGAAAGCTCCAGATAAGAATTATATTCCGCGTGTATTGTACATATCTGCGGAGTAATTTCTACTTCGGTGAGTTTGCGATGCTCCCCTACGACCCTGGGTTATTGTTTATGGAAATATTATATCCATTATGGATCGGGCAACGTGTTCGTAAATGATTCACGACGTGTATACGAATTAACCTGCAATAATACGTCGGTTGTTCACGTCGTACAGGTGCGAGCTACCGACAGATAAAAAGCGCAGTGCGCAGTTACCCATCGTGCCATATTATTAATGAACCGAGAACGCGTTATTAATAATTAAGAATGTTTCACGTCGCGTAATTCGACGAATTGTTTCGGGCTGATGTGTCTGTCCCCGTCATCGGATCATATACCAGCTATTATGATAGCGTTTATTGTATTTTGACAATACATGGTATCTATTTGGATAAATGATAAGTACGATGAATCATCGGGGAAACAAAGTGCAAAAAGCAAGTGTGAACGAGCCACCAAGTCAGGTTAGCTCCTAAATAACGTTGCCAAAATTGAGATTTTTTTCACGAGGATCGATACTAATGTAGAAGGACGATTTTGTTTCGGTATTTTTCTAGCTTCAAAAAAAATTCCAGTTTCGAATTTTATCAGAATTATTTTCAAGTTTGATTTCGAAAATTTTCTCAAAATTGTTTTCAAATTTGAATTTTTTCCAATAATTTTATATTTTCCCATTTTTTTTTTCAAATTTAAATTTTTTCTAATAATTTTATATTTTCCCATTTTTTTCAAATTTAAATTTTCTCAATTTTTTTCAACGTTAATTTTCTCAATTTTTTCCATTTTCAATTTTTAAAAAAATTCGTCTGCAAAGGGTATCAACGATTTTTTTTTTGAAAAATCACTACTTTTTCACTAACGTTTCACCAAGTTTTGAGAAGCTTCTCAACTTGACCCCCCCCGCCCCTCAATCCCAAAAAACCAATGAGATCAAATTTATTAGATGGAGAAACATTTTCATTGCCAGTCTTTTGTCAAAAATAGACAATTTTTTTGTAATTTTGTAACTTTTTCAAAAATATTTTGCATCCTCGAAGTTTTCTATTTTTTCACTATTTTTTCTTGAAATTTCGACTAAATTTAGTACTTTTTCGCTACTTTCACTATTGAAATTTCGACTAAATTTAGTACTTTTTCGCTACTTTCGCTATCCATTTTTAAAACAGGGAGTCTAATATAGATTTTTTAAATTCAAAATTCGTGACTTTTCGCGACATTTTTTCGACTTTTTTCGTAATTTTTAAAAAATGTAAAACCATTTTTCATGTTTATTTTCCCAAAAAAAGTACTTCTTTTTAGGTAAAATATTTGCAATTGATTTTTTTCAAACAAACACAAGGAAACGTTGTTGGAAAAAGCACACCATTTTATTTTACCTTCAGCGAAAAAAAAATTAAGTAATTTGGGTCAGTTTCGCGACTTTCGCGACCTGTAAACACCCTGTAAAATCACCACTTTTTTATTGCTTTCACTACTTTTACGGTACAAGGGTCTACAATATTGATCAAAATTCAAAAAAATCGAAAAAGTAAAGCAATACATCGATTTCTACTCATTTTAAGGCGCTGAGTTGAAATATGCACTCAATTTTTCCATTCGACCCCTCTGAATTCTCTATTAGCCACCTTGATAAGGTCAAAATTCAAAAAAATGAAAAATAACGTGCGACCCGTCGTTTGTTAGGTTTTTGAGAACACTAAATTCGAATATTTCATTTTTTTGGGGTTTGACTCTTCAGTGCCCCTAGCCCCTAATTTCGGTGAAAAGTATATTAAAAAATAAAAATAGCGTGTGGCATATCGATTCTCCCTAATTTGAGGACGTAGAATTCGAATATCAACTTCGTGATCAACTCGGAATTGAATATTTCAAAAAATAAGGAATTTTGACGAAACCTACCCAAAATATCAGTCACGATGAAAAAAAATTCTGACTCAGATTTTAGACCCGTAAGTTGTCCAACAACGGCCACTTTCGTGCCCCCATTTTCGATTTTGACGACGCCACGCCACTGTCTAAATGAAAAGACGTTATAAATTAAAGAAAAATTCATTTGATCACAAGTGTTTTAGTTGAAGGTTGAAGTTCTAAAACTAGAAAAAATTGATGAGGGATTACTCAAAGTCAAATTCATTTAATATTATTCTGATTAAATTTTATTTCGAAAATCCAAAAAATTGTAATTTTTGTAGGTACTGAAAAATGTGGTTGTTTTTATATCAACTTTTTACAATTGAATTTACTCTAGAATTCAAAGACTCGTCATTCATCGATCACCAACCTAAAAACGAAACAAATTTTCGTGAAAATTTTACCAAACAGGTAAAAGCCAAACGCAGGCACCATAGCGAAATTTCGAAGAAAAAAAGTGACTTTTTTTGAGCAAAAAGTGACCAAAAATGACCAAAAAGTAACCAAAAAATTCGATTTTTTCGGGAGGAATTTTTTTGCAGTTAAAAGAGGGCTGAGAATTCAAGAAAAAATGAGGGGAGGGGGTCAAAATTCAATGAAAAAATTAGGTAATCTAAAAATCTAATTTTTTAGTGGCACTTTAGGAGGCTGATATGCATGATTAATATAATTATGTAGATTTGAGCAAAGAAAAATTGAAAAATGACGAGATTTTTAGAACAAACAATTAATATAATATGACCTACATCTACTATCTAAATCTAAATCAGCCAATTTTCGTAAAACTGTGCCTTTTTGAATCAGTGAAATGAATTTATTTGAAAATCTGTGATATTTCAATTGTTTGATTGATTTATTTTAGTCAAAATTATTGATAAATGGGGAATTGGTTAAAAAATCAATTACTTTACAGATTTAAAAAAAACAGAATTTTTTTCAAATTTAGAAATAGAAGTATTGAAATACTGCCCGAGCGAAGCGAGGGAAATTTTTTTTGAAAAATCATTATCAACTTTTAATTTTTTTTCTTGAAGAATGTTGAAAAATAGCAATTTTTACGTAAAAATTTGAATTTTTGCTTGAAAATGCGAAAAAAGTGACTTTGGGAGGAAAAAAGTGACTTTTAGTGACCTTTGGATGAAAAAAGTGACTTTTAGTGACCAAAGTCGAAAAAAGTGACAAACACCCTAAAAAAGTGACCTGCTATGATGCCTGCGAAACGAGAGTGTACGAAAATCGTCGAAATCTCAATTTCGCCAGTGCTAATTAAGAGCTCGTCAGCCAGAGATTTAACAAAGAAACACGCGAACAAAGTATTAAAACGATCGGCCTAATGTAATTTACTGCGGCGCATCGACGCGAACACGCCGATTGATAAAGTTTATGAAAAGTTTACATCATTTTACACGTACACGTTTTACGAGTGAATTATGAGGTGTTTTGCCTAACCATACACATGAGTCTTTACGAAGTCTGCGTTGTTGAGTCACGTAATTCGATGACAGCTCTGGTTAATATTTCATAGGTACAATACTCGATGCGATGCAGCGACCAATGCACTATTCCATATAGGTTCGGGTACCATATTTATCGTCGAACAAGTACGATATAGTTATGAAAATGATGTATCATCTCGGCGTTTACCTAGCTTGGTCGTTATCATCGGTGTACGAGGGATGAGGAGAGGACAAGGTGCGATAATATTCGTATATGAAGAGGTATCTTTCTATTGTGTACCGCTATACAGTGTCACGAACTCGTCGGTAACCGGTTCACGGACAAATTTTTATACATGCTCGATATTGTACATGTAAAGAATGCGATGACCAGTTTAAAAGGCTTCGATTGGATTTGAATCGATGCTGGGTTGCCAGGTCGATGGCCCAGGTGAACATATGGGATTGAAATTTGTGCCTAGGCTAAGAATGAGGCATGTAGGAATTCGAAAAATAAACAAATCGATTGAATTGTTGGTTGCTTGAATGAAATCGAGAAAGTTGATTATTAAAATGTTGTATTTTCATACTCTACTATTCGTCAGTATTGGATAGAATCATCTGAAACTTCAAATTTTAGGCCTTACGAATAAGAAATATGATTTGAAAATTTGCAACGATTCGCGATTCGAATCATCATTTTTGAATCGCAGATTCGAATCATAATTTTGCCAATTTTTTGAAAATTTAAAGCCTTAAAAATTGAAAATTTACCGTTTGGATATTTTTTTGATTTTTTGGAATGTAAAATTTCCAAAAAAAAAAAACAACAAAATAGCCTAACAATGAAAGATTAGAATCTTGAACACGAATAATCATTCGAATTTTCGCACCACAAATTGCTGAAATTTTGATTCGAATCACTCTTCTTTCCAAAAACTTCAAAAATTGATTCGAATAATTTCCACTTATAAAGAATTTTGATTCGAATTGCGTCCATTACTGTTGTTTACATCTCCTCATAGTCATAAGTATTTCGTAATTGAACTGTAATCTAACCACTTGTCCCCTCAACTCAGACGACCTAAATGCGTTCTTTGAAACCCTCACATTCGAGCGTAGGTACATTTCATACCACATGAAGAGTTCTGAACTTCCAGACGAGGCCCCTTCGCATTTTGCCATTTCCTCTCTTCCGCGTCAACAGAGACGTTGACTTTATACTCGACCATATTTATTGCTAAGTTAAGAGTACGAACTACGAACCATATCGTGGCGCCACTACAGTTATGTTTATCAATTACCCCTTTGTTTATAATTACCCGTACTCGAGTTTACAATTACTTTTAGTGTACTTGTACTTGTCTAATGTCTATACGTGTACAAGAGAGCAGCGTAATTGAACACTGTGCACTTCGCCTCGTTCACCGCACCGTTCAAAGCAGAGAATTAAATCGAGGGGGAAAAATAAGTATTAATTTCGAAACACCGCTTGTAATGAGATTAATATGTACGATGCAAGGGAGCCCCTATAGGTGAAGTACTAAATCTCCTGGCTCTTTTCCTCGACCGCGTTAAGGAAACGGGTACCGAGAGAAGGTAGATACGTAAAGTTGAATTAGGTCTTCGGTTCGAGGTAAAAAGAAAAACACAATTTTTAAAGATTTTTGACTCTTGAGCTCGAGTTCTGCTCCCACTCTGAACAATCTTGAATTTGGTAAGGTGAAAATATAATCAAATCTGTTTTATTTCCATTCGCAACAGACTTCTCAAGTTTGGAATTGTAACAGAATAAAAAAATTAATTCAATTTATTGCAAAATTCGTCCAAAAATAGGAACAAAAAAAATTCGTGCAGCTTCGGTTTTTTTTTGCCAATCTCTCGATGAATTTGTTTGTAGACCTCTCCCCCCCCACCCATTCATCATTCTTAAAAAAAAATCAAGTAACGTTTTGATATTTTCTGGTTTTTTCATTTCATTGGGGAATTTAGATGTGGACCCTGAGGAAAAAATGAGAAAAATCCCCCCTCCACCACAATGACCGAAAAAAATGGCTCAAGTATAAAAAGTTGAAAAACGTAATTTTTCGGTATTTTTGACTTAAGTTTCATAAAATATCTCTGCATTTTAGAAACTTCTTCAAAATGTTTTAATAACCATGTCATTTTTCGATTTTTCACCACACAAACCTCTTTTTTTTACGTTTCTCTCATTTATTTTTTTGGGTGGGGAGGGGGGGGGGAAGTTGAGAGGTTTTTAAAAATTGGTTAAACGGTAGTGAGAAAGCAGTGATTTTTCAAAAAAAAATCGTTGTGGATACCCTTTGCAGACGAATGAAAAACAAAAACGTTTTGGTGAAAAAGTTACACTCCCTTCCTCTAACGTTACCAGGATTCGCGCCTGTATCATCCAGTGCTATATTATTACCTACACGTTCTAAGCTGGCAGGAAAATTTTCAGGCAGGAAAATAAAAATGTAGGTAATGATCTTTCAATCCAAACATTCAAAAATATAAATGTTGAAACTTTTTACAATGAAATTGTTAAAAAATCTTTTCATTTTTTTGTTTTTCTGCTACTCCGAACAAAATCTCGTTATTACTTTAGTAGATGAACAATTTACTTCCTAAAAATACTATTCTACAAGAACCAAGTTAAATCACGATGAAAATTGAAGAAAATTTCATAAAAATTGCTTCAAAAATAGTTAAATTAGTTCAAAAATAAAATCAAATTTCAAAATCGCGTGAAAATTATACTTTGTAAAATTTTTTCAAAGGATCATAAAAATGGACAAAATTAAGGTAAAAATTGCAAACAAAGAAATCATAAATTAGGCTCTGAAAATTATCAAAAAGGCTCAAAAAACGTTTCAAAACACGGTGGAAAATTACTTGAAATTTTACAAAAATTATCGAAATTTCTCAAGAAGTGACAGAAATGCGAAAAAATAGTTCAAAATCAAAAAATAGTTACGAAGTACAACCATTTGAAACGTAAATAAATATAGTTGGTAAAAATTTCACAAAATGAACACAAAAAATTACAAAAATTGTTCCAATTAAGAAATAAATAACGCTGACAAAATTTCGTAAAACTGTGTGAAATGTTGAGGAAAATTAAAAAAACTTTTCAAATACTAAGTAAAAAGTAGGTACCTACTACCTAGCACTTATCTAATGAAATTTCACAATATTTCGATCTTAAAGAACTTTTACTGACAAAATTTCTACATAATCTTTTGTACCTATGTTTTAATAACCTTTAAAGTGATTTTAATCGTACTTCGACCACTTTTCTGCAGGTTTTTCGAGTCATTTACAAAATTTTGAAAATTTTTCATAAAATAAATTCTGAACAATTTATTTGTGATATTTAAACATCTTTTATAATATTTTTACTATTTTCATGATGTTTCGACCACGTTTTCAACATTTCGATGGGTTTTCTGAAATTTTGAATAATTTTCACAAAGTTTTAAACCAATTTTACTTATGTATTTTTAAGCAATCTTGCTAAAACTTCAACAGTTCTTATGATGTTACAAACGAATTTCGTAATTCGACTACTTCTCAGTATTTTTTAAAAATAAAATTTCATTTTTTTTACAAAATTTTAAAACAATTTTTGCAACATTCAACATTTTTTGCGTCTTCATCAGATTTTATGCCATTTTTCACGGTACAATAAACATTTCTAGCAATTTTTATATTTCCATAAATTTTTCAATAATGCCAAAAATTTAGGGAAATTTCCAGCCATTTCTACGACATTTTACATGATTTTTTAATAATATTTCAACCATTCAAAGAAAGTTGTATACAATTTTTGAGACATTTCAACCACTTTTCAATCGAATTTAATAATTTTCTCAATAATCAAACTTCAAAGTTCATTTCAGTCTATTAATAAAACACCCGATGAAATTGAAACGAACTCGTATTTCACACCAAACTACAAAATTACCAAATTCCTTAGGAGAAAAGGACTACACAATCTCCACTCTACGTACACGTGCATATCACAAAAATTCCCACACTTGACAGACATCTTCGAATGGTGGTGTAATAGTGCACTGCAAGGTGTAAAGGCACGACAATGCAGGTGGGGGAGGGGTGAATTCCACGTCTACCTCGACTTTCGAACCACATAACTCATTGACTCATCTTTTGTTTTTATTTTCAACGAAACCGAAGCAACGAAGAAACGAAGGACGGAAATACTTAAGAAGAGACCATGTGTCCACATCTCTCAGCAACCTTTTTCGTGACAATGTAACCGCCTGGCCGCCGCAAAAATTGACATTCTCAGTGTACCTTATGTCGTGACGCATGTGGTCAACGTGGTCTTTCTTAAGACTACACGAGAATGGCTCGTTTTATGTAAGTATTTCGAAAAAAAAAATAAAAATAAAAACATTAACGTAACAGAAAAAGAAAATAAGAAAAAGAAAGAAAAATGAACACAATCACATTATTTAACGATAAGATTAAAGAGACCTTATCGAATGACGTGATCTTGTATATACACGGTTAATATATAATACGAGAAATGAATAATAAATCTTAGCATTATTCACGTATTATAGAAAGAGACCAAGAAACTTATAAGGAAGGGGTGCGAGGGGCTTTACATACACATCCATAATATAATACGTGTGCTAGCAGTGCGTGTATAGTTCAGTTATACGACGACGGTTATGATAACGTATTATTATCATTTATAATACACGTTCCACCCACGTTAATTACACGGGAAACGTTGCTCGGTTATCTATTAAATTGACAATTGCTAATGAATAAATTTACCTACTATAACGGCGTGCTGTGTGTCGGCCCGTCAAATCTCCCCAAAACTCTTCGGTTTTTATCGAAAAAGCAATCCGACCATTTACGTAATTGATTGCATGCACAATAAGTTAATATAGAAGGGGGTGGCAGTAGCGGGAAGGACAGGCCAAGGAGGGGGTATTTTCAAACAATAATCTTCGATTTTTTTCAAAAAAAAATTAGGTAAATCACAACTTTTTTGCAGACAAATCAGCCGAATTTTGATTCTCGTTGAATCTTAAGTTCAAAATTTAGAAGATTACACAAAAAAATACAACTTTTTTTGATGAACTGTATAACGAAGCTATCAAGATGTGCACCGAAAATGATAGGTATAGAAATTGAAGCATCTGAAAAAAATGTTAAAAATTTCGAAAAAACAGTAAAATTTTGTAGTAGAAGCTCGTTTGGAATCTGATGTAGTAGATAAGAGTCAAAAATGATTTTAAAGGGGAATTTTTATATTCTGGTTTAAATTTATTCTAAGCTGAAATTTTTTCAATTTATTTTTTGAAAATTGTATCCCTTTTTAATATTTTTAAAATTCAACTTTTCTGAAAAATTTTTCAACTTTGATTTCTTTGCATTTTTTTAACTTCATATTTTTATTACATAAGCTACCTATTTTTTTAATGGGGGGGGGGGGGGGGGGTGGTATGAAATCAGTTTTGGTCAAGAATTTCAAATTTGAGTTTTCTATTTTATTCTCTTCAGAATGAAACATCATACTATTTAAAAATCAGTTTTCTTAAGGTTGAAAAATTACTTTGATACGATTAAGATTTTCCTAGAATTTAGGAAAAATTTTGGTAAACTGAAAATCATCTAATCAGATCTGATACAAACGAACAGCCACAAACTCAAAATTATCAACAAGAATTATTTGATCAGCCTTGTTCTTCAACAAAAATTTAAAAAATAAATGATCATTTACACCTAGATCCCAGCAGTGCAACTACACTGAAGTTCATGTGTGAAAAATGAAGTTCGGACTTTAAAGCTGTTTTTTTCAAAATGTACTTTTTCAATGTTCATGTACCTTTTTCTCATGAACGACTGTAGATTAACTTGCTTTTTTTCGTTTTCTTCAACAAGTTAAACTCTATAAATAGACGGGGGCCTTTTCATTTATCATGCATGGAACAGGCTGAGGAATTAATTGTATGCCAAAAAACATGTTTTTTTTAGAGAGCTTTCTGCGTGTAAGCTTAATTTCGGAAGCATGAACCAAATTTTTAAATCCCCCCTCCCGTTCAAGTGTACCTCAAGGTTGACTCTAATTACTCTCCAAATTTCAGTCTTCCACCTCTTCTGGAAATCGAGAAAAAGGAACATGAAGATACACGTAAAAAACCTGATTTCATACCCCTTGAATTTCTTCTATAATTGGGTCAGAAGAAATTTTGAAAAACATGAAGTTGTTTTTTTTAGAAATTCAAATTTGGAAAAAAATGTTCAGAAATTTTCAATTTAAAAAAATTGAAATTCGAAAAAACTGTGGAAAAATTTCAAAATCATTGAAAAAATTTTCAAGACATCAAGGTTGAAAAACTTTCCAATACAAAATTTTTTTCAAGCTATAACATTTTTGTTTAAAGGGTACCGGCGGTCAAGATAGGCGAATCTGTCCCCGAGCTGAAATTCGAAACTAACCAATGGAAGTTGGTTCTTATGGTCTGAAAACCTTGTGGAAAACATTTTGGCCCCCTACCCCTCCCCTATCCTTAGTTATGGGCCAAAACGTTATTTTTTTCGCCATTTCATTAAGAATTTTTATTTTCGCAAGTTTTCAACCAAATTTTTTCAAACTTACGTGGGTGGTACACTATACTGAGGCGTATTAGTTGATGGTTGGAAAAAAATTTTCGACGATTTCTTCTAGCTGAAACTCGTGTTTGAAAACTTTAAATCGAGTTTTCCACATGATGGTTCAGAGGTGGAATTCTGAAAAAAATATATTTCATGTATCTAGTCCCTATGTACAACGCAATATTTTTTTCAGAATTTTTCACGTGGTAGAACATCAAGTGACATGTTCAATTTTGAGCCTTCTGCTGTACTTATTTGTACTTGAAATTACAAAAATCGCCAAAAAGGAATGAAATGAAGTGAAAATCGGAAAAGTGGTGTATAAATACGTATTTTGGGGTATTACACAAAACAAAATTTCAACCAAAAATGACCACTTTATGAGTGAAAAACGGTGTGGAAAAATGGTTTTTCACATTTTTCAAGATGTTCTACCACGTGAAAAATTCTGAAAAAAATATTGCGTTATACATAGGGACTAGATACATGAAATATATCTTTTTCAGAATTGCACCTCTGAACTATCATGTGGAAAACTCGATTTGAAGTTTTCAAACACGAGTTTCAGCTAGAAGAAATCATCGAAATTTTTTTTCCGACCATCAACTAATACGCCTCAGTATAGCGTACCACCCACGCAAGTTGGAAAAAATTTGGTTGAAAACTCGCGAAAATAAAAATTCTCAATAAAAAGGCTGAAAAAAGAATGTTTTGGCCCATAACTAAGGATAGGGGAGGGGTAGGGGGGTCAAAAATTTTTCCACAAGGTTTTCAGACCATAAGAACCAACTTCCATTGGTTGGTTTCGAATTTCAGCTCGGGGGCAGATTCGCCTATCTTAACCACCGCGCCGGTACCCTTTAAATTATCTTAAAATTTTTCAAACTCTTGATTTTTCAAATTCTTTTCAACTTCATAATTTTTAAAAAAAATTTCCAGCTCGAGATTTTTTCATCCTTGAATTAAAAAAAATTCCCATCTCGTGTTTTTCTGAGATTGACTGAAAATTAATTAAGAAATTCGATGACCAAGGAACGTTTAAGTGATTTAGGTTTTTTTACAGTGAAAAAAGTTTGACCAAAAGTTTGAATTTGGGCCATGTAGTTGAAGAGATTGCTAATATTACCTGAGACTTCATCCCCCCCCCCCCACCGAAGCAGTTGGAAAATATTTTTTCTCTCTGGTAAATTGACCTCCCTCGTTATGCTTAGCTCTGATGCACCCCTTTCAAAAAAATTAGCTAGATCCCCTACTATGGAAAAGTACCGGTACTCTCTTAATTTGAATCAGTCAAAAACTGATGATTGACTGATTGAAATCGACAAAATTGAGTCACTGGAGTGGCATTGAAATTCCACTGGTTCCACTGTTAATCGGTGGTTCAGTAAAAATGTCAATTTATTGATTCATTTCAGTATAGTTGAGAAAAAAAATACTGATTCAAAAATGAAAATTCACTAATTGAATCAGTAAATTTTTCACCGATTTTATCAATGACTCAATTCTGGCCTTTTAAATCAGTCAATTTGACAGATTCAGATCAACAGAGTAAGGGGCGGGGAGGGGAGTAATTGCTCATTGCGTTGCACGTATCAAACGACATGTCACCGCGAGACAATCTGGCTCGCGAATGAATCATTTGTTTTAATGCGGTTCGAAATAAAAGAAAACTACTGTAAAGGAACATGGAAAAAATAATACGAATGCAGACATTCGTCGGTCGAATGCCTATGCACAGAAATAAAAAGACAATATGCCTACGGACTGGCGAGGTTTTCGGTCGGCCACGGTATTTGCATACAAATTACACTAGATGCGAGCTGAATTTCGAAGATGGTGCACTTTAAGATATAGCTTTTTTATGTTAATCCCGGACTTAGTATTTTCACTAACTCGGCAAATCCTTCATAAAGAACGAAACTGGACTAGGCGTTGGATAAAAGTTAAAATAAGTCGTAAGTTTATATGATTCACGTCTCCTTGCATATGTACTTCGTATTACGTAGTATCTCTATTTCTCTATGTACGTATATACCACACAGAGTCGTATAGCTCGAGTGGAATGAACGAGGTAGGGCGTTTGGCATCGGTCGGGAATTTTAATAAGTTCCCAAGTACGATATGGATACGATGTATACGAATTACGTGTACACAACGACGCGACGGTATGATCGCAATTATTAAAATTTACCTACTTTTCGTGACGGTTAACCCGACGTGTGGAGGTTTATCGAAGCATTAGGTTGTATGTAAATTGCCATGGTTTGGATTGTTTATTTGAGTATTTTTTTCCGAAAATGAAAAAGTAGGCGAGGTGAGGAGAACAGATTCGTCAAGATTAATGATCGTGGATCTTTAAATTTGAAAAAAATGCTTAAAAACAGGTTTTATTCGGAAGACCTTGACTGTCTCTTGGAAAAATTAAGATGAATTCGATAAATCTTCTGGTTCGATCGAAATCTCTTTTTCTTCGAAGGCAACACTGATTCATGAATGAACAGAGTTGGTGGAATGCTTCACGTTCACTGATAGAAATGATAGAAACTAAATAGAATTTTTAATGAAGGGTCTACGAATGAGTAGGTAATTTATCAAACGCAACGAGCGTGAAGTTTTTATTTTAAATAATTTTCAACAAAAGTCCCCCCCCCCCACCTCTTGATATTGACCTTTGCAAAAATGTTGAAAAATTGTTATTTCAGCAACAATTTGACTTTGATTACATTTTTAACAATTTTTTCACATCAAAAAATTTCGAAAATAGGTATTTCAAATTCAGATTATTTTGAGGTACTATTCAAACTAAGTGTAAAAAAATCGAGGTGTTTACTGAATCACAAAAAGGAAAATTCACATTTTTTTCGGACTGAAAATTTCAAAAAATTTTGTTTACCCCCTCCCCCTCTCCAAAAAACGAGCTTTAAATTGATGAATTCTATGCAAGCCACTGAAAATTTTCCAGCTTGCTCCAGTAAATGACAAATGCTCATAAAATTTCGATAAATATCAGCCGTTTTACCAATGAAGATATTGAGCTTTGGTGAAGCAAGAGCGAAAATTTTTACGGATAAAGGCAGTCGAAAGTTGATATTTATTTCATAATTTTTTTCAACATTTCAATTGTCAGAGAAAATGATTTGTGACTTGAAATAATTATAACAAAATTGTGAAAAAATGAAGAAAACTGAGCGAAAAGATTTCGGATCTTTTTCATATTTTATTTATTTTAATCAAAATTCGTACTTTTTTTGGATTTTTGCACTTTTTAGACCCAGTAGACAGTTGGATGATAGAAATCTATGGTTTAGACACCTTAAAATAATTATGCCTGAATTTATTGTGAATAATTTTTTCAAATATTTTCAGAATCTTATAAAAACATTTTCTTATCTATCTTTCTATTTTTATTTTATTTTATTTTTTAATTTATTTTTTAAAAATTTTCTCGTCAATTTTTCAACACAGATTTTATATTTTCAATTCTTTAACCCGCACTCGAAAAATATTTGGATCATGTTTTTATTCATCTCTCGCATATTCGTTTGATTACCGGGTCAACCGTTAGTAAAGGGAAAGGCAAGGTCATTTTCCTAGAAAATTTTCGAAGCCAGCCTCAAGGTATAAATTTTTGCAAGATTCAATCACGTTCAAATCACTGCTCATTCTAGGTATTCTATGAATAAACTTGCAGTTTCTTTTCTCTCAAAATTGTTGACCAAAAAATCTACAGAACCAATTTTTCTACGCTGCTGCATACGTTTAATAAAAAAATATCTTCTGTTTTATAACCAAGAATTTCTTTTGTTTTCAGCTTCCAGCTTTCATTAAAATTTTTCCCTTTTCCACCTCTGCACGCGAACATTTCTCATTCATCTCTTTCGCGCAGATCGGTTCATCTGTAACTAGTTTTTTTTAATTCATCATAATTTACCAATATTACGTAGCTCGGATGGATAAAAAAAAAGGGAAGGGTATGGCAAATCGTTACAAACTTGATTTATTCGCTATCATGAATAGAATATCTGTATATCCTCGCCGCTGAAACGTATCTACAAGTTAGTTTTGTGGTTAGATACGGAAATGTTCGGAATATTTTTTAAATTTCGTAGTTTCATAATAGCAATTTAATTTTGAACGAATTCGATCAGTTTATAAGCAGTCTGAGTACTTGATTCGGTTGGTCGTTCATTTATGTTCAATTAGCGAATAGAACTACTTTTGGAACATTTTTCAAATTTTATAGTTTATTGATTGAGAAACGCTATAAAAACAAAGAAAACACCCTTCAAATTCAACATACATCGTAAATAAGTAAGTAGTCTGTGTTTTCTTTTGTTTTTCTCACGCTCATTTTCTGCTCCTACTTTGTGTTATGTGTTTCAATTTAGGAAGCAAAATGAATAATACGAGCATTCCTGACCAGACTAAAAACAGATCAACTGATTTTCATACTTTAGACCTGAAAAATCAAATTTGGAGGTATCCACTTATGATAGTTTTCATCATGTATGTAATTTCGTCCATTTGTGTGACCATTCATTTGTACAAGTTTTTCCGAACCAAAGAAAAGCAAACTTTGGCTACTAAAAATCTTACTCTATATTGTTTTATTTTGTTCTTGATCTGTATTTGGTTCATCTTGGGCCCAATTTTAGCAGAACATGAAGTCATCTCAGAACAATTTTATATTTGTACCTTAAGGTATAGAGAAATTACATCAACTTTCACTAAATTCATTATTGCTGCAGATATATTTTGGGTTTATCGCAACACAGCGTTATATCTGGAAAGACCTTTAGGCTCTCAGAATATGAAATTCACCATTTACTGTATCTTAAGCATGGGTATACCTTTAGTTATAGTGTATACAAGTTCAATTTTCGCTGGGTTCGATTGCGATTCAGATGTATGCAAATTGCCCCTGATGATCATTCGTTTCATTCGTTTGATTCCTATTTGTGGTGCATTTTGGTACATGAGATCAGCCAGTATTGACAAAAAAGAATTTCAAAAAAATTATGGGTTACATATGCGTCTCATCATAGTCCTAGGCGCATTTTCATCTTTTACGATTGCTCCGTACATGATGTTAAAGGCAGTGATGTTCATTGAGCCACATCACATCAATATAGATTCTAATGTGTTTATTTTTGCCTATCAGTGGATGGAAATGTTGATAGTTAGTATGGATGGATTAATTATTGGAATATTTTTCACATTTAAAAAAAGTACATTTCAAAAACTGCCTGTTGACAAATCTGTTTGAAATAATAGATCGGAGAAAATGTCTTCACAAGTAGAATTGAGCGAAAATTTGTAAAAATGATGAAGGAAATTAATAAGTACATTATTAAAACTAATTTCAAGAATCTGCAGGAGAAGGTATTCTCAGATGTATGGTACCGGTACCTATAAATTATAGTGGGAACTTAAAGATAAAATTCGAGATAAGTGTGACCCACGATTGGAAGGTCTAAGAATTAATTGTATCAAATTGAGATGTGAAGATCTTGAAAGCTGTTAGATTCTGTTTATGCACTTATTCAATATTTATTTTCATTAGGTAGGTACCAGAATTGTATTAAATATGTTTGTTCCTAGAACTGGAATTAAAAAATAAAATAAAAAATAAAGGTTTTACAACATCACATTTTTTTTGTACAAATATCATTTGTGTTGTTGTTAATACTTGATTGCTTATATTGTTCATAGAACATCTAAAGCAATAGTATCAGTATATGTGACCCCGCTAGATAAAACCACCCTTCCATCCAAAAACAACTTTTCAAGATATGAGCTTTTAAAGTTTGCGGTGTGATACTGATGGAAAAGAGGAGTTAACTGTAGGTATTCTTTAACTAAAATGAACTACAAGTAACCTTAAGCACCGTGTCTAGGTATCATAGCCTTTTGAAAATTGATCTGTGCCTTTAGTTCATTTACGGTGATTTTTTAACCGTTCTTTGTGTGCTTTCTTTTTAAAAAAATCTTCACATTTTTGCTCATTGCAAAGTTAATTTTGAACTTTGGAACTTTGTGTTGATATATATTTGTACTGAATTTTATGGCTTCTGAGAATAAAATTCTGGAAAAAAGTGAATGGTGCCCGGTTCATTCATAGACCCTGTATGTACCAAGTTTAAATTAATTCAAAGAATTTTTTCCTTTTCAAATGTCTTGTGATATCAGTTGTACAAAAAGGTACAATTTTGCTGAAGATGGTGTAAGTGTCCTGCTACAAACTGTTGTATTTCTTCAACGATGGTTCGCAGTTTTTGGTGTCAATCAAGGTTTTTATTTCTTGTGTACCATCTACCATGGTGCATTTGTGATCCAACAAAGATATTTGTTCTGCACTTGTTGAATGATTTCTATATTTGAAGGTTTAGCAGTACCTCACTGCTGGCAATACATCCATATTGGTTTGACGCAGGATTGCGAGAAAAATGAAATTTTGGTTTCCATTCTCATTTTTATTCTCGTTCTTCAAAAATATTTATTAACATTCTCGTTCTTGTTCTCATTTTCCAAAAGTTGTTCTCATTCTCATTCTTCAAATTTTTTTATTGTTCTCGTTCACATTCTTTCTATTTTTTAATTCTTTTTGGTTCTTGGTACTTTTTTTTCTCATACAACATTAATGCAAAAAACAAAAATATTTAATTGGATCACTGCATACAACATTTATTTACCATTATTATTCATCAATTTTCATTTTCTATGGGTTACAGATGATTTGTTTCGGAATAAACAAAAATTAAGTGAAGAAAAAAAAGAGGAAATCATTGTTCTTGTTCTCATTCTCATTCTTCTGATTGTTCTTGTTCTCATTCTTGTTCTTTTAATGCTTTCAAAATTGTTCTTGTTCTTTTTCTCAAACTTTTTGGTTCTCTTTGGTTCTTTGTTCTTCATTCTAGTTCATTCTCCCAGCCCTAGTTTGACAATGGTTTTGTAAAGCAGAAGTTTATTGTTTAACATAGCTTTGCTTCCAAAGAGCCAATTTGCTTTTTCAAGTTTTAGCTTCATTTCATTGCAATTTTTCTCAATATCGGTTTTCCAGGTAAACCTTTTATCTAGATGTATTCGCAATGCAAAGCATAGTTTCTGACATCTAGTGGACTTCCATGCAACTGAAAACGGTGCTGCTGGTTGAGTTTTAACCAACAGGAGTAGAAGATAATTCGATTGTACCATTCGGCTACATTTTGGCATCAGCTGATTAATTCAGATTGAAGGGGTGGTGGTTTTCACTACAGCATCACCTTTTCAGCACCTGATGCTAGCGAACTTTACGAACGTTGCATTGCGAACAGGGGATTCCAGCCAGCCGATAGCCGATAGCTTTTGGTAGTTAATGGGGTTCAGTCGATAGCTGATAGCCAGCTAATTGCTAAGTCAGCAGCCAATAGCCAGCCAATGATTTTTCTTTTTCTTTTTTTTTTTTTAATAAATGAATATGTTGATGGCGTTGATGTAGAAATGAATAGTTTTGATTTTTTTTTCAAACTTGTTAGTTTCGGGTTTCTTTTTAGCTTCTCAGTTTTCCAGCAAAAAAAAGGTAACAAAAACCAAAGTGGTATAGATAAAACAAGCGCACTCTCATAAGCCGCCGTGTTGTAGCCATGGTGCGAAAGTATGTTAGAGTTAATTTATCCCACTACAGCGTTGACTGCCAATTGCGATGAAAAATAACATTGGTTTAAATGGGAGAAGGTGAATTTTAAAATTTTTGAATCGTTAAGGAGGGTAATGTTCATAATTTTTAGATTCGATCTTATGTAAAATTCACCGAGCTTTCCGATGGTGTAATTACTTTTTGATTTTGTGAGATAGTTTTTGAAAAAAATTGAGATAAACAGTAAGGTGTTGTAGATTGTAGACTAGATTTTTCAGGTTTTTTTATTGTTTATTTCGATTTTTTTGAAAACTATCACACATAATCAAAAAGTAATTACACCATCGGAAAGCCCGGTAAATTTTACATACAATTAAATCCAAAAATTATGAAAACTACCCTCCTCAACAAGTCAAAAATTTTAAATGCACATTCTCCCATTTAAACCTATGTAATTTTCCATCGCAATAGACAGCCAGCACTGCAGGCGGATAGTTTAGCTCTAACATAATTTCCCGTCAAGGTCATTTCAGAGTGCGTACACTTCTTTTATCTATACCACTTTGACAAAAACGTAACTACAGTCACCTGGGTATCGTGACGAGTATTTTGAGGGGTCACATGGTTATTCAGGCTATAGCCAGCTGAACATCAGCTAATGAAATTCCGGTAGCCGATAGCCAGCTTTATTTCAGCTAATGAAAAAATTCAGCAATAGCAGATAGCCGAAAGCTAATGACCATTGGCTGGAATTGAAGTTTTTCTGTGGTATTATCCTGTTATTGATGGTGACTGGTAAGTTGGAGATGTTGAGTGTTGTGAAGATTACTCGTTCTGATTTAGTTTCATTAATTAAAAATGAAATTTCTTTTCTCAAATTTTGTTCCAATGAAAATACTTTGATTTCTTTTAAATTGTCTAATGGCCAGCTTACTAGCGAACGACTGAATCATAGGTAGGTTCGTTCTCAACAATTTTTCGTCAAATTACTACAAAAACATGGCCAATTCAACTCATTTTTGAATAATATTGAATTCATTTAAATATTAAAATTTACCATCAAATGATTCATTTGCTCGAAAAATGAATCGTTCGCGAACGAACGAATCATTTAAAACCGAAATTTCTTTTTGCAATTTTTATTCCAATGAAAAATACTTTGATTTCTTTAAAATTGTCAAATGAGCGTTTACTAGCGAACGACTGAATCGTAATTTCAATCTCAACAATTTAACGTTCAAATTACTGCAAAAACATGGCCAATTCAATTCATTATCAACAAATCCTAATTCCATTTAGACTGTAAATTTCTCATTCAACATCAAAGACAACAATAAAGATCGAAATTAGGAACACACCAATGTAGTCGAGCTTTCGGTACGTGGACCGTGCTGCAGAATAAGCCACCACCGCAGATCAGGGTACCGGACCACATTACTACGAACGAATCTCTCAAAGACGACACAGGCACTCGCACAGATACAGTCGGAGATACGTGTACAGTAGAAGTGCCACGGCCGGAAGTTAACTCTTGCTAGTTGAATAGAACTGCCTAATGCTTGTCATACATAATAACGAGCCAGCACACACACAGTCACACATACAAACGACAACCGCCTTCCCGCACACTGCTCCGGTTCTCCAGCTATGGCCAATAATTTAAAAAGGGCCGAGCAAGAGATAGGGTTTTGACAGAACGACGGCGAAGAGGTAGTCCAATTCAAACAACTACCGCGGCTCATTATAAATTCGAGTACCGTATCGCTAGTTAGGCTTAGCGATGTTGTAGCAACGCGTTAACATACAAACGAGCCGGAGACCACTTTTCGTCTTGCTGTTCGCCGGGTCCCTTTGCCCCCAATCACAACCTCCTCACGTTAAACTTGGAAATCACGTTATAGCGCGCGGTGATTGTAACGTGTTGTCGTCTTAACAATAGGCAAATTTGTAGTCTTCACGATACGTCTTCGTCGTCTTCTCTTTTTCTTTAGTTCTAGCAAGTTGCCTTAGCGAGTGTGTTTGTGTAGGTAGACATAGGTAAGGTAACGAACCGGCGGTACAGTGGAGAATTTCTTCTCGGCATTGGCCTTCCACCCGCCTCCGGCTCATTTCGATTCTTTTTCTTCGACGACGACGTCGTTTAAAATACAAAATAGCTACGAATTCCTCGCTCGCCCATACCTGTCCGAACAAAATGCTACCCTTTTATTCGCATGTAATCAATTTGTATTCACCTGATCGATTCTGAAATAACGCCGGAAAAAAATGAACGCAGTTTACCGTCGTGCCTTTGCTAATTTCACTCGTGTAAAACTTATATTATACGATATTCTCTATTCCACGAGCCATCTGGGCTTAAAGAAAAGGTAAACACAATGAGCCAAGCCGCACCGTTCGATATCACAGTTCACAGCTGCGTTTATTTAAACTCCGTGCAACTCGAGTGCGATATTTTACGCCTATTTTCAAAGGCCTCGTTCCGTCTCTCTCTGTCGAACTCGCACGGATTCTGTTCCGCTACGCTCTCCGTCGCTCTCAGTGTGTTGAAAATTATCTCGTAAATCTTTAGGAAGGACGATGACGACGACGAAGAAACGCCGCAGCGCCGAGTCGAGCCCGCCGTGTTATTCGTGCTCAACGGTGTACGAATCATTTATCCAGGCCCTGCGCCCGTCGCCTTTGCTGCCTCGTTCAAGTGGCAGGCTCTTTAAAGAAGGCGGACCACGTAAGCAGGTAGTAATTGATGAAGATTCGCCGTAATGTTAGGTCGCGGTATTGTAAGTGTGATTGAATATGGGCGAAGGGGCAGGGTCGGGGGGCAAGGTACTTCATCTTTTTGTTATGAAATACTCGACGGGGTAATTTTTTGGAAGTTATTGATCGTCGAGCAGACAAAAAAAGTCGTGTTTGGGAGGAAAAAAACGATTTTTTTCAAGGCGAAAAAGAATGCTAAAAATGTTTGAATGGAATTGGAATCGATTCGGAGGAATTTTTATTTTATTTTTTGAATTGATGGAAGAAAGGTCAAATAGGGTCACAATTGTATTATCAGATTTCACGTTTTGAAAGTTTCAGTTTGAGAAAGTCGTGAAATTTGGTAAAAAATTGTTCCATTTTTTCTGCAGAAAAATAAAAAAAGAAAACAAGAAAAATCCTCATGTAGTTGACTCAAGACATCTCGATTCGGTGAAAATGACAATTTTAAGTTCCAACAGCTTGAGCATTTGAATTCATCTTTCAAAGTTCAAAAACTCCTAAAAATGACATAAGTTCAGATTCATCTTCAAATAAGTGGGGGGGGGCAATAAAGGTCAAAAATACATTCCATGTTTGTTTGTTTTTTTTAATGCAACCACAGAATTCTATTATCTGATATAAAGAGACGAGAAGATGATGAAAACTTCGGAAAAATTTGTGAAATTGGTTAAAAATCCATTGAAACACTCTTAAATATAGAATTGTAGCTAGGATTTTCTGAAAGAGAAAGTGAAACAAGAAGATGCCTACAGTAGAGATATCATAAAATCAAAAAATAATTTCAAACTACAGAAACGTTTTACAAAAAAGAAACTCCAATTAGGCACCAAGCAAAGTAAGAGAGAATTCTTTTTTGATTCGAGGAGTGGTCAGTTTGAAGTCTCATTAAAAAAATTGAAAAACTTCGAAAGAGATCTCTCATTTGTTAAAACCAAGGAGACCTTAGGATCTGAGGTTCTATAAAAAGGCACACGGATTGGTCCTTGGAAAAGGAAGATTTATAGGGCTTATTCCACATATTATTTTTGAAAAATTGTATGAGAAAAGTAAAAATGGATATTATTGAATATTTGACAAAACGTTTTTGACATCAAAGGGGAGAGGGGGGAAGGAAATCATCACATTTCGTCCATTCATTTTGAAAATAACATTTGTACAGTGCTTTTGTCAGACTAATTCACCTTGACTGATGATAATTTTAAGGCTTACCTATTATGAAAAAATTGAAATCCAGTCTGAAACAATTTTTTTCTGTAAAAAATCTGAGGATGTACCCATAATCGTTTTTATCAACTAAAAAAAGATTAGAGGGGGTGAGGGGAGAGGGGGTTAGAAAGCCACGAACTTTTCAAAAATCTAAGAGTAAAATCGCATATTTTTTAAAAATCTTAAAATTTAGCTCAAAAATTTCTTGAAGAAAAAAATAGAAAAGGAGAACAAAAAATTCTTGAAAATCATAAAATATTTCAATTAGAAGTTGGAAAGGTTTGAAAATTGTAAAAATTATTGAAAATGTTTCAATAATTATTCAAAATGTTGTAAAAGTAAACTAAATACCAGAAAAATTGCTCTAAAATACGTGAAAACGAATGAAAATTTCAATCGCTAAAACTCCATGAAAATTGTAAAAATCACAACATGAACTCGAAAATGTTTTTCAAAATATTTAACCTGACTGGAATATCACCACAATCGTTTAAAAATTCGTGAACATTGCTAGAAAATTTCACGAAAAAATTCATTCAAAATTATTGCAAAAGTTATCGAAAAATATTTAAAAATTTTAAAAAATGCTGAAAAGTCAAAAATTTATCTAAAAATATCCAAAAAAATTTATAAAAATTGTTCGAAATTTCATAAAAAATAGAAAAGTTTAAACAAATTGGTTCAAAAACACGATTAAGAAAACATAAAAATGGTCAAAACAGTTGAAAATTTAAAAAAAATCAATCAAAACGCCATAAATGGGGCTCAAGTGTTTCGACAATGGTTTAAAAAGTCATAAAAATTGCCAAAAATTCTAAAAAACTTTATCAAGCAAGAAAATCAATTTAAAAAAATATCGCGAAACTTGTCAAAATTTTGAACCAAATTTAACAACTTCTTAAATTAATTTTATCAATTTTGTGCAACACTTCCACATATTTTTCATTTTTTGAACTACTTTGACAACTTTGTGGCCAAATATAAAAGCATCTTGTAAGAACCGAAATTGACGTTATTAGGAACCGGAGTGGAGGGGGGGGCAAAAAAATTATTAATTGACTCACACAAGATAAAATAATGATACCTACTTATCATTTTCCAAATTTTCTGACTTGGAAGTTACATTTACAACTAAATACGCCATTTTCAACAAAAAAAAAACACGCTACCTCTCTCCTTCCTGTTTAGTCCAGTGATGTTTAAAAGATTGAACTCTGTTTTACAATGACTCAAATAACATATCAGTCCATTTTTATGAGAGGCAATCCAAAATTCACCGAGCCAAAACTCAACTAAGCAAATTATATGACAATTTCATTAATCAAAGGTCAGAGCTTCTATTTCTACTGAATTTCGAACGAGTTTCGATGATGAATGTAAAAATTGATCAATTTAAGGACATGCTGTACCTTGTTATCAGTAAAAACTAGCGGACTTCGCCCCGGTCCGCTCCGCGGCCCCAACCCTTGGTTCGCGCCCTCGGGCCTCGTTACGCTTGGAATGCTCGCTTTTGTTAATTGAATTAAAATATTTTTGTGAGTACTCTTACTCTAGTTCTTATACATTGAATTAGTAAAAATTGACTGATGAAATGTCCAGATTTAAACCAATGCAGAAAGCAATGAAAAAAACTACAGATTCAATTATATTAATATTTTCAATTTTGAATCAGTAATTTTTTTCCATTACGGATCAAAATTGAAAATATTAATTGAAACTGTAGTTTTTAATTGATTTCTGCAGTGACTCAAATCTGGTTACATGTTTCACCAGTAAATTTTTACTGATTCGATTTTAGAGAGTATCCAGGTGAATTCACCCCCCCCCCCCCATGTACCTCACCTTACTATTTTGAAATTTTATAGTTTTTTCTTTTTTGATCTAGTCTAACCGGGGCTTACATAGAATAAGTGGTCGGTCAGCATTTTATAGGGCATTCGCACAGATATGCGGATTGCATACTCTATGCTGGGTGATTTGGTGCAGTTATCACGATTTTTTGATTTTTTCCAAATAATATCTAATCTAAAGAAGAAATTTTGCATCTTTTTCATAATACTTGACTTCATTTAAAGAGGATGAGTAAAGCTTTCGATTGGAATCTATAATTATAGGTACTTTTTGATTTCGTGCAGCTCAAAAATTTTGTAAATTCTGATGGAGAAAATATTGAAATTTTCAAAGTAATGATACCAATTGAAAACGTATTTCATCCTCTACAAATCAAGTTATTATTATGAAAATGATCCCATTTTTTTGGTTCAAGTTATTTAGAAAAAGTGAAAAAAAAATTGTAACCGAGCGCCAATACCTCAGAGCATTTTAATTGTAAGACCAGAGCATCACTCATAGAGTAATAGTGCTGCACAATTAATCGGATAAACCGAATAATTCGGAAAATCGGAATCGGAATCGGATAAGATCCCCTTATCCGAATAGACCCGTCTACCAGGAGCGGTAAATAAAGAATTGTGAAATTTGTAAATTTCATGTGTTGGCAATAGGTGCAATAGGTAAATTATGAAAAATGCAACACATTTTAACGACTAATCACTGATAAGAAACGCGTTAGAAACGAATAATCGGTTACGATTTCCGATTATCCGAATAATCAGATTATCCGAATATCCCAAATAATCGGTATTTGTGCAGCACTATAGAGTAAGATATGCAATCCGCACATATGCGCTCCTTCCAACGGGAAGGGTATCATATGACAAACCGGATGCTACGTAGCCACGCCCACCACCCCACAACGTACTGGACCTCGCAGCAACGTGAGACGCAGTACCAACGCGCTACCATTTACATGCTTTTTTGAGTGATTTTGGGTGATTCGGTGGCTTGAATTTTCAATGATTTCGCGTCACCGGTCAATTTTTTCATAACGAATGCGTAACACACGTATTTGTAATGAAATTTTGAAACTTTCCCTCGCTTATACTACACCTCTAGCTCGTATAGTTTTCGAGTTATTTTGATCCGAAAATCATGGTCGGTTTTTCAAAAATAACTCAAAAACTAAAAAAGCTAGAGGGTTGGTGTAAGCGACGGAAATACGCTAAATTTCATGCCCTTCAATTCAAGACCACTCCCGATTCTGTAGCTTTCATAGTTTTCGAGTAATTTTCAAAAAAGTGAAAAAAAATTGAAATTTTGATTTTTTGGGGCCCAAAATTTGAAATTTTTTTGAATCGAATGTTTGATGGCTCATCTACACGTCAGATGGGACATATTGAAAAAAAAATGAGCAAAATCGGTCCATTAGGAGAGGCTGGCCGATTGGACATAGGTTTCGCTGTTTTACAACCTCCAAACCTCTTTTAATATATATAGATAGATTGAAAAATTTAGGATCTGAATATTTTAAGCATTATTGAATAAAATGGTCTGAAAATTTAATATGTGCTTTGGAACAGCATTATCTTTTGAGAACTTCGAGATATTTTCAAAATTTTTCTAAAAATCAAAAATTACTAAAAATAGTTTGGATAAAAAATGTTGATCTTGTTTGTCCAATTCTTTACGAATATTTCTTTCTTTCAAAAATGGAAGAGAAATTTTGAAAATATCTCAAAGTCCTCAAAAGATAATGTTGTTCCGAAGCAAATACTAAATTTTCAGAACATTTATTCAAAAATGTTTAGGATATTCCGATCCTAAATTTTTCCACTGATAACAAGCTAGAGCTACCTTTAAGGAAAAAGTTGTAAAAAATTGTTAGGTGCTACCCTATTTTCTATATTTGGAATTTCAATTTTCAAAAAAAAAAAGAAGAAAAAGGTAGATGAATTTCCGTAAACATCTCCAGCGAAAGAAAACAAAAAATATCGACTTAAGGAAATTCTATTGAAACGTGCTCATCGTTATCTGCTCATCGAAAAAGTCGATCATTTTTTCTCACCATTGAAGTTCCTTTTCGACCCCCCATTTACCCAAAACTTCTTTTCAATTTCAATTTACACCCTCGCAACTCTTCGTCGCCGTCACACCGAACAGTCGTATCGCCAGTTTACATTCATACTCGCATAGTTTTTAATTAACTGTCAAAAGGTAGCCTTATTCTTAGAGGCGTCATTATACACGTGCCAGGTACCAACGTCGTACCACTCTTCGGTACTCCCCCGGTAGAGAAAATTTCCACCCCTAAATACGACACAACAATTCCAGAGGGCTATTCTCTCTATTCGACGTAAAAATTATACCATCGTCGGTCGGGACAAATAAATAATTTATGAAGTAAAAATAAACCGGCCGAAGGATACGATAAAAGTGTAAATTTCACTTAGCAGCGCGAAAAAAGAGGGACAGATAGCGAGACCATCGTCGGGCGGGTAATTTTAATGCCTAAATGAGCCCAACCACCGATCCCGAATTATACGTAAAATGCGAAATTTCCACACACCTTATTTCCAGCCCAAGTTACAAAACCCCTTTTATTTTTCGGACCATATCTCTCATCGCCCTCGTCCTTTGGTCCTCGTATTCGTACATCTCCCAAGAAAAATACCGCACAGTTTTGCCCACCTTATTCGGTCCCTTCATCCTTTCCATGGCAGTTATATGTACCTAGGCGAGCTTTCATCTACATAATTGTTAATTTCGTTAAAAGTCCACACTTTGCCGGTACAAGGGCTCGGATATACCTACCTACGTATATATTTTCATATCTAAATATGGAAATTGATTTTTGGCAAAAATTTTCTCGCCTTTGCATCGCATCTCTGGTAACCAAACAGACATTTATATTCTAATAAGCGTTTCACGTTTCATCATCTCGGGTTACTTTTACCCTACGACCAAACCCACGCAGCATGTTGAAAAATCTCAACGCCGAAGAATCGAAATTTCAGCACCGTACGATTCGGGCACAAAAAGTACATATTTGTAAAATTACGAGACAACCGTCGCATCTCTCGGTTTAAAGGTCGGTGGAAAAAAATCCCAGTAAGGATTACAGAGGCACCGATAAGGCACGAAAAAAATACGCCGGTTGAGTTTTTTTCGTCGACGAGAAAAAAAAAAGAGTATAATCAAATTAGAGAGAATATCTCGTTTCTTTACTTTCACTTAATCAAGTGTACCGTAAAATGAACGAATACTCGGCGAAGTACACACGGTTGAGATTACATAATACCAGTCAGGATTTAGTAGCATGCACACAGCATATACCCTGAGCAGGATCCGGAGCAAGCAAACTGAACGATGCGTTATCCTGTTTAACGAACGAGCCAAGGAGGAGAAGCGGAGACCAACCTAACGAAGCCAATTTTTTCCCAACCAAGGGTTCGCCTCCTCGCTCCCCGGCTGAAATTCTTTGTATTTTAAATCTGCTGGCTTTTTTGAAATTATAATACGTACGCGAAAAAAGCTCGCCGACCCCTGGAAGAATACGAGGGCTGCGCGTACCGAGATGATACGACGTGCGCCAGTTCTCAAATTAAATTTATGAAATATTAATGAAAAAGCTCGCCAGCCTTTAAATTTACATATCACGCTGTACGCCTTTGAAGTTTCAACCTTATGGATATTACTTGGCTGGCAGCCGCCGGTTCAAGGTGGCGAGAAATATTTCGCGACGGTGTCGTTGCTTTCGCGCTTCTCGAGGTACCTTTTTTTTCCTTTTTTAGGTGTGTAGGTAAATGCCTTTGCCGCGGATGGCTCGGTCTCGCGATCTAATTTAATTAATTTTCGACGTCGGCGTCGACTCGTTTCAAGGATATTGCCAGCCAGGGTCGTGGATGTAAAGAACGGAGGAAGAAGGGTGAACAATTTTTCATATTTTGAGCACAGTTTTCTGTTTCGGGTTCTAGGTCTCGTAAAAATAGGATAATTACGTCACCTGTTGACGTCATTTACACGTTTGGCAGGTAGAGTCGAATTTCACGTGTTCTTCGAAAAGATTTCGAGTATTGAATCATCACGGTTGGTATCATTCGAGTATTTTTAGACTTACCTGAAACAGAGAAAAAAATATTTTATTAGTTATGTATTATATGGGGGAAAAAAGAGTAAAAATAACTAACTTTAAATTGTTTTTACAAAAATATAAGTCAATGGCATGTTTAGGAAGGCAATGTCGAGGGAAGAAACTCAATTGTACAACCTACTACAGTAAAATTGTCAAAAATATTTCAAGGAAGGACATCATCTAGAGTCATTGACTCTAATTCATCACATTTAGCTTCAGAATAGATTAAAAATGCTAAATGTGGTAGTAAAAATTAATTTTTCATTGCATTCAATTCTAAACTTCAACAATTTTATGGCTTTTTAGTGACTTATTTTTTTATCTGTTAACGAGGAAATTAGAATTGGTAATTTCTCCACAATTTTATGACATTTTAATAACTTTCAAGTTTTTAGTCAAAATTCATGATATTTAGATTCAAAATGTGACTTTCGTGACCACAGAAGAGCAAAATTTGAGGATCGAAGAATTTGAAACTCATTTGTAGTTTTTCAACTTGAATGCAATTTTCCTCAATTTTTGATTCGAAATCTCGACTTTCCCAACAATTTTGAAAAAAAATCACCACTTCTGTAATTTTGTTATGGAGGGGCTATGTTCCATCTGCCCCCAGTTCTATTCGGCTTTCAATATCAAAATTTTGATTTCTGACAATTTTTGAGTCAAAAGTCAGACTTTTTCAGTTTTTTAAATACATAACCACTAATTTTTCGTTAGAATTCAGACTGCAGGAATCAGAGGTGAAAATGTGTCTGTGTGTGTGTTGGGGGGAGGGGAGGGAGGTTCCTCCACCTCCCTCCCATGGCAGGAAAGTCAACAAATTTTGGAAAAATCGAACAAATTTTGAGAGTTTATAGGCTCATTCAAGTTTTTTTTGATTATCCAATTCCGGAATTCGAATTTGATGTTCAGTTGATTACTCGTTGTAATTTAGATAACGAGTTCACGAGCTTACACTAAAAAAAAATCCAAAAAAATGATGACGGGGCACCATTCACAAAATTGGTAAAATTTATTCTGAAAAAATAATATTTATCGCGAAATTTATTTTTATGCAATAAATTTTACCAATTGTGTCGTGTCATGAGAAACCATACCTTAGGGTGAAGGTCAAAAATGAGATTTTGGCATTTTCAAATATAAAAATAATATACGAGGAATCGAATGGAGCAAACCGCAGCTCAATCGGAGCAAAAGTCGCCGAGTTATGACACTTAAAAGTTGAGAAATGCTGAAAACAACTTTTCGAGAAAAAAGCTTTTAAAGTTTTTCATTACCTACATTTTTTTCAATTTCTACGACTTATGAAGGTATGGAAATGAAATTACGATAAAAATTAGTGGTCCCGTAGTAAAATTTCACGAGAAATTCAATGGTGCAAGTTTCAGGTCCATATCTCGTCACCCAGTGTAACCAACCTTGCGAAAGAGTTGAAAAAAATTATGAAACTTTAAACTTTATTATTCAAAAAAAAAAAAAAAGATGAAAACGCTCGTACGAAGCAGTAAACCGACAAAAACAAGCAGGTGGGATGCTTACAATGTTCTTCAGATCAGAGAATACATTTCCGGCAAAACATCATTTTTGATAAAAATAAACTTTTCAACTTATTTTGGCGTTTTTCTCGAAAACATTTTTCTCACCCTAATGGTATGTTTTCTATGACGCGTCACAATTTTGTAAATGGTGCCCCGTTATTATTTTTTTGGATAAAAAATTATTTTGTTTGGATAAAATTTATCATTTTTTGTAACACGTTCTATTTTTTATTTCTTTGAGTGTTTTTTCAGTGTAGTGCTTAGTATACATAAAAGGAACTTTTATGACTTCATCAGAATAATCTAGAAAACGATGACCACAATTTGGCAAATTCCATCAAAATTTGCCAAATCTCAAAGAAATTTGCCAACTTTTCAAAAAAATTGGCAGATTTGCAAAAATTTTTCCAATTTCTTAAGAAATTTTCTCGTAAAGTCGCCAAATAATGGTTTCCAACGCTCAAAAGCAAAAATGAAATTTCGTCTCTGGTAGCAGTACTATCGGGTTATCGGACATTTACCCAAATTTTAAAATCTCGAACGCTTTTCACCTGAAAATTATTATCCTGAATTTATTTCCCCGAATTTAAAAATCCCGAACATGATTTTTTCGAAAAGTAATGTCCTTCGTCGTTATTGTTGGCAGTGACTTTTGATGGGCATGCTGGCAGTCCCAGTTGCTTAATGCCATTTTTCTTAACTTTGGATTTCACAGAAACCAATCCATTGAAGATTAGCTTCCTAATTCACGTTTTTGGGTTCCATTTTAGACCTTCATTTCAGATTTTCTCATTTTCGCGACCATTTAAAGAGGCATTTTCATTTTGGTCTTACGAAAGTAAAATTCCATTTTATAATGAAAAATTTTCATTTTCTTTAAATAGTTTTAGTTTCGGTTTCCGTTATGGTTACAGCAAAAACAAAACAGTTTCAGTTCTTCCAAAAAGATTTGAATAAAAATGAAAATTTTTTAAAGAAAAGCCATCTAGCTTATCAGGAAAATGTCAGACTAAAACTTAATTGTTTTCAACTCAATCTAGTTGTCATCTCAGCTCTCTATCTGCCACAGCTCTAATCTCAACCTCAAAAAATTCCCCTCATCAAAAAACGAAAAAAATCATTAAAAAATCGCACTGAAATACGACACGTTTTACACTTCTCGACGTACGCTTTTCTTACGAAATTCAGCCTCTTTCGTCTAATCGGTCGCATTAATTTATGCGTCGAAATTCTAGCGTAAAAATTCCACTCTACTCTCGTATTTCCAAGGTTGGTAATTTTTCACAAAACCCCTTTCATTTAGTACCATCTCCGGTACTTTCGAGATATACTCGGCTGAGACATCGAAATAATTTACGAGACGTTCTTTCCTCTTCTTCGTCTCCGACATTGTTTCGAGATACAAAATCGTACCACTAGCACCAGCAACAACAACATCGCCACCGATGACAAATGTATAAATTCCACCTTTTGCTAATTCCGAGTCGTTTTTTTCCTCCCTTTCGCTACTCGCGGAGATTTTTTAATCTGCATATCGTCGTACTGTTCTCCTCCCCTCCCTTCTATGGCCACACAACAAATAGCTTAAATCGTACGAAACGCTCGAATGATGCTAATAAAATTGCCTACGCTGAAAAAATAAGGGTAGATAAAATCTCCGCGGTACCGACGAGTTTTAATTTACAAACATTCGCCCCTATGCGAAGGCAATCAGGCAACCAAAGAATCATCCAAAGGGTTTCGTTATCACTTCGCTTACAAGGCGCTGGAAATTTTTTGAACCCCTTTCTTTTTATTTTTCTCCGACGTCGAGAGTTCAATAACACTGCAGGAAAAATTGGCGTTGTTGAAAATTTAAATCGAGTTCGAGTAACACACTGCGGCAACGTTGACGAGAAAATCATGGTGAAATTGATACGCGATTATGGAGAATTCGGTGTTAACGCGATTTTTCAATATTAAAAATCTAATTTCCATAACGTCGACGTATTAATTTTCCATTTGCCGAACACCGTAACAAAAAAAAAAACATGCTTACACACGTCATCGTTTGCGGTATGAAAAATTCGACTCGTATTAGCGCTAGTCATAAATAAAACGACAGTTTAAAAATCGCTTCTTCTTATTTCCAGACAATCTTGTTCCCAGCAAGACTGGTTTTTTTCATTCAAAATATACGACCGATGTGCCTTACCTATACTCGTATCTACTATACACAATAATAATCATTACGAATGAGACATCGACTAAAAAAAAAACCAACCGCAAGTATACGAGGCGTCTGGTTTAATTTATTTTACTTTTGCGATTATTCTCGCACCTTTTTTTATCATTTCTTTTTCATTCTCAAAAACTGGTCTCTTCGCTTTGGACATTACGTCGCCTCCCCGTATTTTTTCTGGCCTCGACGTGTAAGACCAAAGAAACCGATAATTCTCGAGAAATATTGCCAGTTCCGGTGGCATAACGATAAATCGAGCACGACGTACGTACAATGTAACATCATTAGCATCGTATTCGAATGAGCATGCGTGGCGCTGATGGCAATATTTTATAGATACAATGAGATCGCTCTCAGAAGAGACCAAAATGATGGAAATTATGGCCAGATCTATAAATTTCAATCAAAAATAGACTCCGTTGACCTCTCAAAAAATCCATAAAAATTTCAAAAATTCTCTCATTTTGTTTTTTTTATGTCTCAACTTATACATTATAAAAATTAAAAAAATTAGTTCTGTCTTTCAGAAAATTCATAACCTCCCACTCAACAAGAAATGTTTCATCGAAGAGTTCAAAAAATGAAAAAATGTTGAATAAATTTCTACAAAGGCTGAGGGCAGAACAAGGAGTTAGAGGGAACAATATCTATTGGTTTCCAATACCTAACTACAAAAATGTAAGTATGCCTTTTTTGAGGAAAATTAAAAAAATTAGTTCTGTCATTCATCCAATTTTTTTCATATTTAATATGGAAAAAATTGGGAAGTGTAATTGGAAAATTTCAATTTTTTGAAGTGTCAATTTTCTAAATGTGTCTTTTTCAAGCAAAAATTCATCTTTAAAAAATTCCAGCCTCTTCCAATTTCCAAGAGCGAAGCTATGGAGTCCCCAAATTGAAATAATTTTCAAAAAAAAAATGCAGTTTGGTAAGATGCCCAACATGATGACTTTAGTCCAACAAAATTTCTGAATCTAAATGCACCACTTTTCAACTACAAGACCTTTCCCCTTCCCTCTTCTAAAAATTTCCGCTCATGAAAAATTAAGAGAAACTTTGATCTGATGATTTCGACTTCGACCTGCTTACATTTTTTTAAAAATTTCATTAACACATAAAATGTGAGAAAAAAATGTATGTGATGAAAAAATTTACACCTTATGCATACTTAATCATTTTTGAAAAATATTAGAACATGACTGCCACCATTAATTTGTAGGATTACCTAAGTCCTTGACGAAATGAGAATAGGGTGACATTTTTTTATGCTTAAAAATAATCAAACTTTTTGAAAAGGAAAAAAAGAAAGAAGAAGAGGAAATATTTCATAATAATTTCTAAGCCAAATTTTTTCGTTTCTACAATTTTTAAACACATACCAACTCGAATTCATTTAGCTCGGACGATTTGGGAGCGAGGATGAAGGTTTTACAGAAAAAAACTTCAAAAACTCAAAATTTGTAATTTTTTCAACATTTCATAATTATGCATTTACGATTTTCTGAGATAAAATAATCCATGTTTAAACAATTTATCGTGTAAAAAAATTGTCATAAGTTTGGCCAGAGAAATTTTCCGAAGTTTTCAGATCTAGGGAATTTTTCGAATTTTCCAAATTTTGGGCCAAAAGCAAGACATTTTCAGCACTTTTTTATTTTCAGCACCACTTTGTCAACTCTAGGATTTTTTTGTGATTTTCATCACCTGCAGAACCTGTCCGATCCCTTGATAATTTTCATTAATTGAATTCACGACTTTTTCCTGACTTTTTTTTATGAAGTTTTCGACAACTTTGAAAGATAAAAAATACTCCCTTTCGTCCTCTAGCCTGAAACATTGTTTTTTTTTTTCAATTGTTCACCTAAATAAAATTGAAGAAAAAAACTTCATCATTCGAAAAAAAATTATTCCTTTTTTAAATACTTTCTTATCTTACGGATTTGATTCTTGGAAGTGAATTTCAAGCTAATTTCATAGCTTTTTCATGGATTTTCATGTTTTTTATAGCCACTCTTTTGAAATGTCGACTTCAGTCTTCATAACCTGCTATTGGACAGCTTCTTTATCGTGTTTTTCAGCCCGAATTTCCCACCAAATCAAAAAAGTATTCGAGACCTCGAATCTCCCACTGTGAATTTTTTCTTTAATCCAAAATGTATTTCATCTCCCACTGTGAATTTTTTCTTTAATCCAAAATGTATTTCAATTTTCAGCTTTTTTCAGCGTTTTGAAAAGTTTTTGCCATTTTAACTCAAAAATGAAGCTCCTATAATTTTTTTTAAATGATTTATGTTGTAGAGGAGGAAATTTTCAACCAGAATTAGACAAAAATTCAATTTTTTTGAAACTTTGCCCTCGCTTCGCTGCATGGCATGGCATGAACAAAATCACAATTATATAAACTATTTGAGGCGACAATGGGATAGGAGGCTCCCTCTTATCCCCCCGCTCTGTAAAATCTTTCTGGTATTCCAAAACTTCATATCCACTTTGCATTCTTCAAAAAAAAAATCGTCCAACGCCATTGCTTAGGAATCACAAAGGACAAAAATTTCATATAAAATACCGTTTCGATTGAAAAAATTCCACATAAAAAATGAACAAAATCGTGCACTGCAGTTTTTTTCACTCTACCTTTCTATCAAATCCTCCTACACAAAATTTATTCAAGATATCTAAAAAAGCAATCTTGACACTTTCCTCTCGCTTTAAATTTTTCTAGCCATCCGTTTTCCAACAATTTTCAAACTTTTCATTTCTCATCTCGACCTAATTCAACTTCTCCGTCGATTCTTTCTCACTCAATCTTTCAAACCGACCTCAATTCCGCAAATTCATTTCAAAGGTCTCCCCATCCCTCGCCATGCAATTTTCCAATTTATTTCTCTTCGTCTTCTCCATCGTCACCTACGCACACGTCAAATTACAAGGAAACAGAAATACGTAGGTGGAGGTGCACCGGCAACAATGGATCGAGCCACGTCTGCACTCGAGGTCGCAGTGACCCAGGGCCGGGGGTCGGGAGGGTTAAAAAATCGTAGTCGAGCTTCGTGTACTAGCATCGCTGCTTTCATCAACGTAACACATTTAATGAAACTTATTTCGCAATAATGAAAGTTAATGCTGACGTCGAAATCAAATCACTGACAATGTACAAGCTGCCGCGAACCTGCCCCTCGTACCGTACGGTTTAGCTCGACAGTCACGCGAGCCCGGCCAACGTTACCTATACACAAAAATATTACTTCGAAACATTTCAAGTGCCCCTTTTGTGTTGTGTGTTCGGATCACGTCGTTATGGCGGGTGCGTGCGTGCCTGTGCCCCCAGCCTCGGCAACAACTTTTATAATTAGCCGAACAAAAACCGAATAGAAGCTTAAACGATTGATAACAACATGCCAGGTACGCCGGCGAAATTACGTGTTCCAAATCATCTCCTTCAATTAATTTTCCTACTCGTCGTCGTTTTTCTTTAATTAAAAACTACCACATTCGAAACTAAATTCACGTGGAAGTAGGTACCCTATACGTATGTAAGTAGAAAGTTACCTTATTCATCGCCATCGTGTAAAATACATACGACATAATACGCTTACACCTCTACTCACGACCTGACGATCGCCTGCATACGAAAATATAACGCTACCATTCGTACAGCCAGCAGCCGGATAAGCAAGGTATGGGTACACGTTGCAGTAAAATAAGCTGGGCGAAGCGAAGGTGTACCATATACAGGGATAACATAGCGGATTTTCGCACCCACCCCTTCTAAACCCTATTTTAAATAAAGTACAGATTCAGTTAATTAATTTGTAACGTTGTTATGGCAGCTCCTAAATAATTTTCATGCAAATCGGATTTCCACGATCCGAGTCCAAGTTTATTCCAAGTTCATACTTTTCCAGCTCTTGAATTTTTTCAAATTTTTCAATTATATTTTTTTCAAAATTATATTCTATAATCTTTTAAGCTTTAATTTTTTCAAAATTTGTCCAATTTTAAATTTTTTTAAATTTTTGAATTAAAAGAAATTTTGAAAACATGAAGTTGGAAAATTTTTTCAAAAATGCAATGTTGAAAAAAATTGAGGAAAAAGTTCGAAATTATTGGAAAAAATTTTGAATTGGAAGAAATGTTTAAAAATACTTACATAAGAAGTTGAAAAACAATTTCAAAAATGCAAAGTTTGAAAAAAATTGAGGAAAAATTTGAAATAATTGAAAAAAATTTCATGTTGGAAATAAAGTTGGAAAAAATTTGAAAAAATCAAAATTGAGAATTTTTTTTCAAAATTTACAGTAAGCAGTTGCGAAAAAAATTTAGTAAGTATGAAAATTTTTACAACTTTGATTTCTTCAATTTTTTCTCAGCTTCAAATTTTTTAAAATTTCTTCCAGTTCAAAATATTTTCCCAGTACTTTAAATGAACTGGTGTGATAATTTTCTCCTTGATGGAGTGTGTTGATTTTATGCACCCAACTGGAGAGTTGAGTGCTGGATAACTCTGCTCCAACCTATCGACTCGTGGGGGTCAAGTAGGCACGAGTTATAGGTCTACCTATCTCTTCAAGATAGGACTGCCAGGAGATCTGAATCAATCAGCTCATACACTATGTACCGAGATGTACGAATAAATACGCGAATAACCGTGGGATAACTGTATTCGAATAATATTAACGCACAGTAACTCCTTAATGTACATAGAGCAAATAAAATACGTTTTCAAATACAAATGCACGACTAACAAAAGATCATAACATTTAACACACGAAGGTGCGACTAGTAACAAGATTAAAAAACGTATTGAAGCTCGCGCTGTGTTGCTCCGCTATTTATACTCGCGAGCTACCTGGCTTTAGGAAGCTAGCACACCTGATTGGCTGATAAATAATGTCCTCTAGCAGCCAATGGGCCAATCACAGTAGCGGGATGTGACATAATGCTCAGGTAGATAGCTACCGAATGTTCTCGAAGTAGTGCACTATCGAGCCGCTATTCTACCTGGCGTTATCTTTACGATAACGCACCGTTACGTACGTAACGATAGCCTATGTACGAACCGCTGTACTGTAATTACTAGATGAGCATTATCTACACAGCCTAGCGAGTTATCGCGTAGATAGGTAGCCGGTGCGTACGTTTCGCCTAAGCTACACGTACCTACCCGAATCTACCTATCTACCTCGCCCACAATGGTGCAATCTTGGTAGGAATATTCCTTACCAGCTCATTGCCCCACCGAGTAATACGTCGCAGATGCATTCTCGGGACACAACGAAAACTGGTCCAAGATTCACCATCGGGTCAGAGGCCCGACTCCCCATCCCTGCCCCTCCCGAGGAGTACATCCGAAGACGTAACACCCGAAATGAAAACACAAGTTCGAAAATCGTTTATTAAAACTTAGCCGAAAACCAGAGTAGACAGAGACTTCAAACCAGGTAGATTTCTCACTTACCAATATCGAAGACAACACTTGCGAAATTTATCGAAATTTTTCAAGCTTCAAAACGTAACACCAAAAAATACAAAAGAATACAAGTACAAAATTATAAAAAATGGTAACTTTCTTTTGTATTTTACAAAAATAAATACATTTTCGAAATTATGCATTTATAAAACAGTTTACATAAGAAACATATACAAAATTACAAAATATGTATACATTTACTTCTTATGTATAACAAATCATCTATGAACTAGGAATTACTGTCATATTTTCACGTGAAAATATGACCCGAGTAACCGAATCCTATTTATCTATTCAAAATCGAAATTTTTCCTAAATAAATTGCTGTCACATATCAAAAATTGCTTGATATGGACCAGCATACTCGGTACCCTAACTCTATCATTCCTAAACATAGATGAAAAACTGAAAAATAATTGTCTGCCACGAATTCCCAGTGAAAAACGTGTACAGGACAATTATGTACCTAAACCGATAGGTACCTAAATATTTGTATGCTTTTCTAAATAAGCATACATATTATTAAAGACTAGATTACACTTTCTGAACCTAGCTTTAATTAAACACAAAAAACCCTAAGTACTAGCCCTAGGATTTGAAACGATCTTTTTCCTCAGTAATTAACCTCGGAACTATATCATTTCGTAAAGTCAAATTTTAATTTAAAAAAAAATTTAACCTATCTGTTTTAAAAATTCTTAAGTTTCCCTCTTTCAATCTTAACAGAGACTGATCGATGGAAAAACGTTCGTACGTATTTTTCCAATGGGAAAAAATACAGAATTTTTTGACTAGAAAAAACCCTTTCCTTTCGAATATTCACTCTTACGAGATCCATTCAAAATTACGAACCTTACGCAATTTTACGAAAAAATTACAGAATTTTTACAAAAAACAGACGAAAATGGAACCATTACAAATTAATGCAAGGTTAAAATATACAGAAATAATTAAAAAACAACAAAAACATAAACAGACGAAGACAAAAATGTACAAAAAAAATATCACAGACTAGAAAAATTTCGATCAACGAAATTTTAAAATTCACCCGGTAGGCGTAAGACCTTTTCATTTTTCGAATTAAATCGTAATTTAATTAAATAAAAAATAATAAACGAACGATATCTCCCGAACGAATACGTAGTACCGATCAGTAGTGCCAATAATTGACCGATATCGTCGCCGATTTTTCGCCTGGTAACCGAGCAAACATGAATTGTTATTATCAATCCATGCTTTCGTGATATTTTTCGTCTGTTTAATTTAAAACTTTTTTTGGTGGAATAAATCCTTTTTACTTTTGTTTTTTCTAACTATTTACACAATTAACGATAGGTAATTGCACCCTGCTACTGCCAAGATGTTTTCCCTAACCGTTACCTGGCTCGGTAAACGAAACCAGTACAAAATCGATGCCGACTTTTCGCCGGACACCGTGCATGATAATGTAAGTAAAAAATTTCAAATAAATTGCCAAAATTTAAAATTTAGACGGTAGTATTCGTTTAGAATGACTAACCGTTTCATTATCAAGCCGAAATACATATTTTTTAAGCAAATTTTTCAGAAAAATCGAAAAATTTTGCACGTATTTACAAAACACATAGCTACGAGTGCATATGTGTGCGTGTGTTTATTTATTTACAATTGTAATTATCAGTCAGACTGATAATTACTACACACGATCCTTTCACGAGAAAGTAGACTAATTTTGGGTAAAAGACGAGAGCTTTCGCTCGATCGAACTTTTATTGACACATCCGAGTATGGGAATTATAATAAATAAGGCAATTTTGATTGAGTGGATCGATTAACCAAATTCGATACCAACTCCCACGGATACCCAGGTATTAACCTGTTGATTTTGTAAAAATCGAAATGCATTCAAATGTTATTTTTTAACTCGAATACGATCCAAGATCGCACCGATGCAAACCAAAGATCAAAATTTTGTTAATTTTAAGCTTTTATTTTTTAAGAAACTTCGACTTTCCTATCGGAAGAAAAATATTTCATTTTCTACGACCACAAATTACCAAAGAATAATTTTAAGTTACCAAATTTTCATCATTTTATATTTTACCTTTACTAATGTTTTATGTTTTTTGCTTTTTGAGTTCCTAAATTTAGATTTTAAGACACAGACCGTGAACTAGACTAAGCTAGAATTTAAGACGTAATTTTTCGAAAGACTAGACTGTAATTTACCAAAGAATCAAGAAGAATTTTTCCAAAAGAAGAAACCCGACCGAAAATTTGTTCAATTTTGTACCATTCCCATGTAAGCCTAAAGAAGAATTTAGAGGACAATTTTCACGATGACAACGATTCGACACGATGCATCGGAACGAGATTTTTACGACACGAAATTACACAATAGATGGTAAATATACGAAACGAACAACAGAATACCGAAATACCACGACGAAACAACAAAAAAATGAAGAATTTACCGGACCTAGTCCATCGCTTCATCTTCGTTCAGCAGCCTGTCGACTTCTTCTTCATCCAGAACCATAATATCGTCATCGGAGATTTCTAGTTCGTCGACCGGAAACGGGTTCTGCGGTAAATGGACGATCTGCTGAATGTGCTGCTGGCGCATTGGAGGCCGTCCCGGATTTGCAACCGCTTCCGCTACCTGCTGCGCGATCGCTTGCCCCGTAAGGCGGTTGTTCGTGCGGTAGTGAAAACGATGCTCGTCACGGCGTTCCTCCAATCGCTCGTCGAGGTTTCGGACCCTGCCACGCCACCTCGCAATCTCCTCGTCCAACGCCGCGCACTCGGTGGTGAGACGCTGCATCTCGTCAGCTTCGAGCTTGAGACTCATACGCGCCTCAACCACCTCGTCGGTGAATGTGAGCCGGGAGCGCGCTGGATCCGCTGGTACAAAGCAGATTGGGCAAACCGCCGCTGTGCTGTACCACCGTTCCAGGCACGCGTAGTGCCCCAGGTGCCCACATTCTTGTACGAACCGGATGTCCGGGTCCACCTCGACAGTATAACACGAAGATCGAATTAGACTATCGAGGCAGATCGGGCACCCGGCCACGCGGCTAATCGGACGAGGATTCGGGCGACGGACGTTTCCTGCCATACTTAATCGACTTCTGAATCAGGATCGGCGATGTCGTCGATAAGTCTTCGTGGACGCAGACCGGTTGTGCTGGACACTAGTCCTAAAGGAACACGCGGCGTAGAATTCTGCACTGCCGGAACGTGTATGTGCCAGTACGGTTGGGACGAACTTGTTACCCTTCCGGATGATGTACCTGCCGAAGAATTACTCGCTGGAGTGACGCGGTTTGCGTAGTACGACGACGAAACGCTTACTCGCTGACGACTGCCAAAGTTCCTCGATGAATAACCGGAACCGTTCTGACTGCCGCGCGGCGTATTCGTACCCACACTTATCGGCGTCGCGTATCCGGCTCTACGAAGCAAATAACTCGCCGTTACTCCCACGAATCTCCGACGCAGCGTCGCCGACCATAGAATCGCCACCAAGACTATCGCAATAAAAGACACCGTTGATTTAAGCGCACAAGCTGCAAGTATGAGCAGTCCAAATTCGAATTTTGATATCAATAATCGATCATTGCCTGCCATTGTTCTATAATAGCATGCACGATTATTAATATAACAACCAAAATCAGAATTGAAATAATTTAGCCTATCTATGACACGTGTCATCTACGTTCGTTAAACCAAGAAAATTGTACTTACATGCTGGTAAATCGATGAAAAATTACAAAAACGCGTAAAATTCCGCTTTTACAAAATCGTAGGACGATCTCTCGGAGAAAAATCGACACACACGAAATAAAAAACAAGAAAAATACTTAAAAATAATGACTAGAATACGAAAAAATACGAAAACGTGGCCTGAGAAAGCACATAAAACGAGATAAAACTATAAAATGACTAGATATACGAACAGTCGAAGAACAAATGAACGCCGTGAACATTTCGATATTTCCCATATTCGTACATTTTATTAGGAATCGAGCAAGAAAAGGTAGTCATCGTTGAAATATGTACCCCTCCCTGCCTGACGTCTGGCGCTACGTGGCGCTAGACTCAGTGTCGGTCCGGTTTTCGGTACCGGCGCGCACCACTGATCCAGCTCATGCTAGTAATTAGCATTCGTTATCAGGCATCCTAACGTAGTAGTTGCCTATTATTACCTTCTGCACAAAGGAAAGCTGGTTTAAAACCAGGTAATTCGTGCTCAGAGGTTTTTTCTTATTTGGCCTACCTCTCTGAGCTTTTTGACCATTAGTAAATTTTGGACGTGAAGCGTTGTATTTTTCAGCTTCGTCAATCAATTTATCTAACGTTTTTTTGTCAAAATTGGCCTTCAGTGCTTTTCCGAGACGATCAGATTCGTCCTTTGTAAGGTAATTTTTCTTCTTAGCCTTACGTTTCAAGTCATTGAATTCCTCCAATACCTGCTTAGCACCGCTAGAATCGTAACCCGATGAAGAATCCGATTCTGAACCCTGAGTTTCAGGTACAGTTAAATTTCTAGATTTTTTAAGTTTTTCTTGACGCTTTTTCGCGATAGTTTTGGCAACTTTTTTCACCGGAGGCTTTGTGACACGTATATCGAAATCTTTGTCTGAATTTTTCGCCCAAATTTGATTTTCGTTCAAAAAATTCTCCTCATCTTCAGATGAGTCGAGAGAAATTTCATTTTCTGCTTGAAGCTTTCTCATTTCTCTCGCTTTCGCCCTCGCAGCCCTACCACTTGTCTGATTTTCTGAATTTGCCAAATTAGTGGCTAATTTGGTCTTATTTTTCGATGCTAAAGGATCGATTAAATTATGCAGAGGATTTTTCACCTTGCTTTTTTCTTTCAGAATTTCATTCGTTGCGGCAGGCATTGCCCCAGAGTCAACCTCAGCATCGGAGTTTGGAACGTCGGAAGCTGAGTCAATCCCTGAATCAATGGAGTTTGCGAAATCCTCAGAAATCGAATCTACGTTTGCCTCAGCGCTGGGAGAAATGTGAGTTTCTTGCCCCAGAATCTCAAGCTCGTACTCAAGATTTTCATCGTCACCGTCCATCACGTCATCATTCACGTCGAACGAGGTATTTGAGATATTTTCACTCGCACTCTCGCTCACTTTTTTACTAGTTTTTTTTAACATTTTTGTTTTCAACCGCTTGAGCTTTTTGCTCTTCGCGTTCATTTTTCCTCAGAAAATCATTGATTTTCTGTTGAATTGAGCGAGTATCAATCATCGATTGACACCGCTCTTCGTTCTCTCTGCCTCGTCTAATTGATCCTTAGACAAGAACAGAGTCATTTGCCGAGCATTGACGCACTTATCGTCAGTCAAGCCAGCGTAGTCCTTTACCATATAATGGTTGGACCCCAGAGATTCTCGCACGATATATGGACCGTACCTTCGTTCAAGCAATTTTTTAGAAATTAACAAAACACTGTTCGACTGCCTATGGGCAGTGATCAGAACAAGATCACCTTCCTGATACGGGAAAATTTCTCCGTGAGACTTGTTAAATTGCTGTTCCTCTGTAATGCGAATTTGTTTTCTTTTTTCTCGAATGAAATGATCAATAGCTTGCTCATCAGTCATTTCATCGATTTTTTCGACTTCTAACTCGAAAGTATACACAGCTTGTTTTGCAAGCTGGTCAGCCAAAATATTCATGTATTCGTATCTACGTGCGAATACATGCCTAACCTCGCATTTTTCAAATTCACGACGCAATTTTAAAATTTCCTGAAAAATTTCCTTATGGTGAACATCTTTTTTATTATAATTTTTCCAATTTTTTGCTTTCCAACGAATGGCTCCCTCGTTCACTGCGTAAACAGTGTACTTGGAATCAGTGAAAATTTTTAATTTTTTCACCCCCTTAGCTATGCCAAATTCTAACGCTTTTTTAACCGCTATAATTTCAGCTAAGTTATTCGTAGGCCTATATTTTTCGTGTGATACTCTTTCAGATACATTATAATCTGAATTTGGACCAAAACAGAGACCAATGCCGGCGATAGCTTCTTCTTTCCCGTTTTTGGCGCAAGCACCGTCCACGACTACTCGAATGTACCCATCGTCGTCACGAATCACCTGTTTTTCGTCCCAGACCATACTCATGAGTTCTTTGGACGTTACAGAGGGAAGTATAGATTGTTCCAAAATTTTCCTCAATTTCTTGAGTTCATTTTTAAAGTTGACTTTATTTCTCTTTACAGGCAAACCATCGGTCAAAGACGCGTCAATTTGCCAGCAATCATTTGGAGAAACACCCAGCACGCTAGGTTGATCATTCAACTGATTTTGGACCTCCTCTACGTATTCGTCCCATCCTTCGTGAGTATAGAATTTATCAGGATATTTGTCATTAATCCTGACACGCATTTTTTCCCCCAGACAGCGGAAAATTCGCTCAATTGACGAACTCTGCGGATTGAAAGGACTCGAGTGCGCAATTTTCGGACCCCTAGCCTTAATACATTCCTTCCATTCTTTCGATATAAACTGGCTACCATTATCGGTAATTATTTTTCTTGGCACGATACCATAGTTCTTCAAAATTTCAAACATAATTTCCATTTTTTGAACTATGGTCTCGGCCTCGATGTTTTCAGTCGGAAAAATCCAAACTTTACCAGTAAATACGTCCTTAACCGCGAAAAGATATTTTATTTCGCCAGGAATAGCAGCTATTGGACCGCAAATATCTGCAGAAAGTACCTCACCCTTGTGATATGCCTCAACTTGGGACCACTCAATTCTTCTCTTCATCCCATAGTTTTTGTTCACTTTACACACCACGCACATGTTCGTAATCATTTTTATATATTTCAACGCATTTGGATGAAAATATAATTGTCGGAAAATTAATTCCAATTTATTGCTACCTACATGACCGTATAAATCATGTAGATAGTACACAGTATCGTGAAAAAGTGCTTTGGGAAGCACTGGTACTTTTGTACCGTCATTGTGCTTTCTCCAAAGTAACTTTTTCCCTTTTTCTATCGTAACGTCGTATTTTTTCCAAACTCTCTTACTATTGGCTTTCAATTTGTCACTAATATACTCGCCTACCGGATATAGGTCACCGAAAATTTTCTCGCACATGTCGTCCTCCGCCTGCCATGTAGGCAAATCGTCCAACAATTCGAGCAAATTTTCCTTGAAATTTTCCAATTTCGTTAATTCGTATGGTTCTAAATTAGTTTTGATTTCCTGAATATCTGACTTAATTTTTATGCTATTTAAAGTCAAACTAGAATCTTGAGTCGTTTTAATCAATTTTAATTCTGTTTTTGATAATTTTAGGTCGTAATCGAGATCAAAACCATCTAGCCTAACGATCCAATTCGCAGCCTTCCGGTGAGTTTGGGCCAATTCCGTATATTTCGATATTAAAGGTTTGATATCTGCTCGCACATGGACTTTTTTCCCATGTAACCACATCTCAAGTCTTTTTAACGAATACGTCAACGCAAGCATATCCTTGTCTGTGCACGTGTACCGTTTTTGGTAGTCCTGAAGGGACTTGTCCAAAAACATAATAATTCTGTCTTGGCCTTCTACTTTTTGGTAGAGTACACTCGATATTGATTCATCGAGGCACTCAGTATGCAGCCAAAAGTCTAAATTTTCTATCGGTGCGCAGAGTTGGAAATTTTTGCAGTATTCTCGTTTTAATTCTAGGTAGGCCTGGGCTTGCTCCTCCCCCCACACGAATGGAGTACCTTTATGAGTGAGCCTCATCAAGGGAGCTATGATTTCATTGTACCGAGGAATAAATCTCCGGTACAAATTCGTCAACCCGACCAAAGCTTGGATTTCAACAACTTGTTTCAATTGAAACTTGTCATTTTTCGTATGTTTAGCCTCAAATTCCAAAAATTTCTCAATTTTTTTGTTCTGTTTACCAATTTTGCCAGTCGACAAGACATAACCGAGATGTTTTGTCGATGTTTTGAATAAATCGGTTTTTTCTGCGTTTAATTTCAAACCAAACGCCCGTATGGCCTTCAGAATTTCAATGATGTCCAAAACGTGTTCTTTGAACCCTTTATTTCTGACCAAGATATCGTCTACGTACGCTGTAATCGATTTTTTATCGGGCAGTACTCGAGTAATCATTTTTATGAACTCGGCAGACGATATCTTGAGGGCCGTAGGGAAGTCTTTCAAATTGATAGACTTGCCCCTCGATCTCAAAACCACAAAATTTTTTAGAATATTCATCTAAAAGCAGATTCCAAAATCCACTGGTAACATCAAAACTTGAAAAAAATTCAGCATCTCCACATTGGGTGATAATTCTATCCAATGTGGCTGGCTCATTGTAATTATTCGCCAATTTTGGATTTAAATGCTTTGGGTCTAAACATATACGAAGTGATCCGTTGGCTTTTACCCTAGCTAAAACGTTATTCAAGTACTTGGTATCAGAAGGCGTAATTATACCTTCTCGTAACATGAATTTAATCTCTTTCTTTATTGCAGGCATCAATTTGTTCGAAGGTCGGTAATTTGGACCCCTCCATGTCTCCTCGTCAGCCATGTCAAAGTGCACCGGAGGACCAGTATACTCGCCAGGTGTCTTGGAAAACACGTCAGAAAATTCAGAAAGTAGGTCATAGGCCCACTGTTTCCTTTTTTCTGTAATTTTGCCCTCAGTAACGAAAGATTTTAAACCCTCATAAAGTTTTTTTAGAAAAACTTCTTCCGAATTATCAGGCTCGACAATGTCTGATTTTCGGTCGTTTTTTGCGTATGTGTGTTTACGCATTCGGTTAGGTATTTCATTACCATACCTACCTACTGGTTTTATTTGATTTATTTTCAAGGTGTCCTTAAATTCGTCTTCTTTCATGTAAGATAGATATTCCTTAACATCCTCACGCTTAGGTTGGCAATATGCTCGTCCTGTGCGAATTTTGGGTTCAATACCTAATTCTAACATTGAATTCCTACCCATTATAAAAACTTGATTACATTTTGGCAACAAATAAAATGGTACATTTATTTCGTACATTCCAAAATTCATTTTTACTTCCAGTAGGCAGTGTAGAGATCGAACTATCTGTTTGTCAGCTAGCTCGAATTCTACAAGACGATTTAATTTCACGAATTTTACCCAATCTCGAAAATTGTCAAATAGGTACCTAGCTGTCGAAAATGCCATCACATTAGGCTCTGCCCCAGTATCAAGTTGCATAGGAAAAACTGTGCCGTTGATTTTCGTCGGCACTACGCACGTATTACCCTCCTTGCGCTCGAATCTGTAAACGCTATCTACCGGTTCAGTGGCCGGTGACTCCTTTTCAGGGGAGTCTATAGAATTTAAGATTTCTGCGCCTATCGGTGGGTCCATTAGCATAGGCTTCTCAATGTCACATTTTTCCCCCGTCATCTCTTCTACCGCGACACCTAACGCTTCAGACACTGTCTGCAGGATTTCTGCTGAGCTAGGCTGATTCTCCCTATCGTTTTTCAAATCCTCTTTAATGTCCTCAGGTATGACCGAATCATCCTTCAAAGTTGATTCAGAAATTCGCACAGAACGAGTTACTCTGCCAATTATATTTCCCTCACCATCCTCTACATTCTCACTTGAACGAGCAGAAAATCTCTGAGTAATCCTTTCAGGCTCAGCTGTAGGCAAAACTCTCGGCTTAACCGAACATAAAAATTTATTTATGGAGCTAACTACCTCGTCGAATGCGTGACGTGACGGAAAATAACGTTTGAAATATTTATTCCAAAAAAATTTCGATCTAGAATATCTTATAAAGTTATTCCTATCGACACAGTATCGTAATTCGTTGTTTCTGTTTGAATTTTCTGTTTCAGCGAAAACCATCGAAGGTTTCACCGCAACATAGACATTTCCAAGTTTCTGAAGTTGATAGAAGATCCTGCGAATTCCCCAGAGCCTATTCATAGTCACTGCGAAATTCCTCCTACGTGGCTTCACCATTGGGAACAAAATTACAATTTCTTCCGCTCCTTTTTTGATCAGGAGATTGATAATCGATGTCATTTCGCGTTTAATATACGAATTAGGGAAGTATGAGCTATTTAAAGCCTCTTGGCCGAAACCTATGAGTACTTTTTTTTGCTTCAATTTTACAGGTACGAGAGCACGCCGCAGAGAACGAAGAGAAATATTCTCTTTCAAATATGGTACCCGCCGCAGCATCTCCATATCGGTTCCCTTGGTATTTCTCACCGCGTAGTAGGCTAATCCATCGCCTACCACTTGGTGTTCACCTACGCAGTAGGTTACTGGCTGCTTGAAGTACTCGTACCTGTTCCAGTATCGTTTTTTGGCGGCTCAATGTTGTTTACTTTCAAGGGATTCGGTTTCCCGGCCCCTTGACTTCCAGCATTATTGCCTCCATTTCCGTTCTGGCTTTGGTTCGAGTTCGTATACGTCTGCGAACCCCCTGAGCTTCGATCATTATTACGCGAAAATCGATTATTTTTACGTTTTTTGTAATTTTCATTATTTCCATTAGTGTTATTATTACCACCATTATTGTTAAAACGATTTTTGTTTTGATTAGGATTCTGATTTTGATTGTTTTGGCTCGAATTTTGCCCTTTGTTCTGTTGGTTCGAATTCTGAGATTGATTTTTCTCATTATTCGATCCATTAGAATTATTGTCAAAATTCCCGTTCGATTTGTTCTGATTTTTGTTCTTTTTGGAACCCCAAAGGTCTAAAAATCTCAAATCTTCCGAAAATTTCAATCTCATCGTTTCTAATTGTTCCAAGTAATCCTTCCCATCGTCTACTTGAGCTTGGTTTACTCGGCTCTTCCACCAGAACGGTATCTTTTCTTCGATCGCCAAAATTATATCTCCATCTTCGATAGGAATCCTTTTAATCTCTTTAATCGTTTCTAGCCAAATATTTAACTCCATCATTAGCTCCCTTCCGTTGGTACACCATTCAAAATTATTTCTTTTGAACGTTTCCCAAATTTCTCTTTGGTTTTGTTTGCTCCAAAATTGTTTTAAAAATTCATTTTTCAACGCACCGTACGTTCTGAAGCTCGTAGCTGTCATTCTCCACGCTTTCGCTTTCTTGCAACTGATCAGTTGCCTGAACCAGTTGCATTTATCGCTTTCGCGTACGTCCGGGTAATCTTTCATGAATTCCTCATACATTTTAATGTATCTCATAGGATGGTATTGATTTTCTTCGTTAAATTCAATACCATTCTCTTTGATCATTTTAGAATCAATCTTCGGAGGCTTGATCAGAGAAATGCAATTACTGCCCATCAAAGTGGCATTAATTTGCGAATTTTGAAAGGTCGAGCTGCGAGTTTGAGTTCCCATATTTGACTTATTATGACGACGATTATTTATGTCTTTGTCTTCATCGAAAAAATCGTCCTCATGTATCGATATGACATCGTCATTGTTGCCATTTTCGGTGTCATTATTACGTACATTTTCCTCATTAGTATGATCGGTTGTACTCGCTGTCGATGATTTCTCATTGACTTTGATGTCCAGTTCGATCAACCTTTGATTTAAATTTACGTAATCGTTGGTTAGCCTATTCAATCTCGATTCTAAATCTCTCGATTTTTCTAGGCTACCGTTTAACTGGTCGTGCACAAAGTCAACCTCATCTTTTAAATTCACATTTTTTTCGGTCAATAGATTCACCTCGCCTCTCAGTTTCGCGTTTTCCACTTCCAATGTCGAAATTTTTATGATCATTTCGTCTTTCTTCGAATTTAGGCCCGTAAATTTTCCGTCAAACAGATCCTTTGCCTCTCCTAAATTTCTCATCAGATTTACTTCGATCTCTTTTATTTCTAAATCGGTTTGGTCCAGCGATTCCTTAAGTTTAGTATGTCTATCATCAACCTCTGTGAAACATTTATCGATTCGGTGACTTTCATCCTTGATTTTCTGAATTTCCGATCCTACTATCTTTCCAAAAGTGTTTAAATCGTCAATTTCCTCTTTTTCTAGGCCACACGTTTCTTTCAAAATCGGTCCTAAAAATAATCTAGCACGATCAGCCTTATATTTTTCACGTTTCTCTCGCCTCAGAGCTTTTTCAACCTCTTCGGCGATCGAATCGTTTAAATTATCGTTCTCATTACCCATTGCTAATTTTACCCAATAATCTGCCACGACTGGCCCTAAATATGCTACCGATTCACTCTCGTTCTCCGTTTTGCTTAATAAATCGAATTTAATCGATAGGCCTACGTTTTATGTGCTTTTTCTACAAAATAGGCAACACGCACTATTCTACGACTTAAAATTACGCGAACTTAAGTCTAGAAAAATTTTATTTCACACGAACGAGACACCGAATACGTAGTTAAACGTAACGGTTACGAAAACGAGTCCGAAAAAGTGTCTTAAACGGTCTAACGATACCAGGATTACGTCGAAGCTTCGTAGATAGGCGTATAAATCTGCGATGAGTCGATGATGATCAGTTCTTGACTTTCCAGAATCCGTCTAGTTGCTTTAAAAGTCCAACCGCGTTCGGGCGCCAATGAACTGGTGTGATAATTTTCTCCTTGATGGAGTGTATTGATTTTATACACCCAACTGGAGAGTTGAGTGCTGGATAACTCTGCTCCAACCTATCGACTCGTGGGGGTCAAGTAGGCACGAGTTATAGGTCTACCTATCTCTTCAAGATAGGACTGCCAGGAGATCTGAATCAATCAGCTCATACACTATGTACCGAGATGTACGAATAAATACGCGAATAACCGTGGGATAACTGTATTCGAATAATATTTACGCACAGTAACTCCTTAATGTACATAGAGCAAATGGAATACGTTTTCAAATACAAATGCAATAACAAAAAAACAAACATTTTAAACACGAAGGTGCGACTGTAACAAAATAAAAAATGAACTCGCGCTTTTTGCTCCGCTATTTTTTCCGCAGCACCGGCTTTAGGAACTACCACCTGATTGGTATAAATAAAGTCCCTTTGCAGCCAAGGGGCCAAACACAGTACGGGATGTACATAATGCTCAGGTAGATAGCTCCGAAGTTTTCCCAAGTAGGCACTATCGAGCCCCTATTTTACCCGGCGTTATCTTTACGAACGCCCCCGTTACGTACGTAACGTAGCCAAGTAAACCGCTGTACTTAATTCAGATAGCATTATCTACACAGCCAGCGAGTTTTCGCCCTAGATGGTAGCCCGGGGCGTATTTCGCCCAAGTACACTACTACCGAAAACTACCCATCTACCCCCCCCACAATGGGGGCAATCTTGGTAGGAATATTCCTTACCAGCTCATAAAAATAATTCTTCAATTTCTTTACAATCATGCAATTTTCCAGTTGAAAATTAATTAAAATTTTTTTGGACTTGAAATTTTTAATATAAATTTTCAACTTGATGGTTTTAAAAAATTTTTCCAACTGAATAATTGGGAGAAATTTTAAGAAGTAATAAAAATAATCAAGCATGATATCAAAAAAAAAGGTCTCATTCCATAAGAAAAGGTCCCACTTCGACACTTTTGGCCAAAATGAGTTAAGACCACCATTTTGTAGAGGAGAAAATTCTCTTTCGAATGAGAGGTCAACGGACCCGTAATGTTGATTTTTGTCACTTCTAGAGCGATTTGAAGTTCACAGGTACTGAAACCATAGTTTCGAGAAAAAAGCAACTAAATTTTGTCATAACTTTGAGAGATTTGCATCTCAGAACACCGTTGACCGCTCATTTTGCAGGGAATTTTATGCTCTATTACTGGGCAACACTGTGCGCGTCAATGTGGGCCCTTTTTGTACGCTCTGGGGTTTTTTCGTCAATTTAATTGTGTTAAATTACGTAAATTAATTAATTTTTTCATGACTTGCCTACAGAAAAGTGTAATTTCTAGACGAATTAAGCGTCCTACAAAAAAAAAATGATATCAACCAAAATTGTACAGAATTAAATTTCCTTTCTGCATAAAGCGCTCAAATTTTTTCTAGGAGTCGATCTTTTCGTGATATTCTCAAGCGAAGTTGAAAATTGAAATTTGTTGTTTTTAACTTCGCTTGAGAATACCACGAAAAAATCGACTCCTAGAAAAATTTTGACCGCTCTATGCAGAAAGGAAATTTAATTCTCTACAACTTTGGTTGATATCATTTTTTTCGTAGGATGCTTATTTCGTCTAGAAATTTCACTTTTCTGTAGGCAAGTCATGAAAAAATTAATTGAAATTTGAAAAAATTGCAAATTTTTATTGACTAAAATCGAGCATTTTTCGGACTTCCCGCTAGGTGGGCTAGTCGGGGTTGTTCTAGGTGCTAGAGTAGACCCTCTAGATACCAAATCTATCAAAAACTCAAAAGGTCCACTTTGGCCCTATAAACCTAAAAATGCGATTTTTTCGAAAACAGAAAAAATCCAAAGTGGGATCTTTTTTATGGAATGACACAAATTGAAAAAGTTGAAGTTGAAAAAATTTTGAGAAAATTCAAGTTGAAAAAAAATTTACAGATGAAAAACTTTTAAAATTGAATACAGTTTTGAAAAAAATTCAGAATTGAAGAAATTGAAAAAATTTAGAGCTGAAAAATTTTGAACCTGGAATAAATTTGGACTTGAATCGTCGAAATCACATCCAGGTAAAAATTATTTAGGAGCTAATGTTGTCACGAGACTCCGAAACGAATCGTACCCAGTGTTGATATCCTCACTCTGGTATCCCTATACCTTAACACTTATCCCACCCTCTCTTTCACCCTTTCGAATGGTGAAAAAGATACGTACGAGATTGTCTTCGTATATTTTACATGTTTTCATACAGCACCGAAGTCGAAGTATACAATTTCGCACCTCATTCGTCGATACACCAACGATTTGCAAAATGTAAATTTTCCTTCCAGCCGTCGTGCTACATACGCATAGAGATGGATGAAATGAATATTTTAATAAGACGTAGTGTCGTGTTACCGTCCTCTCCTCCGGCACCTGGCTGGGCTCCTTCTGTACACATAATTTTCACAAGCCATAGACGCGCGAGAAAAACTACGCTATATCAACGGATTTAAAGATTTTTTACACCGCACCGTCGCGTGGTGCGAATGGAAACAACAACCGCGTAACGTAAACGCAAACTCTGGGTCGTACAGCGAAGAATATTCTACATTATTTACACGCGTAGGTGCCGCGGCTAAGTGTACGTACCATATATAAACGATAGTAAATTTTTTATTAATGGTAAATGCGCAGCAAAAAAGTGGAAAATGTTTTCCTTTAACGCGCCAACTGCTTGACGTAAGTAGGTACTGGAATCGAATACGGAGTCTTTGTATCGTTCGAATTTCTTCGGGGTTGAAAAGTGAAGGGAAAAACCTACGATAGACAGCGATTCGAGAAAGTTTAACTCGAAATGGAAAAACATCCGTGGATTTGGATTCTACAATATCGAAAACCATACAATCCATATACATGACGTGTTTCACGATTATACTTCCCCTCCTCCCCTACCCCAACAACAAAAATATATTTTAGAAAATAATTTCGCGACGGAAGGAAAAATATATTTTTTAGAAGGCTTGATCCTCAAAAATCTACATATACGAAAACATATATTTTAATCAAATTCTCCGAAATGATGAAAAAATTGTTTACCGTCTTGCAAACGTAAAAATTGTGTGAAATATCGATACAAAAGTTGAAATTTATTGAAATTTTACTTTTAAAATGGTAAAAATTGTTCAAAATGATGCAAAATAACTCAAATTATTAAAAAATTGTTTTCAACGCATTAAAATAAGATATTGAGATTGATTGAATGTTCGGAAAAAATTGTAAAATGCGTTGAAAGGTCGTAAAAATTGAACAAAATTTGGAAAAATCGTTCAAATTATCATAAAAGTTACTTTAGAATATTGAAAATGACTGAAAATGTGCTAAAAAGGTCGTACATGTCGTAAAATTGTTCAAAACTTCGAAAACAACGTTGAAATGCAGGAAAACATCATAAATTGTCGTAAAAAAATTGTTCAAAATATCAGAAATGGGTATTCAAATTTAATGAAAACCAACACAATGTCGGGAAAATTGTTCAACACTTCGATAAAAATGCTTGAATAGAATAAAAATTAATTTGAAATGTCGCAAAAGACGTTGAATTGCCTTCAAAATATTCAAATGAATTCGTAACATGAAATTTTTGGAATTTTTTGAAAACTTTTTTTGAAATTAATCAATTTTTACGTCACTTAGAACACTTTTTCATGAAATGTGATTTTTTTTCTGATATTTTGATCACTTTACGACATGTAAAGTAATTTTTGGATCATTTTAAACAATTTTTACGATATTTTTAATGGATTTTTCACCTTGAACAACTTATTTCCCAATTTCGAGAGCTTTAAGCTAGATATTTTGAAATAAGTATTCTGAATTTTTTAGGTATGATTGTTAATCAATTTTCGTGTCATTTTTAATACATTTAATTATTGAAGCTGAACAAATTTTTCGGATATTTTGATCCAAAATCTCAAGTTTTAGGATGTTTTGAACAAGTCAAAGTACTATCTACAATATTTCAAAATTGAAAAGCAGAAGTTGAGCAGGACATTTGACAGAATTTCAAAAAGTACCTACCTATGGTACTAAAATCTCAAAACAACAATTCGTGCACCAAGTTTTTCATTTCAATAGAATAAATTAAAAATGCTGACAAATGGTGTCTACTGAATACAAAAAAAATGAAAATTTTTGCTATTTTCTGAATTTTTCTTGCCCTTTTCATATCGTTTTTCTTCAAATTTTCTCAAGAAAAAATCCTTCTTTTTTATTCTTTGATTAAAAAATTGAAGCAGGCGACACAACGTTGAAAATTCTTGTTTTTCATAATAAGGTCGCTAAAATTTTTGATTTTTTCTGGTTTTCTTGCTACTAAGGTAAAATTTCTTCTCAATTTCTTGGATGTTTTGTTTTTCTTGCCAAAAAACATCTTGTAACTCTAGTTGACTCTCTCCTTGCAAATCAATTTTTTTCAAATTTAAATAAAAAGTACAAAAGAATTTCAAAAATTGAAATCTTCGACTTCTCGTAAATTCTCTGAGAGGAGTGGGAAGACGCACAAAAGAAAATTGGAGAATGTTCTTCTATCAGATTTTTCAAAAAAAATTTCCAATTATTATACAATGTGTGAAGAAATTATTGAAGTTCTAATCAAAAAGAAAAATTCACCTGGTTTTTCAAAAGGAAAAATTTCTCCAAATTTCCAAAAAGAAATTTTTTTTAATTTTTCAAAAAGGAAATTAATGTTTGGAAAATTTATCAGGGTTTGGAAAAATGTATTCAGTTTTGAAAACTCATCCAAGTTGTGAGGATTTCTCTCAATTTATGTAGACAATTTATTATATTATCAAAAAAAAACTGTTCCAGTTTACAACTTTCAAAAAAATTGTTGTAGGTAGTTTTAAAAAGATTTTTAGTTTTTAAAAAAATTCTTAATTTTTTTGAATTGTTGAAAAATTTTTCAAGTTTTGGAAAGTATTTTCTAATGTTTAGAAAATCATAAAATTTTGAGAAAATTGGTCAAGTTTTAGAATACTTTCAGATTTTTTAAAAATTGGTCATTTTTTAAAGTATCTCACGCAATTTTCATGAAATAATGAAATTTTTAGAAGATTGCTTTGCTCTCTTAATTTTTTGAAAATCATCCAGATTTGAAAAGTTTCTCAATTTTTGGAAAATCGTTTGATTTTTTGAAATATTTTTCATTTTTTAAGGCATTATTCGGGTTTTAGAAACTTTTCTAATCTTGAAATTTATTTCATGTTTTGGGAATATCGTTCAATTTTTAAAAACTCTTCCTAACGACCTATTCTTATAAAAATTTGGATAAAAAATAGACGTGTACTATCGAGGATTTTTCCAAGTCTTTTTCTGGTAAAATTAGGTCACTGAAGTCACTTTTGTTAGGAATTAATCCAATTAGGCACCCTGTACCACAACTATCACTTCCATATAAGGTTTAAAAACACCATATTACAATGTATAAAAGTCAAGCACAGAGTTTACAGTAACAGCAACACCAGCACTTTGAAAACGATCGCATGTGGCAATATTCTTACAATTCGACGGCGTCAACTTCACCAGGCGTCGTTGCAAGGAATACCAAGAGTATTATACACAGTCGACCTAACCGTGCTAGATTTTCTACCCCGATGCTGCTTATTCCAGTTGTGCAAAACTTTTCTCTCTTAACTTCCGCGTCATATAATTACTTTTAAAAAGTACACACTATACGCCTTACGGATCCATCCCCCGGCCCGCCTAATACGCTTTGTTACCTCTCCCATGTCCTCAATCCCTCGGTCTATTTTCTGAATTACAATGTTAAAACGACTAATTCTATTTCGGTTTAGTTTCGCGAAAATAGTACTTAGAATTACACAATGATTCCGCCTGGAATATCTTCTTCGCCGATGCTAATTTGTAACGCCCTCCCCCGAGTCTCCTCCTGAGCCTAGCGTTCCGTACGCAGTCCTTGTTTCCGGGTTAAATGAATAATAAGGATTAATTTTGCGCTGAGTTGGCTAAAACTTATACACAGCCGGCCCTGTAATTTTCCGCCGCGTTATTCCAGGCCTTCTCATTTGCTAATATTGCGCTCCGACGTCGACCATTTTCTCGCTTCGGCCAGCGTGGTCTTGTGCCTTCTCGGTGTGCTTTGGCTAAGTTGGTATTAGCCGCAAAGAATGGTCTGCGACCTTTTAGTATCCACGACCGCATCCAAAACTACCCATTCGGAGACGGCGTTGGCGTTTCCGCGAAACGTATTTTTTACGGTGCTCGGTTATCCTCTTTGAAACTTTTGTAGTCGTCTTGAAAACCGCCGAGAATATGTGGGAGGAGTGGGAGGATGGGACTTGAAATATGAGTTGGTGTTTCTGTACAAGTTGACAGGAAATTTTCAAGTACAGAAAAACTGATTTTTTAAAAAATTTATTTCAGTTTTTTTGAGGTGCGAAGGTCAGAAATCTATGGTTCAAAAAAAAGAAAAGTACCCAGTGAATTTTATTTAGGTACGCCAAAAAAAAGGGCGAAATAATTAGAAAAATTGAAAATTCTTATTTTATTGTTGACGACGTATTTTTTTCTTCAACTTTTTCCATGAAGTATTTTGAGTCATTGAGTATTTTTTTCTTCAACTTTTTCCATGAAGTATTTTGAGTCATTGAGTAGTTTTTTCAAAGTGGAAATGGATTCTCGTTTTTTTCGATTTGAAAAAAAAAAATTCAGAATATTGAAATGGAATAATTTTACGGAGGAGTGTGAATTTTTTTTGGACTGAAGTTCAGTCATGAAAATTATGAGGTATTTAAAATTCCTGCTTCTCAAAATAGTACCAAAAAAGAAAACAATGTCACATTTTGAATTTCTGAAATTTTCCAAACTAAGAGTTATAGTGGGGGGGGGGAAGAGAGGTGACGAAAAAATCTCGGTCAGTATTCGTTTAAAAATTCTGTCATCTTGGTTACATTTGGAAAAATTTCGTAATATTCGCGTGAGTTCTCGACTTGATTTTGAACCAAAAATTATTCAAATTTTCATGTCCTAAAAAATTATCTCGCATTTTCTGCTGTCGAAGCTTCAAGAAAAATTGAAATTAGGACTAAAAAAAAAGATAGTGGAATAACATTGAAAAGTGGTGAAATTCAAAAAACGAAAATTTTGTTCAAAGAACAAATCACCATGATCAAGAAAGTAATGAGATAGAAATGGTAATTTAGAAATTCCTCCTTTCTCTGTTTTCACAATGAAAATGTTTTTCAAAATCTGTGACCTGTCACAAGAAAAACGGGCTTAGATCCAAAAAGTGGTTTTTGCAGGAGAGCAGTTTCAAGTTTCAAACTGAGATGTTGACCAACAAATGATATGAAGGTTACGTTTCCAAACTGTCCTAAGTCCAAAATCTGTATATGAGAAAAGGGACCCAGGTGTAACCTTTTTTCCAGTACACCTATGTCCCTCTTCTCATGATACAGATTTTGGACTTAAGGCAGCTTGGAAACGTAACCTTCATATGAAAGTTGGTGATTTTTGGGACATGTTTAGTAGGTAGGAAGACGATTTGAATCAGCATTTTTTCACTCCTCCTCCCTCCCCTCCTGGCCCACGATAGTAATGATTTTCACCGCATTTTTTTTTAGAAAGAGAAAAAGCACATTTTTTAAAAATGAGTTGGTTTTTCCATCATAGCGGGGAAAAATCACGCATTTACTCAGATACGTATCAATTTTTTCAACATTGCGGTCAACAAAAAATTATAAGTAAAAAAGTAAGTTAAAAGATGTAATAATTCGGCCCGAGTGGAGAAAAAGCAAAATTTTTTGAAAAATTTATAATAAAATAAGCAAAGGAAGGCTTTTTAAAATTATTTATCCTTTTTATCGATTTTTAAAAAATTCCAGAGAAAATTCCAAAATTCCCTGACTTTTTCAGGTTTTTTCAAAAAATGGACACCTTTTAATTTATAATATTTGTTTTTATCTTCAAATCAATTTTTAATTTTGAATATGAATTAAAATGGGTTAATTTTTGCACTTTTTCAAAACATTTTCAAATATCACATTTTTCAGAATTTTTTTTCGTTTAATGTCCAATAAGTGATTACCGATTTACTGACTACAATTTCAACGCAAACTTATAAGAACGAGATTTCTCCAGGCTCCAAAAAAGATAGAAAAACATTTTCAAAAAATGCTACTCGAATCCTTTAATCTATCGACTTATTCAAATCCTTGGTAAATCATCGGCAATCTACTTGAAATCCCTAACCCAAAAAAATCCCACATTCCACGAATCCTCGAAAAAATCGTACTCTAAACCGACTTAGACGAGTTGTTGATTCAAAATTTGCAAATCTACAATGGTAATTCTTATTTCTGGCTTAGCACGAACACCGCAACTTTCCATATCGGCACCCGGCTTTCGATTGTTATTTTTAGGCCAAACGCGCCAGCAAATACAAACCGGGGGAGAAAAAACCTTCGGAAAAATAAACCTCGTTGCGAAAACTCGAAACTTGCGAATAGAAAACCTTCGACGACGGGGGGACTTTTGTGGAAACGAACAAAGGGGTCGCGGTTGTCGTAAAATCGTCCTTAATCGTTTTACAAGGCGCGCTAAGAAAAACAAGGTGTATTTTCTTAGGCCGGGCGACATTTCACGCGTAAATTCGAAAAGCTCGTCGAAAATCGTGCTCGCTTTTTCGCCACGTATAAAAAGGAGAACGGAAAATCGTGTAAAATCTGCCTTCTTCGGAACGCGCAATCGACCTTGCTGCGTGCAAATTACAACGGCCAGAACATTTATACGGAGCGGAGTTTTAGCAATAGTAACAAATTTTTTCGCCTAGGGATGAAGTAGGGCGGACGAAGACCTCTTTTGAACCGAAATATATCGCCGGCGAGTATTTGAAATATTATTTTAATTAAATTCGCTACGTTGGCAAGTTGGGCCTGCCGAGCTGCGGCGTTCCGTGGTACTCTCTCCGGCCCGTACGTATACGAATTTTAATAGCGTACACGCGAAAATTTTACAACGGTAAGCTATTTCGATAGAGCGTAGAAACGAATTCGTTGCTTGGTTCGTATTACACCGAAAACGATAATCCGAATTATTATGTAAAAGGAAGAAAAGGGCGTATGGCGTATTTTTGCTGAAACTTTACTATCAGCTTTTTATTGTTTAAAGGGAGCATCATCCCATCGAACCATCCGACCATCTCCCTTTGGCCCTACGATCGTTCCAATACCTTTAACCAGATATCTTCTCATCTCGGCAGTATTTAAAGACCCGAATAAGCAGTTTAATGTTCAAAGACACGACAGTCGGAGGAAAAAACTCGACTCTTTTTATAGCTCAAATTGACGCGGTTATTGCAATACCTTCCACCTTCGCAGTTACTCAGACAGCCAAGAAGGGAGTAAACGTGTGCAAGTTCTACCCCCCTCGCCCTCCTTCAACACCGCTTCTGGCTCATTTTTTTTCCACCGAGTCTTTTTCCAGCGAACTTGTTAAACGAAGAAAACGATCGAGTCTGGTAAACGTCGACGGTTCAACCAAATTGAAGAAAAATTTAAAAAGAAAGTCTTTTTAAATTTAACGCTACCGGAGGCAAAGGGTCCGGAGGGGAGATTCCTTTGACGTAGGCGATATAGGGTGTGTTTCTTTTGATTTAGTGAGCATATATGTATAAATACGACTTCGTGTTCGTTCGACTCTCGTTTTACAGTAAGTCGTAAATTCGTCGTATGTGTGTATTATATTGTCGTCGCAGCGGCATTTTTTTCAGCTTTCTTTAAATTTATTATATTCCTCATCGTCTCGATATTGCCTGCTTTCCTCGTGCAATGTAACTTTATTAATCGATTCGAATACAGTATGACACAGAAGTCTTATCCACTTGAAATACTTCTCAATATTCAAGAACTGAAAAGAGATACATAAGATGGTTCAAACGGAAATCCGTTCCTGGCGGCGCGACGAGGACATTGAAGATCGATAATCTAACTTTCAGCCCTACCTATAGGGTGTCCACAAATTGAGAAACCGGTTTGGTCAAAAAATTGGGGTCGGGTTTTTTATTGAAATAAAAGCAACGCACTGACGCGATTAAAATGTGGTATGTTTTTTTGAAACCGGTTCAGCAGTTTAGAATCATGTTGTCAATAATATTCAAAAAAGTGGAGATATGGAAAAAAGTTTCAAACAAAAGTTGCAGAGAATTAAAAAACAATAATTTTTTGTTCCATAACTTTATTTTTTATTTTGCAATGGAAATAAGTTATGGTACAAATAACTCGAGTATAATTTTTTATTTTTCAAACCAGAACTCTTTTCCACTGCTGGATGAAAAAAAATTACAGAATGTAAAATATTCAGTTTTTAATTCTCCACAACTTGAACTGGTGAAATAAGTTTGCGTACTTTGTATGTAGAATGTAGAGTTGAACTTGGTAAGATAAAACGATGATTGAGTAGGCGAATTGTGAATGTCTTCTCAGGTTAGCCTAGGCCTGGCACACGTGGCATGCTGATATTGCACAATTCTGAGGTTTAGGTTTTAGGCTCTCATACTCACACACACAGGGCTGTGGAGAAGGCTGAAATTTTGGTTCCTGTTCTCCTTCTTGTTCTTCATAAGTTGTTCCTGTTCTCATTCTTCAATAATATTTAATATCGTTCTCATTTTAGTTCTCCTTTTCCAAAAGTTGTTCTCATTCTTCAAAACTTGTTCTCGTTCTCATTCTTGTTCTTCAAACTTTTTGTTCTTTTTGGTTCTTGGTTTGTTATTTTTCTCACAACTTGAAATTATTAGCATTTTTTAAGCAAGAAATTGAAAGAATGCAAAATCGTCGTTCTCATTCTCGTTCTCATTTTTCACTTGTCATCCTTGTTCTCATTCTTGTTCTTTTAATGCTTTCAAAGTTCTTCTCCTTCTTAAAAATTTTTGGTTCTTTTTGGTTCTTTGTTCTTGTTTGTTCTCACAGCCCTGCCCACACAACATCCTCTCCTCTCACAATATTCTGACCCAGTATAAATGAATTTGTGGTTTCATCCTGTACACAGAAGTAATTAAAACACCGTGAATAATTAAAACACGTGTATTTTAATTAAACCAAACATCAATTCTAAGCTAAGTACAAATACATTGCAAAGTAGATGTTTGCGCAATGACATGTAAAATATGAACTAATAAATTGCTGATTCACAAAGGCGAAGTAATATTGTTAGGAGAGGACACATGGGTGTGAGAGCAGAGATGCAACGATTATAATCGATGCTACATCGATTGTGTTTTCAAAAAATAATCGGAAATAATCGATTAATCGGTCCCAAAAATTTGAGTATTCTTCATTGGCCAGAGATACGTGATGTCAGAAACTTAAATTGTTTTGATTAGAAAAAAAATTACGTCACATATAATTTGACCAATCAGAAAAATTGGAAATTTTTGTTTACTTATCTTCGATTAATCGAAGAATAATCGATGCTCGTCCGATTATTTTAATCAGGGTATGAGCATCGATTATAATCTGTTAAAATCGTAATCGTTGCACCTCTGTGTGAGAGTCAATGTGTGATTGGCTGAGAGGATTTTCTGACCTAGCTCTACCCCTAAACCAGGTATGAGTAAAACTTTCTAAAAGCTTTTAGTTGTAAGTAGTGTGCCTCCAACAAGTTGCAAGCCAAAAAACCTATTTACCAAATCTCTCTTTCTTGCCTATAATCGACTGTGCAAGCGTGAAAACCAGTTCACAGTGCACAACTTAGCGCAGTAGTGAAAAACGCTGTTCACCTTTTAGTGCGAAGCTGGGAGGAATAATTCTCACCACTTCAAACTTTTATTTCACACTTTTTTAATATCTCCACTTTTTTGAAACCGGTGCCAGATGAAACCAATTTTTCCAAGTTTTTTGGGTGCTTTTTTTTCAAGTTGATAACCCAGTATCAAAAAGTGGAGGTATAAAAAAGTGTGAAATAAAAGTTGTAGAGAATTATAAACTGAACATTTCATGTTCTGTAATTTTTTTTCATCTGACAATGGAGAAGAGTTATGGCTTCCTTTGGGCACCTAGAAATTGTGTAAGGGACGGGCTCAGATTCTGAGAAAAAAATGGGGAGGGGAGGTCAAAATTCAATGCAAAAATAAAGTAACCTGTTATTTTAGTGGGGCTGTAGTATTTGGGGTATTTTCAGTAGGAGAATAATATAATACCTACAGATTTGAGCGAAGAAAAATTGAAAAATGAGATTTAATATATTTTTTCCGTCAAAAGTACTGATTTTTTTCTGAAAATGGGACATTGACTGAGAAATTAGTAATTTTTGACCGAAAAATCATTAATTTTCAATGAAAATTATTTTAGTGATTAAAAAAGACAGAATTTTTGCAAATTTAACTGATTCAAATTGAAAGAGTGGTATGTTTATTTGAGAAATAGTTTACTAAAATACTGCCCAAACGAAGCGAGGGCGAATTTTTTTTTTAAATCATAGTCTTCTTTGACTTTTTATGATAAAAACATCTCCTTGCCGAGCTGGGGGGGGGGGCTGGAGCTTCCTGACGCCCTCGCTTGGTTGCACACCTGATGGCGTCAAAAATAAAAAAATATACTCCAACCTTTCGAACGACAACATCTTTCCATTGCAAGATGGGAAAAAAGTTATGGAACAAAAAATTATTGTTTTTTAATTCTCTATAACTTTTGTTTCAAACTTTTTTTCATATCTCCACTTTTTTGAAATATTATTGACAACTGGTTTGAAACTGCTGAACCGGTTTCAAAAAAAATACCACATTTTAATCGCGTCTATGTGTAGACTTCATTGCAATAAAAATCCTGGATCCCAATTTTTTGACCCAAACCGAGTTCTCAAATTGTGGACGCCCTAAAGGTAAGACAGAAATTTTGATCAACGATCATCAATATCCTTGTCGCCAGGAACACATTTCTGTTGGAACCGTCTTGTGGTACATATTTCCTTTGAGTTTTAAGATATTGAGAAGTGTTTCAAGTGGAATAAGACTTCTGTATCATACTGTGTAGTCGTGAAACGCGAGGCGAATATTTTTTTCGGGTGTTTTTTTCTTCGGTACTCGATATCGTTCGTGTTCTTTTTTATTTTTTGGCCCTAGGCGAACTCGGAATAAAAAAAAATCAATCCAACTTTTTACATAGTACACGGATGTCAATATTACATGCTGTAGAATATGGCTTATGTAAACGACATTTTCTTCCAGCTACGATGTGGATTACAGAACAGCAGCGATCGTTACGAGGAGACGAGACGATGGTAGGACGAGGAGGCAAAAAACCTTGTACATTTATTAGCATTTACAATTATTGTCAAGATGGTATCTTGTTTCGAGAATTCGTTATTGTCGAGATGTTTACTTTAAACTACTGTTCTCGTATGTACGATGGTACTACATCGAGAGACAGAGAGGAGTACATAGCGTATACAATATGTATAGTATATACAAATCTCGACGCCCGATGTTGATTTTTGTTTGTTTACTGCTCCGCGAACTTCCTCCGATCTTTCGTTCACTACCTGTAAATACGGTTAGTTGTATTTAAAATGTACATAGAAAGTTTAACCGTATTCGAGGTGCAGATACGCACAACAGGTTTTGGTTTCTGTTAAGACGACCAAGATGAGCATTTGGTAGATGGTTGTTAATTTAAATACGCCTCGACGACGAGGCGAAATTTCATCGCTAATGAGATGCGAAATATTCAAACGTGAGATATCGATCGATTGTGAAGGTGTGAAGAGCTCTCGGACTGGCACGAAAATCCGAATAGGTTTTGTTTGCTATGTTGCGAAATAGAGCTACAACGGGCCAAGACCGGTAATAATTATTGGGTTTTTGGATACGACTGTATGAGATTCGGTTCGAGTTCGGTATTTGTATTGTTTGGAAATTTCAATTAAATATGACGATGAGAAGTGGTTGTCGTTGAATTAGATATGTAAATCTGGGTTCGATGCCGGAGGCGAATGTAAGTTGGCGCGAAGATCGATTTTTTACGCCGGATTAGCGAGTATTCCGGGATGAGGTTTTTTCGTTTATGAGAGTTTGAGTATTACGTAATTGAGATTTGAGTGGTTACGAGATGCAAAGGGAATTGAAAAATAGAAGTGTATGCATGTTTTTTTGGTTGACGAAATTGAACCAATTGGAAGGAAAATCCTAAAAAAATAATTCGATCAATTTTGTTCATTTTGATAATATTTAATTAGCGTTGAACTACTAAAATGAAGCTATTTCTGCGATAATTATACCTTCCATGTAAAATTTAAGCTGATGAATTACTGTTAAAATTGCGTGAAAATTTCAATTTGCTAAATAATATCTGAAGAATAACGTAAGACTCAATTTTTTTTGAAATCTGAAAAAGTATACGAAAAGTTCTAAAAATGCTGGTCACTTGATAAAAAATTGAAGAAAAATCATGAAAATTGCAAGGTACTGACAAGGGAGTTACCCCAGGTGTTACACGCCGATCGAAAAATTTTCATACGGACGCATAGAGCATCAAAAAAAGACTATCCCAGACCGAAAATTCCAGCCCCTAAAGTTGACCAAGGGTGAAGTGGAGGGGGGTTAAATATCGAAAAATTGCCTAATTCCTAAAAAAAATTAAAATCGCAATATCTCGACACCATGTTCGGTTTGGGGATGAATTTTTGCCAATATTATTAAATACGCAAAAAATCAAAAAATCATCCCCAAGTATTACACGTGGATCTGAACGACTTTGCCACTTTTATGGAAGGTAGTTCGATGTGAAAAAATTACGCCCCAAGCCGAAAAGGGTGTCGAGATATTGCGATTATAGGATTTTTTAAAAAGTGAATTACGCGATTTTTCAATACTTAACTCCACCCCTGCTTACTTTAGGGGCTCAAATTTTGGCTCTAGAAGTCTTTTTTGATGCTCTATCCACCTGCTTTTTTCAATCGGTGGGGGGGGGGGAGGTCCCATGTGAGTATAAAAGTACTAAAAAAGTGCGAAATTTCGAAAAAACAAATCACAAATACACATTCTCAAACAAAATTTTGAAAAATACAAAATTTCGACAAAATTTGACCAACAAAAATGATTGCTCCAACTCATTGAGAGATTATGAGATCCAGAAAAGTGCGAATTTTTGATTTCCAATTTCAGTACGAACTCTAAAAATTGGTTCATATTTTTAAAAATGCAAAAAAAACTTTCGAGTTACCTATTAAAAAAATTGATTTTTTGATTTCATTCATTTTTCATTGCATTGATTAGGTTTTTTTTGAAAAGTTTAACAGATTTGCGAAACATCAAGATATTTTTAATTATTTTTTGTTGGAATGAATGAGGAGGGGGATCTTGCCAATGGTTTTGTAAAAATTCTGAAAAAGTCCTACAAAAGTTCTGCATTTTGATCTAGAAGTTCAGTTTGGTATCTTAAATTGATAAAAAAAACGAAAAATTCAAATTTTGATGAAAAATTTTGTAAACATTATTTTTCTTTTCGAAAAAATGGAGAAATTTTTTCTGAAAAGTGTACAATTTTTTTCAAAAATGTTAAACACTAAAAAAACTCAAAAAATGAACAATTTTTTCAAAATTTCACAACTATTAAAAAAAATAAAAATGAAAAATACCTATGACCACAGCTCAATTTTTTTCAAAAATTTAAAAATCTGAAAAAGTTTCACAGTATTTACGATCATTTTGACCCCTTAATACCATTCCAATCGTTTTTGGTTAGATCACAGAAAGTGTGTCATTTCAAACTTTGAATAACTCTTTGAAATTTCAAGAATTTTAACATGACCATTGACCACTCTTCAAAAATAAATTTGTCTCCGAGCGATCAAGGTCGAAAAATTTAGCTCAGAGAACCAATAAAAATCTGACATTCTGTTTTATTTTTCCAACAATCATTCCACACTTTTTCTGGGCATTTGAGGCTGGGATGAATTTTCATTCCAATAATCATCCCACACATTTTTCGAACTTCTGAGGCTGAGGTAAATTTTAAGATGAAGTTTCATCCCAAAAATTGTCCCACGCTTTTTCCGACCATTTAAGGTTGGGATGAATTTTTGGATGAATTTCCATCCCAATAACCATCTCATGTTTTTTTTGAGCTTCTGAGACTGGGGTGATTTTCCGGATGAATTTTTATCCCAATTATCATCCCATTTTTCTGAGCTTTTGAAACCAGGATGAATTTCTTTGAACCTTCAGCAGCAAATTAAGAGCATACTTGCTGGAAACGTTTTGTCGGATGATCGTCGATAAATTTTAAACCTCGATGGACACCATTAAAATATATAACACGCACGAAGTAACGGTTTAATTACACAGGCACGTTGTCTAGATAAATTATTGTCACCACTATATGGTACGGCCACCGCAACACCGTCACCACCGAAACGAAACGTTTATTAAAAATCATCGGAATGATCGCTCTCGCCGCTGCAAGTTTACGTACATAACCAGCTCATCTATCAAAGTCGTCGACAACAGAAGCGCCTTTTCAAAATGGTCATTGTATATGGGAAAGGCATTCGAAACACATATCGTTGTCTTATAAGTCATGCAATGATAAACGTGTAATAAGTATTAAACCCTTTTCTTGCTCTTGGCAGATGTCTTAGTTGAGGGATGTCGTTTCACTACTCGTCTCCTAATCGTAATAATAGTTATAATGACAATAATAATGGTAACGTGGAAAATGCCATTATTCATAACGCGTCTAACCGCAGCATCCTTTTCTGTATCTGTACTATGTACCTTGCGACTTGCTCGTTTCTCTAATCCAATACAGAAAGCTCGACGAATCATTAGTTATGCTCACAGAAACAAGTCTCCGTCTCTTCGAATACATTTGTCCGACGTAGTACACCATTCGTCGTACCTAGCTACGGTACATACGTATTGAACGTCGCCGTCTTTCTCGTTGTCTTGGTAGTTGGTACAACAAGACGAGGACGAGGACAAAAAAAAACATTTGTATGCTTTCCGTATCAACGCAATTTCGTCCGAGATGATGGCTATTTGAAATGCAAGCCCTTTGAATGGAACCGACGACTTGGATGTTTGGAATACTTGAACGGGTTACCTACCACACAGTTCAACAACAGAGGGGAGATGGAGATTCCAAAGGAGGTGATGTTTTTGGAGAAAATTCGTGGTTTGTGACCGATAATGATGTTTCATCGCCTTTCGTATGCGAGAGGACATCTTAATCAAACAAAATGGAGGATTTGAGGCCAATTCTCATTTTTCAACTGGATAACAATTATCCATGAGCAGTTGAGCATATTAGTGAATTTAAACTATCAAATGATTGAACGAAGCGAACCAAAGACAGATTATTAGTTTGGTAAAGGAGGAAAAGGGGAGTCAAAAAAATAAGTTTTTTTTCGATCATTTCATCTTCTCCAACTCAAGAAGAATATCCCTCTTCGATCATGCAAAGCTGCATGATCGAAGAGATTCCTCAAACTCAAAGAATTCCGATTTGAACTTCATTTTCCTGACAAAATAATTTCGTCTCTTGGGAAAAGAGAGATGTTTTCACCCCCCCCCCCCCCCCCCCCATTCGATCTATTCTTACTAGAGACAATCGTTTTACAGCTATTTGTTCCCTTCCATTATTTCAAGGCTTTTTTCTTCCAGGTAAACGATTTTCTGGGAGATGAAACATATAGAACAAGTAATGTCAAAAGATCCAGAAAAAATACTTACTCATTTATACTTCTTATCCTAACGATGAAAATTATAAATTTGTAACTCACCTGAAACAAAAAACAAAATAAATTGTTCATTAATTCATATGCATAATAAAATTCCTTATTTAATTGGATTTCAACAAAAATATTGATAGATACAATAAAAAATCGTGATAGAAAAGTAATAACTTTTTTAAACATTTGAAAAATCTTCGTGGAAAATAAGTATTCTCTTCCCCCCTCAAGCAACAATTTACAAAAGATGAAATACCGATGAAAATGTTTGAAAAAAAATCACAAAAATTCATAACAAGCATTGCAGTAATGTAGAAGTTTGAAATAAATTGCAATTTTAAATAGGTAAATGAAACATAGGTGGATTACTGAAACTGTTCCATACCTCACAAAAATCTTTAAAATAGTGCAAAAATCTCTCAAAATTGCCCAAGAAATTATGGAATTGAAAAAATTGTTCAAAATACCAGAAAAAATTGAAAAATTATCAAGATTATTCGTAATAACACAAAAATACATTAAAATTATCGTATAGAAATGGTTGAAAAATCAACAAAAATCACTCAAATCATTGTAGAAATAATGAAACTGGTCTCAAAAATGGTAAAATTCATAAACAACAACAAAAATATGCGGTAAAAAAAGTGGTCAAAATTATCAAGATTATTCAAAATGATGCATAAATTCCAATTTTTACGAAAATTAATTTAAAACGCCGAAAAAAGATTCGAAAGTTGTCGTAAAATATTATTCAAATTATCACAAATATAGCTGAAATTTAATAAGTCTCCAAAAGCCATAAAAGATGTTATGTTATGGCATTGTAAAAATAATTCAAAATGTTGTAAACATTTTTGATTCGAAAAAAAAGCAAAACTGCTCTCTAAATTTGAATCAGTCAAACATCCCAAAATTGTCTGATGAAATGGACAAAATTAAGTCACTGATAATCAGTCAAATTCCACTGATCCCCCTGGAAATCAGTGACATTTTACTGTCAATCAGTGAAAAATTACCGATTCAACAGTGAATTTTTATTTTTACGGATTTAATAATGAAAATTGACTGATTGAATCAATAAATTTTTTCACTGATTTCTACAGTGGCTCAATTCTGTCTATTAAAATCAGTCAATTTTACCGATTCAAATTTAGAGAGGGCATGACAAGTCTTAAAAGGCAATAAAATATCATCAAAATTGTTCAAAATACCATGAAAATCAATAAAATTGTCGTAAAAAGGCGTTAATTTTTTTTCCAAGTTGAAATCGATTTTCAAAAAAATTTAAAAAACCATTCAAACTCTTAAAAACTTGGCAAAACCTAATTGATTTTTATTAAAAAATTGTTAAAAATTATTTAAAAAAAAAATGATAAAATATCATAAAAATTGTTGGAAAGGTCGCACATGAGAGTTGAAAAGTGAAAAAATGAATTTTCACAATAGGTGCTTACTTCAACAATTGAGCAAATAATTTTTGTAATATGTATTTCAACATTTTTCAAATTTTCTATGAATTTTCACTCCAACTGAACAATTTTTTCTGCAATTAAATCAATTTTCAGGGCATTTGAAATTTTTTTTGGAGAATTACGAATAATTTTATAATAATTTCATAAATTTTCGTGGGAGGCAGTTCCGATAATTTTAATAAAAATGAGATTCTTTCTATCAAATTTTAAATTTTTTCCATAATAATTGGAATAATTTTCAAGGTATTGATACCTATTTCTGAGATTTTTTGTAGAATTTTATCAATAAATAAAAAATAAAAAAATAAAAACTTTAATAATGTAATTTCAAAGCAAAATTAATGAAAAATTATTCAACAATTTTTTGACACTTAAAACAATTTTTAAGAAACCAGTCAGAAAAAATTGTCACAATAAAACATCTTATTTTATTGATCAAAAGAATTGATGGGTTTCATTTCATTAACATTTTTTAAATAATATTTTCCGGTATTTTGAAATCAATTTCAAGGGATTTCAAAAAAAAACTGAACAATTCTGGCTTAAATTTCAATCAATCCTAGGCACATTTCTCTTGATTTTCACACTCAGGCATTTCATCAATGCAAAATATATCTTGTATCATCAAATTTAATACAACTTTCGCGAATTTATGAACATTTAAAAAAAACATCCACACAATGACATGCCCAGCAGTTCTACAAGTATCATAAACTCTATTTTGTAAACATTACATTTCTACAAATACCCATCACCGAGTCCTCTAACCAAAAAAAAAACACGCAGAAATTTTCCTCGCAACAAAAATCTTTTCAAAAGTAAACGAAAAGAACCCTTTAGATAATAAAAAAAGACAAAGCCCAGTCATAACCCGTTATGTAATTTCATTATAATATAAATAGGTAGAACACACCACGCAGCGAGAGAGAGGACGGAAGATAAAAACCATCAGGACTATGAAAAAAAAACACAGTTACAACACCGGCATTTCTACTCTACAAGATTTCCTCGGAAGTAAAAAAAGTGTAACAATAAATGCTGCCTATTTTTCCTCGAGGTTAACTACACTGGAGGTGAAAATACTTTACCAAACTACCCTTCATTTCGTTGGGAAAAACTTACGCCATTATAGCCTCGACCGACATTTATCATTGTCGTGTGGCCGTCTTGCCGGCGAGAAATTTACCTTTAATGAAAACGAAGTAGAAGAAAAAAAAAAGCTCAGCGAGAAACTGGAAAGATTTTTTGCTCTAGTTTTACCTACATCTGTGATGTAGGATTAATTATTCTTTGATTTCGTTATTAAAAATTCGGCCGATTATAACGTTTTAAAGCTCACCTCGGCGAGGCAAATACGACGGAGTGGGAACGACGAAGAGACTCTTTACTTTAGCTTATTCCTCTCTGGTAATCCTGCCTTGATGCCGAGCATGGAAAACTTCAAATTACCGCGAATACGATTATTTAAGCTCGCCTGGTTCTAGCGGGCTTTGGGGCTAATACAACATTGAAACTTATTTCGGTGTTTCGTGTCATGCCAATTATTCCGCTGTTACATGATTTAATCTACGAGCTCGTGTGTGTACGCCAGGCCCGGTGACAATGAAATAAAGCTCATGTCCTGTTCGCCGTTGTCTCGCTTGCTCTCTTTTCCAAAATTCTCGTCGTTTATCTGCCACAACGAGTATTTTGAATTAGCTGTGTATAAGAGGTCGTCGGATTTAGAGGTGTTGAATTAATTGAATAATAGTAACGTGGAATTAGACGGTAGCTGTGTAAAGTAGCTCTTTCATTATCGCCTATTTGCCCTGGCCTTTTTTTTTTTCAAATCATCATCTCGTAGGCTTTTTTTCTCCTCTAGTGTCGCATTTGTAAAGGCTAGGTGGATGGATTGGGTAATGAATATAGTATGACAATAAGGTAAACCCTACGTGTAGGGTTGCAACAATGCAGCCGTCATCTAATATTTGGTATGGTATCATTTTGTGTGTATACTACAACAAATCTGACATCTATATACTAGTTTCGACTATTTATAACCATAAACGTGTCCCATTCACCCTCATCATCGTTTGTATCGGTGTACCTATAACTGGTTTTGCATGTATTACATTATTTACCAGTATTCGGTAGCTCGGATGGATTTAATTGAAACAAAAAAAAGGAAGGGCACCGTATATCGTTTCGAATCTGATGTGGTGCCTATTTGGTGATATCATTCGGATCGAATTACCATTTCGGGATATGCTTAGGTTCAAAGTATGGCCAAGGAGACCGCAAATTTCGCAATTAATCTTGGTCGTTTTTAGAAATCGTTAAGAGAAAAAGCATCAATGTGCGATGACGATTCGTGGTTCGGTTCGCAGATCAATGACCCTCGATGGTTATTTTTTCGTTATTCGAGCGGATAAATTATTATTTGTGTGGGCTGTAATCGATATGTGCTGCTGCGAGATTATAATGTCGATTGTGATATCCGAGGCTGAATTCCGAATAAACGAGATAAAAAAGGGGAAGTAAGGTCATCGCGTTGTCAGGCTACGTTGGACGAGGACTCCCACTCGTTGCGGATCTGAAATATGAGGGAATTTTTTTTCAGTGAATAGTGACGTCAAAGTGGAAAGTGGAAAATTCAGCGATGAAATCACAGGAAGTTCATAACGCTGCAAACTAAATCAATGGCGAGCCGCAGAATATAACTAAACTGATGGTATAAAAGGGCGAAGAGGGGCAAAAAATCAAAAATTTTATATTGTAATCAGACATCCCCGCCAAAATTTGAAAAAAAGTAACTTTAGGAACCCCTGACGGCTCTGACAGTCGGAAATTTGTTCAAAAAAGTAACCTTTTTTTTTTCAAATTTTAATTCATGATTTCACCTAGAAAACTTAAAAAAATCATTTGAATTTTTACTTTTATTTACAAAAAAAATCACAAATTATATAGTTAAGTATCAAATAATGCCATGGTATACTTTTTTCAAATCATTTTTTCAAGCAACTTTTGATTTTTTTAAAGCAAAATTTTTTTAAAACAATTTTTCTTTAAAAAAAAACCAAAAAATTGATTTTTTACTCAAATTTCTGAAAAAAGTAACTTTTTTGAATGAAAAGTAACCGATTGTAACTTTTTAGTACATAAAAGTAACAAAGTTACTTTAAAAGTAACCTACTGGGATTCCTGTGTAATCGATTTTTTCAATTCTAAATAAGATTTTTATTAGTTTTTTTTTCTGACTTGGAACGAAAATACCCCCCCCCCTCCCCTCACCTAAATAACCTCTCCCCCACCTTTCTACTCCAATGATTTACCTACAAATTGAAAAAAAATGTATGTGGATTTACAATTGATCAATTATAAATCAAAATTGATTGTTGGTCAGTCAGAAGTGATAGATAATAAATCACAACTGGGTGACTTAAAATTTCCGGAACGTGAAAATCGCTTCGTAAAAAAAAAATATTAAGGCCCGACGAATAATGAAAACCCATTCACGACATACCTGAAGCTCCATTCCTTTTAAAAAATATGAACTCATCTCTCATTGATTACGAATTTTTGAAAAATTTTGGCCTTTTTTCGACTTTTGTACTTTTTAAAAAAAAATCTCAAACCCAAAATTTCGAAAATTTAAAAAAACGAGATATTTAAAAACTAACAGTTGCATATGATAGAATTTTGGATAAGGATCAAAAATCATTGCATGCAAATTATGCCTAATCAAAAATTTGAAGAGGCAAAAATTTACAAAGAAATCCAAGTTTTCAAGAAATTGGTAACACTGTCTTCCCCACTTAACCCTTTTCAGATATTTTTGTCCCTTGTCGACCTACACGTCGGCAACCCTTCGTTCATATCAACGCAAGGCAATGTGGAGCGATTTCTCTCTAAATTACGAAAAAAAGTTGCGTTCCGGAACTTTTGGGTCACTCAGCTATTTTTCAAACGTTTAAACCTGAATCAGTGAAATCTGCCGAAAAATAAATTTCACCGACTGCTGAATCAATTTTCAATTCGTCAAAATATGTAAATCAGTAATTTAGGACTGCGATATCAGTGAAAAATCTCTCATTTGTTCAAACAGAGACTGTGAGTGAATAATACGCCAAAATGATAAATGAAAATGCTCTCTCTAAACTCGAATCACTATCTCATTCTGAATCAATGAAAAATCGCAGATACGCAGTCAGAATTTCAAGTGCAACACAGGAAAAGTAAGCAAAATAACCTGACTTCCAATGAAATTTCACTCATTTTCAGTAAATTTCACTAATTTTTCTGTAAAGTTCAAAATTTGACAGATTTTTTGGGATTTTTTTACTGATTTCCTCTCGTTGATTTTTTCTCCTAATTAAATGAGGGGGCCCGATGAAACAAGAATTCAAAAAATTACCATTTCAAAATTTTCCTACTTTCCCTTCCAAAAATATCTCTAAGTAATTGAATTTTCAGCACATATACTTAGTGCGATAGTTCCAGAAGGGGTGGGGGTCAAAAATTTAGGTTGAATGTTTTTAGGTCCCAAATAAATAACATTTGGTATCACTTTCAACGAAATTCGGGTCAAGAGCCGATTTCACTATCTTATCGAGGGAGGCCCTTTGACATGAAAATTCATGAGTTTCCATCGCGTCTTTACAATTTCAGCCATCATAGTGAAATTTGGTGGGAAAAAAGTAACTTTAGTAACCCAATTTGGGAAAAAAAGTAACCAATGTATTACCAAAAAGTAACCAAAAACTCAATTTTTAAAGGTAAAATTTGTAAAAAAAAAAAAAAAACATGTATGTACTTAATGCAATTATTATAACTTATAAGCGCTCCCAGAAATTATGTAAGGGAGGGGCTGAGAATTGGAGAAAAATGGGGTGAGGGGGAGGGGGGGGGTAAAATTCGTAACAAACTTCAAAATCTATTTTTACAGTAGTGCTCGTAAAGTCAGGTTAATTTCAGTGGACAGACGAAAAAATGTAATACAGATAAAAGCGAAGAAAAACTGAAAAATTGCAAGAATTCTCTAAATCTGAATCAGTGAAATGAATGTAAATGAAAATCAGTGATTCGCATTGATCGTTTAGTCAAAATTACTGATTTTTTCTGGTTAATTGAAAATCGACTAAGAAATCACTTTTGACTGCAATATCAATGAAAATTATTTTATTGGTTCAAAAAGGCAGAGTTTTTATAAAACTTGATTGATGTAGATTTAGAAAGTTATATTCTAATGTAAGAAATAAGAAAAATTATTTTTGAAGAGTAATAAAATGTACTTCTCTGAACACTTTTGAGGTAAAATTTCATTTTTTTATTGGGCTTGGATTGAATCTGCTCGACTCCGGGACTTAATCAGACATTATGCAAGAGCGGGGAAGAATTTGAAAAAAATGAGGGTGTGTCAAAATTCAGTAAAAAAAAAGTGAGTATCTAGCCTACCTACCCTGTAAATTTATATGAAAATCAGTGATTTTTCATTGAAATATTAATCAAAATTACTGATTTTTATTTGACAAATTGGAAATTGATTGGAGTTTTGACTGAAATATGGGTGAAAATCTCTAGTTTTTGATGAAAATTATTTCACTATACTTAACCAAGAGAATGAAAATACACCAATTTTGACTGATTCAAATTTAGGGAATGATAGTGTATTCAAGAAACAGAGGTATCAATGTACTGCCCGAGCGGAGCGAGGGCGAAATTTTTTGAAACAAAAAAGTCTCCAAAACTCGACTAAACCGAAACTAATCAGACACTTTACGCTTGAAAAAATCAATTTTTAGAGAAAAATTTTGAAAAAAGGTAAATTTTTTGAGAAATTTTGGAAAAAAGTAACTTTTAGAGGTAAAAAGTAACCAAAGTAACTTTTGAAGTGGAAATAGTAACCAAAAGTAACTTGTCTCGAAAAAAGTAACCAAGTTACTAAAAAGTAACCACGCTATGATGCCTGCAGTTTACATTTTGCCCCATGGCATTTTGCATCTTACTTCATACATAGGGCAAGATGCAAAAAAAAAATCGAAAAATTCTGTAGAGTTGACGTATGCAAGTAGATGCAAATGGCTGGTTCTGGAAAATTTTTTAATTACCGTTTGCATCCACTTAGGTATGCACCAAAAGATAATTTTTTCAGTTAAAATGAGGGAAATGTTGAATCATATCTCGTATTCCCAAAATTTAATATTCAACTTTTTTCAAGGAAAAAATCGTTTTTTCATTTTTTTAATGATTTTTTCAATTTTTTCAATTTTTGTTCGGGGAAAGTTACAAAAAGTGACCAAAAGTCACTAAAAGTGACTTTAGTGACTTTTGATGAAAAAAGTGACCAAAGAAATATGCCTATCGGGGCTCCTATTTTTAATCATTGAAATCGAATAGAGAAATTAGTAAATCGGAAACCTTTTTCAAATTCTAATCATTAGGATGAAATCAATATCCATTACTGCTAGGTTACCTCTCACTGAAAAAATTAACCCAATTTCTAATAGAACTGACTTAGGATATAATCAACCATAATTAAACGATGAAAAAACCCCATCGACGACGTCGCTTTTTCATTCGTAATTTCTGCGGTCGATTCGTCGAATACTCAATATTAATTAAACCAAGCTCGCCGGCCCGATTGACTGCAGCCGGATGTCATTAGACGAGATCACTCGTAAAATAAAGAAAAAGGGTCTGCCAGACTACATCGACGTCTGTTGCTTACAGTCTGAGTGAGCGTACCTCAGTACTTAATTTCGAGTACACGCAGTCTGCAATTTCCTCTTACAGTGCTTTGGTCTTTGAAAATCAATAACGTACACGCACTAAAAGTATACTCGTGTGTATCAGTTCTTCTCTCATTAAGGTCCTCGTGTAATGGGTACTCGAATGGCGGGTGGTATTGTACAGAAGAGTCGAGTCAATATGGAACCTTGCATCTCCGCCCTTCGCCGCGTGTACTTTAGGTACCTCTTTATATTAGTATTTCGTTTCGCCACACAGCATTTACATACAATTGACCGGTTATTTATAACGTAACGACATGCAAACGCACCCTAAACTAGTAACATAAAGAAACATCCGGTCTGATATCAAAATTGATATTATTTCTGGGTTAATGGTTCGCTACAAACCGTGTATGATCCATTTTTCACATAAGTACCACCATCATAACACGAGAACGAGTCGAACCATCGTGGAGGGTTTTTTTTTCCACCTTTGATGCGTTTTCTTGGTAAAACTCGCTCTGTTAGCATTTGTCAAAGTCCGAGTAAATAGCCGAAATATAAATTTCGCTCGGCATCGTAGGATATTTCGGTGTTATTTTTTCGCTGCCCCTTTGCCCACTGTACCACTCTACGACGCGGTTGTTAACGTAAATTATCTATCTGTCTGTGGTATACGAGCGAAAGTAAAAAAAGAAGAGAAAATGCTCGCTCAAGATTAACCGCGTATACTCTATGCCCCGAAGAAGTATCGAAACTAAAGCTCTCATAAGAGCTGTGTGGCGATATAGGTGAGAAAATTCTCTCGTATTAAGCTCCCCTTCTCTTCGGGATCATCTGTGAAAAGGCTACTGGTATATATTATATAACGCCTAGAACCAACCCCCGGGTCCCCGCTGGCTCATACCTGACTATATTTTATCGGCGATATTTTATCCGGCGTTTTTGGTTGCGGTACCTCGGTGCGCGAACATGAGCCCGACCTTAGTTGATAATGTTGGGATTTTCGAGACGCTGAAAAAAGGGATTTTCACGTGTATTTTTTGGAAACGTGGGACGACGGTGGCGGGGTCAGAAAATATATTATAGGCCGGCGCGCGTTTATCGAAACCACGATTGTCCTATCGTCGTGTTCTTAAATCAGGTTTCATAGGCTGGGCATTTGTCTTCGAGATTTATCGAAATAGGCTTAACGTTCACGCCCGAGAAATTCGCGCCGCGTCGGGTCGTTTTTTAAATTAAACTCGTATGATCGATGGCTCGGCAAAGTGACCAAAACGAACGTGAAAAAAATGAAAAAAATTGCCCAAGCTGGATGTAGGTCATTCGCACAGCTTGGTTTCGAGGTGCTCGGCAGGATAGGAGGTTTTCATCTGGTAATTTTGTTCTTTCGGATTTTTCATTTAGGGAAGTCGTGGCGGTTTGTATGATGGAAAGTGAAAATTTTGATTGGGATGTTTCTGGGTATTTGAAAAAAATTTCCACTGATATTTTTATCTGAATTTACATAATTTTCATGAAATTAGGTGATATTTGGTGGTGAAAATGACGGTCGTTTTAGATTTGTGATTTGGTAACGGAACAAGAATGACGCAATAAAATTTGCTCTGGTGTGTTACCTATGATAAAAAGTATGAGTTGCATTCGTAAATATTCTGTTATCAAGTTTTTTCCATTTCCGTTATTATGATTACAAAAAATTTCAACGACGATAAAAATAATCAGGTGCAAGCGAACATCCGTTTGATGAACCATATTCATCCAAATTGTAAACATTTATTGTCTTATTTGGAATTTTTTTCAGTGTAATTACCACGATGATAAATTATACTGCAATATTTTTTCTCAATCAAAAATTGAAAAATTGAAAAAAAAACCTGATTTAAGTACAATTATTTGGTTTTCATTCATAAGATTATCAGTATTCATTCAAGATTTATTAATCATCAATCAATACTCATCCTGAAATACGATTGGAATTTTTTAAAACTTCTCAACCGAGCCCTCCGCTAATTTTTATATTTTGGAAAAGTTGTGGTGTTGGATTGTTTCAAAAAGTTAGCCCCTTGCACTCCCCTCCCCCCCCGGAGCCCAATTTGAGGTAAGGGTAAAATCAATTTTAGGTGTGAATTAAAAAGCCCAAATTATATATCAAACGATACCACACTCAAAATTTTCAAAAATTTGCCCTCTCACACCCCCTCCCTGAAGTCCAATTTGAAGTAAAGGTAAAATAAACTTTAGACGTGAATTTAGAAGCCCAAATTACACATCAAACGATACCCCACTTGAAAATTTCAAAAAATGGGCCCCTTGCACCCCCCCTCCTCCCTCGGCCCCAATTTGAAGTAAGGGTAAAATAAACTTTAGAAGTGAATTTAGAAGCCCAAATAACACATCAAACGATACCCCACTTGAAAATTTCAAAAAATGGCCCCCTTGCATCCCCCCGCCCAATTTGAAGTAAGGGCAAAATCAATTTCAGAAGTGAATTTAGAAACCTAAATTACATATCAAACGATACCCACCCAAAAATTTCAAAAATTGGCGCCCTTACACCCCCTCCCCTTCTTGAGGTTCAATTTGAATTTTGAAGTAAGGATAAAATCGACTTCAGGTGAGAATTCGAAGTCCAAATTATTTATCAAACGATACCCCACTCAAAAGTTTCAAAAATTTGCCCTCTTGCTCCCTTCCCATGGAACTCTGTAAGAGTAAAACTGACTTCTGAAATGAATATAGAAGCCCAAAGTATCACCGAATAATACTCCCTTGAAAATTTCCAATTCTCAATTTTTTCATTTTTGATATGTACTTTGAGAACTCCTGAAAAATTATGATTGGCATCAAAAATGTATTTTTTTCACAATTTTATTTACCTCTCAGCTCGAAACTAATTTTCATCTGGAAAACGTTGGCTTGAGCTATTTATCAAGGAGTCAGTATTGGGAACTTTAGAAACAATTCAAAAGTTCAATTTTCAAAATTGAAATGTGAAATTCTATCGAATAATTAGGTATATTTTTCGTATAGAAAGCTCTGAATCGAATTTTCTAATCAATTTCCTAGTTTTTTAACCCCCTTCACCCCCTTAAAACTTAAGATTCAACTATAGGCATAGCATAAATTTTGCCAACGATTTTCAAACCAGATAATTAGTGGACAAACAATTCAAAAATCAAGAAATTGACATAAAATGGATTTCAAAGCTTCCTCACTGAATTCATTGGACTCCTACTAATTATTAAGTCTCAAAAATTTGGAAAAAGTTTTCTTCCAGCGTTTCCAAAAATTTTCAGCATTTTCAACTTTGAGAAATCATTGTGCCTTGAAAAAAGATTTTTGGGAAAACCAATGTCTGATTCGAATCAATGGCACCACGTTCAAAAATTTTGATTCCTCCTTCCTAATGATGAATACAGGTTCGTTATTACGTTTATTCCGCATAATTTTTAAATTTTCAAACTTCCTAGCGGAGGGTTTCCAGTTTTTGAAATTTTTAAAATTTCCATTTAAAAATCAATGATTTTTTGCAAATTCGTATAATCCAAAAAATAATCACAATGCAAGGAGAAAAATGATCGGTATGTACTTGATTAGATGTATTTTTAATTATTTTTGGTTACACTTATCTATACAGTGTTGTTCGGTGAAAAACTATGAATATAAATCCCTAATTTAAACGTTTTCCTAGTAAAGTAAAACTTGCAATAAAAATGTACATAATTATTTCAAAGGTAGAACTCAGTTATCAATAATTTTTTTTAAAAGATGACTCATGCCACATTTTATTTGCAGATATACCTACTACCTCGCTTGTAACTACCTACATGATAAACATCACATTGCATCATGGAAATTACATAGCCATCATTTCCGAAAATTTTAATTATACAGGTAAATCGATCACTGATAGTGTTCAATACGTTTACTTGAATGCATCATTCGCAACGCAGTCACATCTTCAATACTGAAGCATACTAGTTCTGTTTTTTGTTTGTAAAATTTGAAAATTTCATCACAGACCTTTAGAAACAGTGTAATTGTTTTTTAAAAATGTGTTAAAAGTGACAAAAACAAACATTCCCCTGTGTCAATACACAAATGCCAGAAAAAACATAATTATACATACAAGGTTCAGCTTAGCAGGTGAGTCTACATAACTACCAACCTAAAAAACCTACAAATGATCATTCAAAAATTGTGTTAAATTTTATTTTTCTGTGATGTAGGTGTATATTATTTACTCAAAGGCAGATATGTGTTTTAATTCGGAAAAAATTACAATTTTCTTGGATGATCTTGTTGAGATCGAGTTGATAACAACCAACAGCAAGAAAAACTACTTGGATGCAGCGCCAGAAAGTTTACAGCTCTGTTTGAAAATTGTGATCTTTATTTTACATGTGCTTTCAACCCTTTGTCTTGCCATTCATGTGTTGAAGTTTTTCCAGTGTAAAACAACTCTCAACTTATCAACTAGAAATCTCACTTTGTACTGTTTTTTAATGCTCTTGGTCTATCTGTGGATCCCTATGGAAGGTCCTCTAGTTGAACATGGTAAAATTATGCCAGCTGAATTGTATTCACTTATCACAATTTACTTCCTGTTGATGCCAGTTTTTATAAAATTCATTATTTCTATAGATTTATGTTTGTGTTTTCGCGGAGCAGTTTTATATCTGAAACCTTTACAACAAAGTCCTCAAAATATAAAATTTGCTACTTTTTGTATTATAACTGGAGGTATGCCTTTAGGTATATTATTTATACCATATTTAATCGGAGGATTAGAAAGCGTTACATATTTATATAATGCAACAAAGACAACCATTCGTATCGTTCGTATAATTCCTATTTGTGCTGCATTTTGGTACATAAGAAAAGCCAGTCTTAGTAAAAAAGGATTCAGTAAACAATATTTTCTCCATATACGCATTTTAGTTCTCATCGGTGCAGTCCCTAGTATTTTAGTAGTGATGCAAATGATTTTTCGACCAAAACTGTACCATGAATCGGATGTCTGCAGTACAAATGACTTCAACCTTAAAGATTTGGTATTTACAATTGTGATACAGTTCAGATTTCTTGTAGATGGGCTTTCTATTGGAATATGGTTCACTTTTAAAGCAGGTACATTCCAATCTGTCAGCGATGCACGAGCTAAGTTAGATGAATGTAACCGTAGAAAAATCTCCGAGGATAACAGAAAATTAGATGAATCTGGACAAAATTGTCCCGAAAACAATACTGCTATTTAATACATAGAAATGTAAATTGTGAAAATATGATAATTGGTACAAGAAAACTGGTAATCAATATATGAAGTTCGAAAACTCAAAAAAGTGTTAGTATTAATATCAATATTCCAAATGTACGAAAAATAAAAATAATAAATTTTTTATGACTATAAAAATATTGTTACAATAAATTATTTAATCATGATGTCTGAAGGTTTCTCTTTCAAAATTACTATTTTTTTGCCATCTTTTTCTACGACAAAATTTTCAGAAATCTTAACACTGAAAATTTTTGCCCCCCCCCCCGCGGGAACAAAAACTCATCCTTTATTCCAAAAAGTGTAAAAAAACAAGCCTGAAACCGAAAAATTTCACACAAACCTCTTGAAAATTTTTGTTCGATCCCTTAAATAGAAAATAGATTTTCGTGAAAAAAATAGACTTTTTACAAACAAGATTAAATTTCATAATTTTTTCATAAGTGATGAAAGCCAGCTGCAATTTGTTTACCGAAAACATACAACGAAGCTTGTTTCCGTCAAGTTTTCACATAAAATTACTTTAAAAATTAGTGGCAAAATTTCTTTGTCACTTTTGTTCTCCCGAATCAATTCAAAAATATCATGATGAATGATTTTTGGTAAATCAGAATCTGAAAAAACGGCATTTTACTCTCTTTCTCACACCTAAGATCAAGGTTCAAAACTGAGATCAGATTTGGATTTAGCGTCCTTAAAAATAAAGATTTGGACATCCATATCAACTCTATACTATTTCTCATTTTTGACCTCCATCGCCCCTCCTCTCAGGGTCCAGATGCAAAACTAATATCAAATTTGGGTTCAGCATTAAAAATTACACATCATCAGTACTTGAAAATTTCAATTCCGCCGATTAGAACTTTTTCTCAACTAAATTCCTCACTGGGCCCATCATGGGGGGGGGGGGGGTAACGAATAAATACATGGTGGCGACATCATATTTTTAAAGAGAATGAAATTCTGAAACATTCAAGACCAAAACTATCGCACCCTAGTCAGATTCTCGATATGAATGCGATGACAAAACAATCCAAAATAGTGTAATTCCTGAGAAAAAAAATTTCGGCGTTTACGGGAAGGGAAAAAATGTTCAAAAAATTCTTCTGAATGCAGTAAGTAATTCTACATTTTTAGAGCCCAAAATAACTTTTTGAAACGAATTTTTATTAGGTTTAAAAATTGGATAAAGAAAGCAACTTTTGCCTCTTTTCTTCATATTCTTTGAACTGTGAGATAGGAGCTGAAAATCTACCAAGGCCTAACAGCAAATTTTTTTTTAAATATTTGAAAAGGCTTCAACTCAAGAAACATTTTGCTGAAATTGAGGTTGCGAAAAAGTATACATTTGGCGCAAACCACAAAGATTTTCTGAGGTTTCAAAAATATTGAAAATGAAAAAAAGTCGAAAACTTGATTTTTCTAAATGCCACACTATCATAAAAATCTGTCAAGTACTACTTTTAAATCATGAAAAACTATTGAGTGAGAATGGATAAAAATGATATAACAAGACACCAACAAAATTGTCAAAGAATTGAAATCTTTTTCATTTTGTTCAAAAATGATCAAAAACCAATACTTTTTCCCATTACATATATTATATTCATTACACCCAGACTACAATTACATATTACGCCTCAAAAATTTGGAAAAAAATTTCTTTCAGCGGTTCCAAAATTTTCGACTTTGAGAACCCATTAGGCGCCGAAAAAAAGGGTTTTAAGGTTTCTGAAAAATTTGAAAGATGCATTTTAAAATCAATAATTTTTTACAAATTCGTAGAATCTAAAAAATAATAACGATGCAATATCCATATTCCAGTTAAAATATCAGCCAAATGAATAAAAAAGAGAAAAACGATAGGTACTTGATTAGATGTTTCCAGCTATCTACAGAGAGTTGTTTGGTGAAAAACTATGAATATGTATCCCTAATTTAAACTTATTTCTCGTAAAGTGAAGTTTGCAATTTAAAAATAAATTTTTCTACCAAGAATTTTTTTAAAAATGACTCATGCTACATTTTATTTCTACATGATAAACACCACATCATATCATGGAAATTACATGGTCATTATTTCCGAAAATTTTAATCTTTCTGGTAAACCGTACACTGATAGTGCTTAATACGTTTAGTTTAACGGATCATTCGCAATGTAGTCATATCTTTAATCCTGAAACATACTAGTTCTGTTTTTTGTTTGTAAATTTGAGAAATTCATCATAGACCTTTAGAAACGGTGTAATTGCTTTGAAAAATGTGTTAAACGTGAAAAAAATACACCCTTGTGCCGATACATGGATGCCAGAATAAAAATACTTTTATACAAAGTTCAGTTTCATAGGTGAGTCTACATAACTACCTACTGAAATACCTAAAAGTTATTCAAAAATTGTGCTGAAATTCATATTTTATCATTGATGCAGGCATAGATTATTCACTCAAAGGCAAATATGTGCTTCAATTCGGAAAACAATTTGTTTTTCTTGAATGATATCGTTGAGATCGAGTTGATAACAACCACTAGCAAGAAAAACTACTTGGATGCAGCACCAGAAAGTTTACACTTTTGGCTGAAAATTGTGATTTTCATTTTACATATGCTTTCAACCTTTTGTCTTGCTGCTCATGTGTTCAAGTTTTTCCGATCCAAAACAATGCATAACTTGCCAACTAAAAATCTCACGTTGTACTGTTTTTTAATGCTTGTGGTCTATCTGTGGATCCCCATAGAAGGTCCTGTAGTTGAACATGGTGAAATTATGTCAGATGAATTATATTCAATCATCACAATTTACTTTCTGTTGATGCCAGCTTTTATCAAAATTATTATTGCTGTAGATTTATGTTTGTGTTTTCGCGAAGCAGTTTTGTATTTGAAGCCACCACATCTTGGCCCTCAAAATGGAAAATTTACCATTCATTGTTTTATAACTGGAGGTATGCCTTTGGGTATATTATTTGTAGCATATTTAATCGGAGGATTAGAAAGCGTTACATATTCATATAATGCAACGAAGTCAATTATTCGTGTTATTCGTATAGTTCCTATTTGTGCTGCATTTTTATACATAAAAAAAGGCAATATCAGTAAAAAAGAATTCTACAAACAATATTCCCTCCATATACGTCTCCTAGTTCTCATCGGTGCAGTCCCTAGTATTTTAGTAGTGATACAAATGATTTTTCGACCAAAACTGTACCATGAATCGGATATCTGCAATACAAATGATTTCAACCTTAAAGATTTGATATTTACAATTGTGGTACAGCTGAGATTTCTTGTAGATGGACTCGCAATTGGAATATGGTTCACTTTTAAAAAAGGTTCATTCCAGTCTGTTAATGATGCACGATCCAAGTTTAATGAAAATTACAGTACAAAAATCTCCGAGGGCAATACAAAATTGAATGAATCAGTACAAAATTGTTCCGAAAACATTGCTGTTATTTAATACCTAAAAATGTAAATTGTGTGAATATGATAGGTACATGTACAAGAAAAGTGTGACGATTAATTTCTCTAGTCCTAAAACCGAAAAATGTGCTAGTATTAGTATCAATATTTATAATGTAAAAATATTTTTAAAAATGATTTTTTAAGGATATAAAAGTACATTTTTCATATCTAAAAATATTCTTGCAATAAATTATTTAGTCATGGTGTCTGAATTTTTTTTTTCAAAAATTACGACGTTTTCACTATTTTTTTCTGAGACAAAATTTTCAGAAATCTTTTCCCCAGCCCATAAAAATCACCCAAAATTCAACTCTGAAAATGTTCAACCCCCCCCCCCCCCCCACAGAAACTTGTGAACTTGAATTTATTACAGAAAAAATGTCAAGTAAATGGGGAAACTCTATTTTAAGGCAAAATTATAAGAAATCTTAAAAAATGAAGCAAATAATGTCAGAATGTTTGGCAATAAGTTATGAGAATGAAAATTCGAACTTTCCTCGAAATGAAAATTTCTAATTTTGCTTACAATTCATTCCTTTCAATATTTTCAAAAAAGGTAAAAAAACAAGCCTCAAATTAATATATTTCACGCAAGCCCCTCGCGAGAAATTTCCCCAATTTGCTCCACTAAATAGAGAATCCATTTTTGCAATGAAAAAAGACTTTTAAAAGATGATATTTCATAATTTTTTTCGTAAACTATTTCAATTATCATCAAGAGTAATTTTTCGTGACTTTACCTACGTATTTTCATTTTTTTTTTATTGATTTTCCCACCACTTTTCGTTGAAATTTTGACAAAAATCCAATACATTCATCTCCCATTTCTCTCATTGATACAATTACCTCTTTTTCACTATTTTCACCACATATTTTCAAAATCTCTCTGCTTTCATTACCTGTTGGACATTCCATCGAATATTACCAAGTTCATACAGACATCATACTCGTATTTTCAGCTCAAAACAATGACAAGTGAATTACATTGAAATTAAAAGCGGTAGTGCGTAGTGAAATTCAAATCGAAATAAATTTGAAAAGAAAAATTCTGCATTAATTCATTACATGAAGATGATAAAAATCAAAAAACAATAAAATAGGTACTAAAACTTTTCAAAGGAATACTTTCTAATTTTTTTTTAAATGTGAAGGTATCAATTCCCAATACCTATTTTTATTCAAAAGAACCCAGCTACCTATACCTACGTAGAAATGGTTTCATTCTTGAGAAAATTGTTTTCGCAGATTAAAATATGAAACACTGTGCTGAGGAAATGGTGAAATAATCTATTCAGGCAAATTTGTGAATCACTAAAAAATTCCACCGTACATCGATAAAACGTATACTGATGGAGCAGATTTATCATCAATTGGTTGTGTAAATTTCATAAATTATACACAGGTTATAACTCCTCAACGTTCAATTTTATTCACATGTGCATAGCTTTTATAGCTGTGCATAACATTTTCAATGCCTGTACCCTTCAAATTTTTTGCATAATGAGTACATATATTTAAAAAATAACAATTGTGTGTTTCACTTTTTAAAAAGGTAAGTACCTACATTCTTCTCTGCAACCAAACTACGAGTAATGACTGCAGCTCTTGTAATTCATAACAGAAAACTTTTTGAGAGCTCAATTAAATTGTAATTCAAACCACCGCAGAATTTTTTTTGATACCCTACGACCTTTCGATAGATGAAAAGGGAGAAATTCGAAAAAAATATTAATAACTTTAACATGTATTGATACCGGCATATCTGCGAGTTTTCAATTTATTTCAGAGTAAAAAAAAAACTTGCAGCAAGAAATAAATATGTAATTAATTTAATCAACCGATTTCATGAATCACAAAAAAAATGATAAACCATATACTGCTGATAAAGCTCAAAATATGAGTCAAATGTACTCATATATACTAAATCACAGTTATAATCCCATAACTAAAACATTTTCAAATTTTTGTTCGAAATATTCTTTAAAATTTGGATTTTTGGCAACAAAAATTTTTAAAATATGATATAGATTTTGACCGATTTTACTGGAGCTACATATTATGATAACGTTCCAATAGAAAAACTTGAAGTATTTTTTTTTCAATTTGGAAGAATTTCAATTAGATAAATTCTGTCACAAGATCGGACTTCCTTTTATTAATATTATTTGTTGAATATTGTAAACCTATGGAAATTTATAATTTTATGAAGAGGTATAATTAGAAAAAAAAAGTTGGAAATGAGAAAGTATGTGTTTTGTGTGTTGGTATGGCTGTGTCTCGGGGGGAGGGGGGATTCAACTTTTATAACAAAATAAAAAAATTAAAAACAACGAAATGAACACTATCGGCATCGTGTCATAAAAATTTCGAAGCAATTCGTTCATTTTAACGTGAGAAAACACGTCAGAAAATTTAATCAATCACAAGCCTTCAAACTTTGAACTCATTTTTCTCGAATTTGATGAGCTTTTGAGAAAAATTCATAGCAACCGAAGTTTTGGAGCGTGAAATTCCTGATCGTCATGTCGACCTCCATTTTCCTCTACGATGCAACTTTGCGTTGGTGAAATATTTCCGAATAACTGAATGAACTTTGAACTTCAAAAGCTCAACTTTCAGGACACGTATAATTTAATCGACTCCACTCATATACACGTTCTAATCACCATAAAAATTTCAAGTCGATCGGTCTAAGCCTAATGTCAGTTATCGTGTCAGAAAGAAATGTCAAAAAGATGAGTTCTAAAGCTCCAAAGCTCAGCTTTCACTGCACCGAATTGCACCAAAATCTAATCAACTCTGCTAATTGATGTAGTTTGAGAAATTGACAATTTAGTATCGTAGGTACATGCTTCTAGATTTTTCCCAACTTTCATTATATTTTCAATTTTATGGCCAGAGTAAGCGTTATGAAAGAAATGAATAGGATTAAAAATGTGTAAAATTAAAGTTCCTTTATGTTAGATGATTCCTTGAAAAAAGAAATATTTCGATAAAATCAATAACCATTAAGGAGATGGTAAAGTTTGGAACATGGAGAAAATTTTAGAATCATAAAAAAGTGTAACTTACATATGTAAACATCCCATGTACTATCAGATTCTAAGAAAATGAACTATTTACCCAACATCAGATTTTGATGCAATGAATCATTTAACATTATTCTCATATTTTGAGAACTGATAACCCTATGTTGACTTTTTGAAATTTGAAGGGGAAGCGCTGAGTTTAGGTAATTGAAAGGTAAAGATTGAAAATATTCGCAGCAGGATCAATTGAAAAATTAATTTAATGCCCGTTTTCTCCATCACTTAAATGAATTGCTGTACTACGTACAATAATTCGACAATCCTATCAAACATTTTTTGACTTTCTTTAAAGTTAGACATTAAGTGTAAGGTCTTCAGAAAAATACTTGAAAGATAAACAAATTTGCAAAAAAAAAAACTTTCTAAAATATGATCTCGATTTTGACCAAATTCGCTGGGGCTATGTTTTATGATAACAACGTTCAAATGGCAAAAATGTTTCAGTTAATTTCCTGCGCAAAATCAACAGATAAAACATTGCATCAGGAAATTAGAGGGTAATCTATTTTCAAAAATTACATGATTAACAACAAAAAATCATAGCCAAACGGAAAAACATACTAGATAGCAGGCAATGCTCAGCATTTATCAATTGAATCAGGTTGGAAGTATAAATCACAACTATTGTAGTTCCACTGTTAAATGGTACTACTACTTTCTGTAGTGAGATTTACATCTAAACTGTTTTTTAAAGCCTACAGTTACATTTTCAGTAAAAATTTTGCAATTCGTACAGTTTTTCTAAAAGTGATAAATAATATATTTCTTTTGCACAAATCAGATTCAAAATAATTGTGGTTCAACTTTGTAAGTATGAAAAAAACTATTTTTTATTTTCATTTTTTATTTTGAACAGTTGACATTTTTCTCTTTAATTATTTCAGATTACATTTCAATTCAAAATGAGCGAAATGAATAACACAACCATTCTCACTAGAACTGACATGAACACACCTGCAACATTTGCATCAGCACTGGATACTTTAAGGACGCTTCTTTATATTGTGATGATAATCTCGTATGTGGCTTCAGTTATTTGTGTAACTATTCATTTGTACAAGTTTTTCCGCAGTACAAAAACGCAAAATTTAGTAACTAAAATTCTTACTTTATATTGTTTTTTTTTGTTGTTGTTTTACATCAGCCTCCCCCCGAGTGTTTTTCTTACAGAAACCACTGACACAAGCATACTAAAAAAATTCTGTACCTACATCGCGATGTATACATTTTTCACAATGGCTTTGATAAAATCTATTTTTGCTGTAGATGCATGCTGGTGTTTTCGTAAAATAGCTTTGTATCTACAACGACCCCTAGGTCCTCAGAATATGAAATTTACCATTTACTGTATTACAAGTACGATTATACCTTTAATTGTATTATGGGCATCTTCATTCGGTGGGTTATACGTCGCACAAAAGGTAGAGGAAGAGATTATGATCATCATGTATATCATTCGTATAATTCCTATTGGTGGCACATTTTGGTATATAAGATCAGCTAGTATCGATAAAAAGGAATTTTTCAAAAAATTTTCACTGCATGTTCGCCTTCTTACATTAATAGGCGCATCTACTCCCCTTGCGATTATCGTGTTCGTAATTTCAAGTTTGGCGAACTTTTCGTTTTATTTTACTTACGTAATTACTATAATGTTTTATGTGGGAATCCCTATCGAAGGAGTCATTATTGGAATACTTTTTACTTTTAAAAAAGGTACATTTAAATCCACTGCCGAATGACAAATCAACTTTCAACTACTATAAATATAATAAAAAAATTTTCGAAAATCTTTTAGGAAATTGACATTCTGAAATAATTCTTAGTCAATTTGGAATATCTAATAAAAAAACGGTATTACAATAATTTTAAAATATTCATACTTACCTATATTTATAAGTTGAAAAAAATCAATGTATATATAAATGTAGTTAGGTATATTATTATCAAACGGTAAAAAAATAAACTATTTTATCAGCATCAGCTTTTGATGTAATGACTCATTCATTACTAACCTCGACTGATAACTGAACCATGCATGGGATAAATTTTTGAAATTTGAAGAGGAAGCGAAATGAGTCCGGAAAATTCAAATATACAGATGAAAAATATTCTCAGCAGGATCGATTAAAAAACCAATTCGTTTTTAATTTTCAATTTTTCCCGACTTCAATGGGCTATATAATACGGACATTTTAGGTTTTGACCCCCAAAAAATTAGCAGAAAGGAGAAGTTTCGTATATAACCTCAGTGAAAAAGTTGAAACAAAAATTGTAAAGCATCAAGAAACGAACAATTCTGTTATTTACAATTTTTCCCTATGACGTCATGGGGGCGGGAGCTAGGGCGTTCGGAAAGAAACCGATTTTGAAAATTTTCCATTAACAGAAATAATCACCAAAAATCGGGTTAGTCGACTTTTTGTAGCGGTTTTTTTTGCATAGTACATCATATTATGTAGAATAAGAAAAATGTATAACCGATCCCTCATCCCAAAGTGTTTGGGGGGGACCCGCCGTACAAAAAAGTCTTCCCCAAGCGCAGTTCAGCTACAGTGAAAAATTCGAAAAACTGGTTCAAACAAACGTTGTAGAGCGTTAAAATACGAACATTTCACTTTTTCGTGGTCATGGGGACGAGCTATTCCAAAAAGAGAAAAAAGCAGCGTTCGGAAATTGGAATTTTGAAGCCTGCTTTTGGGGCCCAATTTGGGTCCAGGGGTCGAATCAGTATAAAAATCGAATACAGCTTCCACGAAAACCCCAGAACTCCACTATTTCGACTATTGGTTCGCTAAATTTTAAATGTACCAGGCGTATACATGCGTAATTTATTGAGGTACCAATGAAAAATTTTCGAACTACTTCTTAAACAATGATTTGAAATTTATTTCATTTCAAAGGAAACTTTTATACGTTTTAATCGCGTGATGTTATTAATTTATGGTAAAAAATGTTTTAAATGAATTATAATGTTTCAGTTTTTTCTCGAATAACACTAAAAGAGATAAAAACTTGCGCCAGGAAATTAAAATGATTTCAATGATTTCAAATTTTCATGACTCACAAAAAAATTATAACTGGAACCATTGAAACTGCAGATAGTGCTGGCATTATACACTGAAAGCACAAAATTTGGAAAGTTGAAATAATTGTTTTGGTTTATTTTCACGTTCTTATCATATTTGTATTAAATCGGGTAGTTTGATGTACGAGCAGATTACTGAGAAAAGAATGGTGAAACAAAATTTGGGTTTACTAGTACTGGTAGGATTTAATAACTGTAGCTTGATATAAGGTACGTTTCGCCGTACACATTTGATTTTTTTTTCAATTTAGAAGAATTTTAATTAGACAGACTTTGTCACAAGATCGGACTTCCTTGTATGAATTTTATTTGTTGAATATTTTAAACCTATGGAAATTTATAATTTTATGAAGAGGTATGATTAGAAAAAAAATTAAAATGCTGGAAATGAGAAAATATGTGCTTTGTGCATTGGCATGGTTGTGTCTCAAGAGGAGGGAGGGGGAGAGGGGTAATTCGACTTCTATAACAAAGAAAAAAAAAAGAAAAAACAACGAAATGAATACTATCGTCGTCGTGTCGTAAACATTTCGAATCAATTCGTTCATTTTAAGGTAAGAAAGCACGTCAGAAAATTTAATCAATTATAAGAATTCAAACTTTGAACTCATTTTTCTTGAAATTGATGAGCTTTTGAGAAAAATTCATAGGAACCGAAGTTTTGGAGCATGAAATTCCTGATCGTCTTGTCGACCTCCATTTTCATCTACGATGCGATGCAACGTTAGTGAAATATTTCCGAATAACTGACATGAACATTGAACTTCAAAAGCTGAACTTTCAGAAAACGGATAATTTAATCAGCTCCTCTCATATACACGTTTAATTCACCATAAGAAATTGAAGTCGATCGGTTTAAGTTCAACGTTAGTTATTGAGTCAGAAAGAAATGTCCCAAAAATGAACTTTAAAGCTTCAAAGTTCAGATTCCACTGCACCGAATTGCACCAAAATCGAATCAACTCTGCTAATTGATGTAGTTTGAGAAATTTACAATTTATTGTCGTAGGTAATGCTTTTAGATTTTCCCCAATTTTCATTTTTTTTTTCAATTTTATGACCTGAGTAAGTGTTATGAAAGAAATGAATAGGATTAAAAATGTCTTTAAAGTTAGACATTAAGTGTAAGGTCTTCAAAAAAATACTTGGAAGATGAACAAATTTGCAAAAAAAAAAAACTTTCTAAAATATGATCTAGATTTTTACTAAATTCGCTGGAGCTATACATATGTTATGATAACCACGTACAAATGGCAAAAATGTTTCACTTAATTTCCTGCGCAAAATCAACAGATAAAACATTACATCAGGAAATTAGAGGGTAATCTACTTTCAAAAATTACATGATTAACAACAAAAAATTATAGCCAAACGGAAAAACATACTACATAGATAGCAGGCAATGCTCAGCATTTATCAATTGAATCAGGTTGGAAGTATAAATCACAACTATTGTAGTTCCACTGTTAAAAGGTACTCCTACTTTCTGTAGTGAGATTTACATCCAAACTGTTTTTTAAAGCTTAGATTTTCAGTAAAAATTTTGCAATTCGTACAGTTTTTCTAAAAGTGATAAATAATATATTTCTTTTGCACAAATCAGATTCAAAATAATTGTGGTTCAACTTTGTAAGTACGAAAAACTATTTTTTATTTTCATTTTTTATTTTGAATAGTTAACATTTTTCTCTTTAATTATTTTAGATTACATTTCAATTCAAAATGAGCGAAATGAATAACACAACCATTCTCACTAGATCTGACATGAACACACCTGCAACATTTGCATCAGCACTAGATACTTTAAGGACTCTTCTTTATATTGTGTTTATAACCTCGTATGTGGCTTCAGTTATTTGTGTAACTATTCATTTGTACAAGTTTTTCCGCAGTACAAAAACGCAAAATTTGGTAACTAAAATTCTTACTTTATATTGTTTTTTTTTGTTGTTGTTCTACATCAGCGTCCCCCTGAGTATTTTTCGTACAGAAACCACTGACACAAGCATACTAAAAAAATTCTGTACCTACATCGCGATGTATACATTTTTCACAATGGCTTTGATAAAATCTATTTTTGCTGTAGATGCATGCTGGTGTTTTCGTAAAATAGCTTTGTATCTACAACGACCCCTAGGTCCTCAGAATATGAAATTTACCATTTACTGTATTACAAGTACGATTATACCTTTAATTGTATTATGGGCATCTTCATTCGGTGGGTTATACGTCGCACAAAAGGTAGAGGGAACGATTATGACCATCATGCATATCATTCGTATAATTCCTATTGGTGGCACATTTTGGTATATAAGATCAGCTAGTATCGATAAAAAGGAATTTCTCAAAAAGTTTTCACTACATGTTCGTCTTCTTGTACTAATAGGCGCATCTACTCCCCTTGCGACTATTGCCCTCATAATTTTATCTTTGACGAACTCCACAATCTTTTTTTTTATAATTTATTATGCGAGTGTTTTGGGCATTGCTATTGAGGGAGTCACTATTGGAATATGTTTTACCTTTAAAAAAGGCACATTTCAATCCACTACCAAATGACAACTCAACTTTCAAACACTATAAAATACAATAATTTTTTTGAAAAATTCTTTGAGGAATTCGACATTCTTCTTAGAAATCGAGAAATATTTATACTTATATTTATAAGTTGAAAAAAAATCAATGTATGCACTTAGTACTTAGTTAGGTACCTATTATTATCATACGGTAGAAAAATAAACTATTTTTTTTTAGCATCAGCTTTTGATGAAATGACTGATTCATTACTAATCTCATATTACTACTGAACCATTCATGGGACAAATTTTTTAATTTAAAGAGGGAGTAAAATGAGTCCAGAAAATTAAAATATACCTACAGATCCTGTCTTCAGTGTGCTATACTTAGGTACATTAGCAACATTACACATGCCAAATAATTTGACATAACAACACCATCAAACATTTTTCAGTAGGTACTTACCAATTTTAAAATTAGTTCATAAGTTCGAGACTTTTAAAATGGTAGAAATGAACAAATTGGTAAAAAAAATCAAAATATGAACCTGGTTTCAATTTAAGTACAGTATAAACGGAACAATTCAGCGATAACATTTCATTTTCAATCAAGCAGATACATAATATTATATCTGCAACGCTAAAATGTAGGTACCTACATGAGTGTGGTTTTTTGGCATTACATTATATTTTCAAAATATTCTTCATTTTTCACAAATCACAACCATAATTTATTCCGTAAATAAAAAGTACTCGTTCTTTCTGGAGATAGATTCAAGTTCAATTGCCTTTGATTTTTACATTTTCATTGACAATTTATCAATAAAAACAAGTGTTTTAAAAAAAGAAAGTGAATTAGGCACATTCATTCATTTTGTATTCACAAATTGGATTCCGACAAAAGTAGGTATAAATTAAAGCCCTTTTTGGTAAGTACAAAAAAACAATACTGCATTTTTTTTCTCGTTTTTCCGTTTTTATTTTTTACATTTTTTTTCAAAATCATTACAGAATATGTTTTACCTACTTTTTTTTTTTTACCTACTTAAAGAAGCAAAATAATTATCATCAAGACTAAAATGTACACAACTACGTAGAACAAATGACGTATCAATATCACAATTTTCAATGATTTCTCAAAGTATACAGAACATTTGGTCCATTCTTTTTTCCCTAGTTCAATCGTTTTTGAGTTATGAAGTATGAGCCAGTTTCCAAATTTATTAATTTTGGAATGCATTTCGAAACTGGTTCATAACTCAAGAACGATTGAACTAGGGAAAAAATGTCAAGAGACAAAAAATATTTTTTTTCCAAGCTCTACAACTTTGGTCCTACAAAATTTTTCTGTATGTGTTGAAAAAATGTATGTTGGAGACAAAACTCACATTTGCCATTCGCCTCCTCTAATTCAAAGATAGCCGGGAGATCGAAAAAATCTGGGAATCCTATTCTTAGGTCCTACTTGACAGTGTAAAATGATTTCAGCACTCCTGATGATAGGCGCAGAGGCCTTCCGACCGGGGGGGGGGGTGTGGGGGGTGTCTCACCCCCAAGCATTTTCCAGTTGGAAAAGTTGGGTGAAGTTGGCAAAAAGTTGGCAGAAAAGCCCGAGTGATAAAAATTGAGAAAGTTGTGAAATATTGAAATTTGTGAGTTGGGAAAATTGGACAGTTGGGATTAATTTTTTTGATGAAAAATAATAAATAAAATGGTTATTTTAAAAGTTGGAAATCAACAAAATTTTAATTTGTTCCAACTCAAAATTGGAAACTTTCCCCACTCGAAAATGGTAAATTTCCAGACTCAAAATTGGTAATTTTTCCTACTCAAAATTGGTAATTTTCCCTACTCAAAATTGGTTATTTTTCCAACTCAAAATTGGTCGTTCTCCCAAGTGATGAGTAAAAATGTCAGTTGGGACGATTGGTATTTATTTTTTAAATGAAAAATGAATAAATAAAATGGTTACATATTTTAAAAGTCGGAAATCAACAAAATTTTCACTTATGAGTTGGGAAAATTAGTCATTTTCCCAACCTTTTCCAACTGAAAATTGATCATTTTCCCAGCGAAGAATTAAACCGTTGTAATAAATGTTTTTTTTAATAAAAAAATGATTAATTATCTTGCATTTTGAAAATTTTTACCCGTCAACCAAAAAATTTTTATATAGTTAGACTTGTAATTTAAAAGAGATTTTTTCGCATTTTTCTTCAAAGTTAGCTATTCCAAATAATTTCATTGTTCTTATTCTCCTTAAACTTATTTTTGATGTTTGAAAATCCAATTTTTCAAAAGCTTCGGCCTCGCTACGCTCGGCCATGATATATTTCTGCTTTAATCATTTCAAAGTAGAAGCAGTCGATTTTTCATTAAAGTTTATTCTTCCAAAACACTATTTTATTGCACATTCAATTTGAGAATTTATAAAATTTTCGCCCTCGCTTCGCTCGGGCTACATCAATTTTTTTTTCATTTTGAAAAATCTAACTGGAAAGTTTTTAAAAATTATTTCATTTAAACAATTTTTCTAAAACTTGATTTTAGAACCTTTTTAATGAAGTAACTTCACGTTTTGATTTCTAAACATGATTTCAAGTTTTTAATTTTTCTCAAAGTTGATTTTTATTTTTAGAATAGGTATACTTTTAGGTTCAATGGTTCAAGTAAGATATATGTAGTTAAGCAGGGTCTCACCTAAAGAGGCAGAGGGCAAGTAAGTTCTCAGAACGATTTTTTTGAGGACCTCCTTTCAGAAATCATAATCCAAGACTGAAATTACTCCCCAAAATCACGATCCAAATCATAATTCTTCAACCCATCCCTGAAATTACCTCCCAAATAAAAAATTTTCAAAAACTTCGGCCTCGCTGCGCTCGGCCTTACTGTATTTTTTCTTTTCATGATTTTAAAATACTTAATTCAAATCCTACAAAAGTGATTTTTTTCGTATTTTTCCTCAAAATTATTTCAACTACTTTAATTACATTCTATCTTCTTGAAACTCATTTTCGACGTTTAAAAATCAAAATTTTCAAAAGCTTTGGCCTCGTTGTGCTCGGCCTTATCATATTTCTTTTGTTAAAGTTGAAGCAGCCAATTTTTCATTTAAGTTTATTAATACAAAATTTTGTTTTATTGCACCTTAAATTTGAGGTTTTCTAAAATTTTCGCCCTCGCTTCGCTCGGGCCAATTTCATTTCTCTTATCGACTATTCATATTAAAGCTACGTTAAGTACAAAATATTTCTTATTAAATTTTTAATTTTCTTGAAATTTTTCACCCTTGCTTCACTCGAGACAACTAAGACAATTTCAAAGGGGTTTTCATTTACAATGAAATTGGCCAGGGAAAAAATTTGAGATTGTAACATTTTTTTGTTATTATTATTTTTGAATCTGTTTTTATATGTACCAAAAAAGTGGTAATTTCTATTCCTAAATAAATTTTTTTAATGAATATTGCTTCCGCAATGTGTTGAGAAAAATTAGCACTGGTATAATTTTTTAAGAAATCAATTGGCAAATTTGGAAAAATTAGTTGGCAAATTTAAAAAAATTAGTTGGAAAATTTGAAGTTCTCACCCCCCCCCCCCCCCAGAGCATATATCTTCGAAAGGCCTCTGTATAGGCGAGTGTACTAAAACACTTTTTTACGTTTTTCTCGAAATCGCTTATACAAAGTGGATAATGTGAGTTAGTTCTGGTATAAATATTAGGATGAAATCCAAAATGAAAGGCCTTGTTTGAACTCACGTAAAATTAGTGTCAAAAATATATTCAAGCCAAAAAATTCATTTTTCTTAATACACGTTATGAAAGTTTAACATTACTCCCGCTACGCAGCATACGAAAGTACACCATTTTAGAGAAGGGTACTTTTCATCACACTGCGATGAAAAGTAGTACTTTTCATCGCACTACAATAGCGCACTCTATGAATTATTTGTTTTTGATTGAAAAGAAACTTGCATAAATTTTGATAGAATTTTTCAAAAACGCTTCTTTATGTGTATTAAGAAAAATATCTTACAATGTAGGAGGTGAGAGTGAACTATTTCTTGTCTCGTGCGATGGCTTCACTCGCCTACGGCTCGTTTCGCCAACATTCGCACTCGACAAGAAATGGTTCACTTTCACCTCCTATATAGTAATATACTATTTCTTCATACTGGAGTACTCAGAAGCCATAAATTTCAAATTGCAACCTTTGAAAATTTCGTAATTCATTATTCAAATTTTAATTTACTTTTGCATCAAGCCGCAAAAAATTAGAAAAGATTTTAAATTGGATAAAAATTTCTGTAATGAAGAATACTGACATTGAAAAAATTACCCATCACGAAATCAAGCTCATTTTACAGTTTTCAAATCATTCTAAATACGATACTTTTTATTCGCTGTTTGGACTTACTCCAGATCCATTTCAACTGTGATTAGATGGAATTCAGCTAAGATATTAATCCCATCGAAAATCCGATCAAAGATAATTAATCAGGGTTGTAAACGCACGCCTCGAGAATATTTCGCCCAACAATTTTGGAATTATTTCTCCCTTGTTTGTCTTTAATGACCATTTTAACCAGAAGTTTAGAAAAGAGGAAATCAGAATCCGTCATTTGGACTTACCCCACTGCACCAGACACATCACTACTCAGTAACAATGATTTAAAAATTGTTACACTTTAAAGGTAAATCGCGTGACGTTATTAATTTATGACAAAAAATTTTAATAAGAAAGAATCATTTAAAGGTAAAACATCGCGCCAGGAAATTTAAATGATTTTAATTATTGCAAATTTTCATGACTCACAAAAAAATTACAACCGGGGCCACTGAAACTGCAGATAGTGCTTGACATTATGCATTGAATGCACAAACACAGTCATAGTTTATTCCATTATTAAACAGCACTCGTTCTTTTGTGGCTAGATTCAAGTTCAAAATATTCGTTAAATTTCAAATTTCCATTTACAATTTACACGTAGCATTAAAAATGAGTGTTTTAAAAAACTAAAGAGAATAAGGTACATTACTTTTGTATTTTAAATTGGATTCCAGCATAAGTATAAATTGAATTTTGGTAAGTACAAAAAGACAATGATATTCAATTTTTTTTTTCCTTACATTTTTTATTCAAACTTGGCCCAGAATAAGTTTTACTTTAAAAAGCAAAACAATTAATATACAGAAAGTATGACACAAAAAAGAGACAGTTTGCAACCAGTTGTCAAGAATTTCCAAAAAAATGAACGAAAAAATTTTTCAAACAAAATTTGTGGTGTTTAAAAAACTGAACAATTTTTTGTCTCTTGCAATTTTTGAACCAGGTCAATAGTTTTTAAAATAGATGAGAAACGTGATTTTTTTGTAAAATTTCGGAAAAAAGGTTGCAAAGCACTAAAAAGTGAATATTTTCTGAGAGAACCCATTGAAAATAATTTGATAAAAAATGTTTCATTTTAAACAGTTTTTATTTTTTTGACATTTTTTTTCCAAGTTCAATGTACCTACAAAACAATTGGTTTTTACTCTCGTTAAGATCTTGAGAACTATTGAACTGGTTCAAAATTTGCAAGAGACAAAAAATGTTCAGTTCTTTAAACGTCACAAATTTTGTTTGAAAAATTTTTTGTATCTCCATTTTTTTTTGGAAATTCTTGACAACTGGTTGCAAGCTAACGAACCGGTTTCGAAAAACTCAACACATTTTAATCGCATCAGTATGCCGACTATTTCAATTTAAAAAAACGGACTTCAATTTTTTTGACCCAAACCGGTTTTTCAATTTTGAGATATTGAAAAGCGTTTCAAGTTGACAAGACTTTTGTGTCATACTGTATATATCAAGACTAAAACACATGCAACTAGGTAAAATAATAGACATCAATATTATAATTTCCAGTGATTCCTCACAGTATGGAGAACATTTGCTCTGTCTCAATTTTAATCTTGAGTGCAGCTTCTTCAATTTTTGTGGCGATTCATTTACACAAGTTTTTCCAGACAACCGTAACGCAAAATTTTGCAACCAAAATGATCACTTTGAACTGTTTTTTTTTGCTACCGAGTTATGTCTGGATCATCACGTATACTGTGATGTCAGCAATACGTAAAGACAAATTATTGCTACAAATTAATTTATACGTTACAAAGTACTTATCGCTAACAAGGATTTCTTTAAAAACTATTTTTGCTGTAGATATATGTTTGTGTTTTCGCGGAATAGCTTTGTATTTACAACCACCCAACGGTTCTCAGAATTTGAAATTGACCATTTACTGCATTCTAAGTATCAGTATACCTGCATCTTTATTCTTATTTTGCACATTTTTAAAGTTTGGAATTGCTGAATTTGTTGTCGCACACATGATTACTATGTCGATCATACAAATGATACGTTTCATTCCCATTGCGGGCACAGTTTGGTACATGATCTCAGCTAGTATTAACAAAACCAACTTCTTGAGAAACTTTATGTTACATGTACGTCTCTTTATAATGATGGGTGCATTCACTCCCATAATGGATGCTGTGTACTTGATTTGCAAGTTAAAGAACCTCAATGATCTTCAGCAATTAAAGAACACAGAATTTCTCTACATGGAATACATGACATTAGTTCCTTTGACGGAAGGATTCATTATTGTAATATTTTTCACATTTAAAAAAGGTACATTCCAATACGTAACTAAATGACAACTCAAATTATAACAAAGAAATGTTCACATACCTACGTATTCAATCAAAAATTAATGAATCCTTACAATACTTTGGAATACCTAATTTTAAGAAACTGATGGCTAAAGTATTTCAACACATTATTCATTTTTAGAAAGTAGATTAGCCCAGTCATTTTAGGTCCAAACCTCCAAAAAATTCTTGCGCCGCTGAATTTCACATTATTTGTGTAGAATGGTCTCCCAAACAACATACTAAAACTTGCACCCCGCAAGTGTCCGGCAACCCCCGCAAGAGGGTAAAAACTAAAAACCACCCTCAAACCCAGTTTTTCGTGTTTCATGCCGAAATAATAGCTTAAATCAAAAAATATCAAGAGTGAAAGTTTTTTCTACGTTGAATTTCCTATCGAAATATTATAGAACTTTTTCGAAAATTTTCATTTTTAGGCCATTTTTGAAGGGGTGAAAATAATGATTTTTCAAAATTCACGATTTCTTTTATTTTACGAGGTTATACGGTATTTTTGGAAAAAAATCATAAGAAACAAAATTATTTTACATTGAATTTTCAATAGAAGACATCCCTCAGTTTTTACAAGCGGTCAAGGGTGGTGCAAGGAACATGGTAAGAGATGAAAGAGGTTGTTTTTCATGGAATAACAATGATGGTAGAACTAATTAGGTAAGTAGAGTGGAACAAAAAAAAATACCCTGAATGAAGTTGGGAACTCGCCATAAAAAATTTCAACGCTTTAGCTCAAGGTGGGGTAAGGCCAGGGGTTCATAGAGTAGGGTCGTTTTTGAGAAAATCGCAGTTTTCCTAGCGTAAACGCCAACAAAAATGACGTAGGAAAGGGGAAAGGGCGCTTAAAAAAGTACAATTTGACGTACTAAAACTATTTTGATATAAAAAATAGAAAATGGTGTATTTCAGTACTGCCATTACGATGTAAAAATAAATTTTTTTGATAAAAAATTGGAAAATGTGAGCAAAAAAATATTTTTTTACAAAAATCGGAAGTTGGAACCACAAAAATGAAAAATTACCAATTTTTCATTTCAAAAATAGTTTTTTACGTCAATTTTTGAATGTTGGTTGAATTTTGGTGACTAGAGGAACTCATTTTTCAGATAACTTAAAACCACAATTTCCTAACGATTTGTAACTTTTGAATTTGCGGAAGAATTCCTAAAAGTTGTTTCGATTCAAGCCGCCAATGGTTTGAGGAGGTGTAGTAACTCAATTTGTACTTTTTTAGCGCCCCTTCTCCTTTTTTCTATGTCATTTTAGTGGGAGTTTACCCTAGAAAAACAGCGATTTTTTTCAAAAACGACCCTACTCTATGAACCCCTGGCTACACCCCATCTTGAGCTAAGGCGTTGAAATTTTTTATGGCGAGTTCCCAACTCCAAACAAACCATCCCTGTGAACTTGGTCAAAATTAAGGTTTTTTTTTTGTTACACTCTACTTAATTAGTCCTACTACCATTGTTATTTCCATGAAAAACAACCACTTTTATCCCTTACCATGTTTCTCGCACCACCCTTGAACGCTTGTAAAAACTAAAAACTGAGGGATGTCTTCTATTGAAAATTCAATGTAAAATAATTTTGTTTCTTATGATTTTTTTTCCAAAAATACCGTATAACCTCGTAAAATGAAAGAAATCGTGAATTTTGAAAAATCGATCATTTTCACCCCTTCAAAAATGACCTAAAAATGAAAATCTTCGAAAAAGTTCTATAATATTTCGATCGGAAATTTAACGTAGAGAAAACTTTTACTCTTGATATTTTTTGATTTAAGCTATTATTTCGGCGTAAAACGCGAAAAACTGGGTTTGAGGGTGGTTTTTACCCTCTTGCGGGGGTTGCCGGACACCTGCGGGGTGCAAGTTTTAGTATGTTGTTTGGGAGGCCATTCTACACAAATAATGTGAAATTCAGCGGCGCAAGAATTTTTTGGAGGTTCGGACCTAAAATGACTGGGCTAAGATGATAAAGCGAGTGAAACGTTTTACATGAACTGAGTACTTGGGCTTAGGAAATAAAAAAAAAGAAAAGGAAAAACGCTGTAATTGATAGAAAAATTAATTTAGTTTTCAATTCTATTTCTTGAACTAGAAAAAACCAATGTATTTACTTAAATAGGTATGTAGTTACGCATTATATGATTATTATCCGATTGTAGAATTGTTTTTTAATGAACATTTTTTTGACTTTGGTTTTTGATAAGGTACAATAAATCATTTTGTGATACGCAATCTCATTTTTCAACAATGTTGAAAAAACGGTAAGAAATTTATCGAAAATTCTAAAAATGGCCAAACTTCCAAGTATAAAAACGTAAAAACAAAGAACATACCTACTCTGGCTTTCTCTAAGGACTAGGGCTAGAACATGTTACTTCGTTCCTATTTTCTTGAACGAATTCAATTGATTTTTTCAATGTTCTACAACTTTTGTAGCAATTTTTTTCCATATCTTTGTTCCTTGATAATTTTTTGAAATTTGAGGAGGAGGCGAACTCGTTTTTTAAATATGCACCAAAACTTTACGTTGTTTTTTTCGAAATTGATTCTACGTCATTTTTTTCTAATCCAAAATCAAAAACCCATTTATGACTCAAAAGCCTCTCTCCTTAAAAGGAATCCCGCTACAGGTATTTCAAATGCGCAGAGCTATCGATCACGTTTACTAATGCTAAAAAATAACTGCCACGCTTTGCTCTGTGTCCCCTATAACATTTCTGAAAAAAGTAACATCGCGACAGGAAAATAGGATATGATCTTTTCTCCGAAGTTCACGATTCATAGGAAAAAAATCCATGAGGTCGATAAAACATGTACTGATAATATTCAATAATCTCCCTTCGTATATGACCCGTAATAAGTCACTAAGTATATGATCTGAGTCAGACTAGTGAAATACCGATTTCCACCAATTCAATTAGTACTAGTTAGTTTATTTAGTCTTTAGTCCATTATGAGTTGAGTTGTTGAATAAAAATATGTATGAACTACTGCAATTATAAGTTCACTATACTGAAATGTATTCGTTCTGCGTGTTGTTAGATACATTTTTAAAATACCCTTCAATTTTTAAATCTTCAAAATCAATTTTAGTGTTTAAAATGAGATTGAAAAATGTGATTCCTTGATAATTCGTGAATGCTGGAATATAAACCGGAGTTCAACTTCGTAAGTACCTTAAAAACTAAGCACTTGTTTTTACATTTTTTCAGGGGTGGTAAGTCAGCCACTGAGCCGATGATTTTTCAAAAATAAGCCTTAAGCATAAAGCTTAAGCTGTTTAAAAAAATTAAGTTTTAAGTTTAGGTTTAAGGTATTCATATTTTTTGAACTTAGAATCGTCCCAGCAATTTTCAGTTTTCTCTCAACTGCAACACTGGGAAAAAATGGCGAAAAATCACTAGCTCCTAATTACTTTTGACACAAATGGGATTTCGATGATTTACTCTTTCATTTCTGAATCAATGAAATTTATCAAAAATTACTGGAAAATAGTCAGAATTGCAGCACAGTAATAAATCAGTGAAGAATTTTTCACTGGAAGCAGGTCAGTGAAAAAAAATCACTGGAAATCAGTGAAAATTCACTAATAACTCGGTGATATTTATGAAATTTACTGAAAAATTTGTGAAATTCTTTGAATAATCAGTGAAAATCGCTGAAAATCAGTGAATTTCACTGATTTTCCTGTGCTGAAATTCTGACTATTCGCCAGTGATTTTTCACTGATTCGAAATGAGAGAGTAAGTCAAAATTTATTCCAAGTTCAAATTTTTTCAAATCTAAATGTTTTCAATCTTTTTAATTCTTACTTTTTTTCAATGCTGTTTTCAATTTAAAAAATTTTCTATCAGTAATTTTTTTTATTTAAAGTTTCTTAATTTTTTCAACTTTGATTTTTTAAATTTCATATTTTTATTACTTCTTAGAATTTCTTCTAATTACTTATTGAGTTGGAAGAAATATTGAAAAACTCCAAGTTGAAAAAGTTTTGAAAAATTTCTATGGCAAAAATTTCATAGTTGGAAAAAATTGAAGAGAATCAAAGTTTAAAAATGTTATTTAATACGTACTAAAATTTTTTTAATTGGAATTTTCTTAAAATTTTTCCAACTTTGATTTTAAAATTTTTTTTCACTTGATTGAAATTTTTTTAAAAATATGAAATTGAAAAAAATTGAGAAAATCAAGGTTGGAAAAATTGAGAAAAAGTTTAGTTTGAATGAAATTTTACTAGTGGGGAAATTTTTGAATTGGATACGGTTTTTAAAAAAATTGGAATTAAAGAAATTGAAGAAAATTAAAATTGAAAAACATTCAGCTTAAGTTTAAGTTCAAACTTCATAATAAAATTTCATTTTGAGTTGATTTATTGATTGGCTTACCACCCCAGCATTTTTTCATACGCGTTTTCACTCAAACTTCTGTGGCATGTGTTTCAATTCAGGGAGTATGAATAATACGAACGTTCCTGCTGAAGATGAAGTAATGACAACTATTAGAAATTTTTTCAGTTCAATATTGGTAGAAATTCTGTTCAGCATCTTGAATGCGTTCTCAGCCACTTGTTTATCTGCTCATTTGTACAAGTTTTTTCGTAGCACAGCAACGCGGAATTTGCCCACCAAAAATCGTACCATGTACTGTTTTATTTTACTCTTGAACCACGTTTGGTGTGGCACGGGTTATTATTTAATAATTTATATGAAAAAGCCAATCATATCAACCAAATTTTACGTTTGTGGTATATTAGATATGTCGTTAATAATAAGTGTTACGAAAACTATTCTCGCTGTAGATATATGGCTGTGTTTTCGCAAAGTAGCATTGTACCTGGAACATACCTCGGGTTCTCAAAATAAAAAATTCCTCATTTACTGTATTTCAAGTCTGGGTATACCTTTAGGCTTTATTTGTATATTTTCAGTAATTGGCATTGAATGCGGTTCGACAGTTTATGGGTACACCACACTCATCATTCGTATTACACGTTTAATTCCTATAGTTTACGCGATTTGGTATATACGATTGTGTAGTATCGATAAAACCGAATTCTACAGGCGGTTTTCGCTGCATGTACGTTTTATTATATCAATTGGCTTATTCTCTTCTTTATCATCTGTCGCATATTTTATTTCTTTGGTAGTGATCTACTCAGTGTCCAATGGTTTTGATAAAGAACGTCTAAAAGTTCCAAATACAGCCTATATAACAGCAGACATGATGAGCATTCCTATGGAAGGGCTGACAATTGGAATATTTTTCACTTTTAAAAAAAATGCTTTCTAATTTACTATGAATTGAGGATTCAAATTTGTGAAATTTACAATAAAATTCGTCTTCCTAATTACTTTTATACCCTGGTGCTTATGTTTAATTTATTTTATTCAAATGTCAAGTCATTTTGTGATAGTAAATATATTTTTTTGTGGTACAACTGAAGTGAGATTTCTTCTGGAAGGGTTCACGGTTGGAATAGGTTTTAGTTTCAAAAAAAGTTCATTTCAATCTGCTACTGACCGACGAAGCGACGAATTAAGTTTCACGTTATTCACAGTAGAAAAACCTCAGTGAGATTAATAAAAATTGAATGATTCAGTACAAAAGCGTTCCAAGAAAATTAACGTCATATGCGACCATGTGAAATGTGAGAATTGAATCAAATAAAAATATAACATTCAAATTGAATCATTTTTGTTTAGTTGCAAAACTTTTCAATAAAGTTGGTTTAACATAGTTTAACTGAAAAAGAATTTATGTAAGTATGTAAAACAATTCAGAGAACCAGATAAATTAATGTGATAAAGTGTAAAATACGTTGAATAAAACTGATAAACGAGAATCATTTACACCTACAGAGAAAAAAACGTTTTCAATGTTCATTCTGAGAAATTGGAAGTAAAATTAAATTTAAATGAAGGCGATAAAGAATTTTTTTATGGGTGAAATTTTCAACTAGATGAAATTTTATTTTCAAATATATGAAAAACTTTGCATAATGAATTTTGAAAAATTTTAACAATAGAGTAGAAAATGATGAAAAATTTGATACAAATGTCGCGTAAAAATGTAAAAAAATGGTAAAAGTAGAAAAATTATTTTAATAACATGATTCAAAGTTGTATGATAAAATCATACCTACATTTACTGACTTGCTCGGACTAGATTAATTTACCTTTACGAAAAAATAAAACAGTAAATAGCCCTGCATGTTTAAAAAAATGAAGAAAAACGTTGAAAAAAAAAGTTGAGCATTTCGTTTCAGAAAATTACAATTTTCGAGTCCTATAGTCTTCCTGGGGGGGGGGGGGTATGGGCAAATTTTTTATTCGAATTAATCGAATTAACCTCATTGCCCTGCAAAAGATGAAAATTTGATTTAATCAACGAAAAAAGCTGAAAGTTGGTAGTACTCTATTTTCGATTTTTCAAATCGATTGGAAGTGGTACCTATCGAGACATTTCGGAGCCTTCAAAAATTCTTGTAATTTTCCAGCATTGGAGAAAGGCCTATAAAAATGATCCATATATTTTTCAATCCCTTGAGACGCATGACGTATCTTTTGAAATTTTTCCTGTTGATTTTCTAATCCCTAAAATAAAACAGTCTTAGGAAGGCCATTTTTTTCTGCAAATGGAGTAAAGTGGTCGAATATTAAAAATGAGAAACCTTTTTGAAGGAGAATTCAAAACTTCGAAAGTAAATTTTTTACAAGTGATTTGGAACAATTTGATAATGAAATAAAGAATGAAGGCGATTGAAATTTAATTTTCAAGAAAATGAAGAGAAAGAAGGATGGCGAATAAAAGAAAAATGAGACGGTTTGAATATACATATAAAATAAAAAGAATATGAAGTAGATATGGCCGGAGAACTTTTTTGAAATATTTCATAAAAATAAAGGTGATGAATAAAGTTTGAAAATTGAGTATTTTTGATGCAACAAATAACGAAATGAAAAACATATAGAAGAGGAGATTCTAAGACAATCTCCTAAAATTTGAGATGAAGTTGGTACAGATAGAGGTGTGACGTGCTATAGATTAGTGAAAATGAAGCAAAATATTCCTAAAAATTAGTGGTGAAGGGAATTGATTGCCAAAGGAATTCACGATGAAATTTTTTTCATGATTTCAATAAAAAATGACAAAAACGTGAAAATGAATCTTGAAAAACAAAAAAATGAAGGATTGGAAAATTTAAGCGGTGTAAATAAAAAACAAAAAATATCCAAGTCGGTAAAGGAAATGTAATTTTGAGGTGGATTAAAAGTACGTACAGAACAAACTGAAGATTGGTTGACCAAATCATTAAAAAAAATTAATATTTTCGAAATTGACTGATTTTTAAAAAAATTACCCAATTTTTTGATATTTTTTCAGAAAAAATTGTGATTATTTCAACGAATATTATGGATCTGACCTGACAGTTATGAATTTCGGAAAATTGTGCTTCAAATGATCAAATAAGCCACTAATATGGGTAGGTAATCTGAATTTTTAGGAGCTAAAGTTCATATGGACCATTTTGACAAGTTGTTCTTTAGTGCTGGAAAATTTCAAAATTTTCTGTCAACTCCGAAACTTCTCGAAACCGCTTCCAATCGATTTGGGAGGTCTAAAATAAGGTATATACAAAATTTTAGCTTTTTTCGTTGATTAGATCAAATTTTCATTTTTGCAGGGTGATGAGGTGATCCTTAAATTACCAAAAATTCGCTAAAATTCGAGAAAAAAATTTTAACGTTTGAAATTTTGGATATGGGGTTCTTTTATGATCTATTTTTAATTTATTTTTGTTTCAGTACAAAATTTTACTGCCATCTCCCTTTTAAGGAGAAAAAACAATAAACGACGTTTTTAGAATTTGATTTTTGTCGCAACGATACATTAAAATTACAAAATTGCGGCCACTATTCTGAAGAAGCTCTGCAATCTAGGTACATGGTGCACAAAAAACTTAAAAATTTTACCCATCACATTTCTCCTGGGCACGCAAGGGTTAAGGTAATAATTATTCACAGTGGGACTCACGAACTCATGAGAACTATTCGAGACGGAAGTTGTATTAAATTCCAGCAGTTCCCTAACATTGAAAATTTGGTACCATCGTGCGGGCGCAATTATCAAGATTTTTTGTATAATCGAAGAAACCACGTTTGAGGGAGCTTTATTACAGACATAAATTACGACCTCGCCCACACCCCCGCCGCAAAATAAACTTGGTCACCGTAAATTAAACTCCCGCAACTTCGAACATGGTAAGATTTCGAAATTAGTGCGGTCTCATTACAGCACGCAGACAACTCACATGGTTGCACCGCTCGAGGAAAAAAAATCCTCGCAAGAAACCCATCGTGGATGATCTGGCAACATTGCCAAATCCGAAAATTGAACCGTGGCGTAGACTGAGACGACGAGGTGAGGCCGGAGGAGCGTTGATTTCGATGTATAGCGCAGTATAGTATACTTTATAAGTATAAGAATAATGGCTGTGTTAGGAATGTAATTAATGAAACGGCGGTAGAACGTTAAGGGGGGACTTGAGGCACGGGGACGGGGCAACGAGCACGCCGAAGCACCGCCACCAAATGAAAGCTCGCTTAAAAACGACGCTGCTGCGCCTAGATAGGGTAAAATATACGCGGCCGGAGCCCTTCATTATATGAGAAAACTTGCAAACTTACTAATTTTATGCGAAGCCCGTAATAAAACTCGAGTACGTACGCACCGAGTGTCGAGCGCCAAAAATCTCTCCAAATTGTGCCACCGCTACCGCTTCATCCCCCCTCCGGCGAGCCCCTTCCTCGTAGCTTTTTTAATTGCGCGACGACGAAATTTTAATCAACTTCGACGCCCGTTTCACTCGACTCGCCTACCCCTTCCACCGTTGATTTTCAACACGACGAGAAAAATTTACCGTATATTTTTATTACAATCGCGAACGTCAACGACGATTACGAAAACACGTTAAATTTACGCTCAGCTCGAGCCCTAGTCAACGATCGAAATCGTTATTAGCAGTCCGAATGGAATTTTACTTGTTTCCGCACTACTCGTCTCGAACCAGGAATTTCATCCGAGAACGAAGTAAGCAAGAAGGCGTTAAAAGAAAATTCGCGTCGTTTTCCCAGTGAAATATACGACTTTTATGAGAAGCAAAGCTGCACGAATTCTCGGTACGTCGCCGTCGGTTGTGCACCGCGCAGCGTTCAAGCACCTACGTTTCTTTTGAAGGATTGCATTTGCTTGTCGTCTTTTTAACCGGCATTAAATATACCGAAAAATTTTATTTGCTGGATTTTCGCGCTCGGTGGTCGCCCATAAAGACATTTCGCTTCGAGAAACATCCTCGTCGACAAATTCTAAGCAATGTATCCTTTGACGTGACGTTGCCAAGTTTATTAATCCTTTTCGAAACGCGAAATAGACGAGACAGAAAAAAAAATCAATAATTTCGTTACATTTCAAGTTTAAAAAAATCGTTTGAGGTCGAAAAAAGCTGAGCGACTCGCTTTCGAAAAAATAATTCGGTTGCCAAATCCAAATCACACATTTGGTCGAATTTGAACATTCAGGAGGGCCGTTCTCTTTAGGAGATAATTTTCCTTGATTTTTCTACGTTTTCTGAGCCATTTTTTAAAAGTTTTCCAAGCCTTATACCAATGCGTCTGATAACCATTCGCAAAAAAATCTCAAAATTTTTGAGCATCGTTTTCACACGGATTTTGGAAGATTTTTCATCCAATTTTTAAACTGGAGAGAGGGGAACGTGTACGATAGACAAATTTACAAAACTAATCGACTTTAGTTTTGAGTAAGAATTTCTGTTTTTCCAGGTTTTTCCATCACACCAGAGGTAGGGGGATTCTGCGCCAGGAGGAATTTTATAAATAAAATAGATGTCAATTTCAGATGTTCCCAATTGAAAAAAATGTCGCAATTTGACGTATTTTCAATAGCAATGAATTTAAATAGCCAAACAATGAGGCAATGAGACCCCCCCTTCCCTCACAAAAAAAAGATCATTCATAAAATTCTGAAAAACAACAATTTTTTGTAAAAAAAAATAATAATAAATTTTCAACCAAAGATTTTTTCATACTAATTTCTGAATTCGTTGGAGTACGCCCCTCCCCCCTCCCCTCCCCATTATTCAATCCACCATTTTCTATCATCTTCGACCTTCAGTTTCAATTTTTTCCTCTCAAAAATGATTCCTGTTAAAAAAGCCAACAAAACCAATGAAACTCGAGAGATTTTGAAAAATTGGATTTTAAAAGATTCATTTTTAATGAAACGATTTCAAAATATTTTAATTTTTCAGCCAAAACCTCGTGGTTTAAATAAAATTCCTAAATTGTTCTGTTTCTCTAATTTTCCAATTTTGAATTCAATGAGCCAGTTTACCAGCTCTCACTGTTTTCCATTAAAAATCAATTTCCCAATTTCAAAAATTGGGCATCCACAAACATTCGATAAATCCGATAAATTTTTTAGTTTAAAAAATTATTTGATTCTTTAGACGAAGATTAAGAAGTTTTACGAATTTACTGGGTAAAATATCTAGGTACTTTGACACGAATCAACGAATCAAATACTCAAGTAAGCATGTAATTTGAAAAAAAAAAATCACTTTAAAATGGAATCAAACCGCTCACAAAAGAAAAATTTGTTCCTCAAACCGTTCAACCGATAACTCGCTTGTTAAAGATGGCTGACCAAATTTTTTCAAAAAAATTAAAGTCGGTTGATTGTGAATGATTCGTTGATGAATTCTAAAGAATCGTTCACGAACGATTAAGTAATTTTAACGAAAAAACTACCAAATGACCAATTATGTGAGTCATTTAAAAAACAAATTGAACAAGATAACTACATATTTGGGTAAGACTCTTGCTGAAATTACGCGAATCGTCCACCAACGACTATACAAATGAATAATGGCAATTTTTGATCTCAATAATTTATTTATTCATCAAGTTGGTTATTTTCGAATGATTCGTTCATTATTATTTTCAGAGAATAGTTCGCGAACGATTCATTAAAAAATATATACAAATCGTTATTTTTCAAAATGAAATTAAATTTTTGGGTTCATCGATCGTTCGTAAATGATTCGTTCGAAAGCTGACCTGAATCGTTCGCGAACGACAGAAAAAATATTTAAAATAGCTACTTAAATGACACATAATGTAAAAATTTTGAAAAAATGAAAAAAATGATCGTTTGCGAACGACTTGCGGTAAAATCAAACGATTCGTTCATAAACGATTTATAATATGGGTGATTCAACTCCAATTAATTAAGGTTTTGATCAAATTGGTCGTTTTCCAAATTATTCGTTCATGACTGATCGCTAATTTTTAAACTTTTTCCTCGCATATGAAAATATCTATGAAGGGATCATTCGTGAAAGATTCGTTCGAAAATCAGTTTGAATCGTTCAAAAACGACTATAAGCAGTTCATTCAGAAAATTTCCAACAACTGATTTACTTTTTCTTGGAAAAATCATTTATTTCCAAAAAATACTTATAAGTGGAGAAGTCGTTCGTGAACGATTATAAGTTGGATGAGTGTCCGTAAACTATTCATTAGAAAACTTACATGAATCACGAGCAGACAAAAAAGATCTTTCCCATTTTAAAATGATTTTTTTTTCAAGGAATTTGGCCACATTTTGTGAAGCAAAGGTAGTTATGTACTCTCTCATTCCAAATCAGTGAAAAGTCACTGATAAACAGTCAGAATTGCAGCACAGGATAAATCAGTGATTTCTCACTGATTACTCAACGAATTTCACAGATTTTTCAGTAAATTTCATAAATATCACTGAGTTTTTAATGAATTTTCACTGATTTCTAGTGATTTTTTTCACTGACTTTCTTTTAGTGAAAAAATTTTTACTGATTCATTCCTGTGCTGCAATTCTGACTGCTTTTCCGTGTTTTTTTTTCATAAATTTCACTGATTCAAAAATGAGTGAGAACGATTGTAGATACATTGAAAATTTTTCAGTCAAATTCTGATATGATCGTTCGCGAACGACTAGTTCGGAAAATATAAATGAATATTTCTACATTAAAACACATTTTTTAGAATCATCCACTTTTTGTAAATGATACATTCGAAAGTTAATTTGAATCATTTGCGAACGACTGTTCAATTTTTTCAAAGATTTCAAATAAATGATACATTTTTCGAAAATTTTAAATAAATATTCACAATATTCAATCTCAAAGAGTAGAATAGTCGTTCGCAAACGATTCATTCAGAGTTCAAAAGAATCATTAGGCAACAAAGTTACTACTTTTAATAAATCTAGTCAAAAACTGCGACTTACTGAAAAATTTAATCAAATTTTATACCATCGTTCGCGAACGATTCGTCCAAAAATCAGTACGAAACTCCATGAAAATAATTTCTCGCCTCATAAAATTATCAGTTAGCCGCAGGCAAAAATTTTCCAAGAACTCATCCAAACCAGGTCACACAATTTACCACGAAATACTGTCAAAACTAACTAACCTATTCTATTCGAGCTACTCCTTCAAAAATGAAAATCAACCTGTCTCCAGTTTCTCACCCCGCTCTATAAAACTTGGTATAAAATTCCGTCAAAGCTTTATGCATCATTTACAACTTCGCAACATCTTCGACTTCGAACTTCACGTTAAACGAATTAACCTTAATTTAAATACCTGTCACAACTCCGTAGCATTTACATCTTTGGAAATACTTTGCAAAGTGAAAACTTACCTGCAACATAGAAACAAAAAAAATACAAGATAAAATTACATTATCAGCACAAAACATAATCTTGTAACAGAACTACGCAGCAGACCGCCAGTGCCACTACCGTGGTATGAACTTTCGTATGAAAATGACCTATTAGAAACTTGTGTTAAATTACAAGTCGGCCAAGATGACGGGCTTATCCAACCGTAAGGGAGAAAATTTCAACGTACAAAGAGGTTAAAGGGTACATAGTGGTATTTATTTGTTAAATGATACACCTAGTAATTTAGCGACGACGTTCGGCTACAACGTAGTAGAATCATACTACATAAAGCGAAACCCTTTTAAAAGGTTAGATCGAGTTGGGAAAACGCTCGGCGTCGTGGCGCAACGACATCGTTATTAAATGTCTTCGCATCCAAACTACGTATAATTTGCCTCGATCATCTCTACACGAAAAATTATTTACGTCGTACCCATACTCGATAATATTGTCAACTACACACCAACACCTATCTTTCTCCCTGAACAAAAAAGATAACCGGGTAAAAATCATCTCTTATCGATGTTGACGCTTTTAAATGTACGTTTCCTGTGTGTAGTCGTCGATAAACTTCATTAATATCCGGGATATGTACGTTAGACGGAAACGATCGAAGCTCGACCTTCGCCTTTTTTCCCTCAGCGTAGGTATCCCAGCTCGTCTCTGTATTTTCCAAGCTCTCTCGCGAGGAAACGAAGGAAAAAAACGGTAAATAAATAAATACCAGATACGTCGAACGTGCCGAGATTTTTCGACGTTTCTCGCCCCCGCCTCAGTCGCTGGCGCGGTTAATTACCAACTTATTCATCGTTTACGTAGGGTTTCGTTGCGCGGATCGTATTGTACTCTGCTTCGTCCTCCACCATCGTAATATACCAAAAAGATAGTATGTGTAACTAATGGAGGTGTCAGTTACAGGGTCGTCTTTATAATACACCCAGGCATATATTGTCAACCCCCCAGCTCACCCCACGTTTTCCACAGAGAATAGCATTTTATAGGGTTCTGCGCGAGAGTAAAGCTCCGCACAGTCTTGATATATGATTTTGAGATTGTCTATTGTCACAATGTTTAAGGAACATGAGTGAACGAATGCCCGAATGAAGTGTTCAATTCTGATTGCACTTTGCACGGTAGCAATATTTTTTTTCAAGTCTAAAATTTTCAAAAAAAATTGAATTTTTGAATTTTTTGCTCAAATTTTTTTTCTAAATCTTTTCAACTCTTGAGGGGTTTCCTCAAAATCTTTTTCAATTTCAATTTTTTCAATATTTTCCATCTCTCAATATTTTTTTGAATTTTTTCAGTAAAATTTTTTTTCTAGCCTAAAAATTTTCCAGTTTTTTTAAATTTTGACATTTTTTTTCCGATTTTTTCTTGCAATCTTCGATTTTTTCAAATCTTTTCTATCCTTTTCCAACTTTAAACTTTTTTCTAAATTTTTTACCATAAGGGAAAAAATGAAGGAGGTGATAAAAATTCGTTGAAAAATTGAGTAGTCTGTTATTTCAGTGGCATAGTTACGGTATTTTCAATAGATGGATGATAGACATACAGATTTGAGCAAAAGGAAATTGAAAATTTTCAGGATTCTTGACACAAACAATCAGCACATGCAATTTCTAAATCTGAAACAACCAAGTTTGGTGAAATTCTGCCTTTTTCAATTTTCACTCAAAATCAGTGATTTTTCACTGGTCTTTCAATCAAAAATTATAGAGAGAAAATGTAAAAAACTAAATTTTAACTCGACGAAAATTTATTTTAAAAAAAAAACGAAAAAATTACCAACGTTTCGGCAACACAGTGCCTTTTTTCGGGTACAGAATGCTTAGAATTAAAAATGATATGAAAAAAGATATCTATAAATAAACAAGAAGAATTTTTTCGTTTTTTTGAAATAAAAAATTCGTCGAGTTAAAATTTAACTTTTCACAATTTCTTTCTATAAAAAATTATTGATTTCATCTGACAAATTGAGAATTGACTGAGAAATCAGTCATTTTTAACTGGAAAATCAGTGAAAAAATCACCAATTTTCAGTTGATACAAAAAGTCATAAATTTCATCAAATTTGGCTGATGTAATTCATTCTTGAACTATGCCTTCTTTAAATATAAAAATTGATATGTTTCCTCATCTACTGAATAATAATTATAATCTTAAAATTAATAAATCATCAGATTTGGAGGGTAATACGTTCATTTAAAAAAAAAGAAGACTAAAATGACGAAAATGTTTTGAAAAAGTATACTTGAAAAGCAAAAAAAAACAACATATTTTTTCAACATTTTTATGACAGGGTATCTGCTGATGTTTTTTTTTTTTTTTGAAAAATCATTACTCTTTCAATAAGCACCTTTATACCAAATTTTCAGAAACTTCTCAACTTGACCCCCCCCCCCCCCATCTCCAAATCAACGATATCAAATTCATTACAGAAAAAATGTCAAATTGAAAGAAAATATGTTTTTTGTAATATTTTCAAAAATATTTCACGTCATTGAGATTTTTTACTTTTTTACTACTTTTTCTTAAATTTTTGACTTAATTTACTACTTTTTAACTACTTTTACAACCTGTTAGATACCTTATATGATGAAAAATCTCCTCGCCGAGCTGAAGGGAAGAGGGGTGCTCGAACCCTCTGAACCCTCTCCTTGGGTGCGCCTATCCATACATTAGAACGGATTCAATCACGTACATCGAAAAAAAAAATTCTCCCAGTATTTCTATACACTCATTTACTCAAGAAAACGTCGATTTAGGACAAAGTTTGTTCATACGTAATGGAAGTTCTACGTAATGAGAATCGAACTCAGGTTCTCCATGTTGAACCGGCAATCTGAAGAATCTGGGTTCCATTTCCAGATTGTACGGTGAATTTTTCAAATTTCACTTACGTTTATATTTTTTCCTAATATGTTCTATCATTTTATTCAACTCTAACTTTTTTCTTATTTTTAACTGTAAAATTTTTTCTCAATTTTTTCCAATTCAATAGCTGTTTTTGAATTTCAGGAGTTTAAAAACATCTATAACAAATTTTAAGTTCATATGAATAAATTTTTAAAAAATCAAGTCGGATAAAATTTTTGAGCTGAATAAAATAGTTGAAAAAAGTTTAGATCTGAGAACAATTTGGGCTGGATAAAATTTTGTGGTCGGAAAATATTTTGAGAAAAAAATTGAAGTTGATTTTAGAGGTGGAACAAATAATAATTCTAAAAAAACATTCAAATTTGAAACAAAACTAAAAAAATATAGGTTGAAAAAATGAGATGAATTTTTTGAAAAATCCAGTTCAAAAAATTGGAAAAATATTGGAGAAAAAAGTTTTAAAAAAATACTGAAATTTTTTTTAAAAAATAGAAAAATTTTTGGAATTGAAAACTTTTGAGCAAAAGAATTGGAGTTCAAAAAATATTGAAAAAAAATCCAGACTAAAAAAACCTAAAGAAACAATTTTAGTGTTGAAAAAACTTGACAAAAAATCTAGGGAGTTGAAAAAAATCAGAAAATTCGTACTAGGAAAAAATATTGTAAATATTTGGACTAAAAAAAACCTAGTTGCACAGTCTACCTCCAATCGATCGAACAAAAAAGAATTTCGTCCGATTCTTCGTTCAATATTCCATAATCGTAGCGACTTCAGACAACAATCTCACAATAATACGAAACCCTGCGATGAGCTAAAGTTCTCCATCGTACGGCACCTTCTTCCAGCAAATATTCAGTTAATCGAAATAAAAAGACAATCGATTCGGAATTTCATCTCGGACATACAATTACCTTAATCGAGCCGCACGTTCGAGCGGGTGGTAAACTCGAATATCTGAGGCACCCTTGTTCCAACGTGAAAAGTTTTAATTATGTAGGCGCGCAATTGGCTAAAATTTCAAATCAATTATCAGGTAGAGAGAAAGACCGCACAGCTCGTACAATGGGCTTGAGACGGAAGAGCAACCAACAAAACGGTTCTTGCTGGTACTACGAAGGAAAAAAAAATTCGTTACGTGATCGTTGCCGCTTTTCGAAGGGTCTCGGTGCAAAATTATATTACAACAACGGGACGGAAATAATAGAAGAAAAGAGGAAAACGCCATCGAATCGATTGGAAAAAGGGAGTAGGCTTTTTAGATATCTTAGGTACAATACGCCAGGGAAATTATTACATCCAATGAAATAATATACGACTACGTTCGTGGTCCGAGTAAAATTAACATTTGAATAAGCTTCGTTTTGTGTTTTCATAATAACGTTACCGGGCTCCGGCTCGTCTTTTCCATCCGCGAGCTTTTCGCCGGCGAGCCGGTGAAATTCGAGTTTGACATATTCGTACGAGACCGGCAATTAGCCCATTTCTTTGAAAGTATTTTTATTAGTCCCGACGGGGCTCGGAGCGCAGCTCGACGAAAAAGATTTTCATTTCGAATAATTATACTCGACGCGATAATTTAATTCGGCTGCATATGCCGACTTTATAAATTCGTCTCCATATTCTCTATTTCTCGTACACGTGTCCGTATTTACTTATCTGCGTCTATGTAGACTACTTATACGGTATACTCGTATACAGGCTGCTAATGCTAAAGATACCGTATACTCTGCAGCTATATTCGTCAAATACGACCCCTTTTTCCACCGGCTCGTCGTAGCACTGTAAAATACCTCGAGTTACGCGTGTGAAATTAATTGAAATTCCATTTCGAACGCCGAGCCCCGCGTATTATCCTCGATACTCTTGTCATTTCTTCATCGTTCATAATCATACCGACGTAGTGGTTCGAATTTTACACGATTTGTAATCATTCGCCGGTGTACTGGTGAGACCATCGAGCGTCTATGGTGTTCTATTATGAACCGAAACACAGTTTCCATTTTATTTCCCATTGGAAAACAAAACTATACCGAGTAGGTATACAGTAAACCTCGAAATGTACGTATTAAACGTTTGAAGTTTATATGCTAAAGTGAACTTGTTAAGTTATACACATTGGAAAATGATGGCGTGTACTTTGACAACGCCACCAACGCAACTTCTTTCAATATGTTAACTCCACCGCCGTCGTCGCGTCGTCCTTTGAATTCTACCTAACTGTATGGCTTTGTATTTTCCTCATCCACACACGTAAACAATATACCTATAGAACCTACCATACCTACTGTACATAATACCTACATACAGCAGAGTCAGAGTATATACATAATACCGTATTCTAAACCTATACAGACGAAGAAGAAGAGTTATCGTTCGTGTGCTAATTCGTTGCGTATATACCTTATGTACTACTGCGCCGCAGCCACGAGTACAAATAAGCACACTAGCACTACACACAAACGGCTCGGCAAAAGAATACATGTAGCCAAGTTTATCGCTACACACAATAAGTTTTAGTACCGATGTGAATACCTGGCTTCCGTACACCAATCTGGCTCGAGTTTTAATTAAAGTGATGTCTTATCAAAGCTTTTTCATAATGCTGACGTGAGGAATTCGAGGTATTCATTTTATTTCGCGCAGAAGACCGGAGAAAGTTGAAATTACGCAGGATTTGGAATTAGCGGATGCGGAAATCTGGTAATCGATATGGGTGACGAGTCTGAGACAATTTTTTCCGACTAACTTGTGCTCTGGACCTTTGCTTTGGGATGGAAATTTCATTTGCGGAGGTAATTTTGTGCCTAGGATGTAAGAAGTGTAATCAATTCTGGTTAATTTCTTTGAAAACTTCTTCACAGAGAATTTGAAGAACGTCAAAACAGAAATTGACTTTGAAAAGGGTTTACATACAATAATATTGATCTCTAAATTGGAAAATGATGTCATATTTGAATTTAGCGTCTTCGAAAACCCAACAATCGATATCCATAAAGGTTTTTATCTTTTTACCCCCCCCCCCCCATCCCTCACATATACTTACCCCAAAAATGTTCATTGAAATGAAAAAAATAACCTCATACTTGAATTCAGCGTGTGTGAATATTAAGTATTTATTCCACATCAACTGTGTAATTAACAAAGCAACAGCTAATGTGTGCAAAACGATATATTCGACATGTATTAACATTTACAAAACTAACTATTACAAAGGAACTATTCGATAATCTGTTCGCATCAAGCTCACAGAAAACGTACTAAAAATCTCGCATCTCGTAAATCTGGACATCCCAACAGTCCATTTCGGCGCAGGCGCACACAGAAAGCACTGTTGCCCTAGTCGTTGGCGCTAAAGTCTCCCGCCACATTGCCCCATGAAGTATGAGGACACCAGGACTGAGACTTTCAAAAGAAGAGGTACTCGTCTGTGACGGGAGCCTAGCGCCATGCCCCAAGGATCAGGGACTAGGGCCTCGTACAATGGACTGGATCTTGAGTATTTCGGATTCAGAGTCTTCTTGATTGGAAATAAACATCTTCTCGTAGGTACGTTTGTTCTCGGAAAAATCAGGAACGAATAACTAATATAAGTACAAAATAATTCAAGTATCATAACAATAAAAAGAAAAAAATTATAACAACAATAAAATACAGTGGTAAAAAAAAATTGTCATAAATGGTAATGGACCATCTTCAAATTTAGTTGATACACAAGTTGGAAATGGTGACGTCTTGACTCCGGCGATATCACACCTAAATGATTACGCATCTATTTTCAAGATCTCGTATTGGACAAGGTGTTGCTTCAGAACAAAGTAGGATTGTAGAATTGCACTGATAGTGTTGGAAAAAGTGCATTTATATCTCGTAACATTTTTCTACAGTGTTTCTCATCGACACCATCCGTCCCTCCCATGGGTATGGTTACGTTATGGGAAACGTTTCTAGTTTGCTTCAAAAGAGTGACAGCATCCATACTTAATTATCCGGTGAATCCTTTTATCTCGTACATGTTGTTTACGTTTTCTTGGAGGTGAATTTCTTATCAACATCTCGTATTAAAAATGATTTGATGTCCACAGCTTTATTAAGGTGATAGATTTTGGCTTCTTTTTTCATTTTCTTGTAAATTTGGTGGTTTAAGGTATGGATGAATCTATTCTTATCGCGATTCTGAAGTTGTTGATGAGTTAACTTTTTCTCAGTATTCTCTTAACAGTGTCTAATAAATTTTCTGGATAAGCCGGATAAGGGGTTTTGGTTGACTGGTGCCCCATGTACCTCCTTCCATAATCTTGATGATTTGAACTGGTGTTTTTCCACTGCTGTGATGTGACATGTGAGTCCTGCCTATTATTTTGAACTTGTCCAGATTGCAAAATTTCTGAGGTTGAAGAGAAACCTCTGGTCATATAATTAAAACACAGTTGGGTAGTAATGCACCTGTTGGATTCCCACTTTTTTGGCTGCGACTTGTTTTCTGAACTTTCTTCCCTCTTATCTGAATATTTAAGTGCTGTTTTTTGCCCCATTTCAGACCAGAATTTTTGACAAAAATTATGGTTTTGGTCATCATAGTTAGCAACACAGATCATCCTATCCATCCATGATTGAGCAGGTACGAGAACAATTTGCCCCATGGACAGTCCAATATTGGCTGGAGTTGGCTTAGGTCCAAGTTCTGAAGTGATCGGCAGCGTCTGAGAAGTCTTTTGGTCTGTAGCTGGAATTTGAGCAGGTTTTGAATGACACGATCTCGTAATAGGCCTAGGCCTATGTCGCGTGATGATTTTGCGATCTTTGAGACTTTGGCTACTATTTTGAGTGAAGACAGTGTTAGGCCTAGGTTCTACTCTGCAGTGGATCACAGCTGGGATGTTTTCTCGCCTACAAAGTGTTTTATCAGCTCTCATAAACATGGTTTGGTCAGGTCTCATAGCTGGTATCTGATGTGGTCTCATAATAGGCATAGGCCTATGTCGTGTGATGTTATCAGAAGGTGTATGGTTGACTAGTTCCATTATTTCACGATCTTTGAGACTTTGGCTACGTGTAAATGTAATTTGATCTGGTCTCATATGGTCTAATCTCGTAATAGGCATAGGCCTATGTCCGGCAGTATTTTTGGCGTGTATTCTGCTGCTTTTAACTGGAAGTTGATCAGGTCTCATATGGTCCAGTCTCGTAATACGCATAGGCCTATGTCGTCTGGTGTGACTGGAGAGTGTACAGTTGGCTGGATCCATTATTTCGCGATCTTTGAGTCTTAGGTAGCTTATAACTGGAATTTGATCACACCTCATATGGTCTGGTCTCGTAATAGGCATAGGCCTATGTCCGGCAGTATTTTTGGCGAGTATTTGGCTGCTTTCAAACCGATACACATTGTTTTTAGGTTTTGAATCACCGCCTACTCTCGTAGATAGTAAAATGTCTTCAGAGAAAGTTGGCATTTGCCAATTTTCAATCATAGGAAAATTGAAATGGTCAAGATGCGACTGGTTCATTTTTGTCATGGTGAGGTCAACGCCTATTCTCGTAGCTGTCGCAGGCCACAGGAGATGATTGTTGTTCACTTTGTTTGTGAGAGGAGGTAACGTTGGAGTGCTGAATTTCGACTTTTTGCTGGAATACTCCTCAGGTATCACTGCACGTTTATTCAACACTCTTTGTTTTGTGAGAGGATCATGACACGCCTCATCATGCTCTGGCTTGGGTATTGTGCCAGAAACTCCATCGGCGTTCATTTCAGGCTTGCTGGCCATGATCTCGTATCTAAAATATAACTTAAAACATCGCGAAATGGCGTTGTGTATGCGAAACACACGACTTATTGAACGAAAAATGTACCTTGTTGATGTGCACAATGTGCAAAAATTTTCCGGCCACAAAACAACGAAAATTCACGATTTTTTTTCACTTTAATCCGGGCGCCAATGTGTGAATATTAAGTATTTATTCCACATCAACTGTGTAATTAACAAAGCAACAGCTAATGTGTGCAAAACGATATATTCGACATGTATTAACATTTACAAAACTAACTATTACAAAGGAACTATTCGATAATCTGTTCGCATCAAGCTCACAGAAAACGTACTAAAAATCTCGCATCTCGTAAATCTGGACATCCCAACAGTCCATTTCGGCGCAGGCGCACACAGAAAGCACTGTTGCCCTAGTCGTTGGCGCTAAAGTCTCCCGCCACAAGCGTCTTCGAAAACCCAGAAATCGACTTACTTGAAGGTTTTTATCAGTTTTCAACCCTCCTCCCCTCACCTCCCCAATTATTCAGCACCTACTTACCCCAGTACTTCTCCCTGAAATGAAAAAATAACCCTGTATTTGAATTCAGCGCCTTCGAAAACCCAGCAATCGACATACATGACGGTTTTTATCAGTTTTCGTCCCTCCCCCTCACCTCCACAATTCCGCACCACCTACTTACCCCAGTACTTCTCCCTGAAATGAAAAAATGACCCTGTATTTGAATTCAGCGCCTTCGAAAACCCAGCAATCGACATACATGAAGGTTTTTATCAGTTTTCAATCCTCCTCCCCTCACCTCCCCAATTTCTCACCACCTACTTACCCCAGTACTTCTCCCTGGAATCAAAAAATTGCCCCATATTTGAATTCAGCGCCTTTGAAAACCTACCAATCGACATGCATGAAGGTTTTTATCAGTTCTCAATCCTCCTCCTCTCACTCACCCAATTTCTCACCACTTACTTACCCCAGTACTTCTCCCTGAAATGAAAAAATGACCCTGTATTTGAATTCAGCGCCTTCGAAAACCCAGCAATCGACATACATGAAGTTTTTTATCAGTTTTCAACCCTCCTCCCCTTGCCCCCTCCCACACATACTTATCCTCAGTAATTTCCCCTAAAATGAAAAAATAGCCTCCATTAGAATTCAGCGTCTTCGAAAATCCAACAATCTATACACATGAAGGTTTTTTTTCGTAATTTTTCAACTTTGCTCGTCATTTCATTTTCCGCCCCCTATTTTCCCACCTACTTAAAAGTTAAAAACCCTCATTTCATTTTTTTAAACCCATATTTTGATAAACAAACATACAATAAAATATTTGGTATAAAAAAACATAATGAGTATTTCAAAATCCCCACAGGCATAATCACATTCATAAATTTAGGTCTCCCCACCACCTCATTCTCCCTCACCCTTATTTTTTTCTTCTTAACCTAGATATGGACGCTTACAGAAATTTATGAAAAAGAATTATACCTTTACATATTTAACAAGAAAAATCCTTCAAATGCAAACTTCAACCCAACTCCCACTACCCCCCCCCCCCCCCTCCCCTTCCCAATCACATTTTCTTCCATATTACTCACTAATAATTTTTACAACTTAAAAATAAAAATGATCTCGACTCATTCTAGAGTTTTTTCAACCTCAGAATATATTTTCTGAAATTTTTTTGGTGAGGAGCACATCATCCTTATTTTACTCCCCTTTCCCAACCATCATCTATGGAGGGAGGAAAGCAGGAAGCTAATTTTTTTTCACTTTCAAGTAAACGAAATAAGAATATTTTGACTTATGGTATCTTTTATTTTCATTTTTAACCAATGCAATGGGAATAACGATAATTGAATGAGGATGGTAAATATGTGGGGGAAATGATGATGTGGCGGGAGTGAGGAGGGAGACTTTCTAAAGATGAAAAATCGTCATGTATATCGATTTCAAGGTTTTCGCGGTCGTGGAATTCGAATTTGAGGTCTTTATTTGGCATACCTAATTACCTATACCGATACTTTTCATTCCAAAGTTCAATTATCAAATTATGAATACTTTTCAAAAAACGGAGTAAAGTGGTGATGGGCAGCTTTCCTCCTCGCATCTCCTCTTTTCAGAAAATAAAATCACAATTGCATTTTCATTCAAAGAAATTAATGTTCACAAATAGGAAAATTCACAAAAATGATTGAGCACCTTTTTTTGAAAAATATTTGTTTTGGGTTTTAAAAAATGGGGGAAATTGGAATTCTGAGCAATTCTTACTACGTTTTTCTTATTACATTTTAGCTATTTTTATGGGTCTCAAATAAACTTTAGCACAATTTCAACAGTTTTTGGTGTTTTTCACCTCTTAACAATAATTAAATGACTTTTGCAACAATTGAAATTGTCTTTGCGCTTATCAAAGTAATTTATATCATTTTTTTTTTTTGAAATTTTATTATACTGGGGGTGAATAATTTCCAGGATTTATCAATTGTTCAATAACTTCAGATTGTTTTGATCACATTTTAACCAGAAATGAACCATTTACTCAATTCTTACAACTTAAATTTTTTCCAAGGCCGAACCGAACAAGTGAGTAGAAGAGAAAAGTTCCCCCAATAGTAGAACAATTGTATGTATGTATTTCAAGTCGAAAGGCTCCCCTCCCCTTTTTTTGGTGAATTTTTGAAATTTTTAAATTGTGAAAACTTTTAAAAATTCAGAACGGTTTTTTTGAAAAAATTCTCAGAGATATTTACGTTTTTATTGTATCTATAATCTGTAACAATTTCAAAATTTTTGGACCACCTCTTCATAGATATAAAATATTGAATTTCGAGCATACATATGGTCCCATAATTTGGGTAAGGGTGAGATTAGGGGATTGTTAATATTTTTTGGGCTCGTTTTACACCAATACCAACATTTTGGGTGATTTTTTTCATCCCTGTCGGTTCGAGAGCCGATTTTACCATTTACCAGAAAATGCTCTTTTCAGTTTTGAGTCCGAAAAAATGGGAAAAATTAAGCTTTGAATCGAGAAAAATGAAAAAAAAATTCAGTCAAAAATTTCTGATTTTTCTCTCCCCTCCCCCAAGTGAACAACGATTTATATTTTTGATTTTTTTTCATTCATTAAACAAAATAAATGGTGCCAAAAAGACCTCGAAGAGAGCAGCTATGTATTAAAATTGAGACCTCTCTAAGTCTTCAATTCTTCATGCATAATTTGGGAGATATATTGAATTTAAATGCAACATTTTCGTTTCAGATCAAATTCAGCTCCGCTATTATACCAAGAAAAATTCCCACCTCATCAATTTTCCGCACCCATTGCAACTCCCATCCCAGGTAAACCTATCCTGTAACCCCTGCACTGGAATTCAAGTCTATAAGTCTCCAAAACAACATCTTCGAGTACTCTCCACAAACCCTTCATCTAATCGCACTTTATCTACTCTTAGATCACCTACACACCTACGGTTTCTCACATTGGAACCATCGTATCGCCTTTGTTTCGCGAAGCGGAACCGAGAAAGGAAAAAGCGTCGAATCGATAGTTCTAGGCGTGTAAGGAAATTGAACGGAAAACTGGCAAGTTTACGACGTACGAACGACGTATTCGTACGCTGCGGGAACCCCATTATCGTGGACGAGTGTTGGTGTTGCAAAAGCTCGGAATTTATACGATTCGGTATATGGCACTATGCAGTGCACACGTTAATGCCCGACGCACGTGAAACTTACGTACATACGTATACATTTTTATGAAGAGAAAAGACGAGCCTTGCACGTCGACCATGCTGCTTACGCCGGATTTAAAAACTTACGAGCCGGAATGCAATAACTAAAACAATGTCGTCTAATGCGCTATTTTCGCAGCCATCGTTGTAAAATTTTCGCATTACCGGTGTTGTTTTTCTTTTCTCCAGCCCGGTTCCGCGTTTCCCTGCTGACTGCTGCTGGGTTTTCCTTCACACATGTGCGATGGGCTGCGTCGTCGTCACTACGAACATCGAAGGCATCTCGGTACATAGTCTTTTTAACGTCACAGCATATCAACGACCGAGGGAGAGGCTGATTCTTTATCTTTTCTTATTATAAGCCAAGTCTCAAGTGCAGCGCGTTACGAATAATATACCTTTATTGCTGCGTTTTATATCCGATAAAGTGTATCCCTTGTGTAGCGCGCCGCAATGAATTCATACGGTAATATTGCATTGTTCTCGAATACGAGTATACGCCGAAGAAGCGAACAGCCGAGATGTTTTGCCAGAAAACGATATTATGTTCTAGGGCTTCATTTTCGCTATATTTTTGAATTATGGCCGCCAGTCTGCCGTATAGGCAGTATTAAAATCCAACGATAATACGATAGCGGCTCGTATAGTTTATCACATCGTGTATATATAGCAGGTTACATTACGGTACGTATACAGTAAGTGCATATTATGTACGTTACGTATGTATCTTTACCTACTGCGTGTACGAAGGGATGTACTATGTATGCGAGTAATATGCGAAATATTCGGAAATGGGGGAAGAAAATGCCGCCGATGTCGAGAAAAAGAACAGAATCTGGAATCTTGGCGACGTCGTTATCTAAAATTGTTATTTTATTTACGACCCTTTGCTTTAAGATTCGAACACGCCATAATGAACATTTTCTATCTCGCTTCGCTTTACGTGAACCATTAACCTGTCATCGTCATCTTTAAAAACCATACGTAAGCCTTCTGCTGTTGCTCTTTCTGATTTAAGCGCCCAGAAGCAAATAGAAGGCGATTTGAATGCCTGAGAACGACTTACTCTGTAATAAGCTCGTAGGATTTTTTATTCGATTCGAGCGTTGGCCTGGTACAAAAATTTCGGAATGATTTTCAAAATATGACGTCGAATTTGTCAATTTTTCATATCTAGGTGAAGCAGAGTTTACGAATTTTGTGAAAAAATGTAATTTTGACACAAAAGCCAATAAATATGCCAAAAAATCTGATGAACATTTTTCTTGCCAATAGTTTTTAAATCGTAAGTAGCATTTTTGAAAGTAAACTTGTTAAAAATGTCATACAATTGTTCCGGGCATCATAGCGAAATTTTTGAAAAATAGTAACTTTCAGTAATTTTTTTTGACCAAAAAGTGACCAAAAAGTGACCAAAAGTAACCAAAAATAAAATTTTTTTCGGGAAGGGGGAATTTTTTCAACAGTTTTCTGGGGGAGGGGGCGATTTTTTTTTAGTTTTCTGCAAACATTTCATTTCAACTGAAAAGACGTGAATAATTTCATTCATTAAATTCCTTCGTCAAAACAACAAACAAACTAGCAAATAGCATCAATTTTTTAATTTCTTTTCTTGAAGAATTTTGAAAAATAGCAATTTCTACTTGAAAATTTGAATTTTTGCCTGGAAGTGCGAAGAAAACGTGACTTTTGAGGGGAAAAAAGTAACCAAAGTGACCTTTTAGACGCGAAAAGTAACTAAACGTGACTGAAGTCGAAAAACGTGACAAACACCCTAAAAAGTGACCCACTACACTGAGAAAAATGTGTGGTAAAATTGACTACAAATTGTGGAAAAACTTATCCAGTCCGAGTTTATGATGCTTTTTACCACAGTTGTGGTGAAAAGCATCATAAACTCGGACTGGATAAGTTTTTCCACAATTTGTGGTCAATATCGCTACACTTTTTTTTCTCAGTGTATGATATGATGCCTGTAATGTTCGTAAAATTGTAAAAATCGTTTTAAACCCATAAAAATCATGAAAATTGGTTTAAAAATGTCGAAAAATTATAGTTACTCTGAAAATGTTCAAAAACGAGCCCGCGTGAAGTAAATTGAGAAAGGAAATTTTCAGTTTAAATTCTCAAAAAAATTATACTTTTTCAAAACTTTGAAAACTTACCACGAAAACTCTCTTAATTAAAATTTCTGATCCCAATGGAAATTCTCGTGGATTTTTTGACTCCAAAGGACAATATATTTTTTTAATTTTCTGAAAAATATCACTTTGCAATCGATTTAAACGGAATTTTCCCGATTAAAACTGAAATTTTATAAAATCGGAAGGAGGAGCCACTTCATCTACACCCCCTCCCCTTCACCGTTCAGTTCGTCTCTGGAAAATTCTTTCAAATTTATTACAATACCTATCATGAAAATAAAAATTAAATATACTGAAAAACTCGTTGAAATAGATTTCAAAGGTATCTAAAGCGTAAAAAAAAACGTAGCAAACTTCACAGAAAATTATTAAAATAGCACTAAACTTTATTTCAGTTTTTTCAAAATTTTAGCAAATTTTACTTTTTAATGTGCTAAAAAAATTTTCGAATCGAAGTGCAAGACTTTTGTAGGAGGACCTTTAAAAGGTAAGTAGGATTATTGCTTTCAAAAAAAATAGTACAACATAATTTAGTTGAAATCAATTTTCAAAAATGATTTTTTCGAATTTTTCAAAACCAAATTTTTCGAGTTTTTTAAGCCTCACAACAAAATATAGGTACCTAAGTAGGTATTTACGCAGAATTAAAACTGGACATTGACATTATTTACTTCAACAAAGATTACGCCTCTAATGGACGAGTTGCACAACATTTTTTTTAAATCTTCATCTTTTAATGCCTTCTTTCCATTTTTCATAATTTTTTTTCAAAAAAATGTTGTGCAACTCGTCCATTAAATGAGAACTTGAAGAGAGGAAGATCACTTTTTCTTTTACTTCAAAATTCGAGTTTTCAAACGTCATGGAATGGAAAAAGAAAAAGAAAACAGAACTCAATACAAATATTCGTGAATTGCAAAAATTTATGTGAAAAAAAGTCATTCAAAGTTGAAAATTTGTCATTTCAGTCCTAATTGAAAATGATTGATTTTCACAGAAAATCCCTTATTTCTCAATAGGTACCTTGTTTGATGATGCCAAAAAAAATCCACGGCGCTGATATGAAAATTCCAAAAATCCCTGGTATATGGCTTTTACAAATCTTCCAAAAAAATTATTTTTTTCTGGAAGAATTGGAAAAGTCAAGGGTTTTTTTTACACCAATAAACAAAGTAAGTACCTATTGTAAAATGAATTAATTTTTTTAAAATAGGCATGCGATTTTTCGGTATTTTTTCATTTTTAGGAACTATTAATCATTTGCGGGATCTATTTTTTTTTTTTCATCATTTGCAAGACATTTTGTAGACACCTGTTTTCTTAGTGATTATTTTCAAAATATTTTATTCCTCATAATTAATATTTTAACAATTTCCAGAACATTTGAAAACGATTTTTTTCATTTTTATGGTTGATTCTTACACTTCTTAAAACAATTTTTGAACATAGGTATAACGATATTTTAACTGCATTTTTAACAATTTTGTCGATTTTTATGAAATTTCAGAGCAATTTTTGAAATTTTGACATTTTTCAATGAACTTTGAGATATTTTTGATCAGTTTTATAGAATTTTTTGAAATATTTGGCAAATTTTTACAACTTTTTCGAACTTTTCAAAATTATGATACTATAATTTTAACGTTCAAAGAAATTTCTGATATTTTTTTCATCCATTTTATTGATGTTTTAGATTAATTTCGTAACATTTCAAACTGTTGTCATCAATTTTTACAACTTTTTCAACATTTCTGTCAATTTTCATGATAATTTAACCAATTTTGCAAAAGTTGCTGAAATTTCTAATACCTTGTAACTAATTAATGATTTTTTTTTAAACCCGCTCCTGGAAAATTTTGAAAACTATTTTTGTGATTTTTAAGATATCATATGAAATTCTGAGAACATTTTGCAACAATTTCTTTCATTTCGTAAGTAAGCAATATTTTCCTCGATCTCGTTCGTGAATTGAGAAATACGATATAAATTTGTTATCACTACGACTACTTACATATGCATGTATTCTATTAAATGAAAATCAAGAAAAGGGTCTCCCAAATCCAAACAACCAGACCCGGAATCCTTCAAAGCCCACAGGGAAATCTTCGTTGGCATATCCGGGTCTACCTTTACTTCCAGCCTCATGTACCAACCATAATGAACATTTTATTCTCGCTTCGCTCTACGCTGAACCATTAACTTGTCATCGTGATCTTTAAAAACGATTCAGTCGTTACTATTTCGTGATTCCGAGATTTGGCGTCGTCGTTGCGAAAAACGTTCTAATCAAGCGACACCATCTGGCACTCACAAATCGCCGAATCGAAATTACTCGAGCCACAGTCTAAGGCGTTGATTAGACTTTCGTCGTCTTCGAGCTTCCGTCCCATATGCCTCGTTCGTCAACGCGAATACGAACGCGGGACCCGGGCTCGGGCGAATATTTGGCAATAATTTAGGGTGTGATGTAGATATGAATGAAAGGTAGATGGCAGAATAGAAGAAGTGACAGGAAGACAGGGCTACATCGGTAGATAGCTGCTGCCTTAATACATCACGTTGGAAGCACCGCATCAGCAGCAGGATTAATTGATCCGAATGTACTCGGTACTCTGTTGTTTCGTTTGAGCTATAAATGACATAGCCGACGTGGACCACACATAATGAAAATCAACCGAGCCGAACTTAAAGGCGGACAGTTACACGTTTCAAGTTGTATTTGTGTGCTTGTTGTATGTACACTTTTTGTACTTACACACAACGTTACGTCAAGTCTAACGCGTACTGCAATTGGTAAGCAGCTAGTAGAAAAAGAGACGAGGACGACGTTAATATACCGTATAACGCCACTAGTGGTCTACAAACTGTTTCTGTGCTGTACATTTTTATAGTCGAGGCTTTTAATCTTTATTAATACCCAGCATCGAATCGATGGTCCATTCAATCTCTTTTCCATGCTCGACGCTCCCTCTTCTCTTCGTCTGGTCCACCATCGTGCACGTCTGCTCGATTAGTAAACATTTATAAGAGACGTAAACACGACTCTGTCGGGTGCATTGCGTATACGGAGCAGCATTTGACATAATTGGGTTTACGTTAATCGGCACGCCAATTCGCCCAATTGATGGTTCTGGATGATGCCCAAAATATACAAGCTTCTTCCAGCTCACTAGCTGCTAAATAATTTTGACGCGAATGGGATTTTGACGATCCAACTCCAAATTTATTCCAAGTTCAAATCTTGATTTTTTCAATTTCCGCAAATCCAATTTTTTTTAAAATTTTATCCAATTAAAAAAAATCAACTTTGATTTTCTCAAAATTGTTTGATTTTGATTTTTCAAAATTGTTTAATTTTGATTTTTCAAAATTGTTTTCATAATTTTTAAAATTTCCGAGTTGAAAGAAATCTTGAAAAACCCCAAGGAAAAATTTTGAAATTATTGGGCAAAAAATTTGAGTTTGAAGACATTTTGAAAAATATGAAGCTGAAAAAAAGTTCCTAAAATCAAACCTACAAAATTTTCAAAGAAATTTGAAATTTTTAAAAATTTTATGGTAGGAAAAAATTTCAGCATTTAATATTTTTTCAACTGAACTGGTGAGATGGGTTTGGGATCATGAGGTTGAGTAGCATGTAGCCCGTGAGATAGCATGATAATTGAGTAGGCAAATCGTGAATACCTTCTCAGGTAAGCCCAGGCCTGGCACACATGGTATGCTGATATTGCACAATTCTGAAGTTTAAGCTTTAAGGTCCTCAAACCCACACAATATCATCTTCTCTCACAATATCTCGACCCAGCACAAATGAATTTGTTAATTTGTCGTAGTGGCCTTATATCGAAAGAATTTTGGTATCGATATGTATCGATATGTATCGATATTTTTGAAGCCAGTATCGATAATATCGATAAATATCAATATTTTTTCAGTACAATAAAACCTAAATAATGTACGTCCGACCTCTCAAAACACTTGTATTTCTGACGTAAATAGCGTGATGTGAATAAAAATTTAGTTAATTTTCAATCGATCTCGAATCTCGTGTTCTCATGTCTCCTATTCTCCCTTCAAATTCACAACTTCACAGTTGACGATCAGGGTTTTGGCGCTTTCTAGTTTCCCGCTTTCACGCTCTTAATTGTAAAATAATTTCACTATTTGGCTTCAAACTTGTGTATAGAACTTGAAACAATGGAATTATAACAAAAACGAGCCAAAATGTAATAATATCAAAAAAATTCAAAAAATATTGATACTCATTCGATACCACGTTTGAGTATCGATACTTTTTGATACTATGAAGTATCGATATGATTGATATATGAACCGTGTTAAGTCAAAGAGAACCAAGCGCCATCGATGCTCCATGTAAAATGGGACCTTGTGTGTCAGAAAAAAAATTTCTTTTTCTTCATGCATTTTGTTCTCCAACTGTTGGAAAACAAAAAAAATAAGAAAAAAATAAGAAAAAAATTTCTGACACACAAGGTCCCATTTTACATGGAGCATCGATGGCGCTTGGTTCTCTTTGACTTAACACTGTTCATATATCGATACTCTTAAGGCCACTTTGTCTCATATACAGAAGTAATTAAAACACTGAGAATAATTAAGATGTATGCATTGAAATTACACCAAACATCAATTGAGGGGCTTGGTTCCAAAACTCACTTTTGCCAAAAAGATACTTTTTGAGAAAACAACGGAAAACGATTAGACAAAAGTGAGTTTTGACATCAAAGTTACTTATCTTACGTCTATTATAGCAAAGTCAAAGCGTTAACATGAAAATGGAGATTGTAGAGTCGTGAAGCATTAAGAACGGAACCCAAATCCGCAAAGAAAACGTAGTAAATTTTTGTGGCAAAAGTGAGTTTTGGAACCAAGCCCCTCAATTCTAGGTTAAGCACAAATATATATTGTGAAATAGATGTTTGTGAGATGACATGTGGAATACAAACTAACAAATTACTTACTTAACAAAGGCGACACACTATTGTTAGATGAGAGGTGCAGGGATGTGAGAGTCAATGTGTGGTTGACTGAAAGATTTTGCAACCCAACCTCTACCCTTGAACCAGGTATAGTAGAACTTTCTAGAAGCTTTTAGTCGTAAGTAGTGCGCCTCTGACAAGTCTCAAACCAAAAACCTAATTAACAAAACTCTCTTTCTTGCCTACCTACTAATGTAGATACTTAACTGTACAAGTGTGAGAACCCACCCACAGTGCACAACCAAGTGCTGCAGTCAAAAACCCTGTTTACCTTTTGGTGCAAAGCTGGAAGGAATAATTCTCACTGTTTCACAACTTTGATTTTTTTCAAGTTTTTTTCAACTTCATATTTCTAAAAATTTCTTTCCGATAAATACATAGAGAAAATTTGAAAAAATGATAAAGATATGTTGTCGTTGTTGTTGTTGTTAATATACTTTACTATTTTTTATACTGTTTGTAGAGCATCTAAAGCATAGTATTAGTGTTATTGTAGGTAATTTAAATAATTCTGATGTTATGGTGAGTTTGAAGATGGTTTAAGTATGTTGCTGCAAATCGTGGTATTTCTTCAACAACAGTTCACATTTTCAGGTCTTGATAAAGGTCTTTATTTCTTGTGTACCGTGGTACATTTGTGACCCGGCAAATGTATTTGTTCTGCACTCTTTAAGTAACTTTTATATAGTGTTGTGAGAACTAAATTATTTGGTTTCCATTCGGTTCTGTCCCAAAAGAAAATTTTTTTCTTGGTTTTGGTTTTTGGGCTTTGTTCTTTATATTTTTGTTCTAGTTCTTGTTTCTGTTCCGTTCTTTTCTTTTTTAGGATTTTTGTTTCAGTTCTGTTTCTGTTCTTCTCATGTTTTTGTTTTGGGTTATGTTCCCAGACTGTTCTTTTTCATTCTTTTTAGTTTTTTGTGTTTTTAAAGTTTTTTCTCACTAGTTCGTCTTAATTAAATTTCATTCAATGAAAAATCAAAATCAAAATATCTTCACTTCACCCTTCAAAAAATTAAATTGAATTGAATTGAAAATTGAAACAAAAGTAAGAACAAAGAAGAACAGAAAAGAACAGAATTTTTTATTATTTGTTCCAGTTTTGTTTCTGATTTTTCTACATTTCAATTTTTCATTCTGATTTGGATCTCAAAGAACAAAATTTTTTCTTTTTGTTCCAAGTTTTCAGTTCTTGTTCCGTTCTTTCATTTTTAGGTTTCAGTTCTTTTTTTAATTTCGTTCATCCTAAAAAAAGCGTTAATTTGGTTCTTGGCTCCCATTTTCATTCTTTTTAGTTCTCACAACACTGCTTCTACATTTGAAGGTATGGCAGTGCCCCACAGCTGGCAACCTCAGGTATATCCATACTGGTTTGATGATGGTTTTGTAAAGTAGAAGTTTATTTCTTAACGTAGATTTGCTTCCAAAGAGCCAGTTTGCTTTTTCAAGTTTTAACTTCATTTTATTTTGTTTTTTCTCAACAAATGGGTTTTCTAGGTTAACATTTTGTCAAAATGCATATCTACCCAGATATTTTGTAGAGTTTTTCCGGGGTATTATCATGTTATTGGTAGTGACTGGTAAGTTGGAGATTCTGGGTGTTGTGAAGATTATGTGTTCAGATTTGGTTTCATTAATTGTGATGTGCCACTTTTTTTTAGCCTTTTTTTGTAGAAGGTTAATGGCATTTTGTAAACGTCTGGTGACAATAGTTATGTCTTCATGAGAAAAAAGTACAGCAGTGTCGTCTACAAACGTATTTGTTGACGTTTGATCGTTCAGTGTGGGTAGATCAGAGGTATTTAAGATGTAAAAGATTGGCGTTAGAACTTTTTCTTGTGAAACTCTACTTCTAATCGGATGAAATTCACTGATCCGGACACGAAAGTATCGTTTGTAGATATGATTCTAGGAGGTTGTAGAATTGTGGGATACGGTTGTTAATTTTGCTTAGCAAACCAAATGAAAGAAAAAAATTAAAAAATCATAGTTGAAAAATTTTGAAAAAAATGAAATTTAAAAAAATTTAACAAATGGAAAAATTTTAAAATTGGATGCATTGAAAAAAAATTAGAATTGAAGAAATTGGAAAAATTAGACTTGAAAAAATTTGAAATTGAAATAAATTTGGACTTGATCGTTGAAATCCCATTTCAGTCAAAATTATTTAGAAGCCAGTTTCCATCTCCATCACCATATGCGATACGCTTAGCACATTATGATATACGATCTACGACGTTTTTAATACGGTCATAATTTTCGGATAGTTTTTTTTATTGTACCTCGGTCTGGGCCATTTTCAAATTTCGCCTACAATCCTTTTTTAACTACCTGAATCGTATAAATCAAAATTTTAACGTCGCTAAAAAACCCATCCTGGTGGGTAAGTACTTAGAATCCGCGTACAAGAGAAAGCTCTGGCTTTATAGTTGTATGGGCGCTGGATAACAATACGATGACTTTTCATGCCGATCTTGACCTTCGGAACGGAGACCGATCGCATGCGGAGACAGCGAGTCAAGCAGATCATCAATTAACCGCTTCGGTGTTTCTTTTTTCTATCTGTACGTTTTTTCGAAACAATCCTCCTCCCAGAGAGATTCTTCAAGCTTTTTATAACCGTGTAATAGTCGTATGGTGTTTATACATCACAATGCAGACCTACGTACGCGTTGAGAAATTGATACGCGCGTGTACCACCAATAAACCGCACACTTCACATACTGAATTAATTATTTCGGATCGTGTTCCTTCGATTGGTACTCCGTAGTCCGTAGTACATATTTTTCTATACGCCAACGTATAATTTTCAATTCTCTTCGACATCGATGAGATTTGTCTTTCGATTAGGTACACATACGAGTTAGTATACGAACCAACCCTCAGCAAACCAATTTGGACTAGGTTTACTTCGATAGTTATATTCAAAAGTAAACACGTCCTATTACGAATTGACCAGCAACGGGAATGTATTAGGAGTCGAATTGTAATTACATTACATTTCTACCTCTCTCTCTTCATGCGGTTGTTTTTCCGCTGCTACGGCAATCCATGGGGGATGTTTCGTATCGGTCATTTCGTTAAGTATAATAAATGGTGACTCGAAAGAAGCTATGTACATAAACGTGAACACCGAACAAGTCATAAGTACAACTAATTGGAGATAGTTCGAGCCACTGATTGGATTCGCTTTTTCTTCCTTGTGAAATGAATCACCTGGGAACGATTCCAATTAAACAACGTTTTTGAGGAAACGAATCCCTGGCGAAAGAGGCTAAAAGATTCATTATTTCGAGATGAATATTTCTCCACTGAAATGTACCGAGTCGTTCGGGAATAATTTCAAAGATTTAGTCGAGCTTGAAAAATAAAACGTAGTAAAATAAGTTTTTCAGAACCATTAAGAAGTACACGAACGATATAATTTTTTCTCTGAATATAATTCAGCGTTAGAAAACAAATATTTTCAGATTAAAAATCGTTCTTCGTTCATAAATACTTTGTATTTTTTGAAGGAATCGTTCAAAAAACGAATCAAAAATTATGTTTAAGTATGTAAAATAGGTATTAAAAACAAATCTTTTTGAGCAAACCAGTTGCAAACGAATCAAGTTCTTAAACAGATCGGTTGTGAACGAATCTAAAGTCGTGCACGAAAAATGAATACTCAAACAATGTCGTTCATGAACAAATCAATTTTTGAGCGAATCCCCAACGAACGAATTGATTTTCGAAAATGATTCGTAGCAAAAAAAACACCCGAGAAAATCGTTTGCGAACAAATCAATTTTTGAGCAAATAGTTCGCAAACGAATCAATTTTCGAGAAAATTGTTTGCAAACGTACCTATTAATCTTTCTGTAGGTAAATCTTCATAAGGTTTTGAGCAAATCGTTCGCGAATCAGTGACCGGATCATCAATTTTTTCGAATGAGAATGATTTGGATTTTCCAAACAAATATTTTATGACCGATATTGAAATTAGGTATTTACCTAATTGGGCTATATCATAAGAACGTAAGAAAAAAAATGTTCACGAAAAAATATTTGATAGATTCCTTCAGATTAAATGATTTTTTTTTTAGACTAGGAGTGGTTTATCAGGGCTGATTGTTTTGCATACTTTTTCTTTCCAACAGTCGAAAGGAGGGAGGAGGGAAAAGAGTACAAAAGTTTTCTACAAACCTCAAAACCCCCAAGAAAAATTTCATACCCTCCGCCCCCCCCACCCTCACTTCACCTACTATACTTCAAAATTTTCTAGAATATGACAAAGATTTTCAATCAAAAATGGTCTTATGTAAAAGTTTTTACACAAAAATGTCATTGGCGCCCTATTTTAACCCTAGTTCCATTTTTCAGAGATGATTTTAAAAATATTTAATGCTTTCAACTTTTTTCAAGAAAAATGGTGGATATTTTGGAATTTTACCACTACCGTCAACCCTCCCCTCCATCTCGACCATCTTATTAACATAAAAAAATACAATATTGTAATTTTTTTTTCAAAAAATGGGGAAACGATGAAAATTGCTGTCAATTATTTTTTCCGGGGCGGGGGGGGGGCAGAAATATCCAATTACCATGATTACAAAAATGGTGAATAGTACTTTGGAGAAAAAATTGTGTACAAATCTCATACCAGTTCTGCAATTGTCGAAGCCTGAAATGATGAATTTTTTTTCAAATTTTCGCAGTTTTACAAATTTGATTGAGTATTTCGAATTTAGTGAGGTGATGATTTCTGTTGGAAGGGGGGGGGAGGATTAAAATCCGGTTACTTTGAAGTCTGGAAAGTGTTTTTGGACTTCTTCTCTCACTAGAATTTCGAAAAAAGCAACACTTTCAACCCTGAAACGATTCTAAAATTTTAGATCAAAATATGACATTGCAAAATTCATTCTGTCAAATGAATCACTTCAGAAAGACTCAAATGCTTAAAAACATGCACTTTTCAAACAAATTTCGGTATAGTTTTATTTCAGAAGGACTCAAATAGGGCATTGAAGAACTCATCCGCTCAGACAATCTCGAGTCCAAGACCACAAAAAAAATATAATTTTTCCCAAGTGAATCGGTTTAAAAAAGACCCAAATTTTTGACCATCTCTTAAATTCACATCGAAGATAAGAATATTCAAAACTTAAGTCTTTTCCCGGGCAAATTATTCGACCCGATAGGTCGACGACTCAATATCAAAACTCGAACAAGATCCCTCCCAGCACACCATCACTTTCCATTTTCTCACTCTGGATCCCCTCGCTTCCAGCTGCCAATTAGTTCAGCTCGCTGAATATATTTTTTCGGCCGAAACTTTATTAATTTTTTCATTTCCCAAGAAGAAACACAAAATATGTAAATTTTTGGCTGTTCTAATTAATTTTTTCCCAAACCAGGCGAGAGAATGTTACAGCGAGGTTCGGAATTTCGGGTCGTTGACCCCAATTTGCACCATTCGAACGCACCCCAACTCCGGTTACAGTTTATTTTCAAAAAATATGAAACCTATACTCTTGTACGAGCAATTTTGAAACCAACACCACACCAAGGTATACAGATAGAAGATCCCTCGGTTCGAAGAAACGCAAAAAAAAATTAATATTCATATCGACTCGCGAATTTTATCCGGGGCGAACTCGTTTCCGGCGTAACTTTAGCACTCTCGCCAATTAATTTGCAACTCGGCGTATTCAAAAATGCTAACTCCATTTCGCCGAGAGTAAGCAACACATCAAGGCGGCGCAGAAACGCAGGCGAAATTGTAGGTTACATCTCAAGGGTGCAGCAAAGTTTGTTTAAACAGTTAAGGGTTCGAGGTGAATAAATTTAAGTTGTCCACAAGATAGCAAATGTTTTAATACAAACTACACCGCAGCTTTACTAACTGCATACCATGGTATTTCGAAGTCATTAAAATTTAATTACGTACCCGAAATCAATCATTAAATTTGCTCGTATTTTTTCCCAGCCCCGAATCCTCCGCTTGGCCGTGTTATTACAAAACCACGCTCGAATATACGCCGAATACTCGACGAGGAAAATATATGGGCCATCGTTTTTATCATAACGTAATTATTTCGTAGCGCCGAAATATTTGTTATGTGCTTTTCTTCTTCTGTTTTTTTTCTTATAATATAAAATATAGAAATGAAAAAAAAGCGACCCATATAAACGAGCTGAGAGGGAAAAGAAGCGTGCGCGAAAAAAAAAAGGCAAAATGAATAATGAAAGTACTCAGTCTTAAAAAACATTTTCGCCGACAAATATAAAAGGAACTTGGTGTAATTTATATAAAGTGCTCCAGGATATTTATTACAACTTTTTCTTCTAAAACATTACCAGCTTTAATATTGAGATAAAAGCTCTTCTCGTCCGACGTTTACACCCAGTTATAATACGCCTAGCGATGGAGTTTGCAAAAAAAAAAAGAAAAAAAAAGCAGAGAGAAAAAATGAATACTAAGCGACGTAGCTTTTAGTCTGATTTTCCTATTCGAGTGTAATAAACGTCGTTAAACCATTTAAAAATTATTTCACTCGGTAATAACCTACCCCTCCTTCGGTATATAATTCTGCAACGCTAAAAAATCTCATCTTGTTAATTTCACCGCGCAACATACTCATTAGCTCGCAATTCGCATAACTGGCTGAAAAATAAACCCCTGATTAGCATTTTTTTCGAAAAATTTTCCAAACGTTTTGTTTTTCAACTACCACGTCGCTCGTCTCGTAATCCTTTTTCTTGCAAAACTTTTATCTTTCTGCGTTTCTCTCTCTCAAAAACGTGTTTAAATTCGACTCCATTGTGTGCATCCTTTCGCAGCGCCCAGCGTCAACGTATCATTTATCATTGACACGTACACGGCGACAGTGAACGAAATAAAAAGCGGAGAGTTTCTCAGATACCGGAGGCGAACGCCTTCCAGTTTAATCGAAATTCGTCCGTTTGGAAATCGACGAAAAATAACGTCGCGAAACAGTATACTACAGAAATAAGTTACGTACGCTTTATGACTAATGGACCGAAATTGTATTGCTCATTTTAATGCGCAATCATGTACGAATTTTGTTTTTCTAACTGGGTCATTTCGGGCGATGCCACGCCAAAGCCGCCGTTTCTGCGAGTTTTCAGTATTGTCTGTCGTGTTGTCGTGGTTCGTAGCGAAAAAAAAGGAAATAGAAATGTTGATAAAATACCATAAATGTTTACTTTTTAGTTTCTCTCTCTCTGGTTTTATACCGAGTAACTTTGGTGTCGTTTTTACCCCATAGATAAAGAATCCTGGCGAAACTGTTATTTCATTTTAATAATGTCTATAATTTAACCGACAACGAATAATGAAAATGTTCGTTATATTCAGACGTAATCTCAAATCGAACGACGAACTGAAAAAAATTGCCAAAATATACTTTTATGAGCGATAAAACAATGTGGTTTCGAATTTGTGATTTCAGCAGCTAATGCCAGCAACTTCCCAATTTTTGATGCAATAATCGTGTCAAAGTAGGTGCTCTCTCATTCTGAATCAGTGAAACATAAATTTTACTAACCTTTCAGTAAATATTTACTTATTTTCCAGTGATTTTTCTCACTGATATGTTTTTAGTAAAAAAATGTTCACTGATTTTCTCCTGTGCCGCAATTCTGACTGTTTCTCAGTGATTTTCGATAATTTTCACTGATTTATAATTGAGAGAGTGGCAGATATTAATTTTTGATACCAATTACCAAAAATGTTCAAGTCCCAACTTTCATGTACCTATAGTCAAAAAAATGGCATAAAATGAAAAAAAATGTAAAAGAGGGCAGTAGTTTACTCAAATCATCATATTCCCAGCCAAAAATTAGAAAAATGGCTTCTTTGACGCCTGAAAATTGTCATTTGACCAAAAACTACTGGAATTAGGACAGTACCTATTGATGTCAACTGAGTTATGAATGATTAAATAGAAGTGGAGCAAACGACTTTTTTTTGTTCTTTTCAGGTACTTTTTAGTAAATTTTTTCGGCAAACTAGAATTTAGGTACCTCATGATTCATGAATGTTTCGTAAACCGCATTTCAACTTCTCACCGTTCTTATTTTCTAATTTGGACCTCCAATTTTGGAAGAAAATACTTCCACGAACGTGTACTTAGATAAAAATTGTGAAAAAATCTAAAAATGCAGGGGCACAAAATTGAAAAAAAAATTAAAAACTGATGCCAATTTTACAAACTATCATAAGATTTCTGAAATTTTATAAAACTTGCTGGATAATTGAAAAGGGGTACTTATAGCTGAAAGATCATTAAAAAATGTGACATGTCATGTCATAAGAAAACTGGGATCAGAACCAAAAGGTGATTTTTACAGGAGAGCAGTTTCAAACTGAAGTGTTGACAAACCAATGATATGAAAGAGGGTGAGTTTTGAAACATGTTTAGTAGATAGGAAGACGAGTTGAATCAGCATATTTTTTTGGCTCAAATCAATGTTACCAACCAAAAATGACTAAAATTTTTCTTTTTTTTAATTTCAAATTTTTTTTTCGGGGAGATTGTTTTGTTTTCTTATATCTAACCTATTTTGGAAAAATGAGTTGATTTTTCCACCTGTGAAATGATAAAAGCTGCAATAACTCACACAAAAGTGACCGAATTGAGCTGAAAATTGGTACGTACTCACTCATTTCTGTACCAGTGAAATTTATCAAAAATCACTGAAAAACAGTCAGAATTGCAACACAGTAATAAATTAACAAAAATTTTTTCACTGAAAGCAAGTCAGTGGAAGAAAATTACTAGAAATTAGTAAAAATTCACTAAAAACTCAATGATATTCATGAAATTTACTGACAAATCTGTGAAATTCTTTAAATAATTGGTGAAAAATTGCTGATTTCCTGTGCTGCAATTCTGACTGTTTATCAATGATTTTTCACTGATTCGGAATGAGAGAGTAGACACTACGTAAGATACCCTTCAACATACCAAAAATCAAAATTTTTGGACAATTTCTCTACGTTAGGTACGTATATAAATTGCAGAAATAGCACAAAAAATCCCTCAAAAATTTTAAAAATCGCAAAAAAAAGCATGACACACAATGATCAAAATGCCACGAAACAAATCAAAAATTTTGAAAAAATTGCTTCGAAATTCCATAAAAGTCATTCTATAACTAACTACTAATGTTGTTAAAAAATAAAAATTGTTGAAAAATCGACAAAGTTGTAAAAATTTGAGGAAAATTGCCTTCAAAAATAATAAAAATTGTTTAAAATGTCATCAAATGAATCAAAAATTTCATAAAAATTGCTATAAAAGAGTCAAGAATCGTTTTGAAATTTCACAAGATTTTTCAAGTATAAATAAGTATGTACAAAATCGTTTAAAAAATCGTTCAAATATCATGAAATTGTCAAAAAAAAACTTAAAAAATTGGCTAGTCGAGTGACTGAGTTTCTAAAAAAAAGATGATTTAAAAATACTCGTTATGTAGGAAAAGAAAACACATTTCATCGCATCGAGATATTGGAAGTACTATTTTTCCAAGTTCTCATAAGTCCAATAAAATGGCTTTATGAAAATTCGTCACAATTTCTCTCAAATTCTAGAAATAGACAAAATATCAACATAATGTACTTATACTACATATCTTGCCAAGTGGACTCCAACCCAAAAACATGAAATATGTTCAATTGCTCTGAATTGTTAAAAAGAAATCGAATTGTGGCAAAACTTGTAAAAAATGGATAAAAACGACTCACAAGATTCTGAAAACGGTCAAAAATATTGCGAAATGAATAGAAAATATTCTAAAATTTGCCCTAAAATTCAAAGCAATGTTTCGAATTTTCATAAAAATTGATAAATGATTGCCTAAGTCGTTAAAATATCATAAAGATTATCAAAAAACTCGAAAATCTGTATTAATTGGATGATAATTGCTTGAAATATTACAAAAGTGGTCTAAAATGTTGCTTTTTCTTGATTTTTTTTCCTAACTTTGAGCAAAATACTAATTTACTACCTCCCTCCTTTCTTCTCCCCTTCTATCCCCCTTTATCTCCCCCTCCACTATAGTATTGGAATCTCAAAAATTTTTCTGATCTGAAATAATTCGATTAAACTAAATTGAAATATAGTACAAATAAGTTGTTGAATATAAATCTATAATTCAAAAGCAAAAAAAGGCAAGAAGTTCAGTTGCAAGAATGAAGTTTTTATGCGATTTTCGATTCAACTAAATAAAAGGTCCAGATTCAAGTTTATGGACAATCGAAAAAATCAAATCTTCGATGAAATTATTCCATGATTCCACCTTACTAGGGCTGAACCGAACAGGTCAGTTGACCTCCTTTCAGAAAAATCAGAAAAACTCCATTTCGATCAAAAACTTCAGACTTTTTGGCCGTCAGTAAGCCAACTTCGATTCATCGCAGTACCAAACGCCATCAAATCCCTCTCTTCTCCCCTTTTCCTCAAAAAATACTTCACTCGACGTTTTTCGATTAAGAAACAACCTCACCCCGATACTTTGAAAAAATAACGCCGAACAGAATTCGAAATGACAAATAATAAAGAAGACATCTCCATAGACCACACAACCCTTCCAGACACATAGGAAATTACCCGACAGAATCCAGCCGCGAGCTCGACCAAATTACATATTATCTAATTGATAATCTCCAGCAAATGTTTCCCATCGTTCGTAGTGGAAAAAAAAGTCGAGCCCGTGCGATGGTGCCAATAAACGACATAATCTAGCTGCGTGACACCACAAACACACACGTTTAATATTCATATCTGCCATTAAGTCGGCACGTCGCCGAGAATAAATATCGAATTAAACTGCCTCGCGTCGCTCGTGGTCGTCCTATGTGTTCTGATATAAAATACATAACGAACCTATACCATATATCGTACGGTCGTGGTATTCCGAGGGGTTAAAAAAGATACGAAAGAAGCGACCAAAAATTCTCGACAGATCACACCTTTATCACAATAAATGCCAAATATAAAACTAAAAAACTCCATTACCGGGTCCCATAAATAGCCGGGGCTAATCGCGCCGTAAATCCAGCCGTGTCAATCGATATGGTTACCAGAGTACGGTAGAGTCGCTACGGTCGCGTCCGCCGCAAAATCTAATTAGCCTGAGAACCCTTGACGCTGTCGCGATGGTGGCGAGAAAAAGTCCACCCACCGAGCGGCCTAAGTGTTCGTCTTAATTGCTGTTAAAGTCATCCTGATTTATGGTTTGTGGTGTCGCTTTATTTATGGTGGTACTATGGAATGGAGTTTCGCGCCGAGCAGCGCCGATGACATGTGTTTCGTTTCTATACGTTTTACGTATCCTCCTCTATTATAATACTCTCAGTTTTCCTCTTATTTTCATATATTGTAACTCTCCAAGTATACCAATAATGTCACATCGTATGTAGCTTTATGCGGTATGCACATTCGAGGCGTCGTATTTTTGCGGTTTACTTATTTTTCTGTTATGCTGACGATGGCGTAAGAAGGGCTGAAGCTGCGGACGTTTCAATCGACACCATCTAATATTTGTAGATGGAAAAAAACATGTTTTCTTAGAATGTAACTCGAGTCACTTATCCCTGGGTGGTTCAGATTGTCTCGAGACTTCACTCTCTGGCAATCGTCGTCGTATATACGGATTAAATAAACAACACTAAATTAAACATATCGTTTCCCCCCTTTGAAACGTATCTAAGTCTCCCACCGTGTTCGTCGCCGCAGCATCGTATATCCGGAGACTTTTTAAGTGTACTTTATAATGAAATTACCCGCCACCTGCCCTCGTCAGATCTCCTTTTATTGACGCTTCTGCATCGGTATCGGTGATTCTTCAAATCGATAACCTAATTTTACGCCTTATACGTCGAGCTGAATGCGAACTGATGCTCGGATCGGAGAGGCTCGTGAGGTGCACAAAATCCGAGCGAAATTGAATTATCGTCGTATTTATCACGCGCCGCGGCCCCGAACGCAGCGTAATACCGAAGAAAACCTACCTAGCTATAAATTGCCTTTAATAAGCTTTAATTTACCAGTTCAAGCGCGAGTAGGTTACGAAGTATTCACGAAATAGTGGTGCCAGGTTAACACGTGGATAAATCGACTATGTGAAAAAGACGAGACGAATTTTCGATGGAACGTTTCATATTTGGGATTGAATTTCTGATTTGGTTCGTCTTGAAAATGAAGAATAAATTTTTCATGGGTAGTAAGTACACAGCGAGGATCGAAAAATTGAAATTTGGTTTCTGAGTACTGAAATGGTGAAAAGTTGTGATTTCGAAGGACTGAAAAAAATAAAATTTGAAATCGATAGATATGTAGGGCTGGATATAAAATTCACCCTTAGGTGTCAAAAATTGGTTTTTGAGCTGACACTGATTTTGAACCTTTTAGAAGGGATAGAATCAAAGAAGAACCTCAAGTCAAAAATAAATTTTTGCCCCTCAAGGGTGGTTTCTATATCCAGGTTCAAGAACATATTTTTTTTCGATCGTGCATGAGCTTTAGACTTTTACAAAAACTGCAAAAATTCAATATACTTCATCAATTTTTTTCAAAAAAAAAATCAATTTTTATGAATTTTTTCAATTTCCTTTCGCTGCTCAAATTTAATTGTTTTTTTTTTAAATCATGATTTCAGGTCCAAGTAACACATTAAACGAGATTTGAAAAAAATTGAATCATTTTTGAAATTAACAAAATTTTTAACTACACAGAATTTTTGGCAATTTTCGAAATTTTTGGGGCTTATGTAAGATCAGAGTTTTTAATTGAATTCAAAAATGATATTTTCTTTTTCTTAGGTAATCTTCCAAAATTACAATTTTTCCACGGCATTGCACCTCAAAAAGTCCAAATTTCAACTTTTTCGATTCAAATGGGAAAAAATTAAATCATGGTGTCTACTGAATGAATAAAAAAAATGTAAAATTCTTGTTATTTTTTGAAATTTTTTGAATTTTTTTGCCATTTTTATGAAATTTGTCTTGTTTCGATTTTCTTCAAATAAGAGCCTTTTTTTGTCTTTCCATTAAAAAATTCAAGAAAAGGAAAATGTCAAAAATGCTTGTATTTTTTTCAGAAAAATCATTAAAATCTGGGTATTTTCTGTTTTTTTTTTGCTGGTGAAATTCGTGCTATTTTCTGATTTTTCTTGCTTTTCTTGTCAAAGATGTCGTTACTTTTTGGTGAGGAGGAGGAGGGAGGGGGGGGGGGGGTAAAAAATAATATTTTTTGTTTCTTTCTCATAACCACGTCCAATTTATTTTTCAAATTTCAAATGGAGGTCAAAAAATTTCTCAAACCATGGCAAAATATATTGAAATTTAGGCACGAATATGAAGAAAACTGACTGAAATTTGATGAAATCGTTGGAAATATAGTAATTCGTTTCGATAAAATTAAACCAGTTCCTCTTTGATTAATAAATCAGTAAAAATTATCAAAAATCACTGGAAAACTGTCAAAACTGGAGCACAGTAATGAACCAGTGAAAAAAATTGCTCGAAATTCAGTGAAAATTTACTGGAAAGTCTATAATTTTTGAAATCTGCTGAAAAATCAATGAAATTTGCTGAAAATTAAAGAATTTTGGTGATTTCCTTTGTGTGCAATTCTGACTATTTATCAGTGACTTTTTACCGATTCAAAATAAGAGAGTACCTTATTCTGTGTGTCTCACTGGATCTGAAAAATAAAAATTCTTGCTATTCCCTGGAATTTTCTTGCCAGTAGCATGTCATTTTTCTTGCTTTGAAAATTTTCCCGTAAAAGTCAAACATTCGAGGAAAGAGGAAAACGTCGAAAATTCTTGCTTTTGCAGTAAAACTACCAAAATGTTGGCTATTTTCTGGTTTTCTTGCTACTAAAGTCCAAATTCCCAGTTTAGCCCCGTGTTCGACTGTTCCCCTTAAAATTTATTCTGGATTTTTACAATTAATGTCAGAATTGAATTTTGAATAGGTACCCAAAAACATAAATTTTGTTGCTAAACCCGAAAATTTCCAAAATTTTGAGTTCTGATTCCCCCTGAAACCCTTTTTGGTTTTCGAGTTAAAATAATTCAAAAAATGAATTCAGCTCCTTCGAGAACCCTCTAAATACAGAATAACGGAATTTTCTAAAGTTCACTATCCCTCCCCCATCCCCCCTCCCCAAAAAATCCTAATGGAAATATAATCGAAAGAATTTTTACAAATGCTTAAAAAATTCATTTTAAAAAAGTTGATATCAATTTTTAACAAACTTTTGGCCACACAAATCAACTAATAATATAACTTTTGACAATCCCAAGACGTTCCAACAATTCCTCAAGGTCCTCCAAGATTGATGAAAATCAATGAATACTCAATTCTCAATATGTCTAAATTTTTCATAAAATTCTTCGAATTTCTGACGTTGGGGCAAGCTGAACAGAAATGGGGCAGAGAGGACAGTTCACACCCACAAAGGCAAAATTGCATTTCAAGTCGAAAATGAAAATTTATTCTAAGCAAGGAAAATGAAGATATATTGCATTTTAATTTTTTTTTTAATATGAAAAATTCATCTGAATTGGTACCTAATTTTCGAATTTTACCCCTCCCTCCCCACTCATACACTTACATATTCAAAACTGGTTCCGGAGTTTAACTAATCGTACCGCAATTTTTTCATTTTTTGGTCGAAAAAACTATAGATTGAAGTGCGGCATTTTCCGGAAATGATAACCTCTCCAAAAATTTTCTTTCAAAACGAAAAAATCACAAAAAATTCCTAAAATTTTTGATTTTTTGCCTCTCCAATCATCGAGCTTCAGTTCGTCTCTGGAATTTTCCCAAACTATTCCATTTTTTTCACGAGTAAAAATTTGTTTCAGTTAATGGAATTTCGGGCCAATTCACATTACGTCAACAAACGTTTCTTTAATTTTATACATCTGACGAGCGAGGTCCTTTTTGCCAAATTTTACATTCCATTTGGACCACGTTTTCTCCATCAAATTAAAATCTCTTTTAGTTATCTCGCATCTACTCACCGACACGCCAACTTGAACTTAACCAATAACAAGAAAAACACACCACATACAAGCTCGAATCCTCTTTCAAGTAAAATCACCAATTAGGCATCTCTAATTTCAGCATCATTAACCTCCATCGACGCCGGTACAACACCATGTCAAAACGAACGTGAAAACGGGCCCAGTTACAAGCTACACCGACACCATCATCGTCGACATCGCCGATTCCGAACCCCTTCTGCACCGACTAATGGCAATCTTACTCTTCTGACAATTACGTCGGTATCGTTACGCTTGGCAGATCTGTCGAACACGCGTCATATTACGTCGTTGGTTACGAGAAAATACCCGTTTATACGCATCTATTGGGTTACAAAGAGAGCAGCTTTAAAACTATAAGGCCGGAGAGGTAAGTCGTCGTAGCGATTCCGGACCATTTACACTACGCACGATCGCCTTACTCGAGCATCGGTCGGAATGGAGGAGATACCGGTGCCGGCGACGGTATCGAATACACGGTGTAATACGTACACCATAATCTAAGAATGTATAAAGACCTAGCCGCGGTGGTAATTGTGTAACGAACCGAATGAACTCGTACGTTGGTTTTAAGCGCGCCGAGTTATTCGCAGATAAAGTTCAAAAGCTTTAATAACTTTCGTCTGTGTGCGCGACGAAAATCTCTCAGAAGTTTTCTAATTAAATTTAGACAATGGTCGCTTCAGCGGTACGTCAACCTTATAGTGATGAAAGTCTCTGTCGCGCGACCCCCTCCCCCCTCAGACTTTGTGGCACCGCCGCCACGACGCTACGAAACCGCCGAAATGGAAGCTTTTTCAAAGACAAGAAACGTATTTAGCACCCTTCGTTGATTCTCTTAAAAACTACACACTGCTTGCGGTCTAATTGGAAAACCGCCGCTGTTTCTTTTCTGTACTTCGACGTCGTACACTAAAAGCACCGAACAAGGAAAAAAACTCGAATAGTACAAATTCCTCTACTTTCGCCAATTTCCACCCTTATTCGCGGAAAAAACCGCAAGGGCAGCCGGCTATATTGAAAAATCCCACGCGTGGTTTACTCGTTTCCTCCCTGCCTCCCGAGCGATTTCGATTGATCGTTAAATAAACGATTTTCTCAACTACACGACATCGCAATCGCCTATACGTATTCTCATTTTTACCTCACCCCTACTTTTTCTTCGCCTGCGGTGTATTTTGGTGAAAATACACTCTCGTCCCCGAGGGATTTCCACCAAAGCATCAGCGGGAGATCGCGATGAAGAAATTTATATCTAATGGTTTTTCGCGTACGTACCAGTTACCGAGATATGTGTTACACGCGTATTCGCCAATTTTCAGCATATTTTTCAAACCCTCCCGTTACCCCCGGATCCACTCTCGATACAGTTCTCTCGTCGTTTACCCTGAAGCTCGCTAGGGGAGGATTTCCTAGACAAATATTCGCCATTGATTCTCGTTAAGTGATAACTGTTTCGTTATCCGCTGCTTCGGCGGTGCTGTTTACTCTCTTTGTCGAAATCAGCCATCTGTTTGGGGGTTTTTTCATCAAAGTTCGCGTACGAGGGTGTAGTTTTTGATGTTTTTTTGCGGCCTCTTTCGCCTTTATTAGGTCATTTGTGAAGGTTTTCTTCTTCCAGGGTATTCGTACGTTGTTTGTATATCGGTACGATATTTTGGCAGCGTTATTCGACGATGCGATTTTTCTTCATCCCTCAATAAAAGTACAGTAATATGTTTACGACCAGTGAAATCGAACGAATTGGCAAGAGCGAGGTGGGTGAGGATGTTCCTGTTGTTTGGTAATCATCTCGACTCTGGAGATCGTTTTACGTATTTATGGACGAGGATTTTTCAACATTTCGACACTTTTTTGTCGGATTTTTCGTGGTAGAAGAGGAATACTATTGAAATAAATGGATTCGCGAGATTCGAGTTTCTGTTTGAATCGTTTTTCTTGTCCATTTTGGGATCTTTTTTGAATTCACAGGTTATATTATAAGAATTAGACACAATTAAAAATAGCTGCGAAATTTTTCCTCATCAATCTTTTTTGACCAAAAAGTGTTTCCAAATTCTTCAATTCAAAAGTGTTTTCCTTGAAACAGAAACAAACCCACCCCCTCCCAAAAAAGATAATCAAGTTACGAGAAAAAAATAATTTTCATTTGAAATACCTATCTTTGATTTCTACATTATTTTTTCGCAATGCTGTCCAAGAATAATTTTAAATTTATAATTTTTATAAAAGAACAATTATTCACATGAGCTGATTTCATAATTTTTTCATTGATTTTGAAATTTGATGATTTTCATAACCATTCTTCTCCAAATTCGTAAAATTACATCTTTTTATGATCTTTTGGAAAAAACAAATTTTAAAATTTTGAACATTTTCAGTTTGAGCATTTCCTGTTAAGATGGTGAAATCGGCCCTTGAACCGATCGAGACAAAAATCTCCCAAAATGTTGGTATTGATGTAAAACCACCCCAAAAAAATTTTCAACCCCCTACCCCCACCCCCAACCGAATTATGGTATCATTAATGCTCGAAATTCAATAATTTCTATCTCCGGAAGGGGTGGTTCAAAAATTTTGAAATTTTCACAGATTATAGACATTATGTAGTAGTATATATGTGGCATTCTACAAGAAAAGGTACAACATTGCCGCAAAGTTGATTTCGAGAAAAACGCAAAAATGTGAATTTGGGTAAAAAATATCGATTTTTCGTTTTTGATGGATTTTGGTACTTTCATCCTTCTACTTTCATATGAGATACCCCACAACACGTGAAACAACTTTACAGTAGTGTAAAATGACCGTTGAAGTGGTGAAGTGAGTTGAATAAAGTGTAAATTTTTTCATATTTGTGTTCACTTAGTCATTTTTATCGCTGTTTTGGCAACACTGGTTGCCTCGTAGGGTTCTGAAACCCACTTTTTCGGATTCTAGATAAAATTTCCTACCAGTTTAGAAAAAATTAACATTTTTCGACCATAAATACGGTTTTTCACGAAAAAAATCGTTCAAAAACTTTAAATGCATTTTTCTCGAAACTATGTTTTTTCAACTTCAATTTTCAAAACGTCATAACTCCGCGAATTTTTCACGAAAAAGGCTCGCTAATAGCTCATTCGAAAGGTAATTTTATCTAGTTTCAGAATATGGCAATAACTCAATTTTGACATTTGCGGCAATGTTGTACCTTTTCCTGTGGAATGCCACATATGAAATTTTTTTCAAAAAAATTTTCCTAAACTTTCCAAGGTTTTCCGCGGTTTAAAAATTTTAAAAATTCGTCAAAAAAGGGGGGAAGGGGAGCCCCGAAATTTTTTTCTCTCTAAAATTTTGTGACATCCTTGGGTACAACATATATTTTTTGGAGACCTAAACGGGGCAATGGAAAATGTTCATTTGAGTGTCTTTCGACATAATCTGCCCAAAATTGTTATTTTGTTGGAAATATCCTTAAAACTCCTTATAGAAAGGTGGAAAAACATCGAAAAAATGTGTTTTTTTATGGATTTCATTTTTTTAATCCATGTTGCACTCATTTTTAGGTCTCCAAAAAAATATATGTTGTACCCAAGGGTGTCACAAAATTTTAGAGAGAAAAAAATTTCGGGGCTCCCCTTCCCCCCTTTTTGACGAATTTTTGAAATTTTTAAACCGTGGAAAACCTTGGAAAGTTTAGGAAAATTTTTTTGAAAAAAAATTTCATATATACTACTACATAATGTCTACAATCTGTGAAAATTTCAAAATTTTTGAACCACCCCTTCCGGAGATAGAAATTATTGAATTTCGAGCATTAATGGCCCCATAATTCGGTTGGTGGTGGGGGTTGAAATTTTTGGGGGTAGTTTTACATCAATACCAACATTTTGGGAGATTTTTGTGTTGATCGGTTCAAGGGCCGATTTCACCATCTTAACAGGAAATGCTCTTTGAAAAAAAACTTTTTTTTCATAAACTACCATCTTACATAAATTTGAAGTAAACGTGAAAGCCTCTTGCGAACACCAAAACCATATAAATACTTACAAATAATTTTTGAAATTTTGCTTTTTTTGAAAATTTCATGCCAAAAATGGTCCCTTGTGGACATTCTTATCACAAAAATTTCAAAGATGGCAATATTTCCACTAATCCTCTTTTTTTAGAGCGAGCATGGAAAAAACACTTTTTCATTTTTTCACATTACGTTTACTAAAAAATTAGAATAAATATTTTCGAGATTATTTTCATCAAAATGCATTTTGAAAATATTTTCCCCAATTTTATGGGATTTTAGACGTATTTTGATTTTGGGGAATCGATTTCGAGCTGATTTCGTGATTTTTTTGAAAGCTTAAAATTTTCAGTGATTTAGAACGGAAAGTACTGAGTAAGGGATAAGCGTGGTATTTTTATTAGGCCATTTTCGTAGGGTGTCTAGTCTATTGGATTGGTCTTTCACATTTTCAAGACGTTTTCATGACTTCTTCCACGTATGTCTGTCGAAAAAATTATTGAAACTTCTTCAAATTTTTTATTTAAATTCGCGACTTATGACCAGTAGAAATCCTATTTCATTAAACACAACTTTCAGATTACCGACATTTCATTTTTTTTGGGGGGGCGTGAGAAAAACCCATCTAATATCTAGTTACCCACCCGCACTCAGGTGATCTTCATTCCTCCCCCCTCTTTCTCCTTTCTAGGTAATTTTCTTGAAACGCAATTTACCATCGAATCCATCGCATAAAACCGCCTCCATTTGAGAACCCCTCCTCCGAAAACCTTGTTCCATTCACGTATTATTCCGTCAGGTATCCTAATCCTTCTCAGTTTACACCTCATCTGCAAAAACATCGCTTCCGCAATATCATCGAAACCTGCATACCGTGAAAGCTACCATATGCGACTTCCCCTGCACCATTCACCCCATTGATAAGCTAGTTCACTTCATTTCGCTTCGCTAAAAATACACATCACGGGCGGCATATCGGTCCTTCTTTTATACTGTATAGGTACTTTAAAACCGTTTCAATTCGGCGGGTAAATGAATGGAAGATACAGCCGAACGCGAATAATACTCGGCCCATTTTCATTCACAGTTGCGGGCATATCCTGCGTGAAATAGAGTTGTATAATATGAAAACTACAAAGAGGCGCGGGATTCCCTGGTGGCTTGTACGTCAAATACGAGCAAAAGTGTCAATCAAAAATCATGATATTCTCTTAAGCTTATTACTTTTATTTTTTCACCGACGAAATGAATTGCCTTTCTGAGATAGAGGTTGGGATGATCGTATATCGATAGATTATCGAATCCATTAGATGGTTTCAACGAAGGACAGAGTGTCCACAATATTCCGGAAATGATTTTCCCTGACTTTTCCAGGGTTTCCAGATCAATTTTTCCAAGTTTTTCAGATTTTTTACACAAATGATATTCGTAAAGCATGCGGAGGGGAGGGGGAAGGGGTTTTTCGCGTGATGTACTTACAACCTGAAATTATGCAGAAAAATGTTTTGAAATGGATGGTGCCTAACGAATTTTTCTTTCAAAAATCACTACTTTTTACGAAATTTTTAGATGCTCCTTTTTCCGGTCACTAAAACAACCTAAAATCACTTCTAAAAAGTTATGACCCATTACTCCCCCCTCCATTCTCCCCCCTTTGTACAAAAACTTGAAAATTTGAATTTATTACAGAAATAATTTCAAAAAAAAAAAGGAAAAATTCTATTTGAAAGCAAAATTATGGAGTTTTAAAAAATGAAACAAATTATGTCAAAATGTCTACCAAATAATGGAAATAAAAATTCGGGTTTTCCGGGCTGAAAATTTAAAAATTTATTCAAAATTCATAGCTACCCCTCTCCTCACAAAAACAGGTACTTAAAATTTAAAAAATTCCACGCAAGCTCCTGCAATCATTTCTGCTTGCCCCAGAAAATAAAAAATTGATGACGGAGTAAAATATCAATCAGTTTATTAAGATAGATCAATGGGTTATTGAGCCTGAGCAAAGTAAGGGCAAAAAGTTTTGCGAGAAAAGAGCTTCAAAAATTGAAAATTCATCATTCCCTCATTGAGGATTTCTCTTCCATTCACTCTCCTTTTTTTTCAACATCGTGTTTAAGGACATCATGGAATTCCTTTCTCATCATAGCTTGTTAAAAAGTACGTCTCCAAAAAAATTAGACATCAGATGAATTCTGTAGAAATAAAAAAAAGTAATTTTTTTTTGAAAAATTCGTAGTTATGAACAAAGACCTGCTTTCAAATATCAGGCTCAAGTGTGGAGAAAATCCCAGGCGTGGGCAACCCCCTCCTCTAAAAATTGGGTTTGCCTCCCTACCGCCTCCAGAAAGCCCTCAATAAAAAAAACAAGTGTAAGAAATTCCCGGAATCGATTTCTACAATCCAAAAAACATAGATTTCGATACACCACATGCCCTACTACGCGAATCTAATGACTCTCTCCCGTGCCTCACCCCCTAAATTTTGAATTTTTTTGAAATTTTGAATATAAGAAGTCATTGCTTTCATCGAACATCCCTTAGAACCAATTGAAATTTTTTTTCAATCCAATTAATGGCTTTTTTTGCGAATTTAACTCAAAAATCGTAAATTTTTCAAATTTTCCCCCTCTTTTACTCAGTTTTTCGGAGCTTAGGTAGCACTTGAAGACTTTGAAGAGGTCGGCAGAACTATATTCGGATTCAAAGCGAAAAATTATATACTTTGGCATCAATTAGAACCATCAGTTTTTTTGGGGGTAAAAGTTCATGAAAAAATTGTGAACTTTTGAGCTTGTTTTTCAATATGTTGGTTCCCCCCCCCCCCCCAAATCCGAAATCAATTTTTCTCTAGTTTACAGAAAGAGTACTTATACCATCATAGTGCCTACCTAAAACTAATGAAATAATGAATTTGTAGGATACAAACTTCCAAAATTGAATTTTTATCCCCCATTTTGGAGTTTTTTTAAAAAACATGACAGCACTTTCGAATGTAGAATTTAACGAGGAACGCTTTTAGTTCTTACCAATTTTTACGTAGAATGCATTTTTAACCAATAATAAGTATATTTTCAGGCGAAAATTGAAAAAATGTAAGAAGGGGCCAACTTTGAGCACCCCTAACTGAGGTCAGGTTGGGATAGTTTCAAAAAGTGAAACATCCATTTAATAGGAAATTTGACGTAGAATTTTTTTGATTGGGGGCTTACCTCAGGCGATAGGGAGGAAACCCCACTTTTGGGGGTTGTCCACTCCTGGGGTTTCCTCCACACTTGGAATGAGGAATTTTTTGTATGTTTTTACTGACATCATTATACACGTATGAACCAAAATTCAGCTTTTTGAGAATTTTGTCCAGGTTGGAGATTATCTGTACTATTTTTTGTCAATCACAGCAACAAAAAATGATGAAAAAAAAATCAGTCAAAAAATGTAAAAATTTGGCCCGAGTGGAGGAAGGGTGAAATTTTTTGAAAAATTTATAATAAAATATTCAAAAATCCAGGAGAAATTCCAAAATTCCCTCACATTTCCCCCTGACTTTTGTAGATTTTCAAAATTCCCCAACTTTTGCATGTTTTCCAGAAAGTGAACTCCCTGAAGGAGCTCGAAACGCTGATACTGAAATTCTAGCCTACATACCTTCGAGTCTTCTACCGGGTTACACGTCGACACGGGTGGCTCTTGCGGTCTCTCGTGACAACAAGCGAACGATTCGCCTCGCGTGTAATAAATCCATAAATATAACTCACCTGTAACAGAAACAAATATAATTTACAGTATTTTACTTTTTTTATTCGGAAAGGGTTTGTGAAAAAAAAAACTACATATAAGGAAAAAAGCCTCCTAAAAAAAATCAACCGCGAATAAAAAAAGCAGCCAATTACTTTAACATGTAATTTCCTGCCGCAATATAAGCATGATTAAACTAAACCCCGAACACAAAAACCAGAGTAAAAAGAAAACCCCGGTTAGCGAGCTAATTAGACTATTATGAGTCGTGACGTTATAAAAAACTATACCATATGCCTACAGTATGTACACATTTAGTCGTTGACTACATGTACTTTAGTTATAATACCTGCAACGAGATCTCAGGTACTTGGATAAATTTGCGTGAGGGACCCCCTACGTCTCCGGTGTGCGCCGGATCTACACCAATTGGCGATTTGTTTCGCTAGCGAAGCCGGTTCAACCTCTTTACAATAACCTCATCGAGCTTACTATAAAACCGGTCTCCTCTTCAAGACATGATATCAATTAAACGACAACGACATACTCTAAAGAATCCATTTGTGTATCGCCATCGCACATCGCATCGCCTTCTTCTCCTGTCTCACGCGTATAATACCAGCTATGTACGACGCACAGTGGTCCACGCCTATAATTTAGCTGGACAAAAATCAAATTCAATGCTTTGATTGTTTTTAAGACTTCAATGTACGTTTTTTGGGTCGCTGAATACGAATTTCACCTCGATTTTCACATCTGACCCCCCGAGGGGGTACTAAGGGGGGGTTGAAATCCAAAATTTGAGATTTTTATTGAAATTAGAGTGTGACATATCAAAATATATGTTTTTTGGGTCGCTGAACACAAATTTTACCTCGATTTCCACATCTGACCCCCCGAGGGGGTACTAAGGGGGGTTGAAATCCAAAATTTGAGATTTTTTTTGAAATTAGAGTGTGACATATCAAAATATATGTTTTTTGGGTCGTTGAACACGAATTTCGCCTCGATTTTCAGATCTGACCCTCCGAGGGGGTACTAAGGGGGGTTGAAATCCAAAATTTGAGATTTTTTTCAAAATTAGAGTGTGACATATCAAAATATATGTTTTTTGGGTCGTTGAACACGAATTTCGCCTCGATTTTCAGATCTGACCCTCCGAGGGGGTACTAAGGGGGGTTGAAATCCAAAATTTGAGATTTTTTTCAAAATTAGAGTGTGACATATCAAAATATATGTTTTTTGGGCCACTGAACACAAATTTCACCTCAATTTCCACATTTGACCCCTCCACATCGCCCATTTTATGCCCAAAATTTATATTTGACCTACTCAAGATTTCAAAACCTTCACATCATTGTTCAAATTAAAAAAGGCTCGAGTTTTAAAAAAGCAACAAACAGTAATATTGATTATTACAAACATGAAAAAGAGGTGTTTACAACTAAAAAACAAAAAATAAAAAAAAGAGTAGATTTAGAAAAAATCATCAGCTTCGTCATCTTCGGATTCCATGATTTTTTCTAAATTTACTGTGGAAATTGAGGTGAAATTTGTGTTCAGTGGCCCAAAAAACATATATTTTGATATGTCACACTCTAATTTTGAAAAAAATCTCAAATTTTGGATTTCAACCCCCCTTAGTACCCCCTCGGAGGGTCAGATCTGAAAATCGAGGCGAAATTCGTGTTCAGCGACCCAAAAAACATATATTTTGATATGTCACACTCTAATTTCAAAAAAAGTCTCAAATTTTGGATTTCAACCCCCCTTAGTACCCCCTCGGGGGGTCAGATGTGAAAATCGAGGTGAAATTTGTGTTCAGCGACACAAAAAACATATATTTTGATATGTCACACTCTAATTTCAATAAAAATCTCAAATTTTGGATTTCAACCCCCCCTTAGTACCCCCTCGGGGGGTCAGATGTGAAAATCGAGGTGAAATTTGTGTTCAGCGGCCCAAAAAACATATATTTTGATATGTCACACTCTAATTTTGAAAAAAATCTCAAATTTTGGATTTCAACCCCCCTTAATACCCCCTCGGGGGGTCAGATGTGAAAATTGAGGTGAAATTCGTATTCAGCGGCCCAAAAAACATACATTGAAGTCTTAAAAACAATCAAAGCATTGAATTTGATTTTTGTCCAGCTAAATTATAGGCGTGGACCACTGTGATCATGTACAATAACAAAAATTTCTTTTCAATACCATTTTCATGGTTGCGAACGGTTGCAGCTAAATTTTTAATATGTTGTAGACGAGACCTTGTACTACACGTTGAATAAAATTTTGGACCTCTGAAAACCTCTTTTTTCCTTTTTGAGTCCAACATATAAAGTGTATTGTGCTTACCTAATGAATAATACTGTTCTGATCCTTTATTTCGTAAAAAAATCGATGACTGAGCAATAACACATTATATACACACATTTAGGTAACTAGTTTAAACACCCATTATTTTTTTTTAAATAGGTCTAAGTAGATAAAAAAGTATACTCTACACAGTGGCGATGTCATTATATTCTACCTACTGAGATAAAATCTTAGCTTTGTGCTGCCATAGTGACTGAACAATGTGTTTTTTCTATGAAAAAACACTTGATATGAGGTCTGTAGATAGTTTGAGATAAGATAACGTCATTGTTGAAATTATTTTCGAACTTCGAATTTTTGATTTTTGTCCAGCTAAATTATAGGCGTGGACCACTGTGCGACGTCTTAGATAAATATACCCGGAGTACAATAACTCGCGTATGTACGAGTGCTAGCTGTTTATTAAACGACTATAGGACTACGACCGACGACCGTAGCACCCGAAAAATTACACGCTTATGCGTCGTATTTTCTTCTTTCTTTGCTCTTTCTCTTGCTCGTGTGAGGATAGACATAATAGCGTCACAAGGCCGTGAAGTTATTCCTCTTTTGTGCACGAGTTGCTCGAACGAAATGGAAAAATACACCTAAGTCGGCTTCAATTAGACCCACAACAGTTCCAACACGAGCTTCCAAAATCTTCGTGTGACAAAGATGATGGAAAAAAAAGAGTTACAATGTACGAAGAGCTATAACCGAGTCTTCGTAATCATCATATTTCTCAGGAGGGATATGAAAACACGACTGTAAACAGATTGTCGAGCTTGAAACGAAACACGTCTACTTTTTTTGGAGTGAAAAAGGCGCGAGTTTATCGCGTGCGGTTAAATAAGATTTAGATTTTTATTTGTGCGAAAGCTGAACCAGCGAGGGATTCTTATTTTATCAAAAGAGCCAAAGAAATGGACAATTTTTTTGTTGAAAAAGTGAGCAAATTTTTATAAAGGACGAAAAATGAATTTTCTTCGAGATTTATTCGTAATCTGGAAAAAATCCTGCATTCGACACGATTCCATTTCATAAATTGAAAGAATTTTGCAATTTAGAGCTTTCATATCCCATTTATAAGACAAAATTCAAGTACATAGGTGATTTTTTGAAGCCATTTGCCACAAGTACCATGAAAAAATTGAAATTTTTTTTAATAATGCTAAGAATATATGAGATTGAAGACCTCTCATGAATTTGTAATAAAAAAAAAAGAGAGAAAATTCTACTCAAGGGTAAACCGAACGGGAGAAAGACAGAAGAGGCAGCTTCTCCCATCCTACTCCAAATAACAAAATTGTAAAATTAGGTAGGTAAGTACCTATAATTGGAAAAAGTAATCTTGAAAAGAAAATTTTCCAAACGTTGTAATTTTATTCAGAAAATTTTGATTTTGAGTTGAAATTAAATTTTATTCAAAAATTTCAGAGTTCTTGCCCCCTTCCCCCTCAGTAAGCAAACTTCGGCACATCCCTGGTTCGACTTCATTTTTTGAAATTCATTGTTAAACACACAAAGTAACACATGACTAGAAAAAAATTTTCATAAATTGGACTCGACATAGATTTCATCATTTCAAAAACAAAGGGTGCATTGACCTCTTACTTTTCAAATTCAGAACCATCAGGATTCGAACGAACAGGAGGAGGGGAAGGGGCAGGGGCTAAGTAGCTCGATTCTCACAAATTATAATTATTGTACGTATTTTTAGTAGGAAAAATTGCATTCGAATCGAAAAATTGCAGCAACAACCAGTTTTTCAAATCTGAATTTTGCAGTTTGAGTCAGAAAAAAAATCCGTTTGATTGCGTTTTAGTCAAAAAATTCGCAATGTGAACTATTTTTTTCAGAAAAATCGAATTTTGCATTTTGAATTAGGAAAAAAAATTATAAAAATCTAAAATTTTCATTTCCCTGTTTCCCTCCCCCTTCTCCAAATATTGCCAAACTTTGGTTCTCCAAAAAAAAAAAAAAAAAAATACAATGAACATATGAAGTTGGAGCAAAAAAAAATCAGGTATCTTTTTTTTGGAACTTGCACGACTCATCATTAGCTTCAAAACACATCCTTGATCATCACGTTTTGCCTAAACCAAACTTTGAAGGGGCAACACAATTTTATGAATAACACCACAAAAAATTGAACATTAAATTTACGTTTTTTGAAGCCAACAAAATTCCACAACGTATTTTTTTACAAACGAAAGGTCATTGACCTTATAATTTAGCTACAAAAAAGATCATCGTATATTTTTTGAAATTCAAGTTAAAAATTAAAGCTCACTTCAATTTATTGAGTCCGGATAAAAATCCAACTGAAATTTTTCATAATTTAAGCACACCAAAAAATAATAAAATATCTTCAGTTGCCAGGAGTAAAAAAAAACATTAATTTTTATAGGCAACAGTTCAAAAAAATTGAAAGGTCAATGACTTTGTAACATACTTATTTTAATAAACAACTTCAAAAATAGATATAAAACAAATTGGCCCATTATTGATTAATTTCTTAATTCTTACCATCATATGAAAAAGATAATGACCAATTTTTGCCATCATTCGATATTCAAGACGCCATCAAGGTTCAAAATTTCAAACTCACTTCAATCACTCAATTTTTAATATAGACAAAAACCACTTCCAATTTACTTTAATGCTGAACATGCACAACAATTATTACCACATCTCCAGTAACCAAGAATGAACATCATCCAATTTCTCGCAAGAGTTCAAAATAAAGAGGTCATTGACCTCAAAATGCTAAATTTAATGAAAATCTACTAAAAAAAATTCAAGATCGGGTCATTTAATTTCATCATTCTCATCATCGAACATGAAAAATTCTATCACTTTTTGCCTCCATTTAAAATTTAAGGCACAAGAAAGATTCAAGATTTCAAATGTTTTCAATTTTGGCTTCAAATTAAAAAATTTTTATCGCTGGTGCAATGAAATAGGTAACAATGAAAAATTGTCAGCTTTTTTAAATCAAATTAAAATTTCATAAATTCAAAGGTCAATGACCTGAAAACCAAAAATAAAAATTTCCAAAAACTAAAAATGCATTTTAATTTTCGTTCGAAGCCAAAATCGAAAATTATTTGAAATCAAAAATTTTCTCAAGACTTCAGATCTCACGTTAGTCTCAAAAAATAAATGTAAATCTTTTATACATTTTTTTTTGCAAATCACATTCGACTCCAACACAGAGTTCATTGACCTCGCAAAAAAAAACGTACAATTGAATAAAAATTAAAGTTAGGCACATAAGAAAGACTGAAAAAATTTTATTCTGAAAATTTAAGTAGAAATTTTTCCTACAGATATTAATTTCAAAAGCTTTTCTTGGGATTCGAAATCTTACTCAATTTTTGGTGATGTGATTTTTTTCTTACAAGAATTGATGAATAAGTAGGGAGGGGTGGGGAGGGGAGAGGAAAAGAAGAGGTTTCAGCACTGAATCAGCATAGTTTCATTAAATAATAAAATCTAAACTTTCATAAAAATACAAAACGTACAACCTCGCCCAAGGAAGAAAAAAAAACACCGAGACATTTATCACATCAAAAAGAAAAATCAACTTTCAACACCGCATTACCCGCACTGCTCAAATTCTCCATTCAAACTACATTTTGGGTAACTTCGCCGCAAATTACCACCTCGTCCAGGACCCAAAATACCTTTAAATTCGACCACCATTAACCTTCTGCACTTCACCTTACCACTCGTTCTGCGAGCGAATATTGCACCACCGATCTACGCCAACGCTTTGAACCTGCACCACCGCACCGCCGCCCTCGAAACACCAAACTGTTAATTCAGGTGCGGTTTTAAATGCACTGCAGCTCACCTCGATGACCACAAAATTGTGTACGTACTCAGCAGTCTGCACGCATAGTACAAATAGAGACTGCACAGACACTACCATAGTCGAATCGAATCGACACACCTAGAGTTATGCAGCAGCACACAATCGCCACCGCCGCAGTATTCTCTCAACTAGTTAATATGCACCGCGTGCTGCATTCTGGTCTACCTACGATTATAGGTACTTTTACGCACCACTATACCCATAAATTTATCCCGTTCGCGTTTAACCGACTACGACTGTACGACGACGACGAGATCATAATACGTGGGTGTTTTCCACGTTCATCGCCGCACGAGCATTTAATTTAGGAAAAGCGCCGCTCATCTGGCCCATACAAAGCCTCATCCCCTTCTCGCACCCGATTCGATAAATAATCGCTTTTTGGCGCCCTCGCCTTCGTTCCCAGCTCCGGCAACTCGTCCATCTTCTAATCCAATCATACATACGAGGCTCGATTAAAGCCAAATGAAAACCCACATAGAATAACCCATCCAGCCGACATGACACATCAATGATGTATGTTAGCCATCAATACACAGTATAACTTATCAATCATATACAATACGTCGTCGTTCATTGTGTCACCCCTTTCTTTGGCTTTTTTTAAACGTATTCCTTCGCCAGCTCGGCCCAATCCGGTCTTTTCTTCGAGCTTGTATAATAACAAGGCGCGATAAAAGAATAACTTTCGTATCTACGCGGTCAGGGACTTCGCTGCTGATACGACGAGCTGCGGTCATGATGAAAATTCCATCAAAATTCTATTTACTTAATCTTCTCGAGCTTTAGTAGCTCGCTACGTCTTATACCCGAGCGTATCTTTTCGCCAACTCACCCTTTCCCAAAAAAAAGGCAGGGGAAAAATGCGAGCGGTGTAACAAATAACCATGACGTCGTATCGAAAACGCTTTTGCGCCTCTTCGCCTTTTTCCTTGGTTTTGTGATGTTTAAAAGAATAAACGAATTCTTCTAAACCGATAATAACTTTTCTATATTGTAATTTCACGCTGTACGAGTTAATCTTTCATTTTGGCATTTTTGTTTTGTTGCCTAGCTCATCCCGAACGCAAGAGGCTTTTCTCCCGAGCCCCTTTTTTTTCCGCAGCAACGATCCTGTCTGCTGCGTGAAAGAGTTGTTGTCTCGCTATTAAAACGCGATAAATTCCTCCATCTCTGTTCATCGCTCCGGCTAAAGCTTCCAATTCGGCGCGATGAAAAGCTTTCGCCCTTCTCAAACATGTATGTACATTCGCTCGTATTAATTTTGACGATGCGACGATGACGAGAAGACGTTGCAATCCGGGCGGGGTGCGGTGCGCTAAATTAAATTCGTACGTAATACTTTTCAACGCACTATGGTCTCGGATGAGGGATGGAGTCGGGGTTATAATCTTTTTAACACGGCTAAAACCTTTATCTCGCGAGATGTACGTGGTATCGCGCGCCAGCTCGAAAGCTCCAAGGTGCACGTGCCAGCGCCAGCGCGCGATAATGATTGATAATGACGCTAAAAAGATTACTCATCTTCTTCCCAAGTCAGCGTAATAATTCTTCGAAAGCGCGAACCGACTTTTCGTTTTCGCAACGTTCTTTACGCTAAGTTTACTATTTCGCCGAAAAGCAGCGGCAGGAGGGGTGAAAAAAACAGTTATACGAGACGTGTCAGCAGCGAACCTTATCGTCGAGTTTTTTTTGGATAAGAAAAAGGTGTTCATTTGTTCGTTATTTTCTTCTATCGTCTGGATATTCGCGTCTTTTGTTTTTCAGGTACCGATGTCATTTTTATAAATGTCAATTATACGAATACCTTTTAAATGAGAAATGTTTGGGATAAATATTGATCGAAGTGCATGATTGATGAGATATGGCCAATTATTTTCTCACCGAGATGTACTAAATTATGGTATATTAAAAAAAGAACCTAATGTTGTTTGACTTTTTTGTACCGAAATAAGGTTCAAAGAAGATGAAAACTGAATGAAATGCAAAAAGTACTCAAAATTCAAGTAGCTGAAGAATGCACCGTTGAAATTGCTGAGATTTTGAAAAATTTGTTCATTCATTTTCAAATGGAAAAACCAAAGTTTATTTACGAGGGGGGCGGAATTTTTCACTCAAAGTACAATTTTCCCTCCAATTTTCTTGGCTCAAAAAGAAATTTTCTCAAAATACAATTCTGCCATGATTGGGAGGGGCAGTAGTTAATACATACTCTTTCTAACCCTTTTCGGTAAGGCCCTGCGTTCTCAAACTCATAAAAAATCAAACATTGTAAAAATTGAATGTAAATTGCTTGTAATTGCTTTAAAAATAATCAAATCTAGTATGAAGTTGCTGAAACATTATGAAAATTTTCTGATAACGTACGAAATTATTACCCTCAAGTTGTAAAAAAACGCTAAAAATTTTGTTAAATTCGTTTCAAAATTCATTAAGAACCCACAAAAATGTTGAAAAAAGTATAAATTGCTTAAAATTTTGTAAAAATCATTTAAAATACTACAAAATTAACTGACAATTAAGAAAATTGTCTAAATCTAAAATTCATTCAACTGCTGTCAAAAATATGATATAAGGATCTAATACAGTAAAATTGATTGAAAATACATTTAAAATATCACAAAAATGGTTTCGAACGAAATATTTTAAAAAAATTATAAAATTACTTAAAAGTTTATCAAAATACGTGTACTTACATACATTTTTATAATGAAAGTCGTTACAAAAAAATTCTGCTCTGAATTGTTGAAATTAGAATACTATAAAAATATTGATGAAAATGATCATCATAAGAGTTCAAATTTTGATAAAATAGTTCAAATTTCGTTAAATTTTGAAAAAAAATACAGCCAAAACAAATGAGTGTAGATAAAGTTACCTAAAATGCATTGAAATTATGTACCATAAAAATCATCGAAAATGGTTAGAATTGACCTTACTTATTATTGAAGTACATGTGTAAAAATTCTCGTTTATTGATAGATTAAGAAAATAACAAACTATCTTGTACAATTGTAAGGAATTACGGGTAATTTTGAGTAATTACGAGTAATTCTGAGTAATTACGGGTAATTTCGAGTAATTACGGGTAATTTCGAGTAATTACGGGTAATTTCGAGTAATTACGGGTAATTTCGAGTAATTACGGGTAATTTCGAGTAATTACGGGTAATTTCGAGTAATTACTGGTAATTTCGAGTAATTACGGGTAATTTCGAGTAATTACGGGTAATTTTAAGTAATTTTGAGTAATAATCAGTAATCTTAATTACCAGTAATTTTAGGTGATTACCAGTACTTTTGAGTAATTACCAGTAATTTTGAGTAAATGCCACAAATTTTGAGTAAATACCAGAAATTTTGAGTAATTACCAATAATTTTGAGTAATTACCAGTAATTTTGTGTAATTACCAGTAATTTTGTGTAAATACCAGAAATCTTGAATAAATACCAGTAATTTTGAGTGACTACCAGTAATTTTGAGTAAATACCAGTAATTTTGAGTAAATACCAGAAATTTTGAGTAGGTAAATATTTTCAGTAAATACCAAAAATTTTGAGTGAACACCAAAAATTTTGAGTAATTACCAGTAATTTTGAGTAAATACCAGTAATTGAGAGTAATTACCAAATATTGTGAGTAATTCCCAGTAAATTCAGGTAATTATCGGTAAGTTCTGATAGTTACCGGCAAGTTAGAGTAATTACACGTAATTTTTGGTAATTAAATGTAATTTTTGGTAATTACGCGTAATCGTTGGTAAATATGCGTAATTTTTGGTAACCACTCGTAATTCTTAGTAATTCTACGTAATTTTAGGCAATTACAGTTTTTAAAAGCAATTTACGACGATCTCAAGCTACATATTATGATAAATCGAGCGTAAAAATTACACTTTCATCCCTCACTAATGATTTTTTCCTATCCAAATATTAATACAACCCCAAACTCTCACCCTTATCCTAGACATCCGTCATTCCTCCGGCAAAAAACCACTTTCCCTGTTTACTTTGAACCATCGCTCGTCTCATCGACACCTTCCCACCCACATTCCGTGGTCCACCAAAAAACCACCGTTCACCCTCGAACGCCACACCAAAGGCGTTTTCTTCCAACGACGCAACCAACGTGATAATAAAGAAACGAAATTGTTATATACCGATGATAACAATGTTTATAGAAGCGCGTAAGCGTATCTCGGCACACACCGTACACTCGTCGACGTCGTACACGGTGCGAAGACTTTCGATACAGTACGGACGCGCTCGGCAAGGGAAGAAATGATAGATTACCTCCGTTCAGGTGACAAAATAAACAAATCCCTTCGGGATACCTTCATAAAACTGTTGACGGGGTAAACTGCGCGCACAATGCTTGAAGAATAACGAGACAGATAATATGAAGGAAGAAGTTAGTTTAAATAAGGGAAACAATGATAAAAAGTAATAAAGGGAAGGGAATGATAAGGAAACAGGCCGCGTCGTGACGCCGCTGGCCTCGACTAACGTTCTACTAATATTTACCAACCTTCTACCACAATTTACATAAATTTTGAATTTGATATCTCTTCGGTCTTATTTCAAACCGACGAACCCTTCTTGGCTGCGGAAAAAGAAAGAAAACTGCCCTCAAGAATAATGGGTATTTTTTTCCACCTAAGGTTTGCTCTCTCTCGTCCTACTTTCCCTTGTCGTATACGAAAATCTGTTACTTTTTTATATTTTAAGATGAGGAAAAAAAGGAGGATAAAAAATTGGTGTTTTGTGTATAGCTTTCACTGCGTCGAGCTGTTTCGTCGCCGAGTACTCGGAGGAAATTATTTGTACGCGGGGTGTCCTCGATTTTCCCTGAATTTTTCAGGATTTCCAGATCAATTTTTCGAATATTTCCAGATTTTTTAAGTAAGACATTCGTAACCCCTCACCACAAAAATTTGAAAATTTGAATTTATTACGTACAGAAAAAATTTTAAATGGAGGAAAAACCAAGTATTCCAACACAAAATTAAGTTTTGAAAAATAAAACAAATTATGTTCTACCAAATTAAGTGAATGAAAATTCAAAAATTTCTTCACATTTTATTCCCCCCCCCCCCACAAATGAAAACCGCATGCCTCAAATTATTAAATTCGCGCAATCCCCTGCAATTTTTAGTTTGTACCAACAAATGAAAAAGTGAAAGGGGAGGTAAAATATAAATTATTTTATGGAAATATATAAAAGTGTTGAGCCCGAGCGAAGCGAGGGCGAAAATTTTTGCTACAAAAGATCTTCAAAAAATGAAAATTTACCGCTTTTCCCTCATTCATGTTTTCCAAAACATGGCCAATGATTTAGAATTCTATTCCATTCCCTCCCCTTTTTTTTCAACGTCGTGGTCAAGGGTATCATGGAATTTCTTTCTCAACATAGCTCATTAAAAAGTAAGTTTCCAAAAAACTTAAGATTTTAAATAAATTCTGTAGTAGTCCAAGAGCCGAACCTACCAAAAATGAGCCGAAACAATTGAAATCTGGAACCTGACCCAAAAGTTGGCGTATGACCCCATATTTTTAAAATCACCAGTCTGCCGATCCGCAGGTGCTGCTTTCAAGCACAGCGAAAGCTCAAAAGTTCACAATTTTCATGAACTTTCGGCCGGAAACATCGATGGTCGAAATTGGTGTCAAATTACAGGATTTTTTGCGCTGAATCCGAATATGTAAGTCTGCCGGTCCCTAAGTGCTGCCTAAGCCCTGGAAGACTGGGTAAAAGGGGGAGAAAAGTCGAAAAATTCACAGATTCTTGGTAGTCGTAAAATTAAGTTGAAAGAGGTTTATAAATGGTTCTAAGCGATATTCAAGAATGGGGATGGCTTTTTAACTTCAAAATTTCACAAAATTTTCACATTCAGGGGGTGGGGCGTAGGGGAGCATCACCAAACTCAGAATATGGACATGTGATACATCAAAATATATGTTTTTTAGGTTGTAGAACTCGATTATTACAATATTTTTTCCATTGTGGGTGAGGGGGTGGTACCGCTCATGAAGTATAGACAAATTCATAAATTTTCATTCAAGTATGTAATTAAACACGTTCATTATAATGTGAAATTGAATTTTCACCTATATTTGGTGGCTACTTGTGCATTTGAAGGTATCTCTCAGGGTCTTGCAAGGTGAGTTGGCTGGTGAGTTTGTTGTTAGTAGCTCTGACCGCCTTCTTCCTCTCGTTGTTTTCCCTTGTATTTTCCCCTGTTCAGCTAGCATTAAGATACCATTCTCTCGAATTTTGTGCGCTATATATTTCATCTTCCTTTTCTTGATATCTTCTAATAGCACTTTCCATTCTTCTCCTATTCTTACTAAGGGCCGCTTGTACAAACACAAGTTAACTTTTGGATCGTAGTCAACCACCACTAGAGGTTAACCATTTGAAGTTAACTTTGGAAGATTTTGGAGTTAAATACCGGTTTTTAATGTTAACTAAGATCAATTTTAACATCGAGATCTTCCAAAGTTAACTTCAAATGGTTAACCTCTAGTGATTAACTACGATCCAAAAGTTAACTCATGTTTGTACAAGCGGCCCTAAAACTACTTGGTTGGTTACGTAGTCTTTCCATGAGATTTTTAGTAGTCTTTGATAACACCACATTTCAAAGGCGGAAATCTTCTTTTCACATTCCACACTCATAGTCCAGGTTTCACAAGAAGATTTCCATGCACTTTCTTGAGGTTGTTGAACACACTTTTGGTATGCCAATTTGTGTTTTAATCACCTTCTAATCTTTCCCATCGTTGTTTATCAGCACTCCTAAATACCAGAATTTATTTACGTTCTCTATTTCTTGCGTTCCGATCTTAATATGTACCTCTCTATCGTCGTTTTTTGTAAACTTCATGACTTCAGTCTTGCCTGCATTGATTTTCATTCTGTACAAGATTCCATATTTCAATCCAGAGAAAATGACGAATAAAACAATAAGAGAAAAGATGTAATAATTTAGCCAGAGCGGAGCGAGGGCGAAATTTTTTGAAAAATTTATAGTAAAATAAGCAAAGAAACACTTTTCTAAATGATTTATTCTTTTTTTTTTGGATTTTCGAAAAATTCCAGAGAAAATTCCAAAATTTCCTGACTTTTCTCTGACTTTTCCAGACCACTAAAATTCCCTGACTTTTCCCAGTTTTCCAGAGAATGGACACCCTGTCTTTTACTTTCTTGTGCCCCTGGTTTTTCTGCGGCCTCTCTTTCGAATCTACCGAAAGAGGTAGCAAAACGATGGTATATTCTTTCACATCTCGCGTAATATGTGTTCATATACATGTTCGCAGATGTATTAATATCGACATCGACACGCCTGCCTTTCGAATCGAGCTATAGACTGGCATGCGTACGTTTATATTATTCTAAAAGCAAGAAAAACATTTTCAAAAGTAATCGCTAGTTTATAGATTAGTTGATAGGATGAATGAGCGAACAGGCGGTATGATGGGAAATGTCACTCACAAAGGATCTGATAAATGCAAGCTGGCTTTCTACTGATAAACATTTGAAACAACAGATGGACCCTTTTTTTTTTTCGAAAACCGTACCATCTATACTCGTATACGACGTCGAAACACCATCATAGTATTGACGAGACGTACCAGCATAAGACTATCTCGGTGAAAAGGAAAAGATATAGGATAGATACAGCGAGGCAGGAGAGCGAGAGTGAGCAACGCGACGAAGAATTTGTCATACAGGCCCTGTCGAAAGTATTTTTACAATTCAAATATTGTTTTAAAACCCTGCACAGCACAACTCGAGCATACGTACTAGAATACTCCGCTGAGCTCGTCTTTCGCATCACATAAGATGCGTATCTTTAATGGATTCAACATTGTGGGTTTTCGCAGGAGCTGGCCGGAGGGCGTAGGCGGGAGCCCACGGAGAACGATACGTGTGCTGTATTTTATTGATTGTTTCCGCGTATTCGTTTGAAATTTCAAAAACCAATGTCATTTGAATTTTTATCGCAATTCATCCGCGCCGCATTGCTGTTTACGTATTCCACGTCCCCCACCGTCGTACCCTTCCGTCAATCGCGACTTAATAAAGATTTCTTCGGGTCGGGTTGCCGAGCCTCGTACTTTTTTTCCTTTACCTGCTCAGCCTCGGCTCGTGCTGCGAATAAAATGGTAATTTTAACCGTTGCGCCGCACCACGTCTTCGGTCGTCGTTTTCGCATCTTATAATTTTTAAGTTTACAATTTACCGATTGCGTAATGCCGCCTTGCACCAGAAGCAAAAGGTCACCCACTTCAAAGCAACCACGTACAAGTTACGACCTTTTGCTTCTATCCGACGCATTATACATGAAAGTTATTACATTACGTAAAAGCTCTTTTCAAACCGACGACGAGTTCTATTCGCTTCTTCGTCTAGTTCTTTGTACGCGTAGCTTGTTTCTCTCTTTACTTTTTCTACCCCGATCGCCTATTTTCTTCTTTCTTTGGTTTTTTTTTTATTTCGGCCGCGAATATTTTGCCAAGCCGCCGACAACGTCGACGCGGGGATTCTCTCCTTCCTCTCGCCGGCTCGTTCGTTCTTTCGTTCGTTGTAATTCTACGCCGAACTTCCGAGGTTTACTCTTGTCATGATTACCTTACCTTATGATTTTCTCTTTGCCCTCCACCTTCACCCGTTCGTACCGTCGCTGTTTTTCTCGCTCTATACGACCAAGTAAGTCGATAAAAACGCCCAAGTTTTTGAATAGAATTTACAGCTATGAAAAAGTAAGTAGGCGACATTCGGTGGGTTTCAATGAGTAGCTGAATATAAAATTGTGCTGAACGCTTTTTTTGAAGGGAATATCTGTTATGAAATTTTCAGTTCGAAGATGAAAATAAGAAAAAATAATGATAAGTAGCTCTTGGCAGGCATCTCGGAGCGAAATTCTGCAAAAAATTAGTAATTTTAGTAATTTTAGTAATTTTTTTTGAGCCAAAAAGTAACCATTTTTTATTATCGATTTGAAAACCCCATCCTTTCCCCTTGCCATTTTAAAAATTGAATCCATCAAATGGTTGACTTTCACAAGAAATTGATTCTTTTTGTTCACAGAGAACAGAAAACGTATTTAAAATGAATAAAATTTAAAAAAAATCAAAATTTAATAAATTTTGAAAAAATTGAAGTTCAAACTGTTGAAAAAATTTGATGTTGTACAGATACAATTTCAAAAAAAATTGAATTTAGAATTGGACTTGAATCGTCAAAAAATGGTTCAGGAGTTAGAGGCATAGAAGTTGATTTTTATAATTGTGCTGTCAGGGCGTTGTAAAATTTTTTGACTCAAATGCAATTTCTTAATTTAAAATACAAAATTTTCCAAATTTTTGAAAAAATTCAACTTTCCTATAAATTTTTCAATTAAAATTGCATAATCTATCGTCAAAAATATTTTTCAGCCACAACCATGACAAAATTTCATTTCTTTATCTCTTCCTTGAAAATAACCACTTTTTGTTCCTTAAAATTATGATCTTGAAAGTAAGTAAGCTCGATGTTCAAAAATAAGTATAATTTTTTGAAGAAACAATCGGTAAAAATTGCTACAATCATTCCATTAAGCTATTCTGGATTTATTAAAATTACTAAAAGTTGAATGAGAAATTGATTTTATTTCAATAAAACATAATTTTATTTATCAGATGGGTTCAATTTTTATAAAAATTAAGTCAGTTTAAAAATTTACAAAATTATTGAAAAAGGTATAATTCGAGTAAAAAAACCACAAAAACTTATCCAAATTTGAACAAACTTGTCACAGTTTTTAATCATTTTATTCAAAACTGTCCTAATTTTAATTTTTGAACTTGAAGGTTTTAAGAAAAGAGTTCACCAACAGTGCATCAATTAATTTCTTCCAATTACTTGAGCTCATATTTGCCAATTTTTAAGCAATTTGACTTTCTTCGGAAAAAAATTGGAAGCTCCAAGATTACAGAAAAACACTGTCGGTCGACTCAAAAAAATAAATCATTATCAACTGTCAACAACGCAGTTTCAATTCCGTAACTCTGCAATTCGTCGAAATGATTACATTTTCAATTTTCGTTGAGTTTTCATGCCTTTGAAAAGAAGTGGAAAAGATAAGTTTTTGATCATAGAATATTAATTAATTTCATAAAAATATCATGATTATACATGAACCATATTCTTGGCTGATGAAATTCAATTTTTCACGTTTCAAAGTGACTTGATTTTGGCAGGAAAAATCTTAAAATTTGACAGGGGCTCAAAAAAATAACAGAAAAATTTATGAAATCAATCCGAAAACAAATAAAACTGAAATGACTTTAAAAATTTTTTCATGTTCTACTTTTTTTTTGCATTTTTTGATTTTTTAAATCAAAGATTTTTTTAAATTAATGCTTTTAGCAAAGATTGATTTCCGGCAGATATGCAAATTTTTCAAAATTCTCAATTAAAAAAGTCAATTTTTTTACAACTTGAACATTTTATTTACAATTTATCAAACTCGAATTCGATTTTTCTGACTAAAAATGCATTTTGGTCAATGACCGGGGTGGGGGGAGAGTTGATTTTTGATCTCAATTTCAATTTCACTTCTATTAGATTTAAAAATGGCAACTCCAGGCATCAAACACAGATTTTGGGGAAAAATAGTAACTTCAATGACTTTTTATGAGGCAAAAAAGAACCTATTTTTCGAAAAAAGTGACCAATTTTTCATTTTTTTTCTCATAAATAAATACACCCCTCCCCCCTTATTTTTTTATAACTCAAATTGTATTTCTCTCTGTAATAGTGCTGAAACCCCGTTTTTTTCCCGAAAATTTTTTTCATTAATAAATCTTTGTCAAGGTATCAATCAACAAGGTTGGTGAACTAATAAGTAGGTACGTAAAAAAAATTAAAATGACCTTTTTTTTTAGAAATATCGGTATTTTTTAAATTTTATGCAAGAGCGGTAGGCCGTTAGAACAAAAAAAGTGACCAATAGAGACCTTTTGGTAAAAAAAGTGACTTTTAGTGACCAACCGTGAAAATAGGGGACAAGTCACTAAAAAAGGTGACTCTGTTTAATGCCTGCAACTCTGAAGACCATGAAGAATCAAAACTAAATTTTTTCAGTTTTTCAGCCCTGCCAAAATTAGAATTTCTCATCTCAAAATGTAAAAAATCAAGAGTAATACTTGAAACCAAAAACTTTGAAAACATTTTTGAATTTCTAAAAAATTTTCAATACTCAAAAAATGTGCTCAACATTTAAAAATTCTGTTTTTGAAGATTTCTTAAACGCATTCCTTCCACTTACCCTAATTTCGTTCATTTTAATGATTTCTCGTGCAAATTATTCTCCTGTGTAAACTTCCAAAATCAAAAATAACTCGAATAATTTAAAAAATTACGCCTTTAAAAAGGGTAAAACTCACTTTGACTTTGATTTCTACGCAATTTAACTCGTTTCCAAACAATCTACGTACACACTCCGCTCATCCATCGCTATACCAACCTACAGAAAAGAATTTCTCATTCGTGATACCGAACGAGGGGGCACCTGTTGCCACCAGAAACACCTCTCCAGGGACCCGGGGGTGTAAAGGGGATCACGCCGTACAATCAAGACCAGGGCGCCTTCTACGTATGATCACCGAAGCATAAAATTTTTTTAACCTTTTATTAAAATTTTCAAACATAAGTCAAACATGATTGTGACATGAAAGAGGGGGACAGCGACATGTACAGATGCACCGGAGCGTGAAATTTATACGTGACATATACATCGAAAGGGGTGGAGACATATGACAAAACCAGCCGCCAAATTACATCACCTGTTATCCGTAGTGTGTATTTTTTCCTTCATATGTACGTTTATATTTATAATAATATACGTAAACGTAAAATCCACACAAGTCGCGGACGCGACGTGACACGTGCATCAAACTCAAGAATCCTACACCTAGCAATATTGTCTACGATATAAGCCTATCAATCGATTTCCCATCATCAGCTAAGTATACAGCAGCGACGTTCATCAGCATGCAACAGAATGCTCCTTTTTCCCTATTTTTAGCCCCAGAATGGTTAAAGAATTCATAAAGTCGACCTTACAGCACGTAAGCGGGGTACTCGATTAAGAGCAGAGGAAAAAAAACACCTGAAATTACATTCGTTTGTTGGCTTTCGGTGGCTTGATGGTTTCCTTGAATGGTCCTCCAAGTATACAGCCCGAGAGAGAGCTCTCTTTTATTATACGAGACGAGACGTTGATACTGCACCCACTTCTTTGGGTTTTGAATAACCGTTATCCTTTTCTTGGCTTTGAATCGGAGATATTTTCTTTGTAAAACGACTCTTCGTTTTTAATTAAAAGTAAACTAACTTTAGGGGTTCGTAAAGACGTGGTCTAAGACTTGCGCTGCAGGTATAACCCGAGCAGCGCGATGCTTCGATACGGTTCATCGCTATGTACAAATCCACAGTCTAAATTATCATTGCACGCGTGCTGCTCAGCTTCCATTCATTTGAATTCTCTCGAGAACGAGAAGGGAAAGAAAAATAGTACGATGAATACTCGACTCGCGTATAATTATCGAATGATCTGGCGTATTTATTATCCGCCGAACAAAGGAAATAACCTGGTACTGGGGTTAAACGGTTCAATGCAGAGTACCGCTAAAAATATCCAATTCGTCGAATACCTGCCAAATGCACCAATAATAATTCTAATCGTACTAGTTTCATATTTCGCGTTAATCGATATCAGCGATAACGTAGGAAATAATTTATTATCTATTCGTCTAATTCGAAGTCATTATTAATCGAAATTAATCGGCGTATTTGCCTAGGTCGACTATCGAATCGATAACGGAGAACTTTCATTCTCAGAAATCTGAACAGAAATGAGATTGAGGTAGCAAGAAATAAACAAATAGATATCTTATGTTACAAAATCAAGTACGCATTTTAATCATCGACTAATGTCTTATCACTTCACGTTAAGCTCGGAATCGAAATGAATTTCCTTTTAATTATCCAGTTCGTTAACTTGACCGCAGATCAGTAGTATGTCTATGTACATATTTTTTAGAATTATCTATTCCACAGTGTACTCACTTCCTCGCATGATAACTTATCTGCGTGATTTCCTATTTAAAAATAATTATTATGTTTTATCTGAGTAGTGTGGGTTTTTTCATTCATGAATTTTAAACGGCCGGATCCTATTTTCATCGTGGTTTACGATTTGTTTAAATTTTTGCTGCATGACTATGCAACGAGCATCCTGAATGAACTATTTATCAGAAGAATAAAGAGATCAGGGACATCTGGTGAAAAGCAGAGGATGAAAAATACAACAGTACCTAAAAAAATTGGGAAGTTGGTAAGAAAAATACGTCAATTGGTCATTCTTCGAATCGAAAAGTGTTCAAAAATAATTCCTTTTTTTTGAAAAACTAGAGTCCGGACACTTTAAGGTTGAAAAATCTTTTCCAAGTAATACAATTTCACAAAATTCCAGTCAGATGTATTTGTGAACATAAAACCATATCTAAATTTGCTAAAGAAGGCAAAAAAATCCAAACTGAGAAACTGATAATGAATAATTATCAATATTCATAATTAAAGTTTCCTTTCTAAGTAATCATAATTTTTTCGAATCATCGGCATGCTAGATGAGCCAGATCAAAATTCGCAAATCAACTAAATTACAAAATATATTTATGGTTCAGATTATTTCATCACAATTCATCACACAAAAAAACGATAAGCAATGATTAATCATTTCATTATTATTTGACGGTAAAAAATGAGAGAATTCTTAAAATATTGATTTTTGATGTTGAATCGTCATAAAAACAGTTTAAAATGCAAGTAATTTTAAAAAATTGAGAAGAGGTTGTAAAACGGTCGAAGAAATCAATAAAATCTTTCTAATGCAAGAAAAATCGTCAGAATATCGTAAAAATTCATCAAATATCAAAACGACTTCGAAAAATGTTGCAAAATTTGTGAAATTTTTACCAAAGTTCCAAAAATAAACATAAAAACTGTTTAAAATGGCATGGGAATTGAAAATCGCTTTAAATGAGAAGAAATTGTCGATTTTGGGTTGAAAAGTATCGAAAAATGACACGAAACCTTTCTAAATATTAAGAAAATAGAGGTTAAAAAACCAAAAAATTGCCCAAAATATAAAAAAAAGAAAAAAGAGAAAAAACGGTTCAAAAAATAAAAAATGAAGAAGTATTACAAATGTAATGGAAAATTCCAAATTTTCCTAAAATCACTGAAAATATGAAAAATAAGGTAAAACGAGCCTAAAACTGTCTAAATAGTCAATAAAAAGTTTGAAACACTGAGAAAATTGTTTTAAAGATGAAAAAATTGAACAAATTGGGACCGGAATAGGTAGTGGCGCGCTAGTGTCGTTTTTTACCTACCAAAGCTCTAAGGGTGATCGTTCTTATCACTCGTATGTATTCTTATGGGAAAATTGTCATTTTTGAAAATTACTTATTAATTCAGTAATGTGTTTAGAAATGTTATTTTTTTTAAATGAGATAATTTGAATCTTCTACTATGCAAAAACAATCGCTATACTTATGTAATCGACTTTGAAAGCCAGTTAAACAGTGATTTCCTCGGCCCCTTTGCCAGAGATTTTAGCGTGCAAAAATCTTATCAGTTACATGTATTTTTATGGTAAAAATCAACATTTTTGAATATTTTTAAATATTATTTATTCAGTAATGTGCTAATAGAATATTTCTTGTAAAAGAATTATTTAAATACTTTCATCTTTGAACTATAGGAACAGGTAAGAAATTCGCATTATAACACTTACGTTTTAAATGCAATCTATCACTTTCCAGAGCTTCCAATGGTAATTTTTTACAAGAAATACTTTATTAACACATCACTGAATAAATAATGTTTAAAAATCTTGAAAAATGATGATTTTTACCATAAGAATACGTTAACTGATAAGATTTTTGCACACTAAAATCTCTGGCAAAGGGGCCGAGGAAATCACTGTTTAACTGGCTTTCAAAGTCGATTACATGAGTACAGCGATTGTTTTGGCATAGTAGAAGGTTCAAATTATCTCATTAGAAAAAATAACGTTTCTAAACACATTACTAAATTAATAATGAATTTTTAAAAATTACGATTTTCCCATAAGAATACATACGAGTGATAAGAACGATCACCCTTAGGAACTAATCCGCTAGAGGGCGGCAAGGCCGACAAGGACAACAATCATTTTCAGTTTGCCCGTTTGCCGGTCCCAATATTGAAAAAATGCCCAGGTTTTGCATGAAAATTATTTTTCTTAATACACGCTATGAAAGTTTAACATTACTCCCGCTACGCAGCATACGAAAGTACACCATTTTAGAGAAGTGTACTTTTCATCACACTGCGATGAAAAGTAGTACTTTTCATCGCACTACAATAGCGCACTCTATGAATTATTTGTTTTTGATTGAAAAGAAACTTGCATAAATTTTGATAGAATTTTTCAAAAACGCTTCTTTATGTGTATTAAGAAAAATATCTTACAATGTAGGAGGTGAGAGTGAACTATTTCTTGTCTCGTGCGATGGCTTCACTCGCCTACGGCTCGTTTCGCCAACATTCGCACTCGACAAGAAATGGTTCACTTTCACCTCCTATATAGTAATATACTATTTAACGAAAAAAATTGTCAAATTGGTTTGGAAAATTATAAAAAATAATGACGTTTTAATAAAATGGTACAAAATGTACCAAAAACTGTCTAAAATATCAATAAAAATTTGGAAACACGAAATAATTTGTTTTTAAAATGTGAATATTACATAAATGTATGTATATCAAATTATCTACTAAGTAAATATTGTCAAAATTGTGCAAAATGCTTGTACGAAACGTAACTCGATATTTACATGAAAATTGTTAAAAAGATAGTAGGAAGAGTTTGTAAAATTACAAAAATTATCAAAAAACTGAAAAAAAAAACATGTGCTATTTCAACAGATTTTTCTCATATTTCTAACAATTTTCACCCCATTTTAAACAAATTTTCAAGATTTTCCTTCATTATTCACAATTTTTAAACAGTTTTTTGAATACAAATTTAGGCAACTTTTTTTTTTACAATATTTTTAGTGAACTTTTCAGTCATTTCAGGAATTTTGATTCATTATGGCTGAAACAACTTCATCAATTTTTGTTGTTTTTTAAAAACAGTTTTAACCAAATTGATGATAATTTGACGATTTTTCAAGATTTAATGAAGTTTTGAATGATTAAGCAAATTCAAATGATCTGAGCGATTTTAAACGATTTAAAAGTCATTTTTAAAATTCAATTCGTAAACTTTCAGCCAGTTTAAAGACATTTTTAATAATTTGGGAAATAATTTAAGAAGTTTTACGAAATTCAGGCAAATTTTGAAATAATGTTGATCAATTTTTCAATGTTTCATACTACCTAAGACACCTAAGTATTTCAAATTTCTTTAATGCTAAAGTTTCAATTACTTACTTTTATCATAATTCAAACTCTTTTTCATCACTTTTCATGAAAAAATCAGATTATGAGCATCTTAAATAATTCTTGTACAAATTTAAATGGTTAGAATGATTTTTCAACTACTTTAATACAATTCTATCAATTTTTTCGCTATTTTTCAACAATTTTACTAATTTTTTCACTGTTCTTCAATAATTTTATCCATTTTTATGCTAGTTTCAACAATTTCATCAATTTTTATGTCATTTTTCAACAATTTAATCAATTTTTTTCTGTTTTTCAACAATTTAACCAATTTTTGGACTGTTTTTCAATAATTTTACTAATTTTTTTACTGTTTTCCAATAAATTTATCCATTTTAATACTAGTTTCAACACTTGTATTAATTTTTATGTCATTTCTCAACTATTTTTCGACAATTTTACTACTTTTTTTTACTGTTTTTCAATAATTTTACCAATTTTTTACGGGTTTTCAACAATTTTATCAATTTTATGTCATTTTTCAACAACTTCATCAATTTTCATGCTATTTTTCTTCAATTCCATCCATATTTATACTTCACTTTCAATCAATCTCATAAATTTTCGTCAATTTTGATATTTCGAAAATTTTTCAAACAAATATTGAAGAAATTTTGACTGTTTCGTGTTCTTGTTCTTTGACATGACGTCCTCTCCTTACTCTTTCACTAACCCCCTCTTTCTCTTCTCCTGCTACCCAAAATACAAAAAATCCACCCATCTACATTACAATACATAATCCTTACCCAACTCACCCCGGCCTATAAATCTTGCCTCCGCTTATCCGACCCAATTCTCCACTTAGATACTTCACACACAACAGCGAGAAAAACGTTCATCTTCACGGGTAAGAAAACACGTCCGAACGAGCCCGTTTAAAGATACTATGTATGTTTTTTCTCGGGATGTCACAGATACGCGTATTAAGCAACAAAAAATAAATTCATTGTGTTTTTAAACACGTTAACATAAAATCTCCCCGCTGTGTTTACGTTTGCTCGACTAAAGCCTCAATTAATTTCTGGAACGAGAGAGGGTACATGCGACAAAGAGAGACAGACGCAGAGACAACGAACAGCAACAGCACACTATAGCGAACACTTCCAGCTCGGTATTAACAAGACTCAGTGGATGTATCGAGATAAAAAAGATAAGACATACGGCGACAACGGAATAATAAAACTGCCAAACTGGATTTTTACTCCTCTTTCTTTTTACGCGGACGGGCCGAGAGACTGGTCCGAAATTCGTACGAATATAAATACCACAAACTCGCGACCAAATCGATTCCATGGAACTTGTATCCAGAATGGACGATGCTTTTAGCATATAGCACACCGAAAAGAGTATCGCAGCGGCATGTTGTCATCCATTTGCCACCAGCCGCGAACAAAAAGGCGCCAGGTCCATTTCCCATACAGAAATATATAAAACCTTAAGCAGCGGATTTTACCCCTTACCTATTTCCTTCGCCTTTGACGCAGGATTGCCAGGGTACATTTAGGAATTCCTCGAATCCTACGTGCGTCATTGAGAGTCAACGAGGCAGCGTCAGGTATCCACGCCACATCGTAAAAGCCTCTAAATTTTAATTATTTTCTTTATTCGGCGTACTTCATTATTACTCATTCATGAATAATCTTTTCTCTCCGGCTTACGAATGCTGCCGATGCGGCCGCCGCAGCGCCGTAAAAAGAATGCGTTATTAGCCTCCCGGGAAATCTTTCCACGCAATTTATTGTTACCGTGGCATTGAAATGATACGACGGCGAAGCTTGCGCTTTTTACTAGTGTCGTCTTTTTTTTTGCGCCAATCTTCCTCCGCTCGAGCTTCGTTGAAACTTTAATTATAATTCACGTTCGCCAACGAATATTTTTACCATTGTTAGGCTCGTAAGAAGGCTGCGTGTTTATGTGCAATGTACAAGTAAGTACATATACCTACATATGTGACTCATCCCCTCAGCTGGATCTTCCTGCGATACGATCGCTGGTAAAGTTCAACCCATTTCGGAGAGAAAAAGATCGCTATCGGTAAAGGTATTTTGATCGATTTACATTTGTATAGGTTCGGTTACAATATCGAATAATGGGCCCACACCGGGGAAATCTTCTACACGATACGACTCCCGCTGAATGAACGGAAATACTCGACTAGACTGTGTGATTGTTCTACTATTGATCGGAGTCTGACCCAAATTCCGGATGGAGTCGAAAAAGGGGAAACAGTACTTCAAACTGTCTCAATTCATCCAATAATGGGAATTCGATTTCTATACGCATTGTTCTTTTAAAAAAAACAACAAAAAATTTACTAAAACTGTTGTAGAAATGTTTAAAAGAGTTGACAATAAAGATGTGACGAACTGAGTTGAAAAAAAAACTTTAAAAATTGCAGAAATCGCGAAAAAAATGTTCAAGAAATCAAACAGTTTTTGAAATATCGATAAAGTACCTATTGTAAATCTAACTTAAGAAACCCTAAAAATGTCAAAAATGGCTAAAAAATTAGCCAAAAAAGGAAAAAAGTTACTAAAATGTTGATTTTATTGCTGAAAATGGCAAGAAACAGCGAGAAAAATTGTTGAAACTGCTTGAAAAGAGGTAAAAAAATGGTAATAATATCTCAAAGTCGTGGAGACAGTCTTAAAATATTTTAAAACAGCACGAAACGTTGGAAAATGGTTTCACAAGTTGTGCAATTTCCGAAATATACATCAATACTGTTGAGAGAAATTTTAAACCGATGAAAAACAACATAAAAATACATAAAATTATTCAAAAATGGCACAAAAATTATTGAAAAATCACTCAGATTTTTAAAATTTGCTTGAAAATCACATATAATGTTTATAAAATTTCGGAACATTATTAGGAATCATCAAAACTGTCAAAAATATTACGATACTTGTTTGAAAATAACGTAAAAGTAGATACAGTTGTTTGAATTTGGAATAACTTTAAAATTGCTGAAAAATCATCAAAATTGTTTAAATTCACAAGAATATTTCTTTGAATACAGAATTTTTAATAATTATTGAGATTGCATAAATTTCAAATTTGTCAATTGGGCTTTAAAATTTATTTGAAATGTGGTGAAAACTGTCAAAATGAAAATAAGAAGATACAGAGTTGAAAACTTGTAAAATTCAGTTGAGATATAAATTCGATTTTTTTCAAAATCTTACTTACCATTTTGTAAAGCAAGTTTTAAAATTTTGTATCATTTTTTATGTTTTTAAATAGATTTTAATGAAAATTAAGGTGTTTTTCAATTGTTTGTCCAATTTTGTCAATATTTTCTCAAGGTTAGTTCAATTTCAACTTTTCTTTAGCAAAAAACTTTTTTAAATATTTTAAGTAATTTTCTAACATTATGTCAAAATTGACCCAAAAATGGACTTCTGTGCCAAAAATTGACTCTGGTGCCAAAATTGACTCAAAAATTGAATTTTATGTAAACATCGACTTAGAAATTGAATAGTGGAAAAATTAGCTCAAAAATTCACTTCTGTGTCAAAATTGACCCAAAAATGGACTTCCTGTGTCAAAAATTGACTTTTGGGCCAAAATCAACTCAAATTTTGACTTGTGTGAATCTTTGTTCAAAAATTGACTTTAGAGGAGAAATTGACTCAAAAATTGATTTTTGCATACTTTTTGAGGTTAATGACAGCTCTTGGAAACATTTTACACCATTCTTTACTTTTTTTTCAATAATTTTCACAAAAATGTATGATTATTCAATACTTTTTGCAATATTTCCATAATTTACTTGGCCTATGTTCAATTTTTGCACACACACAAAGTTTTTTGAGGCGATTTCATTTTATAAGATTTGATTACTTTTCCAACGGCTTCAAAGATATTTTCAATGATAATGAAAATTTGTTATCATATTTTGGGTTTGTTGCGTTAATTTACCGATGGCAATTAATAAATTTTTGGGTCATTTCCAACACTTTTCTTCATTTGAAATATTTCCTCGGATTTTGAACAAATTTCATGAAATTTCAAATAATTGATGCAATTTAGTGGCATTTCATCGATTTTTCAGTCATTTTCCATTAGTTATAGGGGTATTTTTATCATTTTGATTCGATTCTAAAAACTTTTTATAGCATTCTCAAAAACAATTTTCGACTAATGAAACAATTTTTTGAATATTTTACTCATTTTTACGTAATTTTCAACAATAATCTACAGTTTACCTTATTTCCAATGATATTATCAATTCTCACCTTCTTTTCATTAGGTATTCAAACAAGGTTTATGACATTTCAAGAAATTTTCCCCAATAATTTTTAAACCAACATCAGTAACTAATTTCCAACTCTCGTCCATAGCTTCAAAAGACTTCATCAAATAACCAGCAAAACTGCTATAAAATGTGAGATTCTTCGCTCAAAAAACTCTCAACACAAAATTAGGGCAACTCCTGAAATTTTAAACATCTTTGCAACTTTTCAAAACATTCGGATCATTATACCACTCCAACCAACCCCTTCCTGCCTCTCTTCATCAATCACGAACGTACCTTGAAACAGAAGCGAAGCACGAACTCCAAAATAAACATTTTCATATACCGAATAACCCAGTTTATTCCCCTCGCCGATTCATTACGCTACAAAAATAAACTTAGAGTAGAAGAAGCCTATACACGCACGAGCCGGGGGTAAAGTGCAGGGGCGCAAATAACAATACAAACAAGTTGGCTTGGAACAAAAGAGCGTTTTCAAGATGATAGCCCTTTATGTGTACGCTCATCTGTTTGAGATTATATGCATATTTCGGGCTGGCATGCAGCTCGACCAGATCACTATGGTGTACAAGAGCATAGGATACGCGCGGTGTAACATGTGCATTTCACAGCGATAAAAAAGCAATAGGTTGCCCGCTGTGAGACGACAATAGATAAAAGGCCGGCCTTCTAAGTACATATACGGTAAGAGAGAATCGTCGTCTCGCTAGAACAATTCTTCGAGTTCGATCTGCCTCTCGTATGGTAAAATTTTCGCCAAAATTTTCAACCGAACCTTTTCTATAGCATCGGAAAATATGGTGAGCTTTTATGGCGTGTAATTCGTCGATGATGACCGTCGGTATGTGCGATTAATCCAGATACGAAACCGAGAGATACAGCAACGATCAGCGTTATTTACACACCGAGCGAGGAAATAGTTCATCATAAAACTTAACCCTTAAAAATAATCGTTTCGTTCGAGTCGGGAAAACGTTGAAAGACGAAGAGAACAGATCGGCTACGAAAACTAATAAAAGAAACTTTTTTCCTCTCACTCTCGTACACTTTTTTCCTCTTCCTCCTTTACCATCCGACGACTCGCACACCATCATCCAACAAATCTAAAACTTCTCCGGTTCGAGTTGGCTACGGGTAAACATTTTACGGCTTTCACAAAAAGAAGACATCAATTTGATTGTCATTCTCTCTAATTTACTCCTATTTTATTAGCTTCGTTTCAACCGTTCTTTTTATCATTGTTTCTTTTGTTTTATGGCATTTTTGCTGCGCTGAAAAAGAAAAACGTCGTGGAGAGGAGAAAAAAAGCGCACCGAGAATATTCTCGTCTCGTTCCCTTCTCGTCGCCGCTCCCCGGTCGCTAAAACTTTCAAATTGAACGGATATTCTGTCATCTTTTTTTATTACTCGGGTCTTACGAAGTATGTCTGCACGAGGAAAGAAAAAAAAACAGTAAGGGTTTTTTTCGGAGGTACCCGCTACCCAGCACCCACTTCTATCGTTCTTTACGCCATAGTGTTTCTTTATCTTCGAATTTCAGTGTCGAGTTTCGAATTCCTGATGTGCTGCTGTGTATTTTTATTTTTTGCTCCTTTCAGAATGAATTTCTTAAAACAGAATGACACACGTAATTACAATGCGTGTGGCTGAGTGAAAGTTTTTTCAAGGCGAAGGGTGCGATGAACCATTCCTCTTACCCTTACTTTGTCGAAATGAAATAATTTTATAGTATTTATTTCTTCAACATTTTAGCTTTTAGTAATTTTTTTTTACTAAATGACCTGAAATGTATAATTTGGAACGAAAATAATTTGAAAGGTAACATCAATTTAAAAAAACATATCAAGTTTTTACAGTAATTGGAAAAATCGACGAATGGGCAACGTTATAGTGCTCAAATCATAACTTACTCGATTACGATTTTCAACGAGTCATCGAGCTCTATAAAGTGACTAAACTCGAGAACTCCTAGAATACATACGTGATATAGGCAGAATCTGCACATAACATTTTTTACAGCAAATACTCAGATCTATAAAATGAACTGCGAAATTTTTACTCAATTGTAAAATTGAAGTTGTTACATGAATGACAATTCACATTTTTATGCAAAAATTGACTCAAAAATGGACTTCTGTGTCAAAAATTGACCTATGCTCCAACATTGACTCAAAAATTGGCTTTTGTGTTAACATTGACTAAGAAATTGAATTATGTGAAATTTAGCTCAAAAATTCACATCTTTGTCAAAATTGACCAAAAATGGACTTCTGTGTCAAAAATTAACTTTGGTGCCAAAATTCACTCAAACATGGACTTGTGTGAATATTGGTTCAAAAATTGACTTTAATGGAGAAATTGACTCAAAAATCGATTTTTGTATCAAAATTGACTCATACATTGACTTTTGGGTAAACAACGACTTGAAATTTGAATTGTGTGAAAATTAGCTCAAAAATTCACTTCTGTATCAAAACTGACCCAAAAATGGACTTTTGTGTCAAAAATTGACTTTTGTGCCAAAATTCACGAAAATTAGCTCAAAAATTCACTTCTGTATCAAAAATGACCCAAAAATGGACTTTTGTGTCTAAAATTGACTTTTGTGCCAAAATTCACTCAAACATGGACTTGTGTGAATATTAGTTCAAAAATTGACTTTAATGGAGAAATTGACTCAAAAATCGATTTTTGTATCAAAATTGACTCATACATTGACTTTTGGGTAAACAAAGACTTGAAATTTGAATTGAGTGAAAATTAGCTCAAAAATTCACTTCTGTATCAAAACTGACCCAAAAATGGACTTTTGTGTCAAAAATTGACTTTTGTGCCAAAATTCACGAAAATTAGCTCAAAAATTCACTTCTGTATCAAAACTGACCTAAAAATGGACTTTTGTGTCAAAATTCACGAAAATTAGCTCAAAAATTCACTTCTGTATCAAAAATGACACAAAAATGGACTTTTGTGTCAAAAATTGACTTTTGTGCCAAAATTCACGAAAATTAGCTCAAAAATTCGCTTCTGTATCAAAACTGACCTAAAAATGGACTTTTTTTTGTCTAAAATTGACTTTTGTGGCAAAATTTACTCAAACATTGACTTGTGTGAATCTTCGTTCAAATGAAAAAATGAACGCGTTTTTTGCTTTAAAGCAAAAATCTTAGAACATGGATATGTCAGTAAGATATACCATACTCTCAAATTTAATATAATTCTTCAGGATGTTCATCAACTTATATTCAACATGGGATGTACTTCTTTCAGTGCCCTTAAGGTATGGCAGCTTCATTTAGTTACTGTGTTACTGCTATTACACAGGTCTAAAGACACTTTTGATTACCATCAAGGAGAGGGATGCACCATTTACTCAGCTTCTAGTGCTGTGCCTCTACCAAACTAGCGCTTATCTTCCCAACTACTATCTCTCAGACAATCATTTTCCGGCAATCTTTCCCAACTTTCTGTCTGACATTCTGTCTAACTTTCCATCCAACATTCCATCTTACGCTCCATCTAACTTCTTTGAGTCTAACATAATGTCATTATGTCTTAATTTAAAAATGTTACTGTCTAACGCTCCATATAATGCTCCATCTAACTTTCCATCTAACTTCTTCCAGTCTAACATAATGTCATTATGTCATAATCTAAAAATGTAACCGTTTAAAACTCCATATAACGCTCCTTCTAACTTTCCATATAATAATCCGTCTATTTCCGATTGAATTTCCGATCGACTTTCCGACGATCGACTTTCCGACGATCGACTTTCCGACGACCGACTTTCCGACGACCGACTTTCCGACTCGAATTTTTGTTCAACTTTTCCGATCGAATTTTTGATCAACTTTTCGACTGACCTTTCGACAACTTTTTGACTTCCTTTTCGACTGACCTTTCGACCAACTTTTCAACCAACCTTTCAACTGCTTTCTAACTATCTTTTCAACTCAACTTTTCAATCAACTTTTCGACAGCTTTCCAACCATCTTTCTGATTTCCAACTATCTTTTCAACCGACTTTTTGACCGACTTTTTGACCGACTTTAATCTCTCCAAGTATAACATGTTATCAGCAAATTATCATGTTCAAATATGATATATAATTATATTTATAAGTTTTTTCAAGCCTAACATAATGTCATAATGTCTTGATCCACCGTAACAACATAAAGTCATTATGTCTTTATCCACTGTGATCATTACACATAACCCGTAAAGTCTAACATAATATCAGCAAATTATTATGTTAAAATATAATATTTAATTTTATTTATAAGTTTTTTTAAAGTCTAACATAATGTCATAATGTCTTGATCCACCGTAACCGTAAGAATTTTCAAGCGTAACCATTTTCAGGCGTAAGAATTTTCAGGCGTAAGAATTTTCTAGCGTAAGAATTTTCTAGCGTAACAATTTCAAAATTTTACCCCCCAGGCCTAAAGACATATCCATGTCAAAATTGACTTTAGAGGAAAAGTTGACTCAAAAATTGACTTTTCTACCAAAATTGATTCAAGCATTGACTTTTGTGCCAAAATTGAATTTGGTGTTGAAATTGATTTTGGTGTCAAAATTGACTTTTGTGCCAAATTTGACTTTTGTGTTAAAATCAACTCAAAAATCGACTTTGGTGTCAAAATTGACTTTTGTGCCAAAATTGACTTTTGTGCCAAAATTGGCATTGGTGTCAAAATTGACTTTTGTGTCGAATTTGATTTTTGTGCCAAAATTGACTTCTATGTCAAAATTGACGCAAAAAATTCACTTTAGCGTCAAAATTGATTTACACTGACATTTTGTGTCAGAATTGATACTTAATAATTTACATTTTGCGTCAAACTTGACTTTTCGGGTCAAAATTGGCATTCTATGTCAAGTTCAACTAACACTACTATTTACTTATGTCAAAATTGACTCAAATTGCCATTTTGCGTCAAAACTGAATCAAATTGACATTATATACCACATACTCTTTCATGAAAGCCACCAAAAGCCACCAAAAAAGTTACAATTCAATTTTCGTCCAAAAACTAAATAAAAGGAAATGGATATTGAAAATTTCACCTCTTGAGTTGAATGAGCACTTCTATAAGCTTCGTTACCTTTCATAAAAAAGTAAAAATCGACTTCTCACAAACGATGTTCAATTACCCGAACCTTTTCCATTCATCCTCTTCGCCGAATTCACTCGTCATTTAGAAACCGAAAATTAATTTGTTACCGAATCTCGTCGAACACATTAGGTACGTATTCAATTAGAATAAAAAATATTTGGTAAAAAGGGCCCTATACATCTGAACGCATTCACGTACGATACGGGGTACTTGATAAGATTAATGAATATCGCAAATACCCTGATAACCGGCGTTTTACAAGGCCGTTACAATTATTTCGTCTTTTGTGCTGCTCTAGGCCTGAGCCCAGCCACAGCCGCCGTTTTCGTTTTCCAATTCTGCGAACACAAACATGGCGCGTATGCACAAAGGCCGCGCATTCGGATGTGTTTTTTTTCTACTACGTGAATATCCTGCACTTTATATGTACCAACGTACCCTCATTGGCGTTCTTTTTACGTGCAGGCGAACGCAAGGCCCCCGTCTATTAATCTAATACTATAGTATACGGTCTGCCACACATCAAAGATAAGCTCCCCCCGAACTCTGCCCTTTCAACGGAGAAAAAAATCCGCCGTTAAATATATTATCATACGTGAAATGTTATTTAATTTTCGACCAGTCGACGCGACGTATGTACGGTGGAAAAAAAATTCAAGTGTAAATGTAATTCTTTTTAACGCCCCGTTTCACCCTGTCCAGCACCTTGCCCGGTTATATACGAAAAAAAATTCAATTCTTTTTGCCTTTTGCGATATACCAGCTCAACAGCGCAGACATGTTGAACGAATAGAATATGCGGGTAAGCATCGGTGTGACCTTTTTCGACCATATAAAGAATCGCTTTTACGGTATGGTACCTTCTATGTACCTACGTATTTCGGGTACTTGGCGTGAATTTAATATACGTATTCGGTATTTGTAGGTATGTGCTGTGTCGCCAACATTTAACCTTTTTATTTTTATTTCGAATATTTGTGTGGTTCTCGTCGACAAAGTATTCTTAGAGTTGTGCATCGAAGACCTTTCGAATAATCCTTTGATTTTTAATTGAATTAGGGGGTGTTTTTTCCTGGAAATACCGAAGTAAAGGTGAATTGAAAATAATCAATTGTTGAACGTACTGAAATTTTATAGACTTTGAATTTTTTTGAGGGATATTACATCTCTTCCAGCAAAATTTAAAAATATGTACTTACTTTTAGAAGATCTTTAGATCGGTTTGAACAAACTTTTTTTAAAAACTGTTTTTATCCTCTCCCCCCTCCCCTCCGAAAAAATCAAATACTTGACTTTCAGATTCGAAAGCAGAATTTCTGATATTTTGAAAAAAAAAGTCACGAAATGTGAAAAAAAAAGTCAAGAAATGTGAAAAAAATTGTTGAAAATGGCACAAGCATTGTCCAATGAAGTTAAAACAGTCAAAAATTCTCAAAAGTTTGTTCTAAAAAATACATTCATAGGTTAACACGTGATAAAAATTGTTGAAAATTTAATAAAAAACATTCAAAAATTTGTTGAGAAAATATTCCAAAAAGTATTTTTTTTAAACGTAAAAATTGATACCTCGTACAATGACAATAATGACAATTATTTTTTTTAATTTTTGAAAAACAGCAAAATTGGAACGATATCACATAAATTTGACGATTTTCAACACCGAGATCAATTTTTGTGAATTTAAAGAAATTTCTCAGAAGGTGTTTATTACTTTTCAACGCTCTTGGCGTTTTACAGATTATATTTTCAACTTCAACCAGTTTTATGCAGCATTTTCCAACGTGGTCTTGATTTTTGAACCATTTTTACATTATTTTTAACCATTTTGGCCATTTTTTGCAAATCTTAATAATAATAGTTATTTTCAAGCATTATTGTGGTATTTTCAACTACGTATTTAAGAAAATGTCAATGTTTTTCATAAAATTTTGGTACCTTTTTTTTTGTGATATCGATATTAGATATCAAAAGTCAAAGTGTCCAACAAAGTTTTCCAAAAGAAATTTACGTGACCTGTTTTACTTAATGGTACTTTCCATACATCTTTGTCATAGAAATAATCCTTCGTCTCAAAAAATTTTTTTTTTCAATTATTCTCAAAATGTTTCGTACAATTTCCCCTTCCCCCAGCCGATCAGTCAGATTCTCAAGTCAGAAAATATGAGAAAAAAGAACTAAGTAAATCGAATTTTTTCAGGAAATAATAAATTTTTAATTTAAGAAATGCAAAAGAATTGAATTTTGAGACAAAAAATTGGAAAAAACTTTATCTAAGTTAAAATTTCCAATTGTTACTCTCCTGTTTTTTTTTTTTTTTAATAATGGATGTACAAATCCTGATTTAATCTCCTGCTCTTGCCAAAAAATTAGGTTCAAGTGAGAAAGTTTAAATCATTAAATAATTTTTCATTTTTACACTCTCGCTGATTCCACGAATTTTCATTTTTCATGACTTTTTAAAGTTGGATACTCTGAATATTTTAAGATGGGAATCGTAGAAGAGAATGTTCAATGAGCTCATTAAAAATTATGGGATTTTTTTTCACTCTTTTCATTTTGGTTTTTGGTTAGTTTTTTCGAGTTCTTTTTTTATTTTCATGTTCATTTGTCGCGATCTCCTTATCGAGAAAGGGATTTCAGTAAAACAAATAATCAATCAGATAATTTAGAACTTTCAAATTTTCCAAATCCAAAAATCATAGAATTTATTAAAATTGAAATCTGAACTAAAATTTGAATAAAATGCCAAAGCCAAAAAATATCATTTTTGCAGTCCTGTTAAGCAGTACTTTTCCAACACGAGTCCCTCCCCCCTCAAAAAAAAAGATCAATCGAAAATAAAAAATACCTGCAAATCATTGATTTTTGAAAATTGTGAAAAATCCAGCAGGTTTAACAATATCTTGAAACCAAAACAAAAAGCGGGACCTTTGCATAATCCTCAGCAAGACTTTTCAAAATATCAATGTGCATTGTATACCCCCTCTCTACGGCGAAAATTAAAAAATCTGCTAAGAAAACATTTTTCTAAAAATAACACAACAAAAGTAGGTATGGTACTCACATTTTTTTGAATAATTTGTAAGAGATTTTTCTTGAAAAATTCCAGCAAAAATTTCTAAATTCCCACATTTTTCCAGATTTTTATAATTCTTGACTTTTTCAGATTTTTCAGAAAGTGGACACCCCGTTAATAATTTATTTGCGTTTAAATTCAAAACATTTTCCATGATGTTCAAGTTTTGCTTGTGATAAGGGTTTCCAATTTGAAAAAAAGGCCTTTCAACTTGAAAAGCAGGACTTTTTAAGACCATAAGGACCTTACAGCAAAAAATAGGACTTTTCAAGACCAACAGGACCAGTCAGACACCCTGAAAATATAACGAAACACCTGTGGGGGTCAGCAAGAGATCATTTTGAAATTAAAACCATTAAGAAAACATTTAAAAAAATTGGTAGAACGTCAAATTTGAAGGAAAAAATCGTCTTTTCTAAGACTTTTAGAAAAATTAAAGCAGCAAAAACCAAAGTTTGCAGGACTGGTGGACACTCCAAACACAAAATCCTCCAAACCTGCAATAATTTTCTTTTGGAAATCGTGGAACTTCTAGCATTTACTAGGGGGCTCGCCCCCTGGGCCGCTATGCGGCCCCAACCCCTAGCTCGCGCCCTCGCTTCGCTCGGGCTGCTCGCTGCAGTTGAACTTACGATTTTTAAGTCAATAATTTTTCATTGAAATTTGAAACACACGGTAATGAAGTTTTTTTCATTTTTTTCCAAATCATGAAAAATATTTTCATTATTATTTTGTTTTGAAAATCAAAAAAATAAATAGCTCTGTCAGTTTGTCAGGAATACTTTTTTACATAACGAAATGAAGCAATTTTTGGCTGCAAAAAGTTTTACAGCCAAAAATTGCTTCATTTCTCTTTTTTTCTCAATTGCCTCAACTAATGTTCAACTTTACTCGAGAATATCTCAAAAACTACGTCTCCCGGAAAACCTGAATGCACCTATCCGATAGGAAATTTAATTTTCTACAACTTTTGTCATGGTTATTATGGACGTAGAACCAGGGGTGCCGAGATCCACTTAAGATTTTGAGGAATTACCCCCCCCCCCCCCTCCCAGTTTCTCGCGTACCTCTCCCCCATTTTTCACACCTCTAATTTTTTTTACTAACCAAGTACAATTAGTACATATAAAAAATCATTCTTTCTACCTCCACTTTACTTCTGTTCTTAAGCCCTAAATCATCATAAAAATGCAATCTTTTAAACCAACCAGTCAGGTGAAGTTTCGAAGACATTTTTTCAGGAGGGAGGTGATGAAATCGGTAAAAATCTCTACTCAGATTTCAAATTTTCCCAACAATATGATACCTAGATCAATGACTTTCTTTACCCTCCCACAATGCTCATTTTTTATTACGAACCTAGTACCTACTACCCTGGACTTCAAAGGTAGCTGTAGCCAGTGGCATCAGGAGCTTCTTTTTTGGGAGGGTACGAAGTGGGTATAGATACTTTGAATACCAGAGGGTTTTTAGGTGTAAAGGGGAGCTTTTTTCACACTGCTACCTGAAATGGCTTCAAGAATTGTGATTGTGGTTATGCCTGAGCGAAGCGAAGGTGAAACTTTGAAACTTTTGAATTTTTAATACCCAAAAAAGGGGTTTTAATGCTTTGAAAATATCTATCTAGGGTAATTTGGAAAGGGGGGGGGGGTGCATTATACATTGAATCCCGGCCACGGATATAGGGAGGAGTACAATACACTCCTTGTGCCCTACTTTTCAATGCTATTGGCTGCAGAAAACATGATTGAAAATTTTTAAAACCAATTTATTCAAATTAAGGCACGAAACATATTTGCTTTTGGGGACGGAGATTTGATGGCACAAAGGGTATAGCAGGTTAAGTATGGTGTTTTGGCCTTGGAAAGGGATTTTGATAAAACCTACCCCAAAAGTTGAGTCATGATGAGAAAATATTCTGACAAAAATTTTGGACCCCCAGAGCAAGTATTTTCGGGGGGAGGGGCCAAAATGTGTTTTTTAAACTTTATTTTTTCGTTTTTCACAAAAAGTAGATAAAAATTTCGTGTTTTTTTTAAATTGAATCTAGAGGGTTTGAGGAACCCTAAAAATTTTTTTTCAAAATTTTTGACCCATTTTTCGTCGAGTTATGGCGTTTTAAAACTTTGAGCGCCCATTTTGGAAAGAAGTTTCAGAGGTACAGTCACCATTTTTTTTAGAAAATGTGTTATTTAGTGTTGATTACACCACATAAGTTTCAATGAGTTTGAGTTGGTGCAACATTGTCAAAAAAAATAAAAACTGACCACCGGTCATGCGGAGCCCGAACGTTCATGTCAATTTCCCACGGCGTTCTGGTGGAAAGCACAGTGCTCGCGCTCGCTATGTTTGACAAATGCCATTCTAATCCAGAGGCAGATTACATTTTTTCAAATATGAACGCAAATGGTGATGTAGGTATAAAATTTGGCATAGCGAAGAAGGATACCATACAAAATTTTTTGAGCCAGGAGAATCATCGCCAAATCTCATTGGAGGGGGAAGATCCAGAGGGGGTTCGGCTCTTTCAGTTTTCAAAATTGAGCTATCGGTTTTTTTTTTTTTCGTGTTTACATTCAAAAACGCGGTTGAGAAATACCACCAATATCATCACAATCAAAACTGAAACGAAATATTACGTAGGTAGTTTATGGCACAGAACGTGAAAAATTGGTTCAATTTCATCAAATTCCTCCGTTCATTGAGCTTAGAGGTACGGGAATTTGTGAAAAGTCAATTATACGTATGTATGGTACCTAATCTACCCGCAGATTTCGAAGAATGTAAAAAAAAAATATAATTTGGGATTTAGGCAGGTTCTACAAAATAGATAACATATTCGAGGAAAATGTGAAAATTTGAAATGAAAAATCCGAAATTTGAGGAACTTCTCTCCCTGCAATTCCAAATGTAATGTCATTTTTGAACTCAGCAGAATTCCATCGTATAGAAATTACACGAAAAAAAAACCGACAGCTCGGTACCATACATACGTATAATTGACTTTTCACAAATTCCCGTACCTCTAAGCTGAATGAATGGAGGAATTTGATGAAATTGAACCAATTTTTCACGTTCTGTGCCATAAACTACCTACGTAATATTTCGTTTCAGTTTTGATTGTGATGATATTGGTGGTATTTCTCAACCGCGTTTTTGAATGTAAACACGAAAAAAAAAAACCGATAGCTCAATTTTGAAAACTGAAAGAGCCGAACCCCCTCTGGATCTTCCCCCTCCCCCAATGAGATTTGGCGATGACTCTCCAGGCCCAAAAAATTTTGTATGGTATCCTTCTTCGCTATGCCAAATTTTATACCTACATCACCATTTACGTTCATATTTGAAAAAATATAATCTGCCTCTGGATTAGAATGGCATTTGTCAAACATAGCGAGCGCGAGCACTGTGCTTTCCACCAGAACGCCGTGGGAAATTGACATGAACGTTCGGGCTCCGCATGACCGGTGGTCAGTTTTTATTTTTTTTGACAATGTTGCACCAACTCAAACTCATTGAAACTTATGTGGTATAATCAACACTAAATAACACATTTTCTAAAAAAAAATGGTGACTGTACCTCTGAAACTTCTTTCCAAAATGGCCGCTCAAAGTTTTTAAAACACCATAACTCAACGAAAAAAGAGTCAAAAATTTTGAAAAAAAATTCTAGGGCTCCTCTGACCCTCTAAATTCAATTTAAAAAAACACGAAATTTTTATCTACATTTGGCAAAGAACGAAAAAATTAAGTGTAAAAAACACATTTTGGCCCCTCCCCCCGACAATACTTGCTCTGGGGGTCCAAAATTTTTGTCAGAATTTTTTCTCATCATGACTCAACTTTTGGGGTAGGTTTCATCAAAATCCCTTTCCAAGGCCAAAACACCATACTTAACCTGCTATACCCTTTGGTGACCTAAGTAATTTTTCCACCCCCTTGTCTCTCTCATTCACTTTTATTGCTTTTTCCTATTTTGTCATTTTTTAAAAACATTTAAAAACATACCTCGGTACTTATTAGAGATTTCCACCATGTTCTTTATATGTAATTGAAAAAAATTATAAAACATGTCTATTTGTCCCGAGCGAAGCGAGGGTGAGGTAGGAAAATTTCAAGAATAATAATAATTTTATAAAATAACTTTTATGCTTTCAATGTGCGTATGTGAGAAACGATTTTGTTCCAAGTGGAGCGAGGGCGAAAATTTTTGAAAACCTCAAATTCCAGGTGCAATGAAACAATGTTTTGGATTAATAAACCTGAATAAAAAATCGACCACTGCTAATTTAAAATCATTAAAGGAGAAACACCTACGATAAGACAGAGCTCAGCGAGGCCAAAGTTCTTAAAAACATTAAAAATAATTTCTAAGGAGAAAAAATACAAACAAAATTAGGTAAGGTCAATTGGGGTAATTGTAAATTTTTCGGAAAATTGAACCGATTTTGTGATACTCTTTTTCGTTTTACTCTGTAAGTAAGAAAGCAAAGTGATAGAAATTTTTTCCATGTATCAATGAATGTATGAGGAGTAATATGGCGGTTTGTTTTCATCGATTCGATTATTCATTCCGAACTTATGGACTTCGTTTACAATTGGACAAGAATATTTACATTTACCCCACTATGATGGGGTAAACGTAAATGCATACATTGTACCCCATAAAAACGTATCCCTCGGGTTTTTTTTGCATAATTTGGAAAAAAGTTATACAGATTAAATATTTAAACGTCTGGAAAAACTAACTTGTAAAAAAAAAATCAAAAAAAATCAAAACAAAAAAAATATGATATTTTGTGTTTAAATTTGTGAATCCCATTTAAATAACACGTGTTTACAATTACCCCACACCTGAAAAATTTGATGGGTATTTGTGAATGCCGCAGAAAATTAATTTCTGAGCTTCAAAAATTATAAGTATTGAATTTCATCATTTTTGAATGTCCGTAGAACTAAATTAATGCATCAAACGCCAACTTTTTTACTTTTTTCTATTTTTTCTCGAATTTTGAAGATTACGTAGATTGTGTGAAAACCAAAATTTGATATCATGTTTTTTTCATCGCGAAATTTTTCATCTCAGCTGTCACCAAGAACCCGAAGTTCTTTATTATAGTAAGGCCAATTATTCACAGTTTTTATTTTTGGCAACTCCAGCTCGCTAGATGCATTTAAGTATTTACAGCACGACTTGTTTACAATTACCCCATGTTTACAATTACCCCAAATGACCTTAATTAAAATAATTTTGAGGAAAAATAAGGGAAAAAATCATTTTTGTAGGATTTGGATTATTTTAAAATTATGAAAATAGAAATACAATAAGGACGAGCGTAGCGAGGCCAACATTTTTGAACAATGTTGATTTGGGAGGAAATTTTTGTGTTTTTTTTGAGGGAGGAGGGAAATTTTAGGTGGTTTTGGGGGCGGTTTCTTGTGGTTTTGGAGGGTAAATTCAGAGTTGAATTGTGATTTCTGAAAAGGGACACTTTCACCCCCAAAAATATTTTTGAAGAATTGTCCTCAAGAACTCAGGATTCTCGGCACCCCTGCGTAGAACGCCTAGATTTCTCAGAAATCTCACTTTTCGCGAGCAAAGCGAAAAAAATGTGATTTTTTCACATAATTTAAGAAAGTTTTCGCTGTAACTTTGTTTCTAAGAGAGATAGAGGTCTGCGGTTTGCGGCATTCGATTCAGCGTAAAATTTTCTATAAGATAGAATGAAAAAAAAAATTTTTTTTCAATTTTTCTCAAATCCGTGTGTATTGTTTTTGAAAAATCACATTTTTAACACAGGAAAAAAATTCAGAACTTGAACATTTACGTTGAAAAAATTTAGAGTTTGAAAATTTTACAGGAAAAATCCAGAGTTTGTAAATTATTGACGTGATAAGAAAATGACTCTCAAAACGAATGTAAACAAACGTCGTAGAATTGCCCAATTTGCTAACCAACAAGTTGTACGTTTTTTGGATAGCGGATTAGAAACAAATTAAAAAAAAAAAAATTGTCCATTTTGTATCCTATTAAAGTACCTACCTAACTGGAATTCAGACTTTAAATTTTAGCAGCCAGCGATATTTATTTCAATGCCGGCTAAATTTTACAACCAAACTTTACATCTCCCGAAAATGGGCAAAATTCGCTTTGGATTTTAGTATAATAGGATTATCGTTATTATCTTTTTTTCATAATTAATTTCACTGTTAATGGAGACAATTATCATAAATTATAAATCATCCTTCCTATTAAATGCAACAAAGCGTATTTTGGATAGAAAAAAAATTCAATGAGTATTGAAATGAGGAAACAGCTGCGACGTTGATGTACACTTTTGAAAATTCCTGACAACGGAGGTATCCCAACTCAAAGTGAAATTTTGACCCGAAACAAAAAAAAAATCGAAATTGCATCGCAACAGAACCCCGTATCCAAAGTTTCAGGTGCTGAGTGAAGTTCATTTTGGCAAATTTTTGAAATTTCAAAATTATCTCCGCCCCTGCGAGATATGAAAATTTGATCTAACCAACGAAAAAATATGAAATTGGGTATATACCTTATTTTCGACCTCCCGAATCAATTGGAAGCAGTTTCAAGACGTTTCGGAGCGACCAGAAAATTTTAGAGTTTTCCAGCGCTGGAACAAAGCCCATAAAATGGCCCATATGCACTTCAGCACCTATAATCGCGGATTATCTATATTGGTGACCGATTTGATCGATTAAAACACAATTTTCCAAAATTTGTAATTTTGAGTTCAAATTCGCATTTTTTGGCAAGAAATTTTCCTGGAATTTTTTTTCAATTTTTCTCAAATCCGTGTGTATTGTTTTTGAAAAATCACATTTTTAACACAGGAAAAAAATTCAGAACTTGAACATTTACGTTGAAAAAATTTAGAGTTTGAAAATTTTACAGGAAAAATCCAGAGTTTGTAAATTATTGACGTGATAAGAAAATGACTCTCAAAACGAATGTAAACAAACGTCGTAGAATTGCCCAATTTGCTAACCAACAAGTTGTACGTTTTTTGGATAGCGGATTAGAAACAAATTAAAAAAAAAAAAAATTGTCCATTTTGTATCCTATTAAAGTACCTACCTAACTGGAATTCAGACTTTAAATTTTAGCAGCCAGCGATATTTATTTCAATGCCGGCTAAATTTTACAACCAAACTTTACATCTCCCGAAAATGGGCAAAATTCGCTTTGGATTTTAGTATAATAGGATTATCGTTATTATCTTTTTTTCATAATTAATTTCACTGTTAATGGAGACAATTATCATAAATTATAAATCATCCTTCCTATTAAATGCAACAAAGCGTATTTTGGATAGAAAAAAAATTCAATGAGTATTGAAATGAGGAAACAGCTGCGACGTTGATGTACACTTTTGAAAATTCCTGACAACGGAGGTATCCCAACTCAAAGTGAAATTTTGACCCGAAACAAAAAAAAAATCGAAATTGCATCGCAACAGAACCCCGTATCCAAAGTTTCAGGTGCTGAAGTTCATTTTGGCAAATTTTTGAAATTTCAAAATTATCTCCGCCCCTGCGAGATATGAAAATTTGATCTAACCAACGAAAAAATATGAAATTGGGTATATACCTTATTTTCGACCTCCCGAATCAATTGGAAGCAGTTTCAAGACGTTTCGGAGCGACCAGAAAATTTTAGAGTTTTCCAGCGCTGGAACAAAGCCCATAAAATGGCCCATATGCACTTCAGCACCTATAATCGCGGATTATCTATATTGGTGACCGATTTGATCGATTAAAACACAATTTTCCAAAATTTGTAATTTTGAGTTCAAATTCGCATTTTTTGGCAAGAAATTTTCCTGGAATTTTTTTTCAATTTTTCTCAAATCCGTGTGTATTGTTTTTGAAAAATCACATTTTTAACACAGGAAAAAAATTCAGAACTTGAACATTTACGTTGAAAAAATTTAGAGTTTGAAAATTTTACAGGAAAAATCCAGAGTTTGTAAATTATTGACGTGATAAGAAAATGACTCTCAAAACGAATGTAAACAAACGTCGTAGAATTGCCCAATTTGCTAACCAACAAGTTGTACGTTTTTTGGATAGCGGATTAGAAACAAATTAAAAAAAAAAAAAAAATTGTCCATTTTGTATCCTATTAAAGTACCTACCTAACTGGAATTCAGACTTTAAATTTTAGCAGCCAGCGATATTTATTTCAATGCCGGCTAAATTTTACAACCAAACTTTACATCTCCCGAAAATGGGCAAAATTCGCTTTGGATTTTAGTATAATAGGATTATCGTTATTATCTTTTTTTCATAATTAATTTCACTGTTAATGGAGACAATTATCATAAATTATAAATCATCCTTCCTATTAAATGCAACAAAGCGTATTTTGGATAGAAAAAAAATTCAATGAGTATTGAAATGAGGAAACAGCTGCGACGTTGATGTACACTTTTGAAAATTCCTGACAACGGAGGTATCCCAACTCAAAGTGAAATTTTGACCCGAAACAAAAAAAAAATCGAAATTGCATCGCAACAGAACCCCGTATCCAAAGTTTCAGGTGCTGAAGTTCATTTTGGCAAATTTTTGAAATTTCAAAATTATCTCCGCCCCTGCGAGATATGAAAATTTGATCTAACCAACGAAAAAATATGAAATTGGGTATATACCTTATTTTCGACCTCCCGAATCAATTGGAAGCAGTTTCAAGACGTTTCGGAGCGACCAGAAAATTTTAGAGTTTTCCAGCGCTGGAACAAAGCCCATAAAATGGCCCATATGCACTTCAGCACCTATAATCGCGGATTATCTATATTGGTGACCGATTTGATCGATTAAAACACAATTTTCCAAAATTTGTAATTTTGAGTTCAAATTCGCATTTTTTGGCAAGAAATTTTCCTGGAATTTTTTTTCAATTTTTCTCAAATCCGTGTGTATTGTTTTTGAAAAATCACATTTTTAACACAGGAAAAAAATTCAGAACTTGAACATTTACGTTGAAAAAATTTAGAGTTTGAAAATTTTACAGGAAAAATCCAGAGTTTGTAAATTATTGACGTGATAAGAAAATGACTCTCAAAACGAATGTAAACAAACGTCGTAGAATTGCCCAATTTGCTAACCAACAAGTTGTACGTTTTTTGGATAGCGGATTAGAAACAAATTAAAAAAAAAAAAAAATGTCCATTTTGTATCCTATTAAAGTACCTACCTAACTGGAATTCAGACTTTAAATTTTAGCAGCCAGCGATATTTATTTCAATGCCGGCTAAATTTTACAACCAAACTTTACATCTCCCGAAAATGGGCAAAATTCGCTTTGGATTTTAGTATAATAGGATTATCGTTATTATCTTTTTTTCATAATTAATTTCACTGTTAATGGAGACAATTATCATAAATTATAAATCATCCTTCCTATTAAATGCAACAAAGCGTATTTTGGATAGAAAAAAAAATTCAATGAGTATTGAAATGAGGAAACAGCTGCGACGTTGATGTACACTTTTGAAAATTCCTGACAACGGAGGTATCCCAACTCAAAGTGAAATTTTGACCCGAAACAAAAAAAAAATCGAAATTGCATCGCAACAGAACCCCGTATCCAAAGTTTCAGGTGCTGAAGTTCATTTTGGCAAATTTTTGAAATTTCAAAATTATCTCCGCCCCTGCGAGATATGAAAATTTGATCTAACCAACGAAAAAATATGAAATTGGGTATATACCTTATTTTCGACCTCCCGAATCAATTGGAAGCAGTTTCAAGACGTTTCGGAGCGACCAGAAAATTTTAGAGTTTTCCAGCGCTGGAACAAAGCCCATAAAATGGCCCATATGCACTTCAGCACCTATAATCGCGGATTATCTATATTGGTGACCGATTTGATCGATTAAAACACAATTTTCCAAAATTTGTAATTTTGAGTTCAAATTCGCATTTTTTGGCAAGAAATTTTCCTGGAATTTTTTTTCAATTTTTCTCAAATCCGTGTGTATTGTTTTTGAAAAATCACATTTTTAACACAGGAAAAAAATTCAGAACTTGAACATTTACGTTGAAAAAATTTAGAGTTTGAAAATTTTACAGGAAAAATCCAGAGTTTGTAAATTATTGACGTGATAAGAAAATGACTCTCAAAACGAATGTAAACAAACGTCGTAGAATTGCCCAATTTGCTAACCAACAAGTTGTACGTTTTTTGGATAGCGGATTAGAAACAAATTAAAAAAAAAAAAAATTGTCCATTTTGTATCCTATTAAAGTACCTACCTAACTGGAATTCAGACTTTAAATTTTAGCAGCCAGCGATATTTATTTCAATGCCGGCTAAATTTTACAACCAAACTTTACATCTCCCGAAAATGGGCAAAATTCGCTTTGGATTTTAGTATAATAGGATTATCGTTATTATCTTTTTTTCATAATTAATTTCACTGTTAATGGAGACAATTATCATAAATTATAAATCATCCTTCCTATTAAATGCAACAAAGCGTATTTTGGATAGAAAAAAAATTCAATGAGTATTGAAATGAGGAAACAGCTGCGACGTTGATGTACACTTTTGAAAATTCCTGACAACGGAGGTATCCCAACTCAAAGTGAAATTTTGACCCGAAACAAAAAAAAAAATCGAAATTGCATCGCAACAGAACCCCGTATCCAAAGTTTCAGGTGCTGAAGTTCATTTTGGCAAATTTTTGAAATTTCAAAATTATCTCCGCCCCTGCGAGATATGAAAATTTGATCTAACCAACGAAAAAATATGAAATTGGGTATATACCTTATTTTCGACCTCCCGAATCAATTGGAAGCAGTTTCAAGACGTTTCGGAGCGACCAGAAAATTTTAGAGTTTTCCAGCGCTGGAACAAAGCCCATAAAATGGCCCATATGCACTTCAGCACCTATAATCGCGGATTATCTATATTGGTGACCGATTTGATCGATTAAAACACAATTTTCCAAAATTTGTAATTTTGAGTTCAAATTCGCATTTTTTGGCAAGAAATTTTCCTGGAATTTTTTTTCAATTTTTCTCAAATCCGTGTGTATTGTTTTTGAAAAATCACATTTTTAACACAGGAAAAAAATTCAGAACTTGAACATTTACGTTGAAAAAATTTAGAGTTTGAAAATTTTACAGGAAAAATCCAGAGTTTGTAAATTATTGACGTGATAAGAAAATGACTCTCAAAACGAATGTAAACAAACGTCGTAGAATTGCCCAATTTGCTAACCAACAAGTTGTACGTTTTTTGGATAGCGGATTAGAAACAAATTAAAAAAAAAAAAAATTGTCCATTTTGTATCCTATTAAAGTACCTACCTAACTGGAATTCAGACTTTAAATTTTAGCAGCCAGCGATATTTATTTCAATGCCGGCTAAATTTTACAACCAAACTTTACATCTCCCGAAAATGGGCAAAATTCGCTTTGGATTTTAGTATAATAGGATTATCGTTATTATCTTTTTTTCATAATTAATTTCACTGTTAATGGAGACAATTATCATAAATTATAAATCATCCTTCCTATTAAATGCAACAAAGCGTATTTTGGATAGAAAAAAAATTCAATGAGTATTGAAATGAGGAAACAGCTGCGACGTTGATGTACACTTTTGAAAATTCCTGACAACGGAGGTATCCCAACTCAAAGTGAAATTTTGACCCGAAACAAAAAAAAAATCGAAATTGCATCGCAACAGAACCCCGTATCCAAAGTTTCAGGTGCTGAAGTTCATTTTGGCAAATTTTTGAAATTTCAAAATTATCTCCGCCCCTGCGAGATATGAAAATTTGATCTAACCAACGAAAAAATATGAAATTGGGTATATACCTTATTTTCGACCTCCCGAATCAATTGGAAGCAGTTTCAAGACGTTTCGGAGCGACCAGAAAATTTTAGAGTTTTCCAGCGCTGGAACAAAGCCCATAAAATGGCCCATATGCACTTCAGCACCTATAATCGCGGATTATCTATATTGGTGACCGATTTGATCGATTAAAACACAATTTTCCAAAATTTGTAATTTTGAGTTCAAATTCGCATTTTTTGGCAAGAAATTTTCCTGGAATTTTTTTTCAATTTTTCTCAAATCCGTGTGTATTGTTTTTGAAAAATCACATTTTTAACACAGGAAAAAAATTCAGAACTTGAACATTTACGTTGAAAAAATTTAGAGTTTGAAAATTTTACAGGAAAAATCCAGAGTTTGTAAATTATTGACGTGATAAGAAAATGACTCTCAAAACGAATGTAAACAAACGTCGTAGAATTGCCCAATTTGCTAACCAACAAGTTGTACGTTTTTTGGATAGCGGATTAGAAACAAATTAAAAAAAAAAAAAATTGTCCATTTTGTATCCTATTAAAGTACCTACCTAACTGGAATTCAGACTTTAAATTTTAGCAGCCAGCGATATTTATTTCAATGCCGGCTAAATTTTACAACCAAACTTTACATCTCCCGAAAATGGGCAAAATTCGCTTTGGATTTTAGTATAATAGGATTATCGTTATTATCTTTTTTTCATAATTAATTTCACTGTTAATGGAGACAATTATCATAAATTATAAATCATCCTTCCTATTAAATGCAACAAAGCGTATTTTGGATAGAAAAAAAATTCAATGAGTATTGAAATGAGGAAACAGCTGCGACGTTGATGTACACTTTTGAAAATTCCTGACAACGGAGGTATCCCAACTCAAAGTGAAATTTTGACCCGAAACAAAAAAAAAATCGAAATTGCATCGCAACAGAACCCCGTATCCAAAGTTTCAGGTGCTGAAGTTCATTTTGGCAAATTTTTGAAATTTCAAAATTATCTCCGCCCCTGCGAGATATGAAAATTTGATCTAACCAACGAAAAAATATGAAATTGGGTATATACCTTATTTTCGACCTCCCGAATCAATTGGAAGCAGTTTCAAGACGTTTCGGAGCGACCAGAAAATTTTAGAGTTTTCCAGCGCTGGAACAAAGCCCATAAAATGGCCCATATGCACTTCAGCACCTATAATCGCGGATTATCTATATTGGTGACCGATTTGATCGATTAAAACACAATTTTCCAAAATTTGTAATTTTGAGTTCAAATTCGCATTTTTTGGCAAGAAATTTTCCTGGAATTTTTTTTCAATTTTTCTCAAATCCGTGTGTATTGTTTTTGAAAAATCACATTTTTAACACAGGAAAAAAATTCAGAACTTGAACATTTACGTTGAAAAAATTTAGAGTTTGAAAATTTTACAGGAAAAATCCAGAGTTTGTAAATTATTGACGTGATAAGAAAATGACTCTCAAAACGAATGTAAACAAACGTCGTAGAATTGCCCAATTTGCTAACCAACAAGTTGTACGTTTTTTGGATAGCGGATTAGAAACAAATTAAAAAAAAAAAAAATTGTCCATTTTGTATCCTATTAAAGTACCTACCTAACTGGAATTCAGACTTTAAATTTTAGCAGCCAGCGATATTTATTTCAATGCCGGCTAAATTTTACAACCAAACTTTACATCTCCCGAAAATGGGCAAAATTCGCTTTGGATTTTAGTATAATAGGATAGGATTATCGTTATTATCTTTTTTTCATAATTAATTTCACTGTTAATGGAGACAATTATCATAAATTATAAATCATCCTTCCTATTAAATGCAACAAAGCGTATTTTGGATAGAAAAAAAATTCAATGAGTATTGAAATGAGGAAACAGCTGCGACGTTGATGTACACTTTTGAAAATTCCTGACAACGGAGGTATCCCAACTCAAAGTGAAATTTTGACCCGAAACAAAAAAAAATCGAAATTGCATCGCAACAGAACCCCGTATCCAAAGTTTCAGGTGCTGAAGTTCATTTTGGCAAATTTTTGAAATTTCAAAATTATCTCCGCCCCTGCGAGATATGAAAATTTGATCTAACCAACGAAAAAATATGAAATTGGGTATATACCTTATTTTCGACCTCCCGAATCAATTGGAAGCAGTTTCAAGACGTTTCGGAGCGACCAGAAAATTTTAGAGTTTTCCAGCGCTGGAACAAAGCCCATAAAATGGCCCATATGCACTTCAGCACCTATAATCGCGGATTATCTATATTGGTGACCGATTTGATCGATTAAAACACAATTTTCCAAAATTTGTAATTTTGAGTTCAAATTCGCATTTTTTGGCAAGAAATTTTCCTGGAATTTTTTTTCAATTTTTCTCAAATCCGTGTGTATTGTTTTTGAAAAATCACATTTTTAACACAGGAAAAAAATTCAGAACTTGAACATTTACGTTGAAAAAATTTAGAGTTTGAAAATTTTACAGGAAAAATCCAGAGTTTGTAAAGTATTGACGTGATAAGAAAATGACTCTCAAAACGAATGTAAACAAACGTCGTAGAATTGCCCAATTTGCTAACCAACAAGTTGTACGTTTTTTGGATAGCGGATTAGAAACAAATTAAAAAAAAAAAAATTGTCCATTTTGTATCCTATTAAAGTACCTACCTAACTGGAATTCAGACTTTAAATTTTAGCAGCCAGCGATATTTATTTCAATGCCGGCTAAATTTTACAACCAAACTTTACATCTCCCGAAAATGGGCAAAATTCGCTTTGGATTTTAGTATAATAGGATAGGATTATCGTTATTATCTTTTTTTCATAATTAATTTCACTGTTAATGGAGACAATTATCATAAATTATAAATCATCCTTCCTATTAAATGCAACAAAGCGTATTTTGGATAGAAAAAAAATTCAATGAGTATTGAAATGAGGAAACAGCTGCGACGTTGATGTACACTTTTGAAAATTCCTGACAACGGAGGTATCCCAACTCAAAGTGAAATTTTGACCCGAAACAAAAAAAAAATCGAAATTGCATCGCAACAGAACCCCGTATCCAAAGTTTCAGGTGCTGAAGTTCATTTTGGCAAATTTTTGAAATTTCAAAATTATCTCCGCCCCTGCGAGATATGAAAATTTGATCTAACCAACGAAAAAATATGAAATTGGGTATATACCTTATTTTCGACCTCCCGAATCAATTGGAAGCAGTTTCAAGACGTTTCGGAGCGACCAGAAAATTTTAGAGTTTTCCAGCGCTGGAACAAAGCCCATAAAATGGCCCATATGCACTTCAGCACCTATACTCGCGGATTATCTATATTGGTGACCGATTTGATCGATTAAAACACAATTTTCCAAAATTTGTAATTTTGAGTTCAAATTCGCATTTTTTGGCAAGAAATTTTCCTGGAATTTTTTTTCAATTTTTCTCAAATCCGTGTGTATTGTTTTTGAAAAATCACATTTTTAACACAGGAAAAAAATTCAGAACTTGAACATTTACGTTGAAAAAATTTAGAGTTTGAAAATTTTACAGGAAAAATCCAGAGTTTGTAAATTATTGACGTGATAAGAAAATGACTCTCAAAACGAATGTAAACAAACGTCGTAGAATTGCCCAATTTGCTAACCAACAAGTTGTACGTTTTTTGGATAGCGGATTAGAAACAAATTAAAAAAAAAAAATTGTCCATTTTGTATCCTATTAAAGTACCTACCTAACTGGAATTCAGACTTTAAATTTTAGCAGCCAGCGATATTTATTTCAATGCCGGCTAAATTTTACAACCAAACTTTACATCTCCCGAAAATGGGCAAAATTCGCTTTGGATTTTAGTATAATAGGATTGTTTCAAATACCAAATTTGAACAATTTTTCCAAATTTAATCCCTCGTAATTTTCCCATACTCCAAATTTCACGTATTTTCCATCGAATCGTGTTAAATTATGCATACCATCTGGCGCCCAAATAATTCCGGTATGACGTTATAATTTTGCTCCGGCGGCTTCACGTTCTCGGTTCCGTTACGCCTCTTTTCTATTTTGTAAAGGAACATATCGTTTAATTGGAGTATTAATTTTTTACGCTTCGTCTGCGCATTTACTATGTTTACAAACAATCGCGTAGGAACTAATACAGGGTGTAATTTTTTCGTCTTAGTCATGTTTATTTAATAGATAAATGACGACAGTCGTTTGACTCAATGGCGGCGAAGGGGCCAAGCTCGCGATGGAATTTCCGTTTTTCATCAAACAAAGAACGATTTCCTTCGAGACTGGAAGGTCTTCGCAGGCAGGTCTCCGGTGGAAAAAATTTTAGCGACCATTGAAAAATTGATCGGTATCTGCGTGAGAAAGACATAGAGGAATGAAGAGTCTATGGAGATATTTATTGTACGTATTACAGCGAACGTGTACGTTTTAATTTTTCTGCGCTACCTCCCCCGCCCGCTTCTTCGGGTCTGGTTTGTAGCATAGGTTGTATATGGTTTGGTTCATTTGTAGATGTCGCCTGATTTAAATTTAATCGTAATTTTTCACGGCACAGGTCAATCGACGGCGCGGGCTTCGGTACGACCGAGCCAGGTCGGAGGCGGGCGGGACGCGACCGACGGTGGAGCTTGAGTAATGACTGTCATTAATTTTTGCCGAGCAGAATTGCGCGCCGCCGGAGTATAATTCACGCAATATAGTTGACATTCGTATAGCCGATAATAATTCTTGGTTATGGACGATGGTGCTCGCATAGCATGGGGTTGGCTATAAAATAAAGCTATTGTAAATGTTGGCGCGTATAGTTCATTTACCATGGTATGGTCGTCGTCGCATGCGTATCGAGTTAACATCCAGAGAATATGTCGACGTTGGTCTTCGTACCGTAGGCTTGGGAAAATAACGCCGCGCCCGGGGTCGGATTAATTAAAAAAATTTATAAGTCGACGTCGCATCGTCGCTGATGCCGCGCCATCGTACAAATATTTCCAGCAGCGTGTTGAAACAATATCGCACCGGTATGGATGGATGTGCGGAGACCGAAACGCATGCGGGCCGGGCGAGGTGCACTGAATGTTTGGCAAAGTGCACCATGTGCTGCCGTCCGAATAACTGCGCGTGAACTCCCAAGTTCGAAGTCAAAATGGCATTTGGCCTAGGCCGGGGCCGGGGCTGGGGCCTGGTACCGCAGAAATACCGTCGTTATTGCCGACTGCGCGACCCCCGCAATCGTAATCGTTTCGAGATTACGTATGGTACGTAAGCTGTAGCTCTTGTTGCGAGTTCTGCGGTGCGATGATGGTTTTAAGGGTGGATTTTTACACCGACGTAGCAACCAGGCCCAGAGTGCGTTTTATGTTCCTATTTCGTATGGTCTCCTAAGATCAGCGACTCCAACTTGTGTGGAATATGCGTAACGATAATTGTATCCGATCGTTTGTAAAGTATGTTAAGTTCGCCAAAGTCTCGAGATGGTAATTAAGTCGTTAATGGGTTATAGGGTGACGAGGAGACGTATATGTAAGACGAAGCAGTTGGAATTGTATTTAAGATGTAAGTTCTAAGGCTGTACGAAGTGTACTTGTAAGTTGCACGAGTTGAGAAGCTGCGTGAGTGTAGGTGAGGTGTATTTAAACGGGGATTTGAAAGGGTTAGAGACCATCAATTGTCGAAAATTGTCGTTTAGTTTAATTGCGATTTACGTGAGGATTTCTGTGTTTTTATTCGTAGTGTATTATTGCGGAATACCCTTTTGGCTGAGAAACTCATAAAGAGAATAGTCGACTCTTAAACTGGTGAGAACAGATGAACATTTTTTTCAAATGACTTTCTTTCAGGGGGGTTTGGCTTTTCTGCTACCGTTGCAAAGGCTAAATGTCTTTTGGAAATCTTTACAGGGTGTCCATAATATTTCAGAGATGATTTTCCGCGACTTTTCCAGTGTTTCCAGACCAATTTTTCGAAGTTTTCCAGATCTTTTGAATATGATATTCATGAACCATGGAAGGTGTAATTTTTCGGTTGAGGAACTCATAAAGAGACCCGCTGACTCCAAAACTGGTGAGAATAGATGAACATTTTTTTGAAGTTATGACTTTTCTTCTTTCCGAGGCTTTGGATTATCTGCTACCCTTCCAAAGGCAACATGTCTTTTGGAAATCTCGAGCATTTGGAAATTTCCATTTCTGTGAAAATTGACTGACAAGAGAGTTATCCCAGCCAGCAGTAAAATTCTGGGCCAAAACAAAAATAAATCGAAAGTACATCATGAAAAAATCCCATATTTGAAATTTCAGCGGCTTGAGTTCATTTATCGAATTTTGGCGAAGTTTTGAAATTTCAAAATCACCTCATCACCCTAAAAAAAATACGAAGATTTTATTTAATCATCGAAAACAGCTGAAATTTGGTAAATACCCCCTATTTTTGGCTTTCCAAAGCGATTAGAAGTAGTTTCGAGACCATTTGAAGCCTCCAAAATTTTTGTGGAATTTTCCAGCACAGAAGAAAGTGAACTTTAGCACCTAAAAATTCAAATTACTTATATTGGTGACCTACTTGATCGATTAAAGCTGGATTTAACAGAATGTGTACCAATTAGGTCACATCCATTGGCAGAAAATTTTTCTTGAAACAATTGAAAAATCCAACAACAGCGACAAAACGACTAGAACCAGCTTCTAATTGATTCGAGAGGTCAAAAATATGGTATCCACAATTTTTAGCTTCAAACTTCTATTTTTTTCAAAAAAAAATTGGGCAAAAAAATGTGAGTGGCTTGGAAGTAACGAATTTTGAAAAATTGTACTTTAATGGATCAAATAGGTCACCAATATGGGTAATCCGTGAATATAAGTATTAAAATTGATATGGACCATTTTTAAAGGCTTTTCTTCTGTGCTGGAAATTTCCAAAATTTGCTGGTGGTTCCAAAACGTCTTGAAACCGTTTAGAATTGTTTCGAAAGGTCGAAAAGAGGGTGCCTATCAACTTTCAGATTTTACTTCGATATGTATACGTTCTGATCGACAACAAATTTTCTTTTTTCTCCAATTTTCAAATAAAAATTGTGAAATTTTTATATATTTTGTTAAAAACAAGTTCAAATGATGTGAAAGAGGATTAAAAAATCTCCGAACATTGAGTAAGTATAGGTATCAGAATTTTCAAAAAGTTGGCCGAGAACGAGATTTCATAAAAATCATTAAAAATATCCCACAATTAGGAACAAATTTTGATAAAAACAGAAATAAAATGAATTTACATCAAATAAAATACCTCAAGTTATCACGAAATACGATAACGGTGGAAAAATTCCCAAAATTTAGTGTAAAAATAAACAAAAGAATTTCGAAATTAAAATTTTAAAAAATTCTTTGAATTTTTAACAATGTTAATCAAATATTAACCAATTTTTACACATTTTAAAATAAATTTGAAGAATATTTCAGTGATTTAACTTAATTTTAGGTATCAAGCCCAGAGATGTCAAGATAACCAAAAGCCAAAAGCCAAAGCTGAAAGTTTGACAATTTTTGAGAAAAGCTCAAAGCTGAAAAATGAAAAGTTTTATAAACTTGATCCGAAAAGATGGCCAAAAGTTTTATCATTTTAATTTCTTTTAGATTTTTTTTCAACTTTTTCATTTGCACGATTGCATTTAAAAATGTTTTTTTTTTCAATTTTTACACTAATTGAAATTTGAATGAACTAAAAAATTTTTTTTTACATTTTTATCAATCGCATAATACATGATTTTAAAGAAGTTTTGTTCATTTTCTTACTTTGTTGTTGAAAAAAAAATAATGAAAAAAATCAAAAGTTTTAAGCTGAAAGCCAAAAGCTTTTGAAATTAAGCTGAAAGTCGATTAATGCCAAAAGCTGAATGATAGCCGAAAGATAGCTTTCAGAATTTTAAAAATCTAAAAGCTAAAGCTAAAACATTTTTGTCAAAAATTAAGCTTAAGACGAAAGTTAAACGTTTTATCTTATGGCTTGACATCCCTGATCAAGCTATTTCTATTCAATTTTAATGGATTCTCACTAAACGTTCCTCAAGTTTATCTATCCTCACCCTATTTCTGTATTTCTATTTAGTTTTATGAAGTCATACACAATTTTCAAACACATCTGATCTGAAACGGTTTTCATGATTTCAAAATATTTCCACGGGTTTTCAAACAATTTTTTGGTCTTTCGAACAATTTTTTTCATCAAAAATTTCTTAATAAATGTCTATAGACTTCCTTCACATTTTAGAAAAACTTCAAGATTTTAATCTCGTACCACCGTCTTGGTTCATCATAATGTATTTGCATCATAGTTTCACAACTTATGGAGTTAAACGTAATTTTCTTAATTTTCTTAACAACTTTTTGTATTTGAATCTAAGAAGTGAATTTAATGATATTTTGAAGATTTTTTTACAGGTTTTTGAATAATTTTCTGAACTTTTCAACAATCTTCATCATATTTTAGCTGCATTTTAAAATTAAATTTATGCCTACAGACTTCGATTTCAACAATTTTTTGTTTCGTTCAAATCATTAGGTAAGTACGAGTAAATATCTGTAATTTTTGAATAATTTTTTCAATATTTTCACAGCTCTTATGAAAATTTAAAAAATTTCAGTCGCGAGACTATATTTTTATTGCCCTTTAAATACATATAATTTTCGTTAGATTTTCAATGGTTTCAATTTCATTTTAGCTAATTTCTATCAAATTTATATCACTTTTACAATATTTCAGAAACTATTATTGAAAGTCCAAAAAATTGAAAATTTCCGATTCGAATGTAATATTTTTCATTTTTCCGAGACAAAATACAATTTTTTTCTGCAATTTTTTTGAAAACAATTTAATCGATTTCCCGAAATTTTCAACTGAACCCAAATTTTTAAGACTAAAAATGCAATTTTATGATTGTTAAAAGTGGACAGGTTGCTCCTTCTCATCCGCGTCGACCATCAGGTACCTACCTATTACAAAATCTCCATTAAATTTATGGATTGAACGGTCAATTCAAAGTTGCAAAAACTTTTTTAGAGGGGAGGGGGTGCAGAGTACTAGGTTTATCAGCCCATGCCAAAATTGTTGCAAAAACTAAAAACTACACTTTTTCATTGAATATCAGCACATGGTACTCACCGCAGCATTGGCATTATTATTCGACTTTCTTAAATAACTTCTAAAAATCTGATTCATCCGTTCATAAACTTACCTAAAACAGAACAAAAATCAACCATATTAGATTACATGCTTAAAAAATTGATGCTAATTACACGCTACGTACGATTTATCTTTTATTCAAACACTCGTCAATGGAAAGCAAAATGTAAATAGGTACTCGAAAACCCTTTACTTTCCAAAATATCGTTTCAACATTCGTCAGCATCTTCTTCGAAAATATTCATTCATTTATTAACGTACCCAACACGAAAGCTACATTTCAACCACACAGAAAATTCTCCGCACATTACGTGCGGTAATTACGGTCGTCGTGCAAATTTTCAAAAATCCCAACCATTCGAAACCTCAGACTGCAAATTCTAACAACAACGAAACGGAAAGTGAAGATGAAACCATTGCATCACGTCTTCGCGCGTATAAATTCTCAACATACCGTGTGAATCAGTAACCGAAGAAATTCACAGTATACCGCGGATTCGGTTACCGAAAAAAGAATAATTTATCTCAAATATACGAGTACGCGCTACTCATCTATACCCATGTTTATGGTACTGGTTGAATTTTGAATGTTTATGGTCGCGCCGATGGACGCGGTCACCTCTATAAAAACATCAACCGGTAATCGAATACTTGTTAAGGAGAAAAAGGAGAACCGAATAGTGAAGACATTTTGTCTAACCATAATGTTGAAATTTATTACGACCGCGACGTCGTCGGTCGTCGGCTCGATGAAATTTCTATATCGATAACGTTGCTAGGCTGACCCAGCTCGTATAGTATAGGGCCATCGAAGCTACTAAAGGTGAATTTTATATCATCGCGGGTATAAAATAGTAAGAAATTTTAGAACTCCCAGGTAGTAAAGACGATCTGTCATTTACGATGTTAAACCATCTGTATTATTAATTTGTCTTTCGCGGTTGAGATTTTTCTTTACGTTCCGAAGGTAAACAGCGTTTTGTGTGCTCGAGATACTGCCTTCTAATGATTTTTGCCAAAAATGGGATTTCGACGAATCAAGTCTGAATTCATTCAACTATGAATTTTTCAATTTCTTTAATTCAATTTTTTTTTCAAAAATTATATCCAATTTTAAAATTTTTCCAACGTTGAAATTCTTCAAAATTTTAATTTTCTCAAAATTTTTCCAATCATGATTTTTATTATTATTCTAAATTTTTTTCAATTACCAATTGAGCTGGAAAAAATTTCAAGATTGATGAAGTTGAAAATTTTTTTCAATTAAAAAATGAAGAAAATTTCAGTTGGAAAAATATTCAAGTTGAAAAAAATTTGAGTTGGAAGAAATTGTAAATATGAAGTAAAAAAATGAAGAAATCATTGTTGGAAAATATTTCCAAAATTTTTCAAATTTAAATTTTTTTCCGACTTTGATTTTTTCATTTTTTTCAACTTGAAAATTTTTTCCTTGATTTTTTTTCAACTTTGACTTTTTTTTTTAGAAAATTCAACTTTATATTTTTCAAAAATAGCTTCTATAACTCGGTAATTGGAAAAAAATTTTAATATGAAAAAAATACAATTGGAAAAATGTTAAAATTTTGAAAAAAATATGGAATTAAATAAATTGAAAAAAATTTGAACTCGAGATAAATTTAGACTCAAATCTTCGAAATCCCATCTTCAGTAAAAATAATTAGGAGCTAGGCTCATGATGAGTACAACGATGTATCACTATCATCGCCCAGCCACCGTATTCCTGGAGAATGAGAAAAGCGCAGACAGCAGGAGAAAAATGTAGTATCACAGTAGCTCGAGAGAACGTGATACGAACGAGCATTCGAGTTTCGAGTTTTTACAATTTAATTCATTAACGCGTTTATCAAATAGCTTCCTTCCGGTCGAAACACTCGAAGAATTTAATGGGAAAAGGAGTGTAAATTTAAAGTGCGCCTTATAATACGGCAGTATATTTGGCACACAACACGAAAAATATACTGAAATAATTTCACTCGGTGTCACATCGATGTAGAAATAGTGTTGCTAATGGTAATAGCCTTTCTTATATACAATTGTGTTCTGTACGTTTCAACGGCAACGAGCGGCTCGAGACCCAACCAGAGTAACTTGTTATTATACGAACGAACAAGTTAATATGATTAATTTTCGTGATTTAAAACGCGTTGATAAAAATAGGTTTTCGGAATTTGTCTTCGAAATGTCATTGCTATAGAGTAATTGGGTGTTTTTAATACCGGCCCGGGCGTTTGTAAATATCAATTTATGTAACGCCGCCGGCAAAGCTCGAAGCGACTTTAATTGCTTCAGCGTGTCACTAACAAAACGAAACCGTGTTCCGGGCTGAATGAAAATGTCACGTAGGTAGTAAAATTTGTCCAATTTTACGAATTTGTCGCAGCGTTTGTATCGGTAGATGTAAGTAACGCGAATTAAACGGGACGAATTTATGGCTATACGGTCGTGTCTCGTATGTCATAAACGGAGATGTACGTCGTATATATTGTGACGAGCTGCTGAATGAATTAAAACCGAACAGATGATCGTAATTAGGGCGATGATTTAGTGCTGTTTATGAGAGTTTTACGAACCCTGTGTGAGTAATTGAATGGGTATTGTAATTTTTTTAAAAGTTGCGTCGTCGGAATGGTTTTTTATAAGGTTACCTTGGCTTGGTAGGAAATTAACGCACTAGGTTCGGAAAATGTCTCGTATTGATGTGGAACATGATTTTTTTTACAATAATAAGTTAAAAATAACATGAAAACTATGATTTGTCAAAGATAGCCGATTTTGCTCGAATTCATTGGAATAAAATCGATTGATCTTGATTTTTTTCGAGAATTCTCGAATTTAATCGACCGCGAACAATTTAATTCTTCTTTTCGATACATTTTGAGAGAAAATTGAAATTGAAAACTGATTAATTTATATCAGGAATAAGTTTTAATTTTATAAGAGAGTGGACATAAAGTTTCAGGCTTCATAATTTTTGTAGGTATCTTTTAAGAGATGGGAAAAATAAAAAATATCCTTCCCTGGAATGTTTTTGAAGAGGTGTATGATGATTTTTTGTACCACTTTTATGGGGAAAAAACTGAAAAAAACTTCGCTATTTTACAATTTTGGAGGTACTGATTAGTTTTCAGTAGGTAAAATATTTGATCGAGTAAAATTTAGTAGTTTCGAATATAATTGGGTATTTTCGTGAGAAATCTGATATTTCCGGAAGAAATCGGATATTTTCGGGAGAAATCGGGTATTTCCGGGAGAAGTCGGATGTTTTCGGGAGTCATCGGGTATTTTTCGGGAGAAATCGGATGTTTTCGGGAGAAATCGGGTAATTTTGGAAGAAAATCAGGTATTTTTGACCAGGGATGAAAAACTGAAGAAATAATAGTTCCAGTTCCAGTTCTCAGTTTTTCGTTCTCATCATTTCAGTTCCAGTTTCAGTTCTCAGTTTTTAGTTCTCATCATTTCAGTTCTGGTTCCAGTTCCAGTTCCAGTTCCAGTTTCCCATCCCTGCGTTTTTGGCTTTTTTTCCACATAAATGTACGCAGTATTTGAATTTTTTCTCACATCAACAGTCAAGAATTGCAAATAAAAACCAAAAAATCATCATAACTGGAGCTGGAACTGAAATTTCTTTCAGTTCCAGTTCCAGTTCTCGGTTCCCAGTTCTCATAATTTCAGTTCTAGTTCCAGTTCCAGTTTTTCGCTTTCATAGTACCAGTTTTTTCCAGTTCTCAGTTCCAGTTCCAGTTCCAGTTTCCCATCCCTGTTTTTGACCGAAATATATTTCTGTGACCAATCGGGCATTACTGAGAATAATTAGACATCTTCAGTTCAAATTGGGTTAATTTCCTATAAGTACTGAATTGATTGATTGAACTGTAAAAAATCATAATTCGAAGATTTTACAAACCATTTTTTTTCGGATTTTAAATGGATATGTTATAGTGTTGGGCTGGAGGTTAATCTATGAAATGAAGGGTCGTTTTCCAAAACGCATTAACGAGAAAAAAGTGTTTTCGAGATAAACGAAAAAAACTTTTCCATTCAACAAATCATGCGCATTCGGTTTGAAACCTTTTTAACATAGTAGTTGGGACGACCCTCGATACACCAGGTGACATTGCGAAGTTTCAAACATTGTTACCTATCCACAATGGACTGAGAAAAAACAGCACTAATGCGTTTTGGAAAACAGATTGGGATTCTGATGCGTTTTGGAAAACAAATTCGGACTTAATGCGTTTTGGAAAACTCATTATTGAGATGAAAATGCATCATTACCCCAAAAAAAACAGAAAATAAGATTTTATAACTTCGTAACTAATCATTTATTATTAAAATCACAATCTTTGATGGGATCCCTTCACCCCTGGGGGGGGGGATACAGGGGTCCACAATTTTGCCCACAATTGAAAAAAAATGATGAAACGTATCGATTTCTACTGATTCGAAGGCGCTGAGTTCGAATATGTAATCGGTTTTTTCAATCAACCCCTCTAAATCCTCTTATTGGCCCCCTTGATGAGGTCAAAATTCAAAAAAATGAAAAATAACGTGTGACCTGTCGTTCATGAGGTTTTTGAGGGCGCTGAGTTCGAGTATTTGCTTATTTTTTGAATTTGACCCTTCGGTGCTCTTCTAGCTCCCCAATTTTGGGAACGGGGGCTGAGAAATGAAAATCAGTGGAAATCAATATGCCACACGCAATTTTCATTTTTCAGCCCCCTTTTTCCCAAAATTGGGGAGCTAGAAGGGCATCGAAGGGTCAAATTCAAAAAATAAGCAAATATTCGAACTTAGCACCCTCAAAAACCTCATAAACGACACGTCATATGACATTTTTCGAAGATATAAAGCTGCGCCGTGTCGATAATGCGTTTTGGAAAACAGATGTTGAATTTATGGTTTCGCTTTATGCTGGATAACACAAAGTTCAAGTAGGTATTCAGGTAGGTAAGTGCTACATGTTGTGTAGTATGTTCTCCTGAACAATTTGGCTCAAAAAAACGATTTTCGAAAAAATGGTCGATAATGCGTTTTGGAAAACGACTCTTCAAATGGACGATCAAAATTGACCCACCAAATTTTCAAGACCAAATTTTATACCCCCATTTTACTCACCACTGACATAATGACTTTTTTTTTAAACTTGAAAAAATGAATTTTTTTTACAAGCGTTCAATTTTTGTTAAAATATCAAATATTTCGGTATTTTCTTCTTTATTTTGTCACACTTTTAAAGCAATTTTTCAAGATCAACTTTTCTACACTGCATTTTGTTGAAATTGAAAAAACTTGGACAAATTTCGGCAAAATTCTGACAAAATGTCAAGATGTTGAGTATGTGATGAAGGCCAATCTACAAACTGGATAATCAAATTTTGCAAACAAATTCTCGAAACGTTGACATCATTTTTTTCATTTGTTGACTTTTTGTTAAGATATCAGATAAATCAGTTTTTTTTTTAAATTTAGAAAATTGCTAAGCAATTTCAATAAATGAAAACTAATGAAAAAATGTGATAACATTTTTGTAATATTTCAATATTTTGTCTGACTTTGTTTTAGCAATTTTGAAAATTGGAAAAGAAAGGAAAAATGCCAATATAAACATCTCGATATTTTAATGAAGAAAATCATCTTAAAAATATGTCCATAGCGAAACTTCTGCAATTTTTCAGCTAATTTCCTACAAGAGCTATTACCCGAATATGTCCGAAAATATACGAATTTTCTCGAATTCATCCGAATTACAGAATTACACTGAAATCAACTTTAATTAATGGAAACTGAGCTTTCTTCACTCGGAAGTATAAAAACAAAATACTATCACGAATGAACTATTTTATCCGAATACTCCCGGAAACTTCCGAATTTTCACGAATGTACCCGAACTGACCCGAACCCATCAAAAGAGCCCAAAACAACTGGAATCCTCGTGAACTTTATTGCAACTCGAACCGAATCGAATAATCATCTGCGAACACTTCATCCAAAAACATAACCTCTTTTTAACAACTTTAAATCGAGAGGGCATCCACTCGAGCATTTTTATCGCCATAAACCAAAGCCTGCTTTCGAGAAACAAACCAAGTGCGATTTTTTTTACCATTACAGAAAGTCTTATTCACAATGTAACGAGACTCAGAACCATAAAAAAATCAAATAATCGATACAACCATTAAGAGCATGTAATATACAGGGCAGTGGGGTAGCTGCACCGCAATACTACGTATATACACGAAAAGAAGCCAAGATGAATACAGCATAACGCTCGGCCAACCAGAAGCTAATAATTTTCAGTTGTAAAAACGTAATGGTCGCGTCTACGGCCGGCCATAAATTGCCAGTCGGGCGAATTTTTTATATTTTTCTCCGGTCGGGGTATTTGGACGAATGGCGAATCGTCTTCTGGACGGAAGTTTTTCCTTTTGAAAGGAGCAAAGAGCAAGGGGAGGGGAAAACGAGAAGAAAACATTTTTCGAGATTTGGTGTATACGTGGGAGGAAGTACTAACTCATTAAAATTTAGCACTTTAATATCTGAGAGGTTTTGAAAGGTGAGATGGGGTTGGCAGAGGGAACGTTTACGTTTCCATTTTATTTATACATAAATACGCGCGGCGATGCTTTTGAATAACTGGAGATAGGAAAAAGAGCACCGGTAACGAAATCAGGTATACGTATAAGCGCGGCTAAGTCAACCATAAAAACCGATATCCAAATATGGTAACTTCGTCTGGTTTTCTCAACTCGGCAGAATTTTTTAGCATCGAACCAACGTTTCGGATTAGATGTGTACGCGGATAATTTACGAGATACGACTTCGACGAATGCACGTATAATTTAATACGGTCGAGCTTCGTGCTATGTACGATTATATTATACGCCGGTGCCGGGATCATTATTTGGCCAAATGGTGTGGCGAATTTTTCCACGAGATCCGAACTACGGTATTTTTTATTTGGCTAATTCGTCGTACCCGTCTGGTCCCCGCAGCCTTGTCAAAAGATCCGATTCAACCTTATACTCGCGTACATTTGAAAATTAAAACTAGTCCGAGAGTACGAGGTGCACGCTTCCATAGTTTATGAACGTGCAGCACCTGGAATCGAGACAAATGGTAGTGATAGGAGAGAGAAAGGTATCGGGCCAAGCAAACGTAAATCCATTTGACTGAATAACTGATGTCTGTGACCGAGGGCAAAGTGAAATGAAAATTATCGTATTCGAGTTAAAGGTTTTTCGAAACTGACCGATTTGCTTACCATTATAATTTACCGGCGCGGTGCGGACTCCGCCGATACCGTGCGTTCGTTCGGTAAGTGGCGGAGGAGAAAAAAAACAACACCGGAGTCTCCGGAGGCGATTAAAAAAACCTTTCCCACAAAGACAGCTTTGTAGGAGAAAAAATAAAGAAACCGGGAGATAGCTGCAATATAATTTAAACCCCCTCCTCGCGGATGTGTATTAAATACTATACGAAGATGCGAGCGAGTTAATTGACTGTATCAGTTTGTCAGACGCAGGGGCAGTAAAATACTATGTGCGGGTTAGTGATTCGCAAAATTATCGCCGATACGGATCGATTGTTTTGATTGAGTGGCGTGCTTGCCCAGAGGATGAATTGAAATAAATTTTTAGCTTCATCTGGGCTCGATCTAAGAAGTAAGGGGAATAAATTGAGTTCGGGAGGGTTTCGTTAGGAAATCTTGCACGAATTTTTGAGAAATTGACCTATATTTTTTTACAACTCTGATATCTTTGGAATTAGAACCTCGGCTGAAAAATTTTTCAGATGAATGTTGTAGATTGAGGAATTGTGAAAAAATATTTTCATTTCAAAATTTTCGATCCACTTGCTCCTTCATTGAAAATTTCTCAAATTTTCCATTCAAATACACTTTAAAATTAAATTTTTAATCCTTCTGTGTCACAATTAGTGAAATTCACAAATTATGACTTTTTCGTGACTCTAAGCCCCAGAACATTGGCACAGGGTGGTTCAACGTAGGGAGGTAGGGACGCTTCAAATTTTGAAAATTCAAGAATCGTTTGCCGACCATTCCCAAAAGTACCCGGGCATTTACTCGAATCCATTCCTCCGAATGACAAATCCCAGAATTTTTTTACCCGAACCATAGCCTCGAATACCTTTGCCATGGAAATTAAAACGTGCGAAAATTTTGATTATTTTTGCTACAAAGAATAATTGGATTGATCTTTTACCAACTTTGGATTTCAGCTGTCACAAATGATCCTCGAATAGGAAGATATTAAAAATATATATTATATTCATTTCCTTCAATTCGTTCGTCGTGATGTCATGAAGATTACATAAAAATCATAAAATAATTCGCCAGTCAAATTTTTAGCTGAAAAAATCCATAATTCGATTGGTTTTAGAGATTTTTGTAGTTCGAAGTTTTATAGCTGAAACTCTCAAACTGGCTAAATATTGAATCGATTTTGAAAATCGTAATTGGTCTGTATTTGGTAATTAGCGTAATTTACGATACCTTAATTCTTGATCGATTGTTATAGGTACCTAATTCACCGTGATTTCCAATCAATTACTGTAATTTTAAGGAATTTCCAAGGAATTTCTGTAATTTTTGAGAATTCTTAATAAATTACCGTAATTTGTCGTGATTCTTCGGTAAATTACCGTAATATATCGTAATTCTTCGGTAAATTACCGTAATTTGGCGTAATTCTTCGGTAAATTACCGTAATTTGGCGTAATTTTTCGGTAAATTACCGTAATTTATCGTAATTCTTCGCTAAATTACCGTAATTTATCGCAATTCTTCGCTAAATTACCGTAATTACAGTAATTCGTCGTAATCCTTCGGTAAATTACCGTAATTTGTCGTAATTCTTCAGTAAATTACCGTAATTACAGTAATTCGTCATAACTGTTCGGCAGATTACCGTAATTCGTCGTAATCCTTCGGTAAATTACCGTAATTTGTCATAACTCTTCAGTAAATTGCCGTAATTACAGTAATTTGTCGTAATTCTTCGGTAAATTACCGTAATTTGTCGTAATTCTTCAGTAAATTACCGTAATTTGTCGTAATTCTTTGGTAAATTCCGTAATTTGTCGTAACGTGGATGAAGGTCAAGAATTAAAATTTTCAAGTTCATTAGCAGTTTAGCAGCACGCAATATAAAATTATAAGTAATGTTTAGTAAAATTAATTTTGGAAACATTCGGGGGTTTGTATTTCGGGTACAAGGCATTCGGGGAAATGTCCGAATCATTCCCAACCAATGTTTTTTTACAAGCTCAACATCGTTTCAAATTTTCAGGTTGATGAATGAAAATTCTAACCAAAAAATCTGTTCAACTGACTCCGTGATTGGTGGAACTTGAGAAAAAAATTTGCAACAAAAATGTGATATATTTTTTTGTCTGTCTTCAAAATTCAAGGGGCTAATAATTTTTCAAAGATTGCTATGCTGAATATTCTCTTCAATTTTGAAGATAGGCAAAAGTGTATTTCACATTTTTCGTTTCATTTTTCTTCCCTACAAGTTCCGCCACTCAAAACGTCAGTTCGAACAATTTTTTTATTTGCATATTTTTTTACCAGCACCTTAAATAATTATTTTTATTGAATAAATTGTAATAAAATGGCCCTAAAACTTTTAAGATATGCAACCCGGGCCAGAAAAACGTTTTCTAGTTGTTACCAGTCACCCATAGAGCAAGTACACTGGATTAGAGGAATTTTAGCATTTCATAAATCACTAATTTATAGGCATTAGTGAATTTTACAAATTGTGACATATGTGTATAAAAACTAGTGTGAGTGTGACACAGAAGGGGTAATTTTTCGTCGAAATTAAAGAAAAATTATTTGAATTAGAATTACCCTAATTTTTTGTGATTCGATTTACAGGGTATCCAATTTTTTTTTGTTGAAAAATCAATACTTTTTCACTGCATTTTAACTACACCCCCCCCCCATATCAAGTTTTTTCATTATTTCACCACTTTTTCTTGAAATTTTGACGGAATTCACTGCTTTTACCTGTTAGATACCTTGATTCATCAATCGTTTTGATGATCTCACAGAAGTCAATCAGTCACACAGGCCAATCATATTCAAATTTAGGAATAATAATAAAGAGTTTTTTCCCCCATGAAATTACAACGATGAAATGTTAATGACAGGATTAGCAACGTCGATGACACGGTTATCATCGACGAGAATGTTTTTACAGCCGTCTGGATTCTAATTCGGTCCAGATACCGAAGCTGGTAACCTCGCACAACGCGGATTGAGAACCACTTGAAAAAGATGCGTTTACAATCGCTCCTAGAACAGTATTTTAATACGTATTGTAGGAATGGTTTGAATTATGATTTGCATTTTGTTATTTACCGAGTTTTTTTCCTCGATGTTCTATTCTATTTACGTCCGACTTCTTCGGGTTCATCTTATTATCCAATTGGACTTCTGTAAATGGATTGAATTCTTGTATATGTGGGTGCGAGTCTCACCTCGGGGGATGGTAAATGGAGTCTCAAAAGGGTACACTGGGTTAGCTCGAAGCCCAGCCCAGTCTGGTACTCTCGTAAAGCTACCCAGATCCAAGAATGTCAATGGATTATCAGTATGCCCAGCGTGGGCGCCATTATAAAAAGAGAAAAAAAAAGGATATTCGACAAGATCTAGTCTTGGCGTCCGTCTTCGACGCGCGTACCGCGATTCTAATAAAAACTATATGGCGAAAAAATAAAATAAAAATACTCGTGCTCGACGTAGGTGGTCGGCCATACGCTATAAACGCAAACAGCAGATTTTTTTCTTATCGCGACCGAACGCGGCAAAAGTCACACAATAAAATTCCCTTCTCGGTCCGATCCTCACCCTCGTACGAGTAAAAATTTACATACATTCGTTGAATGGATCCAGGTTCCGGAACCGGATAATTTTCCACGATACAGCTCTCGGCTGCGCTAATTGAAACGTATTTAAATTATTTACACGTAGGATTCGCCGATGCAGCCGGCCAAGTGCATCGTGATCTCTGCAGTGCAGGTACGTGGATGTGAGGAGACGATTCGACGACGCTGGACGTTGATTTTTCTCAGACCGTTTATGTTTTCCGGTCGCTGCTGTACCGGATTCGAATACACGTAAGGAAAGGGTTCAGCTATGTAGAGAAGAATGCGGGCTTAACCGATTCAATGTTTGGGGTTTGATGACCACTACGTTCGCGATACGCGGCGGTGGCAGGGGAGCAGAAGGCGAAGACGCGACGAGTTATCAGTATACTGGCATCTTTGAATCGTTCTGACAATGATCGTTATTTAAACGAAGGCGTTTCCTGCGTTCGATTCGCATCGATGAATCATTCCATAGTACACGGATTCTCGCATCTCGGATCGAACTTTGTTTATAATTACCCGTAATTACCTTCTGATCGCCGCCGGTATTCGTGGTGTTCCACGAACGAGGGTGGGAAACAAATGTAGATTAAGATGCCGAGCGGAATTTTTTTCAATATGGGTATGTTTTTGTGCTAGGAATACATGCAAATAGGTAATTTTGGCAAAAAAAGATACCTGATTTTATTGGACTTCGGAATTTTAGGGTAGAAGTTGATGTAGTTGGGTAATCAGATATGCTTTCAAATAAGAGGAGGCGGGGTTAGCGACTGATTTCCAATGATTTTTTTTTACTAAATGAAACAGGGATAATTTGGCATAAATTGACCCAAATTAGACTGATCCAAATTTAGAGCCAAGCCAAAATTTGTAAAAATGATTGGATTTCGTTTGGGCAAAAAATTTGCCCAAGAGACTAAAAATTTTATCATGTTTAACAGACGGGAGAGAAAGTTCAAATTCCTCAACTCTCAAACTAAAAAACACTTGTCTGAATATGCCATGTGATTCAACATTCCAACAAAAAGACAAGTCATAAAAACGTAAAGCAACAACGTGTCCAGTAAAATTTCCAAATTTAGGACTTCTTATAATTTTTCCAGGATCTTGGATGAAAATTTTTTACCCCTCCCACCCCTCCTTTCAACCTTCGAAAAAATTGACCCATCCAAAAATTAATATCATCTCTATCATTTGCAGATTTGCTCAATTGTTTTCTCAAAATTTCAAATAATTCAACTGAAAAATTCGAAATTTAACCAAAATCTTAGGAAAATAACAGATAAAGTGGAAACAAATGAATTTTTAATGAAAAATTCAAGACTTCTTAAACAGGCGCGCCCACAGCGGGTAGCGGAGGTAGCGGTCGCTACCTCATAAACTTTTCGATTTTATTTTTATTTTAGGGATGTATGTTAGGATAGTTAATATTCAGGATTAAATCCTCGAAATTCAGTTTTATAGTCATGAAAAATCAGTGAGAAAAGTGAATTTCGACATTTAGAGTAAAATGATTGCGAAAAGTGTGTTTATCGGGGTATTTTGACCTGCTTAACACGATACGACGCTAGTTTTTTCATTTGGTCATTTCTTTCTGTATAAAATGCTCAAATTTTGAAAAATCTGCCAAAACAGCAACATTTCTTTGCGATTTTTCGCGATTTTCGGCTCTTGCTCCAACAAAATCGCCAAAACTGAATACGTGACGTGAATCTACGTTGGAAAACACGTTTTTAGGATATTTTCAAAAATTAGTTAAACTTCGCTGTTAAGGTCTTTTTTACAGTTGAAAATTTCAAATGGCCAAAACCTCATGAAGGAGTACACCAAAATTGATGAAAAAATTATCGCAAATACACCTTTACGAGATGTACCTTTGTGCCAAAAAACAAAAAATTTCATTCACTTCCCTTGGAATTAAAAATTCTTGAAAATTATGCAATAAAATGGTTATAGCTCCGAAAAGGTGGGGGGGGGGGATTCAAAATTTTTTACAGCATTTTTTTACATCAAGGGGCATCATCTGGGGAACTTCCTCTTGCTACCTCATCGGAAAATCCTGCGGGCGCGCCTGTTCTTAAATCGAATGTAAGACTTTTCTAGCAATTTTTTCATTTTCGGTGTCATTTTGATAGAGAAGACTTTTCCAACACGTTCGTTCACTTGCAAGACCAATTAAAAAACAAACAATATTTATAAAGTTGCACTTGGTATTTTTCAACTATCCCTACACTCTTTCATTTCGAATCAGTGAAAAATCACCGATAAACAGTCAGAATTGCAGCACAGAAAAATCAGCGAAATTCACTGAGTTTCTGCGTTTTTTCACTGATTATTCAAAGAATTTCACAGATTTTTCAGTGAATTTCATAAATATCACTGAATTTTAATTTAATTTTCACTGATTTCCAGCGATTTTCTTTCACTGACTTGCTTTCAGTGAAACAACTTTCACTGATTTATAACTGTGCTGCAATTCTGACTGTTTTTCAGTGATTTTTGATGAATTTTACTGATTTAGAAATGAAAGAGCACGTATTAATTCCTCCTCCCTTCCCTGCCCTCTCCTCCAAAATCAATTATTCGTAGTTCTTAATGAAATGAGAAAGTTGAAGGATGAAAATTATTCCATGTTCTAATCAACAGAGCATCAATCATTTTTTTCCTAATTTTTAATATAAAAAAATTTCAGTAAATATAGGGACAAAAATCACATGATTTATAGATGGTTTCGTTATTGAGAATTTTGAATAACGATTACACTCAGATTTTGAAACTATGAAGCTAAAAGTAGTCCTTATTAAATCCAAACTTGTTGGCAACATTTTGAACCTACCTTCCCCTCCTCTTTCCTCGACGAGCAAATGTGTTTCACCCTCGAAAATGAAAATTTTCATCTCTCCAAGAATTTTTCAACAGAAATAAAATAATTATTTAGATCCAACCAAGGATCATTTCACGAAATATTCTTCAAGTTGAAATGTCAATTTCTCTCCACCAAAGCGATTATTTCAAGGTTGGATCATTTTGAAAAATCATGATTTTGACTCTACCTCAATGTCATTTCTCACAATTTTTCGGACTCTCCTCACCCTCAGGGTCACAAAAATTCAAAAATTGGAAAAAATAATAAAATTATGGACTTAAAACGTATTTTGTTTTTTTTTGTTTTTTTTCGTTCAAACTCCATAAATCTAATAATTTTGTACAAAAAAAGTAAACTTATTTCAAAATTTTGTGCAATCAGAAACTCAATAATTTTTTTTAGAAAATAGAAATTTTTTCTTGGAAATTTTATCTGCTATGTCAATAATAAGCCTTATTGCATTTTTTTCAAGTTTTCCAATAAAAAAAGCAAAATTTTGCAAACTTAAAAAAATATCATTATAATTTTTGCAAATGTTTCAGCTAAAATGCAATATTTTGAACCAAAACTGCAATTTTTTCTTTTTTAAAGAGACGAACTGTTTTTCCCTCTGCCTCTCCTCCCGTTCAATTCGTTTTTAGTTTGGACTCAAGACATCTGTCTGGGCTAATTTTTCATAAAATATGAATTTCAATTTAAAATAAATAATTTTTTTCAATTTCAACTCCCATTTTTCAACTTTTGAGCACTTTTTACAAAAATGGTCAAACAAAGTTTTCACCCAAGATTTGTACATAAGTAATATTAATATAGTATTACTTTGAATGAGTTTTTGCCCCTCCCCTCTCGCCCCCTCCTACACACACAAGCTCATTTGTGTTAAATTTCTATACTATATTAATTTTATTCACCACGTTGAAGAATTTACACCCAAAATAAATCTCAAATTCGTCAACATGATCAAAATTAAAAACATAATTGCACGCTACCGAGCCAATTACTTCGATAATTGAATGTAAAAAGTAAAACCACATCCTAAACGGCAATCGCATCGAAAATTAGTACATATTTGGCACACTACCATCCATCTCGAGAATTCCAAATTACACACGTGCATACGCATACACTTTCGGCTATTCCACTAACAAACGATCTTTCCAACCCAAACACAAACGAAGAATTTAAATTGAAAATAACGCAGCAACCCAAGTACACAAATAATTTCCTCGAAAAAAAAAAAGAAACCCGAATTATCTCTCGCAATGACCAATTTCAAACAGTTTGAAACACAAATCGAGCGTTTAATTTTGAACCTCATTCAAAAATTCTTCGATGGCTTATTTAATAAGAAAAAAATTCCCAAGTTCTCGAAATGTAATTACCATTCAACACATGTAGGCCACAAAAAAGGTATACGCGTTACACATGCGGCTTAAAATAACACATTTTCATACGCAATTACATTCTACACTCGAAACCGATCCAGGCTATTAATTCGGACGCCTGCAACGTGCATTGCTGAAGAGGAAAACGGGATGGAATTCAAATTACAATAAAATTCTTCGACTTATTAAACGTCGACATAGAGCAAGCGAACAAACGCGAATAGGAAATTTAAACAAAGCAGCCATATTGTAGTTGTATTGTTTATTATAAGTCGAACAATAGATACTGGTCTGAGCTCATCGAACACCTTGCTTTACACCGCGTATTAAAATTCGGTATCTTTAATTAATAGAACGACGAGAATAACGATGGTATGATCGGTCAAGGATGAAAGTCATGGGTAAGTATAATACACCTAGCCGCACACACAATACCTTATATTATACTATACTCGTACCTCGGCGAATAATTAGCGCTCTGGATCAAACTGAAATTTTATTACGTAATTCCAAGTACACCGGCAAAGCTGCGCCGCCGCGAAGCTTACTTATAAGTTCGTGAACTGAAGCCTTTTTCGCACCGTACGTCGGGTATACTTTTTTTCGCTCAATCGAGAATATATAGCTCGACGTCGTCGTATGTTTATACTCGTATAGAGTAAAACGCCGACGTCAGCGTCGTCGCAATATGAATAAGAGGGTGTGAATTCAGCACAACACCTCGATTATTATACGTTGTTGCGAATAGAATAAATAGGTAAAATTTATTGCCCCGTGTTGCGTGATTGTCGCCTTAAGTCGGTATGCAACGCATATGCTACTCGGCGAAAGAATTTTTCATCATACGAGGATATTCGCGTATTTTGACGTTGCACTGAAAATGTGACATTAGACCAATCAGAAGCACCGTTCATAGGAACAGGGTGTCTACTGGATTTAGAAATGAAAATTCTTGCTATTTTCTTGTTTTGCATGCCATTTTTATGAAATTTTTCATGCTCCAGATTTGCCTGAAAAGACCCCTCCCCCCTCCCTTGCGTATACTCGTTTTAAAACAATTTTCAATTTTGGCACCCCTCTTCGCATATACTCGTTTTATAAGAAATCTTGAGCACTTTTTTTTGGAAATTTCATTCTGCTAAGATATTACCTACTCATTAGGTAAAAAATGAAACAAATTGACGATCAAATTAAAAAAATTTAAGGTGTCTAACAAATTCTTGAAAATTTTTAGCAAGACCTTTCAAACGAATTTTGAAAATTTTTTCCCTTGAGCTTTGGAAAAACATATCCTCCTTTCTAATATCCAATTTTTTTTACCTGATACATTTTAATTGTTTTTCAGCCCCTCCTCCTCGAAAAGTTGTGCTCCAATTTGTCTGTGAATTTGACCCCAGCGAAACCAGGACAAAAAATTAAGAAAATAAAAATTTTGAAAATAAAAAAAATAATCTTGGAACAAATTTTATGGATTTTTTTTACCAATGTTAAATTTTAGGGGAAGAAATTATTCAATACGAATGAAGAGAACGGTAAATTGTCAAAATATAGAAATTTCAAACACAAAATAAAGACTTTTAGGATAAATTTCATGATGTTCTGATCCACATAAATTCATTAACCTTCCAATCGTCAGATGGAAAAATAATTTGGCCCGAGACTCCGAGAGAACCCGAAGCAAAAATGCTTGAAAATTGAAATATCAAATACACATAAAAAAGTGCTGAGCATGAATGCTTTATTACCCGAAAATAATCTGAAAAAAATTAGGCAAGCACAAAATTTATCAATTGTTGAAAAGTTAAAGAATTTGACCTTGTCCAATTATGACAGTCATGATATAAATCGACTCTCTCATTCCGAATCAGCCAGTCAGAATTGCAGCACAGGAAAAATCAGTGAAATTCACTGATTTCCAGTGATTTTTCACTGATTATTCAAAGAATTTCACAGATTTTCCAGTAAATTTCATAAATATCATTGAGTTTTTAGTGAATTTTTACTGATTTCCAGTGATTTTCTTTCACTGAAAAAATTTTCACTGATTTATTACTGTGCTACAATTCTGACTGTTTTTCAGTGTTTTTTGATAAATTTCACTGATTCAAAAATGATGAGAGAGTACAAGTAAAGTCTGCAGGCAAAGGCCAGTCAGGATTTTACAAAGCAAGGAGCCAAACATGAAGGCCACTACAGTTCGTAACTTCAGATGGAAAAATCATAATTGTGAGATTCTGGCTGAAAATGTCGAATAATGAACATTTCAAAGAAAAAGAAGACAGAAGTGTTGCGAGAGCAAAGCGAGGGAGGAATTTTTTTTGAAAAATTGAAGTTTTAAAGGCATTATGTTAAAGGTACTTCTTTGATTGGAAAATTCAAGTGAAAAACGCGGAAAATTCTTGTTTTTTGTTGTAAAATTATCATAATTTTTGCTATTTTCTATTTTCTTGCCATTAAAGTGAAATTCTGGTTATTTTCTGATTTTGCTCGTTTTGCTTGCCAGTCAACACCCTGATGGAACGATCAACCAAACAACATATTTATCGTCATATTTTCACTTTTGCACTTCAAAAATAAAAAAATTATCATGTCAATCACCAATTTTAAAAGGAATATTGATTTTATTGACACCTAGTAAAATAAAATAATACGTATAGCTTGTGACGCCACTTATTCAAAATTTGTACTGGTAAATTTTTTTCTATACCAAAATTTTTCTAAACCTACTCATTGATTTTTTTCATCAACTTGAAATCATTTTTTCTCCATCAAAATTTTCACTTCAATTTTTTTCTTCATAGTAAAATTTGCACACAAAGTATAATTTTTCAATCTTGAGTTCTCCCTTCATCAAAATTTTCCGATTCTATGCCTATTTTTTTTTTAATCTGAAATGTTTTTCTTTTTATACCTATTGAAATTTTTACTTGAAAAAGATTTCTGACGTTGGCTACTTCGACATGAACATAATTTTGAGTAAATTGAGATTGAAATTAGTTCACATCTTAAAAATTCAGGAAGGGGTAATTCATATAGGAAATATAAATTTCAACAACTTTGAACTTTCAGGAATCTAAGTCCAGATTGTAAAGGATCGTAACAGCTCAGAAAATTTGTATGAAGTGATTTCAAGAATTACACCTTGTCACTTGGTTCTTTCTGGTTGAACTCATGTTGCTTGGATCTTTTTATCTAAATTAAAAATTTTCATTTTAGATTTCGGTCAAAAAGAACCAAGCAACTTGAGTTCAGTCAAAGCTCAAAGAGAACCAGGCGGCTCAAAGTATTTTTTTAATGAATAAAACGTTGATAAAGTCAGAAAAAAAATTATTTTCATAATTAAAAAATTCGAACTCATGAAAATGTTAAGGTTTCCCAGCTTCACTCAAATAAAAAAATAGTAATAATCGAAACATAAATCTTTCAAAATTTTAATTGCAGTGCTTATTATTTATGTGAAGAGCATCAAAATTCCCCAACAACCATCATAATCATGAAATTTTTATTTTTAAATTAATAAAAAATTTATGATGTTCAAATTTAAAAAGTTGATAATTTTGTAAAATGAGATTAAAATGTTGACTTATTGTCACTTGGTTCTGTTTGGCTGAACTCATAGTTAGGAGTAGAATGATCACACAATTTTTGTCACTTTTATTAAAAACGATTTTTAAAAATTTTTCATGAAAACATCTATTTTTGTGATAGTTTAGTATCACTAGTAGGCTAAGTACCAAAAAAAATTAAAATCTCAAAATATTTTCAAAATATTCAATTTTGTAGCATGGCTCCTTATGAAAATTCTGACACAGAGGGAAGAAAATTCAGAAATCGTAAAAAAAGGTCTACCAGTAGAAATTTTGACAAAGAAAAAATACATTTTCAAGGTTGTAAAAAAATTACGAGTAAAAATTTTTAGAGTATGAAAAAACCACAAAAAATCGTAAAAAAAAGAAAATTTTGGGAGAAAAAATTTTTCAAGATCGAAATTTGAAAAACAATTGAAGTTCGATGAACAACGTATTATCAGGTGGATTCTGCCAAACCCCCAAATCTTTCCAAATTACGAGTAATAAGCGAGAAAAACACATCAAAACGAATCGAAATTCCCATTCATAACGAACCTGTCACATTCTTAGTACAGGGTGTCTACCAGTTTTTAAAAATCAAATTTCGCGACTTTTTCGCGACCTTTTTTAAGATATCTAGTATCTACCTCTCAATTTGACCCCCCCCCCCCCCCCCCCCGAAAAATCAACGAGATCAAATTTATTATAGAAAAAAGTTTATACGCGGAAGAAAATACGTCTTTAATTTTGAAAAAAGACAATTTTTCACAAAAAATTGTTCAAAAGTGAGTTATTTTATGTTAAAGAAGAGAAGTAGTTACTGCCCGAGCGAAGCGAGGGTGAAAAGTTTACGAAAAATCATGTTAGAATGGATAAAATTGTTAAATGATTATTGAGAAATAAATTCATGGAAAGTCTGAAATATTAGCAGATTTGGCCCGAGCGAAGCGAGGGCGAAATTTTTTTGAAGAATTTATTTAAAAAATAGCAAAAAAAGACATATTTCCAAATGGTTTTCTTCTTTAAAACATCCCTTAGAAAATTCCAAAATTCTCCAATTACTTTAGATTTTCCTGACAATGGACACAATATTACCTTTGAAATTCCCTATCGTGATCGCTACTTAGTCTCCCACAAGAACATATTTTTCCGCTTCAAAATATTCAATTGTCTGAAATAGAAGGGAAGGGGACGAAGAGGTACATAATTTAAGAATGGGTTTTTTAAATTGATGAGCCCGAGCGAAGCGAGGGCGAAAATTTTTAGAAAAATTGTTCAAAAAGGTGAAATTTCTTTACTTTCTCTGTTTTGTAAAAGACGAAAAAAATGGAAGTAATTTCGGAAAAATTCGCGACTTTTGATGAATTTTGGGTCAATTTCGCGACTTTTTCGCGACTTCAGCGACCTAAATCTAAATTCGCGACTTTTTCGCGACTTTCGCGACTTTCGCGACCGGTAGACACCCTGTAGTACGACGTCAAAATACGGAGGATATTCGCGCTTCATAAATTTTTCCTTCTTGTCGCAGCGGCGCGGCGTCTTTTTCGAAACATTACCGGGATCTGGCTTTGAAATAAAGATAGCCATTGTTAATCAGCTCGGTCGTTAGACTCGTTAGGTCCGGAAATATGCGCAATTTGAGCATCTACAAGTCAGCTGCCGTTGTACGCGGCGGCGTTAACTTACACATACGTGTATATAGGATTCGGCACATGTGTGTGGTCTTTTTTGGCACGTAAAATAGGCGTTATAAAAATTGATTTATTTTACGGCTTAATTAGTTGATTAATATCTTCATTCGGGGCGTCCCTTCGCCGCCCAAGCTACGGGGCGCGATGACACGAACGCCTAATCTAGTTTATAAACACCTTCCATCTTTCACGCCTTTTACCATAGTCCTCGTGTAACGCGCCAAGCCGCGAGCTGACCTGTGCAAATCTGATGCGCTCTCGTTTACTTTTTCTTTCACGATGTTTATTTTTATTCGAACCATAGAAAGGAAAAAAACGCCATACACGACTTTCGTCAAATACTTTCAACCTAAATGGCGATCAAGTTCAAAGGTTAACGCGTAAAATGTGAGAGAATTAATGTAGTGAAAAATTCATTCCACTGGTAACCTTTGTTTATAGGTATCCTAGGTACGAGAGAGTATTAAATTCATCATCCTAGACAATTGTTTACTTTTATACGAATAAACTACTCGCCGATCGTAAAATTTTATTCGACCACCGACGTGACTCGTATAATCGACCGACGTGCTACGTAATGTACTTCCGAATCTAATTACCACAACAAATGACTCAATTATTTCTCTCAATTTTCTCAGCTGTATCGAGCTACTGTCTGGGATGGAAGAATAGTCGTTTACTTAGGTCGAAAATCCGAGAATATGGCTTTTGATTGATGAAGGGCGGAGCACAGAAAATTTAATGACCCTGATTTTGATGAATTTTTTGAATGGAAATTCGCCAATGTAAAATTTCATTTTCCTCTGCTCTGACTTTTGAGAGAAAACTAATGAATCCCTAAACACATAAGGTCATTTTTGAAAAAATATTCATTTTGTGTTTTTAATCCCCTACCCCTCACCACCCTCCCTCTCAATACAGCTCTAAAAAATTATTTCAGATTCTTCGCCTTCAAAGTGTCTAGAAAAATTTCCAAGATGAAATGTACAAAATTGCTGCAGAACCTTTGCAAGATCTTTTCACACCAAACTTTACATGTTGCAAGTTCTAGTGGATTCATTTTTTTTTTCATTCAGTGAACGACTGTACGTTTTACATTAGGTACTTGATTCAATATTCATACCTACATGACGTTTTCCTCAGAGTTGAGAATTTGATCATTTTCACCCAATTTTTTCAAGTTAAAATTTTTTCAAAATTGTTTCCACGTTTCTCTTAATTTTTCTAAGTTCAATTTCATTGTTTATTCAAAACCCTAATTTTCTAAAAAAAATTCAACTCCACGTCTAAAAAATTTCAGGGGTTGTACTTTCTATTTTTTGTCTTTTTTTTCAACTTCAACTCCAAAATTTTTCCTGAATTCAAAATTTTTACTTAAAAATTTTTTCAAATTGGATTTCTTCAAAAAATTTTCATCCTTTGACTCCAAAATTTTGCAAGCTTGAATTTTCATAAAAACTACCTATTTCAACATCAGCAGTTTAACTTCAAATCAGAAATTTTTCCCAAAATCATATTTTTTCAAAATTTGTTTCAACTGTAGACCAACTGCCGAATTTTCATTCCGACTTGAAAATATAATGTAAAATTGATTCTAAACCTAATTTATTTTTCTTTAACGTCTAAAGAAAATAGATTCGAAGTTGAAAAAAATGAGGGGATACAAACTTGGAAAAAAATTGGGATGTGAAGGTATAAAAAAAGAAATTGAAAAAATACAAGCTTGAAAAAAACTTGAGAAAAAATTCAAAAAAATTTAAGATATAAAAAAAATGTCAAGAACAATTCTTTGAAAAACTACAGTGGTATTCAGAAATTTCAAAGTTTTGAACTAGAAAAAAATTGAACTTGAACTTGATTTTTTTTCTCGAAAATATGAAAAAAATTGAACCCAGAGTTAAAAGAAACTCTAAAAAATTGGAAAATTTTTTGAAAAAATTATCAAAATTTTGATTTAAAGTAAGTTATTAACCTCCCCACCACCATCGCTCTGCCAAGAAAATTACTTTAGCGAAAAATTTATTGCAGATCCACAACTTTTACTCAGATTTGAACGATTTTTTGATAACTTTAATCATTTTTGAGCTTTCTCAAGCAATTTTAACATTTTTTGAGCTTTTTTAAACAATTTTAATGATTTTTAAGCTCTTCCAAACAATTTTAATGCTTATTAAGCTTTTTCAAACAATTTTAATGCTTATTAAGCTTTTTCAAACAATTTTAATCATATTTCAAAATTAAAAGTTTATAAATGATACCGTTGAGATTTTTTTTGAATTTTATAATTTTTATCTTCATAATTTGAACCAATTTTACAACATTTAAAACAATTTCGACATTACAAAAAATTTCCAGCATTTAACGATTAAAGGCCAATTAAACTTGAATTACGTCACAAGCAAAAATTTCATCTGCCCTCTCCCAAAAATTGGAAAATTTTTAAACCTTTTTTTTCGCTTTTTGTTACGATATCTTTTGACAAATTTTCAGACAAGTTTCGCGAGTATGTTTAAATTGCAGCAAACGTTAATGTTGAGCACCACAACTATACGTATCTCATTATAAAATCTCATTCAAAAATCATCTCCGAATAAATCAAGTTTCCGGATTATTCGCAACGACGACGAAGAAAAATATAAATGACAAAATCAACTAACGCAAAAATATATCATGCTCGCAATTAGACAAAAAAAAAAGTTGGAAAAGAGAAAAATATGACTCCATTTTGGAACAGAACTCGGTACTTTGCGCGAAACGCTTTGTGAAAACTTCAAACCACAAATTAAGGCAGAGAGGAAGAACCACCAGCAGCCGGCTACGTCTTCGTTGATAGAATATCAGCGGTTCAGAGCCATCTAGGGGGTTGGGGGGGGGGGATACCGCCGAAAAAGAAAAGCGAAGAAAAACTCCCGAATAGGACGATGAAGAGACGACGAAGACGACGACGCTTGCGAATTGAAACACGAACTAAAAACTTGGCGAAGAAGAGTAGAATTTAATTTTAAGCAAACATAGTTTAAAAGAAAATAATGGTTCTTTAATAATTTGCTACGTCTGTATCATCTTCTCGTTTTAATCCGTTATATTTCTCGTTCTTCTTTTTATCACTTGTTCGGTTTTTTTCCTTCCGGGATCCAGGACGGGGTAGGGTGATCGGGGAACGTGCGGAAAAGTAACTCAAAAACGACGCTATTTTTCGTCAGTAGAGGTTTTTGCGCCCCCAGAATAATGATTTATTTCTTTGTTTATTTTGGTATTTTAAAAAGAAAAGCGAGAGAGGGTTTTCTCGCTGACGCGATGGTTTTTTGTTTTTCGCCGACATCGCCGCTCGCCCTCCGCATTGCGTCGCGTATGATAAGAAGGCAACGAATGGAGTTCGCTCTCTCTTCGGTGCAAAATTTTCGGCGCGAGGCGCAATACAGACAGTTATTAAACTTTCTTTCAAACTAATTAGAAGTTTTCAAAGTGTATCGTACGAAATTTGTTGAGTATTATTTAACGAAATGATAAATTATCCTTTTATGACTTTGCTTACGTTTAAAAGAGATTTATATTAATGACGCGAAAGTTTTGCACTTTTTGTAATGGCTTTTCTATAAAGTGATAAAACCATGTTTAAATCACTAATTTTATTCTTAACGTTTGCAATCGACGGTACGATGGCGGTTTAGATAAAGAACGCGCTCAGCTATCGAGTTTAATTCGACGGAATTTTCCTGCCGAGTGGATGATGAAGATGTTACGACGACGGTGTGGTCGTTTCGAGTTCCATGACAGGGTCGAGGGGAAGAGGGGATAAGTTTAGTAGATCCATCAACGTATCGGTGTAATATTTTTCCCGGCTTGTTTTTATGTATTTTAATGATGTCGATTCTTGGCTCTCAAAGAGGTTCTCTTAATAGTTTACGGAATTGAGTAAGCAATAAGCGCATAATGAGCTTAGATCAAATTTCATCGTTTTCTGAAAATTGACTGAAAAAAGTATGAGGAGTTTCATCATTAAAATTTTCCAAAATCAAAATTTTCCAAAGTCACCCCCCCCCCAACCCATTTTAGATAATTTAATTTTCAAAAACTGTGACTTCATCATAACTTGATGCTCAAGATTGTATTGATACCCTTTGAAGAGTCCTATGAAACTGACTTCCTTTCAAAATTTTGCTTATGTTCTGAAATTTAGTAATCTATTCAATTCTGCCATTTGGGAATTTTTTTAATAAATTATTTCAAAAATTAAAATGATTCTGGCAAAATAAAATTTTGCCTATAGTGCACTGAAGATATTACTCGCAGAAAAGGTTTGTTCACAACTCGTTTAAAAATGATAAGTTTTGAAAATTGAATCATTAAACATGTTTCCTCTTTCGAAAACTCAAGAAACTGTCTAGCTCATATTTTTTAGACTAACATGATTCTAATCATTGTATATCATTAGAATGGAGCATACAGAGTCGACAGTCGCCAATTTCGATCATTTTTTCATGATTAATGGCACTTTTCAAGTTGAAACTCACTCATACAAAACTTTAGTTCCCTCTGGCTTCAGGAAACAGAAAAATAGGATCGCTTTATTTTTCGTATTCTCTCCTTTCCACTACTCCTAGTTTAAAACTAAAAATAAAATAATTGAGATTTGACATTCCCCTCTGCTGCGCGAAAAGGAAATTTTCCATCAGAATTGATCATTACATTTTTGGAAAATCATTTTCAGATATAGGAAATTTGCAGATTTTGGCTCCCGAAATTCTCTTTCTTAAATTATGAATGAAGCTGGACGAAATAGTGGTCATCAGTAGGGACAAATCAAAGTTGCTTATTGAGAGAATAGAGACTCGAGAATCGAAATTTTCTGATTGAAATAGATTTTTTTTTATTTTTCCAACTCCAAACAAAAATTTTCTAGAAAAATATCACGTTTAAAAAATTTTCAACTTAAACCTATTTTTTTTGAAAAAAATCAAATTTTGTAGAAATTTAATAATAAGAGGTTTCATTATCTCGTAAAATTCTTTATTCAAGGAACACTGATCTAAGAATTTTCAAGGAATGGTTAAACGAATAAAACAGAACCCCCAGGCAAATGAAAAAAATTGTGCTGATAATGAAACAAAATGTTGAAAAAGTCTTTCAATTTTCATTGAAAATTCTTTATTTTTTCAATTCTTTTGAAAAATATAATTAATCTGACTTTGAATTTTTCATTTGTTCACTTATTTTCATAGTGCATTGTTCCAATTTATAAAAAATTTGAAAAAGTTCATCGAGAAACTGGTGAACTTGAAATTGGTTACAGAGATCTCATTTGCATAAAAGCAGGTCTGTGTAGAGGGGGGAGGGGGTTCTCCCGAGTTCAGTTTTTTTAAGGGGCCCACGAAGGCCTGCTAGGGCTAAAAAATTCGGTACCTAAACTGCAAGTGTCCTCAAACCACAAATGGAAAATTTGACTTGACCAGGTCGTATCGACGTTTCAAAGACCTTTTTTTTTGCTCTTACATTTTTTCCCTTGGGCCTCGATTTTCTCTGCATGAACCTGCTTCAAAAAAATTAGGAAATCACGTATAAACATTTCAGATTATTTCTAGGTAATTCTCATACAAATTTAGGTAGTCTTTTTCAACTTTCCTTTCATTTTTACGATATTTTGAAACTTTTCCATGAAATTGTATTAATTTTTACTAAAAATTTTGACCTGTTTTTCAAAATTTAAAGAAACCTAAAGGATTTTTAACAATTTTTAAAACAGTTTCAACATAGGTAATTTTATACTTTCTTATCATTTTACCGAAGTGTGAAACAAATTTCAAGACTTTTCTAGACTTTTTGAACTTTTTACAACACTTTCTGATAGTTCCTCACATATTTAAGTCACTTTTATACTACTTTCGTTGACTTTCCACAATTTTCTCAAATTTCGATCAATTTTTATTACATTTTCAAAAACTGCTGACATAAATTTGAAGCAACTTTATTATTTTTTAATCAAATTTGAGCACTTACTTTTAAAATTCGTGCGAATTCCAACATTTTTTTCTCAATTCGAATAATTTTAGTGATTATAAGAAATTTTAATGTGATTTTGAACACCTTCATTTTTATTTTATCTGTGTTTAAAACAATTTTCAAAACTTTCTCCATTTTTTGATTTTTTTTGACATATTTATACTGTTTTCATTAAATTTCAACACATTTTTCTCAAAGTTTAAACAATTTTTATTACAGAGTAATTATTACTATCCACTAAATCGTAAAAATAAAAATTAGTATCTACTTTTTTCGGACCAAAACTACTCATCCATCTTACAAATCATTCCCCTCCCCCTCCCCCATCTCCCGAAAAAATCTGTCGAATTTTATTTTTTGAATTCAAAAGTCTTTAAGTAATTTTTTGAAGAAATTAGAGCTTTTCATGTCCAATAGACACCTTGTATCATATTTCAAAATTCTTAACATACTTGAACCAACTTTAATGAAGTTTCATCAACTTTATGAACTCTTTCTCACTAATTTTATGAAAATTTCAACATTTGTTCACACTTGAAATTTTTTAATAATTTTTAAAACAATTTCAACGTATTTTTTGTTACTCATCAGAGCTTTGAAGAAATTTCAAAATTTTTTATATCCTACCGTTTTGGACATTTCCAAATAATTCATCATTATTTTACACAATTTTATTAAAATTCTAACAATTTTTTCATGATAATGATAAAATCTGCAAAAATCGGACTTCTTTTCTCTCATCCTCTATTCTCCAACAGTCGTCAAGTGACTAGAATTCTCAATTAGAAAAAAGTCAAATTTCGTAAAATTCTCTCTAAAGGTCTACAAACGGTATTAAAATCTTGAATAGACAGTTGAACGATATTTCTAAACATAGCACTCCCCTCCATTACCAATACTTATCGAGATCAACCGTGATACCTTTTAATCTCACCGACATTTACCGAATTTATCGTAATACGACTGTCTAGTACATAGACATACACTGTAAACATTATCTCGAAATGTCTTTTTTTACAACCGAATAACTTATCGCTTCGAAAACACCGTTTTTATCCAAAACTACGTAATTAGCCTAAACAAAAGTGTAAGTAAAGTACACCGGGGCGATCAATTTGACAAGACAAAAATAACTACACGGTTTTTAGTACTACTAGCTCATCGCTGATAATAAAAATCACCAAACAGTATCACTTTCAGATAAACCTTAGCCTTGACTACAAAGAAAGAAATTCCTATCAATACCGTTATCAGCATACATTGGAAACACAACCACAGACAATCACACGCTGACGCAAACGGAACAAAAAAAAAGAAAATACACCACACACGACCCAGCAAACGTTCAAACAGCGGAAAAATTCTCATCTAGCGAGGCTCGAGGAGGAAGTACGACGATGATAAAATAGCGACTGGGATTTAGCTCCGGTCATAAGAGAGCGGATACTAGAACATCTAATGCGAGCTAATAAAGACCGAGTCGTCGTCAATTTAACTTTTGATATGTCCCCGAAGTACGATGCCTAAAAAAATTGCCACCATTTTTCGGCGGACACCTCGCCGGACAAAATCGTATAGCAAATGACTGGCCATAGCCAATTCAACGTATCCGCACGTACCGATGGGAATAGCAAATGGAATTTAAACGTTGTTCGATGCCCAAAAAAGGCACCTTCTCGTTTACCCGAAAAAAGTGCTCGATGAAAAAAAAAAGGTCACCTGTTTATAAACTATTTGGGCGTTAATGATTTTTTCAACGTTCGCGTGATAAAACGAATTTAATTATAGAAAAAATATTTTAATGTATTTGCACTACACGGTGCGTATTCGACCCACACTCTCTTTGCCCATTCGATAGCACTGTGTCGAACGATGACGCGGTTCTTTTTAAATGTACAAACGCGAATTTCGAATTATAATTGTTGTTGCCAGTTTCTAAATAATTTTTACGAAGGTGGAATTTCGACGACCTAAGTCCAAAATTCTAAGTTCAACTTTTTTCAACGTCAAATTATTTCAATTTTCAATTTTTTCAGGGCTGTATCGCATTAAATTTTGAAATTTTTCCATTTGTAAATTTTTTCAACTTGAATTTTCTCAAAATTTTTCCAACTGTTTTTTTTTTTAAATTTCATATTTTTATTAGGCCTACTTGTTAAAATTTCTTACAGGTAATTACTGATTGAATTGGGAAGAAATATTGAAAAACTTGAAGTTTAAAATTATTTTGAACGATTCAAAGTTCGAAAAAAATTCAAGAAATTTTCAATTGAAAATATTTTATAGTTTAAGAAAATTGAAGAAATTTTTTTAAATTACTGGGAATAAGTTGAGTTGAAAAAAATTTACAAATATGAAGTTAAAAAAATTTTGGAGAAAACAAAATCGGAAAAATTCTTCATACTAAAATTTTTTCCAACTGTAAAATTTTTTTAAATTTGAATTTTCTCAAAAATTTCTCAACTTTGTTTTTTTTTATTTCTTTCAATTCTACATGTATCCAATAATTTTAAAAGATCTACTTTAATTTTTTTCAACTTCATGTTTCAAAATTTTTTCTTATTCAATACATAATTGGAAACAATTTTTAAAAACTTAAAATTGAAAAAAATTATTAAAAATTAAAATGGGAAAAACGTTAAAAAAATTGAAGCTAAAAAATTTTACTGGAAAAATTTCAAAGTTGGATACATATTCATATGTGCACCTGGGGGGGAGGGGGTGTCAAGCCCTTCCTTAAGCTCGCCAAGGTGATTTTTCATCATGAAAATGTCATAAAGAAGTGAAACGTTTTGCTAAAATAATCATTTACCTACTCTCTAAATCTGAATTGGTCAAAATTGATGAAATTTTGTCTTTTTTAATCAGTGAAATAAATTTTATTAAAAATCATTAATTTTTTACTAATTTTTACTAATTTTTCAATCAAAAACCATCGATTTCTTAGTCAATTTCTAATTGGTCAGAAAAAATCAATAATTCTGATTATTAGTTAAATTTATTTTACTGATTCAAAAAGGCAGAATTTTACCAAATCTTACTGATTCAGATTTAGAGAATAAGTATACATTGATTGTTCTAAAAATTGCATAATTTTTCAATTTTTCTTTGTTCAAGCAATATACACTGAATTTTAGTAATTTAAAATTTTTCCTGTACTTTCCTCGAGGCTAAAATTCAGTAATTTCAAAGTTTTCCTATGCCCCAGTTCAGATAAAATTTTGATTCGCAATTTCGTAGTTCTCTTGCTCCTGGCCCCAGTCTAAACCCCCCTCCCCTGTCTGAATTTTGGTAGTTTCAAATTTACACAATACCCTCCTCCTGACCTTAATAATTACTCAATTTTTTCATTGAATTTTGACCGTCTCCCCTTCCGCTTTGCCTCGAGTTCTCAACCCCTTCCTTACTAATTTCTGGGTGCAATTTCAAAAAAAAAATTAGAATTAATTGAAAAAATTGAAAAAAGTTGAACTTAAAAATCAGAATAGATAACAAAAAAATTGAGAAAATTTAAATTAAAACATTTTTACTGATGAAACAATTTTGAAATTAGATATATCCTTGAAAAAAAAATGGAAAAAAATTTAAAAATTTGAATTTGGAATAAATTTGGATTTGAATGGTCGAAATCTCATCTGAATCGAAATAATTTAGGAGCTAGTAATGTTTTCTTATGACGAAGCTATGCGACGAACTTCTGGCAGCCTTTCTGACGATGACCCACTATACCAATCCGCCATTATTGGCGTAATTAATTCAATCCATTCGATAACCGAACGCAAGCGCGACGAAAAATTTCATAATGATAAAGACTGCCGGATGAAGTTCTCATTCCGCTTTCAAGTGTATCTTTATACTTTTTTCGAGACTATTATAGCACATAATAACCATATACTACTACACACCATTAAGAAAAACTATCCACGCAACGTTTACGACGCGCATTATAAATTATACAAGTTTTTTTTTCCAAACCGTTTGAATGTTTTTTCTCAACTTTTTTCCAGTATAAATGAAATATACTACCGAACGCGAAGAAATATTACGAAAAAAGTATACTCGTACACGAGCAGCACATAATCCCATATCGATTGTGTAAACATCCATAGAAAAAGGTTGCCTCGATATCCATCAAACAGGAAATTATACGCCGTCGCCAGACATCGCATCGGATACCAATACCGTCAAAAAAAAAGTAAAGAAAAAAAAACGCCCGAATAAATTGTCAAGATTCGAAGTATAGATGCGTTTAATGAGACAGGTTACCAACAAAGTTGTTCTACTGGTGTCGAATCGAATTATTGAAAAAGAACGCTACGATTATCTCCCAGCCTGTTCTGGGTTTTACACGCGAAACCCACATCGGCGCGATCGTTAAAGGATGAAAAATCGCTTCATTTTGTAAATTTTTCGTATCCGCGACCTTCTCGCGTTGAAAATTCGCAACTCGTATAATTAGAAATGGCGGAATTTTTATTCAAATGGTAATCGGCTCGCGATGAACCGGTTCTCACAGGAAGTGTGAAGGATTAGGAATTCTTTTTTGGCCAAATGGATGTTATTTCGTATAAATGCAGATATTCAACGTCGTGGTTTGGTGAACAGGAGATGATGAAGGGAAGTGGCTAAAAAATCGACTATACGGAGTGAGTTATTGGAGAATATAAAAAATACGCGTGTGAAAGGTACCGAAGAAGATGATTTTCAAACTATAGCTTAATTCTTTCGAAATGATAAATTTTTAAATATGTTCGCGAATGAGAATATTTTGCAAGTTTTCTCCACTCGCTTTCGCATTATCGGCGCGCAAATTCCGTAATTTACGCGAAATTCTTCCAAAAAGTTTATAAATTATTCATAAATTTAACGCGTCAAACGAACGAAATTTCATCGAAGATGTTTAAATCGACGAAAATTTCCGTCGAAAGAATCAAATAACTGAGAAGTTATTGAGACGAGAAAAAATAAGCGAAAAACTTGATATGAAAAGTTTTCAAAAGCTTGAAAATTTTTCATGGGAAAAATAATTAGCATTTCAAAAAACGAAATTTTTCGTGAAAATCAATATAAAGTTGTTTCAAGTGATTTCAACAACTTTTTTCATACAAATCAGGCAATTTCGAAAGCAATTTTTTTGGGGGTAAAATGGCAAAATTTTTTTCAATTTACTGAATTTTTTTATTCTTCCAAGAAATTTTTAGTCTCTAAATTTCAATTATTAATAAAAGTTAGAACACTCACAAAGACTTTAACCGGAGATATTTTCAATTTTCATAAGCAAATAAATTTAAAATCAGCTGAAATTAAAAATAAATTTGTGAGCCTGGATATAGAAACCGCCCTTGGGGATCAAAAAATTCTTTTCGAGTTGACACTGATTTCGGGCCTTTCGAAAGGAGTAGAATCAAGGGAAAACCTCAACTCAAAAACCAATTTTTGACCCCTAAAGGTGGTTTTTATATCCAGGCTCACATATTTAAAATCGAAGTAACTCCTTTAAAATTACTAGCAGCAGTATGGGCAAATCGAGGGATTTTTGGCTTTGCTGAAATTAAATTTTCCAGAGTTCGTCCTAAAAAAATTGGATCTTCAAAAAAACCAAAAATGTGTTTTTGAGTAGATTTTTGATTACTCAATTTCATTTTTTGAAAAAAAATTTGATCTAATTTGCTAGGACGATACCTTGTATCTTCCACTGCCATAAAAGTTGCACATAATGTACCATAAATAAATGCCCCATTTTTCATTCAATCATACAAAAATTTTTTACAAAATTACAATGAAAGAAACAGCCAATCAGTTTTTATCTGAATAAAAGCTGTATCACAAAAACTTTATTAAAAGTTTGAAGAATTTTAAGGATTTTTAGTGATTTTTATTAGGTAAACTGAAAAATCAGATAAGAGAAACGTTATTTGACTTTTGGAGACAATTTTTAAAGATTTCGAAAATTGGAAAATTTTTTGAAAATTGTTTTTTTTTGTAACTCGTCTGGTAACTCTGATTAGTAGATCTACGCAGACGATTTGAACGATTGTGTTATTTTTTTCAAAGTTCAAGTTATCTGCTTCTTTTCATTATTTTAGGTACTTAGGTATGTCTTTCTCGCTTTCATGCTCTTTCATAATTAAATTTCAAAAGGAGGACGTTTCAATAATAAAAAATGACTTACTCATAAATATGTACTTCTTATTCTAACGATGAAAACTCGTAACTCACCTGAAACAAAAAAACAAAAATTGTTCATTAGTTGATATTCAAGTTGGGAAATTAAATTAAATTTTTCTGTCTCTTAAGTAGAAATTGTTTTAAAAACTTAGGCTTAAATCACTCAGAAAATTTACCTATAAATTTTAAACACTGATTCTTGATGGATAATTTTTCATGGCTCAAGTACATAACATTAGGCATGCACTTACAAAAAAATTGTACTATTTTTCATGATGTGAAATAGATAATCTATGATCATTATTTTCATAATTGTTACTATTTTCAGGGGAAAACCAAGTCTGTCGAATTGAAAGGGGTAGGTAAATGAGGGCAAAAAAATTGAAAATTTCTACTCTTACAGAACTTTTTCCAATTCTTCCAAATGAAATGCAATTTTCTAGCAGGAACGTACCAAAGTTGGATTATTTAAGGTTCAAAAGTCGAAAAATTTCAACTGAAATGGAATTTCTCCTGATTGTTCCCATTCAAAATGAAAACCCCCTCCCCATCATCATTTTCGAAAATCTTTCAACTTAAAACTTATTATTCCTCATACCAAAAAATAAAATTTTTATGTTTATTCTGAAGAAGGAGAAGGGGAAGAAGATTAAACTTCCCTCTCTGTCGACCTCGTTTTATTCGACTTCACCTATTCAAAATGCTAAATTTGCAAAATTTTCCAAACAAGGGTCTCATTTTTGCAAATTTTTTGCCAAAATGTCACTTTCCTATTTTCTTTAGGAAATCCCCCCCCCCCTGTACTCTTTTTAACCCCAATCAGTCTTAGGCTTGACTTTTCTTGATCATTTCATAACAAAATTTTAATCTCATTTAATTGATTTTTCACTAAAATCCTTCTGAACATATTTTCTGTTTTTTTGTGTTTTTTTACCCCAAATTCACATTATTTCCCAATTTGAAATTTTAATCAGCCGTAATTTTCTAATATTTTTCATTCAACATTATGAAATAATCGTATTTAGTGAAATTATTTGTAACAAAAAATTATTCAAATCCGTTTTCATAAGCTCAATTCATTTCTGAAGAAAGAAGTCTTGAGTTGGAGCAATTATTCATTTCAATCTTTTTCAATTTTTTTCAAAATTTTCAATCCCTTCTCCTCTTTTCCTCCACTAAATTTTTTTCATTCAGCTAATTTCTAAATTAAAAATATTAATAGATGAAAAAAACTTTCACTGTTTTCTTTCCTCAAAACCTAATTTCAATGTATATCATTCTACCTTTCCACAGCCTCCATCGACCCATCGGTATAAAATTCCAGGTTCGCACTAATTCGATATGAACTACCGATCCAGCCAAACTTATACTGTTAGGCGTTGGTAAATTTCTATTCCATCTACAATACAGCACACGCCATAGCTGGTAAGCCAAACCGGAGAAAATCAAGTTTATAAATTTCATTATAAGCCTTGGCTCGACATCTATCACTATTTATTAAATACAACTGAACCCACACATCGTATCGGCCTCTAGTCGTATGTACTACGGATTCGGGAAAAATAACCACGACCGTTTTAATTTCATAATACGGGCCCTTGTAGGGGTTAAATTAAAGGTGACACTTCTCGCTAACTCTGAAGATTTCGCCGCACAAACCATCGATCCGTATTAGAGAAAAAGTCAAAGTCGACAAACATTCCATATCTCATATCATAAGACTCTTACAAGCACATACGAATACCACGCGAGACCTTTGATTGAAAAAATTGTTATTTTTTTCCATCATTTTGAGCGCAGAGGCGAAGAGCACCTGTGCATCATCGAGCAGATGCGTTGGTCAATACACGAAAACACGCCACTCGTAGTTTATCATAACAACCTCGCCGCTGTATATTTTTCCAGCGATGCACGGGCAAAGTTCCAAGTTGACGTATGACTCGGTTCAATAAATTTTGAGAACCATTTAGTTCTCTTACGTTTGTTATTTTTTTCCTAACGATCCAACGATGGTTTATTTTTTAAAAGTGTAATAACGCGGATGGCAGTTCATTAAACGAGACACATCGGTTTAGAACTTATCATTCATCTATGGCGCGTATACCCACGTACACCTCGTACATCGGTTTAGCTCGGTTTCGCTAATTTATCGGTTCTCGTAACGCTTATTACGGCATTTTTGATGCCTTCATGACAATAAATCGTGGCTTGCGGTTTCGGCACGCCGTTCGCAACCCTTAAGCTAATAAATTACACGTTTCCAGGGTACAAGGCAACGAGTTCCGAATTATTTTTAAATCCTAATTACACATTGTTGCGCCTGGTTAGCTATGCTCGAGCCTATGTCGCTGTAGAAGGCGATTAGTCCGGTGCATTTAGACGTACGAACAAAAAATTACCATCTGAGGTTTTCTTGGTTAAATCCACTCAGAACACTGCGCTGAAACATATGACGAAATTCCTGGCTCCTAAAAGGTGCCGGAGACCCCGGAAGTAGGTGGACTACCCCCCCCCCCCACGGGATTTTTACTTCTAATTCGACGAAAAAGTCATCTTAAAAAAAAATTAGCTATGTACAATATTTATCAAGAAAACAAGCAAAATTTGATCATAAATTATTACGAATGGATTTTTGAGAGTTGATGAGTTGATTTCCTGAATTCAAAAATGTGTGAATTGATTCCTACTTTTTTGTGGGCACGTACGAAGACGAACTGATTCCCATTTTTCTTTGGGATATGTAAGAGTTGATTCCAAACCTAGGCATCATGGCGAAATTTTTGAAGAAAAAAGTGACTTTCAGTAATTTTTTTGAGCAAAAAGTGACCAAAAAGTAACCAAAAATTCAATTTTTTCCGGGGCAATTTTTTTACAGTTTTCTGGAGGGGAGAAATTTTTTGTACTTTTTTTTGCAAACATTTCAAAGATAAATCAACTGAAAAGACGTGAATAATTTCATTTATTAAATTCCTTCGTCAAAACAACAAACAAACTAGCAAAAATTAGTTTTTTTTTTCTTGAAGAATTTTGAAAAAATAGCAATTTCTACGTGAAAATTTGAATTTTTGCCTGCAAGTGCAAAGAAAAAATGACTTTTGAGGGGGAAAAAGTAACCAAAGTGACCTTTTAGACGTGAAAAATAACCAAATAGCGACTGAAGTCGAAAAAAGTGACAAACACCCTAAAAAAGTGACCCGCTATGATGCCTATTGCCTACGAACCTTTTTCAACCTACCTATTAAACCCAAGAGATACCACGAGAAAGTTGGCTTCGAATTTTTTTTGTTATGATTGAAAATATCGTACAAATGGGTTTTTTATACGTCCGTCCTACAATAGAGAGGAGAACATTTCTAATCGAATAAATTGAGTTTAAAAAAAAAAGAATCTGTCCAAGTGAGCTTGCAAAATTAGGTAAAATCCCATCTGAGTCGAAAATTTTCAATTTTTGGGTTCCTCTATTACAATAATTTCAACCATGCTTTTTTCTGCTCGTAAAACATTTTTATCGACACAAAATTTCTACGTTATTAGTCATCAATACCGATTTTTTTCTCCCAAAAAGGCAATTTCGGTGAAAGTTTTCTTCGTCTTAAAACTACATTTTAAAATAATTTTCCAAATCTGAACAAGAAACTAGGCCTTTATTGTTTGAGAAGAGTAATTTTTTAAAAACAAGGCTCCTTCATCGAACGAAACTACTCTGTCATTCCGAATCAGTGAAAAGTCATTGATGAACAATCAGAATTGCAGCACAGGAAAAGTCAGTGATTTTTCACTGATTATTCAAAGAATTTCACAGATTTTTCAGTGAATTTCATAAATATCACTGATTTCCAGCGATTTTCTTTCACTGACTTGGTTTCAGTGAACAAATTTTCACTGATTTATTACTGTGCTGCAATTCTGGCGGTTTATCAGTGGTTTTTGATGATTCAAAAATGAGAGAGTACATAATATTTGGGCTATTCCATACCAACTAGAACCAAAAATGAAGTTGGGTCTTCCGATTTTGCTCAATTTTTTTTTCGAGTTCCCCTTGATCATCAGGGAGGAGGGAGAGGGGGTAGGCTTCGTAATTTTTATGAAAATGCAATTTTTTGCCAAATTATCCAACTTTGAAGGCTCATATCTCGAGATCGGTTGCACTAGGGGGAAACCTGTTTGCGGAGAGTGAAAGAGAATTGATATGCGATTTAAAAACGATAATCACATTTTTTAAATCTCAAAGTTGAACTTTGGTGGTGAAAGCTCAACTTTCATGATGAGTACAAAAGATGAAAGCTACCATTTAAAAATCTGAAAAAAATCACAGTAAGTAGCCCTTTTTACCCTTTTTTCAACCAACAAATTTTTAAGATGGGATATTTACACCCCTGAGAGGTCCAGGGGTTCACAATTTTGGCCAAAATTCAAAAAAATCGAAAACGTAAGGAAGCACATCTATTTCTACTAATTCGAAGGTGCTGAGTTCGAATATGTACCTACTCAGTTTTTTCATCCGAACCATCTAAACCCCCGATTATCCCCCTTGGTAAGGTCAAAATTCAAAAAAATGAAAAATCACGTGTGACCTGTCGTTTGTTAGGTTTTTGAGGGCACTGAGTTCGAATATTTGCTTATTTTTTAAATTTGGCCCTTCACTGCCTCCCTAGCCCCCCAATTTTCGGGAAAGTATGTTACGAAATGAAAATAGCGTGTGGCATATCGATTCTCACTAATCTGAGGGCGTAGAATTCGAATATCGACTTACTTTTTGATTCTACCCCCTCCCCCCGTGCTCTAATCGACCCCTTCCCCAAAAATCGTATTTTTTCATTCATTTACTTTTAAATACTGATCCATGCAAGCAATAAAAATTTTCCATCTACTAAAGGGGTGTCGCAATGCACGTTTTTTGACTCCTAGAATCCATTTCTGAGGTCATTTCAAGTCCTAGAATCCATTTCTGAGGTAATTTAAACCCCTAGCTCAAACTATGGTCCCCTGGGACAGGATACTTCTCCCATTCAACGAAAAAATCATGAATTTTGATACCATATTCGATATTTTCGAAAAAAATTGTTTACCTCGACCTCTTCCCCACACCCCTGTGAGTGCTGGTTTCAGTTTCGAGGTCAAAATGGTCCCAAAAACGGATTCGGAAGCTCTGAATACCTTCTGGAACCAAATTTTCACTTTTCCCCCTCGAAAAATCTATTTGAAATATTTTGATCGAATTTTGCTTGTTTTTTTCAGTCACACTTTAAAATCACTTTTGGCTCAGGAACTCTTGTCGTGTTTTTTGGTGTAATGTCTTGAGTCAATCAACTCAGAAACCCCCTTGAACGGGAATTTTTTCGTACTTCGCCAATTCTCTATCTAATTACACCGAACTAGATACAATTTGGCGATCAGAGACTCATCAATGTCTCATGTGCGCGAGTATAAGCTTAAATCTTTTCACGGTATTCGAACGCGACCTGTTTTTCTCCATCTCGTTTCTCGCGTTCTCCGGTCACATGACCGCGGCTACTATAACATCTCAATGTACATATGTACGGTATACGACCAGCAAGGGTATAAATTCTCATTACCAATATCTACGAATAAAATCGAGAAAATCCCACACGCCTGTGAACCGGCTCGACTCTCGGTGCAAATAAACACGTTAAAAACAAGAGTACCTCGGCGAACAATTTCGTGTACATGTCGCCTGCGACGCTGCTCCGGTCGTTCTATCTCTCTCGCAGCGTCTCACTTTGTTGATAAACTCGTTGTTTATCGCGCCGCTAAGTCAACATGAAAGTGCACGGTAGCCTGAACTTAGAACCTTTCAAAGTCGTAATTGTAAATAAACATTACACTAGTTGATGTAACCCGCACCATCTCTGGTACACCGCCCTATCCGAAAATGGCCATTCTGGCTTTTTTTCCACTTTACAACGGGCCGAGTTCGCGATAAGCCGCAATATATACCTCGCATTCCACTTTATATCGTACATAGACCGAGAGATACTTGGGCTCGAAGTAGCAACCATCGAGAGTTCGTGTCCACCTCTGTCTCGCGTCTCTTTCTCAGTACGTCGAGGTGATATATAAGTAGCGATGTAGATAGCACCCGGACGTTTTTACCTTTTGCACACACATTAGGACTATATACACGGAGCGAAAAAATAATAAAAAATTTATGAGACATATCACGAATGCTAAGAGAACCCAGCCACAGTATCGTCGCGTTCCTCCCGATCGTCTCCGAGTCGCCGTTTGATTGCGGAAACCATACGCGTCGTACACAGAAGGGTCAACTACGTTTGTCAAGATTGACAAAACATCGACTTCTCTTACGTACCAGTACGGTTTTTTACCTCTCTCTCGCCTCCGCACCGAACACAGCATTTTCTTATATACGATTCTTCTTCTTTTTTTTTATGAATAAATGTATCTCTTTGGTCGGGCTACTCGATATCAGATAAAAAATAACCGGTAAATTTTTATCCGAACGTGAAATATATCGTACTCGACCGATTTTCGAATTCCGATCGAGTACGCTTGTCCATACGCGAGGATGCGGAAGGGTTATCAAATCCAGTTACGTATTTATATCGTTTGCCAGCGAGAACGAAAATAAAAAGGGGAAACTAACCGAATTTGTATTCTAAATAGCGCGCAGCCATACGAAAAGTTTTTCCACCGGTCATAAAATAAGAAGGAAAGAAAACCGTAAGGCGTTCGTCTTATTATGTACGGTTTACTTCCATAAATTCAACGTTCCGAGGCATAAATTCTCGTCTGATTTAAAAATTAACGCCGGATTCGAATTCGGTGCCTTTGAAAACCTAGAATTCGATATGCAACATGGTATACTCCACGTGCAGTTCATGTTCGCCCCCGCCCTACCGCTTCCATTCCTCTCAATAATTTTTCTCGTTGGATTAAACTAATTTGAAAATTATAAGTGCTCCAATGATGAGAAGATTCAACTCTGATGATATTTTTACGATCGTTTCATCATTCAGTTCCCACCCTGAACCTATATTATTATATCAATGAATGTTTTGAAAAAAGTATTATCATGTCACAAAAAATCTATGGTTCCATATTTTCTCAGTCAATAAAATTGGCAAAGGAAAATTTTGGTTCGTGCTGTCTAATGATGCTTTTTTTTCAAAAATCATACTTTTTCACAACTTTTTCACAACTTTTTTCTCCATTTCTGACACTTTCAGAAATCTCCTCTCTGGCCTAAGAAGATTACTCAAATTGAATTTAAAAAATTTTCAGACACCCTCCCCCTCCCTGCATACAAACTTCAGAACTCGAATTTATTACAGAAAACAGGGTGTGTAGGTAGGTTTACCTAACAACGAGAAAAAAATTCGAACTTTTTCAAACTGAAATTTTCAAACTTATTTCACAGTTCATCGCTTACACCCCCAAAAGAAGAATAAATTCACATGCTTTCAAATTGATAAATTTCACGCAAGTCCTAGCAATTTTTTGTACTCGCTCCAATAAATAGAAAATTTGGGAGGGGGTGGGGGGGGGGTTGTTCGCAATGAAGTGTCGATAAAAAATACCAATTATTTTAAAGAGCTAAATTAATGTACCAAACTTGAGCAAAACGAAGGCAAACATTTTTGGGGGAAAAATTTTAATGCTAAAACTTCATCATTTTTGTACTAATTTTGGTTACTTTATCAGAGAAAGTGATTTATCGCGAATTTATGTTTTTTCATTTCCTCACTATTTTTTGTTAAAATTTTGACCTAATTCACCACTTTTCAAGCACTAGCCTAATAATATGAAAAAAATTCAATTTTCAATAATCTCCTCATCCAGGGTTATTATTTTGCTTGGGCTCCTAAGTTAGTTTGAGAAAAAGTTGTTAGATTTTAGTCGGGCAATTTGAGCTCTGTAGTTGAGAATTTCATTTTTCCAGTTGATTTGATGCTATAACAAAAAAGAGGGGCAGACAAAAAGCTATCCCCATAAAAAATTATAATTTTTTAGTAGAAAAAATTGAGTGGAATTTTTCAAAACAATCACCTTTCGCTCTTTCGTTTTAAAAATTGAGAAAAGTTTGTATTTTGAGTCGAAAAAATTGAGAAAAATTGCTTTTGAATTGATTTTTTTTAAATTTTCCTTAAGTTGGAAATAATTTTCAATTTTTATTCCCCCTCCAGTAAATCTCAACTTCCGCTCTTCCCCTACATCATTCCTAATTTTCTCCTAAAGAAGACATTCGTCAGTGTAGGCAGAAAGCAGAAACAATAATTCTACGTTGGGTCGTTAGAGGTAAAATTTGCACAAATTTTCCATTGAAATGAACTTTTTTTCTAATTCTTTTGAATCAAAGAACACGAAAAATTCTTATTAAAAAGACCACCATTTTCAAAATTTCCCGACTCGAACATCATTTTTCCGAGTAAGAATTGAATCTGCTCAAATATCATCATCGCGTCGATTTTCAATTATTTTCATCATAAAAATTCAGTATGAGAAGAAATGAGGAGCTATGGACATGCAATTGCTATACCTACTCTCTCATTTATAAATCGGTGAAAATAATCGAAAATCACTGAGAAACAGTCAGAATTGCAGCGCAGGAGAAAATCAGTGAAAAAATTATCAGTGAAAAAATTTTCAATGAAAATAAATCAGTGAGAAAAATCACTGGAAAATTAGTGAAAATTCACCAAAAAGTCAGTGAAATTTATGAAATTAGCAGAAAAATCAGCGATAATCTTAGAAAAATCAGTAAAAATCAGCAGAAAATAGGTGAATTTTGCTGATTTTGACATGGATATGTCTTTAGGCCTGGGGGGTAAAATTTTGAAATTGTTACGCTAGAAAATTCTTACGCCTGAAAATGGTTACGCTAGAAAATTCTTACGCCTGAAAATTCTTACGCTTGAAAATTCTTACGGTTACGGTGGATCAAGACATTATGACATTATGTTAGACTTAAAAAAACTTATAAATAAAATTAAATATTATATTTTAACATAATAATTTGCTGATATTATGTTAGACTTGGACGGGTTACGGGTTATGTGTAATGATCACAGTGGATCAAGACATAATGACATTATGTTGTTACAGTGGATCAAGACATTATGACATTATGTTAGACTTAAAAAAACTTATAAATAAAATTAAATATTATATTTGAACATAATAATTTGCTGATATCATGTTAGACTTGGACGAGTTACGGGTTATGTGTAATGATCACAGTGGATCAAGACATAATGACATTATGTTAGGCTTGAAAAAACTTATAAATATAATTAAATATCATATTTGAACATGATAATTTGCTGATAACATGTTAGACTTGGAGAGATTAAAGTCGGTCAAAAAGTCGGTCGAAAAGTTGATCGAAAAGTTGATCGAAAAGTTGGTCGAAAAGTTGGTCGAAAAGTTGGTCGAAAAGTTGGTAGAAAAGTTGGTAGAAAAGTTGGTTGAAAAGTCAGTTGAAAACAAAAAGTTGGTCGAAAAGTTGGTCGAAAAGTCGGTAGAAAATTTGGTCGAAAAGTCGGTTGAAAAGATAGTTGGAAATCAGAAAAATAGTTGGAAAGCTGTTGAAAGGTCAGTTGAAAAGTTGGTCGAAAGGTCAGTCGAAAAGTAAGTCAAAAGTCGATCGGAAAGTCGATCGGAAAGTCGATCGGAAAGTCGATCGGAAAGTCGATCGGAAAGTCGATCGGAAAGTCGATCGGAAAGTCGATCGGAAAGTCGATCGGAAAGTCGATCGGAAAGTCGATCGGAAAGTCGATCGGAAAGTCGATCGGAAAGTCGATCGGAAAGTCGATCGGAAAGTCGATCGGAAAGTCGATCGAAATGTCGATCAGAAATAGACGGATTATTATATGGAAAGTTAGATGGAGTATTATATGGAGCGTTAGACAATAACATTTTTAAATTAAGACATAATGACATTATGTCAGACTCAAAGAAGTTAGATGGAGCGTAAGATGGAATGTTGGATGGAAAGTTAAGACAGAATGTCAGACAGAAAGTTGGGAAAGATTGCCGGAAAATGATTTTCTGAGAGATAGTAGTTGGGAAGATATGCGCTAGTTTGGTAGAGGCACAGCACTAGAAGCTGAGTAAATGGTGCATCCCTCTCCTTGATGGTAATCAAAAGTGTCTTTAGACCTGTGTAATAGCAGTAACACAGTAACTAAATGAAGCTGCCATACCTTAAGGGCATTGAAAGAAGTACATCCCATGTTGAATATAAGTTGATGAACATCCTGAAGAATTATATTAAATTTGAGAGTATGGTATATCTTACTGACATATCCATGTTCTAAGATTTTTGCTTTAAAGCAAAAAACGCGTTCATTTTTTTAAAGATTTTCACTGATTTTTCGGGTAATTTCATAAATTTTACTGACTTTAGTGAATTTTTACTGATTTTCCAGTAATTTTTCTCACAGATTTGTTTTCATTGAAAATTTTTTCAATGTTTTTCTCCTGTGTTGCAATTCTGGCTTTTTATCAGAGACTTTTCACTGATTCAGAATGGGAGAGTATGCCTATCTTAATCTAGTCATTGCCAGTTCCGAACTCATTGACTCATCAACAATGAAAATCGTATTATTATGAGAAGTAAAGCACTTTTTGTTCATAACAAAGACATTTTTGAGAAAAATTACAAAATATGGAGGAAAAGAGGCAGGACCATGGGCGTTGCCAACAAAACATCGTCATGCAATTGAACATCGATTCCATAGTTTTTAATTATCTGGAATTCGGTAACTAAGTTCGCTCATAACAAAAGCATTTTTGAGAAAAAAGAAAAAGTGGAAGGGGAAAGGGCGGGGTCAAGGGCGTTACCAACGAAATGTGGCATGGAATCGCCGTACATATTGAAAATTGATTCCATAGATTTCAGACTATCCTAAATAAGGACACAAATTCTGCTCACTACAAAGCAATTTGGAAAAAAAATTAAAAGCAGAAGGGGAAAGGGGCGGAGTCGAGGGCGTTACCAACGAAATGTGACACAGTATTGTAGTGCATACCTATCGAAAATTGATTCCATTGATTTTAGGTTAAGTATTCTAAATGTGAACACTAATATAGCTCACAACGAAGGCATTTTCGAGAAAAATGAAAAAGTGGGAGGGGAAGGGGCGGGGTTAAGGGCGTTGTCTTACTAAATTTTGCATCATATCGTCATTGATATTAAAAATTCATTCTCTACAGATATCAACTATGCTCATTCCCGGTATACATTCAGCTCACAACAAAGGTATTTTCAAGAAAAATGAAAAAAGGGGAGGGGAATGGGCGGGGTCAATGGCACGACCGACAAAATTACGAACAATATCATCATGCATATCGATTTCATGGTTTTCGACCATGCTGAATCCAAATCCGCTGTTATTTTTCACCCTCCGCCTCCCCGTAACTCTCAACACTCATTCCAGATCTAAAAATCATGCACTAAATTAAGACTGCACTGCGCTTCCATACAGAAATTACATTAAACCGAATTTATGCACCGAACGTGAGATTTTTTCTCCTCCATAACACGACACCATAACTTTCAATAGCCTGTCTCAACACTTTAATTTCAGTCTAGGCGTGTAAAACCACTACGATAATAATTCCCTAGGTCTAACGCAGCCTCCCGCTCTGCAGTGTACGAACCGAGCTAAAATTAATTACCTCATTTGGTAATATCGTGCTCGTACTTTCCACCTCTTCGTACATCAAATCTATACGGATTAGAAGAGAACGCAGACATACGCAGCAGATACGAAAACAAAACTGGAATACGAATACAATACAGTAGTTATTTGTACGATCTTTTCCCAATATGTAAACTGGTTTGTTATTCGGAAATCGGTTCGCGAGAGAACTGCGGGTCTCGGCGGCTCCGGAGTCCTCCCGATATTAATAATCATTTTAGAAATACCGAAAAACGCTGTACGTGGTAATTTAGAATGATAGCTGGTGTCTGCGTCGTTGATCATCACGAATATCTCATTGCCACTGTAATGAATGCTGTGTTACCGGAGAAAATTCCTATTTATTTAAAACTACATTAAAATTCTTTCGGAATCGGGAAAGAATAATAGATGTATTAGCATTTGGTCGTCATCGTCTGTGCGTTCGTTCGGCCTCGACCGGAGTACCAATGCAACGAACTGTACGCAGAGATTGATGACTACGTCTCTGTCTCGCTGGCAATGCCGTGTATTTGGGTGGTACGCCAGGCTACCTCTCCTATTTCCAACCAGTTTACCATACGTTCGGGTAATAATCTGCGAAAGAAGCTAAATTGTCAACTCTAAATTCGACTTCATTAATTTCATTGTTTTTCTCTTTCTCTTATTTATACCGAGCCGAAGCAGTTGCCAGACAATTGGCGTGAATTAGCATGGTCGCCGTGTGTATGGCAAAACGCTGCAAAAAGAGTAATAAATTTATAATTTTCTTCTTTTTCGGTCGTTGCGAAACGTACCCCGCTCCGCGGCGTCTTTCGGAGGCAATAAATCCGCCTCGCCGAGCCATATACGCGAACCGATAGCATCTCATGGCTTTTGAAAACACTCTGGTGCTTTTTTAGCCATAGCTCGCGAGACGCGCGTAATTTATTGACCTATATCAGTCGGAATGCATTTTTAAACGAAATTTCCATTCTTGTTTTCCTTCCAGAGCGTGGCTAAGGCGGCGCGGGACGGCTGCCGAACCGCGGTAAAACGTCGATTTCCAGCCTTACTCCGTCTCTCGGTGCGAGCGAAATAACTAAATCCGCTCCGCACACGGAACGTACCCGGATCGGTAAATTTCTCGAAAAAAGGCTTTTTGTCGAAAAAATCGATTCTACGATGTTTCTCTCCCTCACGTCGTCTTCGTACGTTCGCAAATTTGGCCTTATTTCGACGTCGCAATAATGCTCCCACATCTTAGCCTAAATAGGTTTTTTTTACCCCGCAGCTCGCTCCGAAATCCCGCACACATACGATTTCGTTCATCTGTGAAATTATCAAATGACACATTTGAACAATGGTAATTCCGTTCGCTAGGCTTATAAATCCGACAATTCGCGCAGCCGAGTCGCTTCTATGCCATCAGTTCCTTTTACCGGCACGCAACTTTTACCCGTAATCCCGCAGGAATGCGGCAAGATTTTATAAAATATTTAAAAAAACCGAGAAAATCTGTCTCGCAACGTAGGGGGAAAATGACGCGGCGGTACTTTCGAGGTAAACTTTTTTTTTCCAGCTTTTAAGGGTTTCTCATCGTGGCGGCGTTTGTTACGTCGTTCAGTTCATTTACCCGGTACCGATGCGTCGTCGCTGAGAACAATAAAAACTCTCTCGCTGGTACGGCAATCACGTCGCAAAATACCAACGTATCGAGCCGGTGTGGAAATGTGTGAATAATTGATGCACTTTTATCACAACACCCAGAACAGAGTTCGCGGTAAAGCGCAAAACTTACACGTTGCACCCCTTAACGTATCTAAATCAAATTCTCGACGCCGATTCCTCTATGAGCCGATTCTTTTTTTTACCCTTCTGCTCTCGGATACACATGTCTTGACTGCATATGTACAATGTACATAGGATATAGGGGGCTTTTCAAAGGGGGAAAGTCCCTAACGCCTCCTCGCCGCCAATGCAGTATACTTTCATTATACGTGTACAGCTTATCTTACCGGTTAGGTAATCTTAAATTATAGCACCTACATTGAGACCTTCTATCACTCGTCGAGATCGTAAATTGATCTCCCAAACTATTTGTAAATCGGTTCACGTTCTATTTTGCGAGGAGATAACTATACCGAATTCGAAAGAAGACGACACAAGGAGCTACAGATATCAGAAAATCTTGAGGGAAGTGTAAAATATTCGTCTCACTTTTCAAATGACCTTCTTGTATTTCCTGAATAATTTGACAGAATTGTGGCTAATTCAGAATGTCTAACAAAATTTCTTGAGCAAAAATCTGGACTTGGCTTGACCTTTTTGCGTGTCTTTTGCATTACTTTTTTGACTTTTCATGGGCCACTCCCCCCCCTAAAATTAATTTTTACGAAAAACTTCAAACAAATGATTTGAAGAAAATCACAATGAGCTCCTAAATTAAGATTTTTACAAACAAATTCAAAAAAATATGATTTTTAAAAATCACAATGAACTTCTTTTTTTATTTAGATTATTTATCAAGGGTGAATGAAAATTTTTTTCCATTTTAGAAAAAAAAACTTGACCTTGGAGTCAAAAAGCTTGACTTTGTATGACTAGCTTGATCTCTTGGTCAAAAGCTAGACTTATCTTGGCCAGCTTGACTTGGTTTGATCGTTAGATACCCAGTAATTTTATCATAAAAGCTGTTTAAAAAAGAAATTGGAAATATTTAAAATGTTGAATAAGTTCAAACTGTCATTCAAACCGTTAGAATATCACTGAACTGAACTTAAGTTTACAAAAATTGTTAAAATTTTGTGGTAGAATTTAGACAAAATACTGCAAAAATCTTTCAAATTTCACAAAAGCAGTTGAAATATTGCAAAAATTATCAGAATGTCATAAAATTTGTTGGTATAAGAACAAAACTTTTGAAAAATTACAAAAATTAATATAAATTTGGTAAAATTGTCAAAAATCCACGATGTCCAACTATTACAAAGTTTTCACCAAAATTTCCAAATCGAAATGCAAAATTTTTGGAGAACTTTTTACAAAATACCCCCCCCCCCCACCCTCAATTCTCCTTCGAAAAATACTGAGGTACCAAAACTTTCTGTTTTTCAGATCAGCTCAATTGAAGAAAAAAAATCATACTAAAAATGAACAAAAAAGCAACAAGATGAAAAAATTCCAAACTTCAAGCTCGCTATAATTTCAGGACCTTTCCATTATTCTCATAACTTATTAAACGTGTTGGGCAACTTGGATTTTCAAAATCAAGGCGGAATCCAATATTTAAAAAAAAATTGGTCATCTAAAACATGAGACTAGAAAATCATCATGAATAATTATAGTACCGAAAATACTCTATTCAATCATGGTGTCTACTGGATCTGAAAAATATATTTCTTTTGCTATTTTCTGGATTTTTCTAGCCATTTTCAGATATATTTTCTTGTTTCGAATTTATCCAAAAAAGAACCTCCTTTTTTATACGTTTATTTAAAAATTCAAGAAAATAGGAAGATGTTGAAAATGATTGCTTTTTGCAATAAAATCATTAAAATTCTTATTTTTTGGTTTTCTTGTTGCTAAAGTGAAATTCTTGCTATTTTCTGTTTTTTCATAAGAAATGTTTGAGATTTTCCAAATTCGAATGGATTTTTTCAACATATACGTACTTCAAAAATCGTTGAAGTAAAAAATAGAAGCTGAAACGTTAAAATTTCATAAAAATCGTTTATAATGCTTAAAATATCATGACTAAAATTGTTGAAAACGAAACAAGATTTTTATGTCTAATAAAATTTTCTGAAGCAGAATTCACCACTTCTTCAAAAATTTTTTACGTTTTTTGATACAATATACCCAAAAAAATTTCAAAATAAAAAGCAAGATTTTTTTTACAATTTTTGAAGAACTTTTTCAGAATTTTTGTAGAGCTTATCACAATTTTCCACCACTACCCCCCACCCCCACCCTCAAAAAAATAATTTCAGTAAAAAAATTGAAATTGGAATAACTTTTAATTTTAAAAATCTAGGCAAACAATGCAATTTTTTCAGTACCTTTTCCAGTTTTAAAACTATTGTGTGAATTGCTGGACTTGGATGTTTCAAGACAGCTGAATTATCCCCCCTCCCCTCTTTTCCCGTTCAAAAAATCATTTGTTTCATCATTAAACTGAATAATAAGAATTGGTAAAAATTTTACTCAATGTTTCAAAAACATCACGTGCCTACTATTTATGGATTTTTAGATGCAAGCATTCTTTTTAGAAACAAATTTCGAGCTAATTTTATAATTTTTTATGGCAACTTTCTTCTAGTTTTCATCGCCTGTTGAATAGACTGCAAAATTGCATACAAATTTTTTGAAAACTAATAAAATATCCATTGATATTTTTTAACGAATCTCAATACCTACTATTTTTTTCAAAATCCAATAAATTCAAAGAAAATATATTGGATAATTTTAAAAATTTGTACGAAGTTTTATCACTATACCAATACTGTCATCAATACATATTTGAACCAATTTGAATAACTTCAATAATTTTTGTGACTTTTAAAAAACTTAAAATCAGATTTAAAGATTTTGATGGAATAATTTGTTTGTTTTCTCATTACTTTAAATGATTTACTCGAATTTCAATTCAAAAACGAGACTTTTTTCAGTAACTTGGTGTGAAAAAATTCATCAAAAAACATTTCCTTCGACTCGAACAGTGAAAATAAATCATTTAAAATTTCTCAAACCCGTATTATGAAATATTTTCAAAAATTTTATTGAAAATTTTGAAATAAATATCTACTTTCAAAATGCTATAAAAATTTGGCAAAAATTTACAAAAATCGATGAAAATGACTAATAAACGTTAAAATGGGTGATTATTTTCAAAATTATCTTCAATATAACTCCAACAATTTCCCCTTTCTTATACGGCTCGTGAAAAAGCATTTTCCCTAATCTAGCCTATCAACATGAACAAAATACACACAAACAAGTCGAAACTTTCTTAATGTCAACTTGCACACAATCCACAAACCGCAGCAGTCAAGGTGGTGACTTTACATAATAAAATGCCAACATCCCTTCTTTTCCCTCCGTTTAACCTCGCTGAACACGGAAGAGAGGATCGAAACCCACGCAATAAATACGTTTAATCAACCCACCCCTGGTATTATTTTATATACAATTCCAACGCAAACTAGTCCCATTGATGAGCTCTATACATTTCGGCAAATTTATTAATAATTTTTTAGGCGAAAAAATTTAATTTAAAGTCTGGAAAAGAAGAGAAAAAAGGCCGAGAAAGGGGTCGTAATTCACACTATGAAAAGACCTCGTCGGATTAATAAATTCTACGACGAGGACGAATACAACAACGCGACCGAGTTTTTCAAAAAAAAAGCAGCTGGTAAAGAAAAGGCATCGCGTCGAAGCAGGGCAAAGAACGGTTCGAGTATTTCCGCGAAAGAAAAACTCTCTTTCTCGCTTCACTTTTAAGAAGTTTGCCATGTTTTTTATACAGCACCGTCGTGGCTGAGGCATCTAGGCGCAGTCTCTTCTTTCGCCTCCGTAAAAAACTTGCCAATTTTATGCATTAAAAACGCGAAAATAGTTCATTAGAGCGTAAAATATTAAAGCAAAAGGTTAAGTTTGTTTTTGAGTTGGAGAAAAAAAGAGAAAAATATTATTAAATAAATAACCGTCAGCAGCGTGCGTCGAATCTTCGAGTGGATAACTTCATCGAAATATCGAGTGCTTATTTTTCTCCATTCTTCGCGTCTCTTACTCGAATGGGTTGAGGCAGAAAAAAGGGGATGGCGAATTCTCCAAATGCTCCTACGGTAGCCGACGTATTCAAATTCTAATGAGCTGTAAATTCTTCACAGAGAAGGGCGAAAAAAAGACTGGCTCGATGTATAATCATTCAAAAGAGTCCGGAACAAGTCCGAAAGGTCTACTGACTATTCAGCAAAAAGTTCAGTTCTATGGAGCTTTACCCTTTTAACGGGGAAATTCGACGAATGCGTAAAAAAATACCGCATATTTGCCAGAGGTAAACATCAACCATCTGAATAAAGGCTTAATGAACGACGAGGTCGAAATAGCCTCATGTGAGCCTGTTTTTATACAGTTGAAAATTCGCAAATCCTATAAAATACAAATGCATATGAAATTTCGTATGCAATTGAATTTCTACGGAGACAAATAATTCCAGACGCAGTTTTTTTTTCATAAAAATTTCCATATTTCAAGGCATGCTGAAATTTGAAAAAAATTCTACAGAAAAAGATGTAAAAAAGCTTAAATTTTCAATTTTTTAAAACTGTTAATTTCTCTCGTTTCCTTTGGGGGAATTGTTATTTTTTATGACTTGGAGAGGGTAGTCGTTCCAAGTGGTTCTTGTTTCGTTCTTTCGATTTGTGGAATTGAAATTTTTTTTCGATACCATTCTTTCGACTTCTGACCTTCAAAAATTTCAATTTTTTTTACTAGCTGCTGGAGTCCAAATTTAATCTATTTTCCAAGTTCAGTTTTTTTAAATTTATTTAGGTATTTTTGATTTTTTTCAAAATTGCATACCATTTCAACGTTTTTCTAGCAGTAAAATTAGTTTAAACTTGAATTTTCTCAAAATTTTTCCATATTTTATTTTTTTTAAATTTCTTCCAATTATTCAGTTGGAAGAAATTTTGAAAAACTTGAAGTTGCAATTCAAAAAAGTAATTGAAAGTTGAAAAAAAATTTGGTTAACATTTCTAAATTGTTGGAAGAAATTTTAAAGCATACTATGAAGTTGAAAAAAAATTGAAAAAATCGAAGTTGGAAAAATCTTGAGAAAATTTAAATTAACACAGTTGGAAAAAAATTTTTAATTGAAAAGTTTTTCCAACTTGGAATCCTATTTTTTTCAACTTCATATTTATGACCAGAATAGGAAAAAGGTACCTGAAGTCAGAATTTTTAAAAAAATGAGTTTTTTACCTAAAATAATAAAGGTGGTCATAAGGAACATATTGAGACCTTGATGAGCATCTAAGATAGATTTTTCGCTGGAATAGAGACATTTAAAGTTAGAAAATTCTTCAATTCCAAAAAAAAATTCTGAGAAAAACGCATTCGAAGTTTTTACTTCTGTTTTTTATGTATCAATCATCAAAAAAGCTGCCAAAACTACTTTTAAGTACTAAAATTTCACGAGGAATTTGTTTCTGACGTTGAAAATTGCCTTGGGAAAAGAGAAAAATGAAAAATTCACCATTACGTTGCGTTTAATTTTGAAAAAAAATTCTTTATAAAAAGAAATCTTGTTTTTCATGCACTTTTCAACCATCAAAAAAGCTGCCATAACTACGCTATTGAACTAAAATTTCCGGAGGAATTCGTTTCTGATGTCGAAAATTACTTACGGAGAGAATAAAATGAAAAAATTTACTATTTCAATGCGTTTAATTTTGAAAAAAAACTGCATTACAAAAAGAAATCTGGGTATTAGGTATTTATTATTAAGTAAATTACAAAAATTATAGCTCATTTTCAATGAAGGGAAAACGATTTTGAGATTTTTGACGTTTTTTGCGTTCAGATTGACGAGTCTCCAAAAAGGTGACACATTTCATGAACCGCATTTCGCAGCCTACATCTATTTTTTCTTTCGACTTTAGGTATCTTTTCTTCAGTCGGTTTGAACGTCATTTAGACGTGTTCTAGTAGGTTATTCGAAGTGAAACGTCGGTAACAGATGCGTAAAGATCTGAACTATGTACTTGAAAATGTAAAAAAAAAAACTTTTTGAAAAGATTTCCCTCTTCGTTTTTTGGATTTAACGTAAAATTCAATTTTCCAACTTTAGGTACCCTGTCCCTGCACGAGTCACATTTTTTTGAATTTCTTCCAACCCAAAATTCAATACATATTTCCAATAATTTCAAAATTTTTCTTCAATTTTTCAATTTTTCCAATTGAAAATTTCTTAACATTTTTTCAACTTTGAATTTAAAAAATTTTCAACTTCATTTTTAAAAAATATGTACTTGAATGAAAAAAAAAATCCCAAGTTGGAAAAATTTTGAGAAAATTGAAATCTGAAAAATTCTAAAATTAAATACACTTTGAAAAAAAAATTGGAACGAAAGTGATGATTTTAGCAGAGGATCAATATCGTTCAATGCTCGAACCTGATCTTTCACTCCTCTCCCAACTCATGGATACCAACTCCCCTCCTTCGGACCTCGGACACAAATTTTACACATTTTTCTGCATCGAACTCTTCTCCAATCACAAATAGTAAGTCATTAGGGCGTACATTTGGCACCGCCGCAATTCGCAAATTCTTTCCACTCGTTTATCTTTCCAACGATCGCGGATTCTTGTTTTACATTGAAATCCGGGCGATAAATTCACCCAAACACGACTCCCAAATGATGTAAATTTTAATTTTTTCACCATTCGAATAGATCCCCTCCTCGCATACGCTACGGCATTAAAAACATGCATTCTCGATTCAATAAATCAACCAACGACACGTCGTACGAATTTCCACGACATCGCGGGTAAGCAGTAAACCGGAGACGAGCGAGGAAAAAAACCAGAATGAAAATGGTTTTTCGACGACATCGTAAGGTGTGAAAATTGAAAATTATAAAACCACTTTTCATCGCGGAGAGATTTTAAGCAGCACTCCGCACCGTACGGGCCGGAGAATAATAAATTAAAATAAGTTAATTCGATTACGATTTCTCAGATTTGAATACGAAAATTGTACGCACCGCAAAATGGTTTCGTCGAAAGCGCGTACACTCACGTGCCTTCTTATTAAAGTGGATTTATTATATTTCGCTAATACGAAAGGCCCCGTGAATTACGCCCGGCTTTTGCACCCTGTTCACCCCTCCCCGAGACCTTCGCCTCTCTCACTCTCATATACATATTCGTTGCTAAGGAGTATACCTACATACGACGAAGAGATAGAATATACGAAAATGAGTACGAGGCAACGGCGGGAGGCATTTATTTAATTAAATTTGGCGCAGACAATTTTCTAATTAATTTCCACAACAGTCGAGCCGGTGTATGGTACAGCGACGTACCGAAAAACCTATATTCGATCTTTTAATTATTACTTATGCCGGATACGATACCACAACAGGGGCAAGTCGAGCACCCAAATCGGCAGCCAGCAAACGGAACAGCGCTGGGAGAACAATTCTAGGGAAAAAATATTTTTAAATGGACCATAAATTGCAAGCTTCGCCGGTTTAGGACTTTTTTTCTGCCTAGCTAAGCTGAGTTTTAGGCATCGAAGCTCGCCGGTTGCTGTTGAAGCTGTAAATCAAAATAATTGGCCGAGGGTATAAGGAAATAAAATTAAGAATATTTTTTTTCCAGATATGCAAACAACTACACACATATCGCGTGTTTGGGAAAACGGCGCAAAAAACCATGTTCGAATGTTTTTTAGGTACCTAGCTGTTTATTTTCTCTCTGCCGGAGTCGTTTTAGATGTTTTTTTAAAGCTATTGATTTTTATACAAAGGGTTTCTCGCGCGAACCCATGTGGAAACACAGGGGAAAATATTTTCGAACGGATTAACACCGATACAGCGAATAAGAATACGATAATTCAATCGGAACGGATTTAATGCGGCTGGTTTACGTTTGCGAAGAAATTAAAAAAAAATTCCGAAATTTATTCCGTCGGTTGGAGAAAAAACAGCCCCGAACGATAGCGTCATTCAGCCGAGATGGTTTTTTGCTTGGGCTTCGGCGAAATGGACTCGAGAGACGTATACTTAATTTTCTCGGCCAAATATTAACATATTTATTGATTTTTCTCTCCGTCGCGGTCGCGCCGTTTTTCTTTACGTCGTTTTAATTGCGCGACGATGCAGCGTATTGCTGTAATATGAAAAATGTCGCGGCGAATTGGCGTGCTACGGCTGCGGCGACGGAAAAATGAAAAATATTTAGGGTCGTTTGACGTAGGTACGGCACGAGGTGTACGAAATACCTCGCCGGATAGAGGGTTAAGCTGTAAGGGCCGGAGGGGGCGAGGGGAGCTCCATAATGGATATAGAGCGACGAATTGAGATATTTTTCATTTTATTTCGATTGTATCCGTTCTCGGGTGGGAAATACGCTGCAGGTGGTAGAAAAAAATCGTGGCAAGTGTTGCATGAAAAATACCCAGCAACGGTGGCGAGTTCGTCTCGCGAGCTCTCTCCGATATGTCAAGGTGAAACGAAAATGGCCACGGGACCTTTATCATCGTGGTAAATGAGCGTCGCGTCGTGTCGTTTTTCGATGTGTATTTCGACGATGACTCTGGCTGATGGCGAAGGTTGATAATTATCGTACCTTGTTGAGAAAGCGAAGTGAAAATTATCTTGAGAGGAGTTTTTCGTTCGAAAGTCGATAATTGAAAGATCAGTTTGGTATATCGAGGTTGAAAATTTTCCAAAATTGGGAAATTATGAGATTTTAAATACTCGAGTGTTGGATACCAGCACGAGGTGGAAAAAAAAGGCATAGAATATTTTTCCTTGGCATGAGAATAATTATCGGGGCAGGGATGAGTTGAAACTGAAATTATTAAGAGGCAAAAAATGAAAATTTCAAACTGAGGGAGATTTTTTTTCGATTTTTTCGACTTGGAATGAAATTTTTCTCATTCTTTTAACCAAAAATGAAAATCTCTTCAACAAAAGGCCACCAGGTTTGCAAATTTTCCAACTTTAACCTAATTTCTTCAACTAGGAATGCACATTCGTTATTATGGGAGAAATGAGCTGTTTTCCGCTCAATCTGGCTCGGTACCAAAGATCAGAATCTAAATCAATACTTGATAAGATGTCAGGACTTTTTAAAGAAGTTTTGCATGATCATCTGCGAAATATTTCTATCCCAAAAATTCACTTTCATAAAAATTGATATAATTTTGATGTTTCGCAGATGTTTTCAAATTCTTTAAAAATTTCATCATTGCAATAAAAACCGAACAAAAAATTAACGAGACGAAAAAAATTAAAATTCAATTAAGTAACTAGGCAGGCAATAATTCTAAAAAAAATATTGGAAAACAATTTTTTACGAAAAATGCAGAACTTTTTTATTTTCAGCATCACTTCTTCAACTGCAGGACTTATGATTCAAATTGGTACTTCAACTGACTAATTATTTATTTTTTTTTTCACCGAAATTTCATTCGAACTTATCAAAAAAAGCCCGAAAAATAAACTTGAGTTCCATTTTTTCAAAATTCCACCAAGAATCATATGAAGAAGTTTTTACGGTAATTTCAGATTTCATGGTTTTTCTGAAATTCAATTTAGAATCATTGGAAGAAAGCTGAATTCCAAAGATTTTTTAACTTGATACAAAATTACTTGAAAATTCCTAAGAGCTGAGCGCAAAAGATTTTTTCGGAATTTTACAAAAATTACTCTAAAACCTCCCAACTTTAGCCCTCTATTTTGCTACAAACAAACTTGTCACCATTTAAAATTTATACGTGTTTTAGATTCGAATATGAATTAGCCATAGGTAAGAATTGGATTTTGATTGAAATCAATCAAAAATTCGGCCGCGGATTATTGCGTCTTTTTTCTTATTTCACGAGGAAAATTCGTTACAATTTTTCCAACGCACATTTTTCCAACAACGATGCAAAAATAAATATTTCCCCGTTTTTTCCTTTCTAAACGCTTCGTATTTTTCTTTGAAAAATGAAATATTTTAAAATGTCGATTTGTTCTAATTTTTCAGGAGCCTAATGACCTGACCCTGGCAATCAAAAGAAGATCACATTTTACATAAGATTTGATAACAGCAGTTATTTCATAATCAAATCAAATGAATCAGCAAATTTTTTAATGAAGCTGTGTCACGGAGATGTTTCTATTTTGTGTTTGTCATTCGCCAATTGTGTGAATTTTTAAATTACTTTATTCAAATCATGACATCATCTTACTCTCATCAAATTTCTGGTTAAATTAAATATACGTTCAAAAGTTCATGTGAATAATTAGTGATCTGGTGTACTTACACAAAAACTGAATATTTTAACAAATTTTCACAAAAATTAAAATTTATTTCGAATGAGTTTAAATAGAGTTCAAAGGTTACGAAGATACTATTATTCAACATATCGAAAATTTCATTTTACGAATTTAATATCATATCGTGAAAGCTTCAATGCAGAAAAAATAATTTTCCACGCGTACGAACAAATCTCGAACTTCATTTGATAACTTTTCACTACCTTGAAATTTTTGAAAGTTCAAAGTTCAAAAAACCTTCACTCAAGAAAAACAAATTTCAAAATTTTCGATCAATTTTTTTCAAATTTTCAGAAGACCGCGACAAATGACATTATTATAAAGCTTATTGATAGCTCTTTCGAGAAGTAATTCTAAGTATGTTGTTTAACGTGAAAATATTGGCAAATTAAAAATATTCAGAGACATCGAGACCTTTCAGGGTGTCCACAATATTTTAGGAATGATTTTTGCTGAATTTTACAGGTTTTCCAGATCAATTTTTTCAATTTTTTCAAACCTGAAGCATAGAGGAGAGTAAGATTTTTTCGCACGACGAAAAGTCTGAAGATTTTTTTCGAAAATCACTAGACTTTTAGATGCCTCTTTTCCGGGTACAAAAACGACTCAAATTTAATTCTGGAATTTTCTGAACTTCCCCTTTCCTCCCACAAAAACGTGAGAACTTGAATTTCGTATAAACAAAATTTCAAAGAAAAAGACAAAATTCTGCTCTTATTAAAGAAAAATTGTAAAGTTTTGAAAAATGAAACAAATTATGAAATATTGGAATAAAAATTCGGATTTTTCCGGGATAAAAATTTGGGAATTTCTTCGCGATTCATTCTCCTTCTTACCAAAAAAATTCCACGCGAGTCCCTACAATCTTTTCCATCTGTCCCAGTAAATACAAAATCGTTGAGGGGGTAAAATAATGATAATTTTATATCAATGTACTGACCTCAAGCGAGGCAAAGGAGAAAATTTTTGCAATAAAAGATCCTTTAAAATGAAAATTTATCACTTTTCCCTCATTCAGGTTTTCCAAAATGTGGCCAATAATTTCAAATTCTCTTCCATTCCCTTCCTTTTTTATCAGCATCGTGATCGAGGACATCATGGCATTTCTTTCTCATCATATTTCATTAAAAACAATACCTAATTCTCCAACAAAATTAGATTTCAAAGGAATTCTGTAAAAAGAAAGAGTGTAAATTACTCTCGAGCGTGGTGAGGAATTTTTTTTTTAATTTGTAATAAAATAAGCTAAAAAACACTTTTCTAAATAATTTATCCTTCTTTTGGATTTTTAAAAAATTCCAGAAAAAATTCCAAAATTCCCTGACATTTTCAGACTATTAAAATTCTCTGACTTTTCCAGGTTTTCCAGTTTTTCCAAAAAGTGGACACTCTGCCTTTCAATGGTTCAGATCAGTGTTTTTTTTTATCTAGGTACCAAATTTTATTTTTCGGATTCCTCCTCTCGCATATCTCACAGCAACGCAATACTTTTGACTAACACACAATTACAAATTCACGAATGAAAAATTTTTTTAAAAAAGAACAAATTATCTCAATAACCACAAGTTTAACTAACTTAACGCTTATTTCACTGGAAAGAACTCAGATTCGATTATTCACTCGCCTCAAAATGCCTCATTTTGATTGATTTTTCCAAAAATTTGTTCAATTTCAAGATTGAATTCACCATCAGCGGAACTGTTCACCCCAAAACGACTTAAAATTCGACTCGAAAAAAATAAAAAAACACTCATTATAACTTTCACGTCCAAAAAAATCACCACCAGACACCCTACCAACACCTCAAAACCACAAAACTCATCACTCACGCTTTCCTCCACCGCAGCATCGATTCTTCACTCCGTTAACCTTTCATTTTATCCCACCGCTAAGACGATACACTCGTAAGCAGTACAAAACACTTGATTTGATTCTATTATACTAATAGCATTTACATCATGACACACGGATGAAGTACACATGCAATCGTTTAACTTGCTCGTGTGTACAGTTAGGGGAATTCTTTTTATAATAGGCTAATGATTAAAAGAGGCCGAGAATGAGTTTATAAAAAGCTTTCAACTCGTTTTTTATTTTTTTAAACGACGATTGTCGTCTAGTTAATGCCGCTCCGACCGGGAAAATTCTTTCGTCGTGAAAAACTTTCCATCGTCATGGCACGTAATCGTCTACACGTTGAAAATTTTCGCTAAAAAAAATTTCCACCTCGTTCGCGCATCTCGTACGTTAATAACATCATCATTTCTTCTTTTTTTTTCGTCTCCTTCTCTAATTATTTATTTTTCTGGTAACAGTCTCCATAGCAAACAGATAATACCTTTGTATATACAATATACAGCTTAGGTATAGGTACATTTACATCACACGAATCATAATTACATTTTTTTCACCTCTGCATCTTCTTTATGGAACATAAATGTTGAACCTGTCATTATAATAGCGTATCAGGCCGTATATTTGGTACATCCCCTCTCCTCCTATAAGGTCTCCGTATGTACCCTGTACCTCCGTGACTGAAGATTTAATATTTAGTTACACGACTTCGTATTACGCGTTTGATAGATATCGCGTACAAATATACTCTGTGCCCAGGCTATATAGATTATTACCGTGTAATTTAGTGTATAAAAACGTATTTTTCATTCGCCAGTTCTACAACAGCTTCGTCGGCCCAAATCCACACCACCGATCTATAGGATTTTTCTTATAGACTCGTACACGAGCATTGAAAACGTTATTATGTTCGCGTCTCGTGGACCTCCTCCTATTTTATTATTTTCTTTCACAAATTATGCGAGACTAATTGAGTTGATTTTTTTTCATTCTTCGAGACCCCTTTTTCGTCTTCTTAGTAGGTTTTATTCGATTTAGGTAATAAAAACACGAGCACGGAAGGTGCTACTATGTAAAGTGGAAATTTGTGTGGTCTGCGGGTAACTGGATAAATATAAGGCGAGTAGAAGGGTGAAGGAGGAAATTTAGATACTTTTACTGATCAGAAATCAAACCAAGAAGATGAAAAAATTGAAAAAAAAATCAGGAGGGTGGATAAAAATTTTTTGGGTACGATTTAAAACTTGGAAAAAATTGAAAAATCAATGAATTGAAGCAAAAATTGACCCTTTCTAAATTTTTTACCAAAGAAATAATTTCCCAATCTTCAAAAAAAAAATTAAACAAAAAATTTCACATTTTTTAATACGAAATAAAGAGTATCTCTGATATCAAAGCGTTTATTGGATCTGAAAAATTAAAATTCTTGCTATTTTCTGAATTTTATTTTTCTTTTCATTTTCATACAATTTTTCTTACTTCAACTTTGCTCAAAAAAGAACTCACTCTTCGTCCTTTGTTTAAAAAAATTCAAAATAAGAACAAAATGTTCAAAATTCGTGCATTTTACAATAAAATCATCAAAATTTTGGCTATTTTTAGGTTTCGCTGTGACTAACGTAAAATTCTTACTAATCTCTGATTTTTTAATTTTTCTTGCAATGGGAATTTTTTGAATTTTGCAGTCTTATACTCCATCAGAATCTCGATGGGAGTCTGCAAAAATTCACAAATTGAATTTCTTTACTTCTACTCAACTTTTTCTCGATTTCTCGAAAACTCATATTTTTTTACCCTCCACGACTTCCATTCTCCATCTCAGCAAAAATTAAGAAAAATAAGGTGGCCATCACTTTTTTCTAAAATCATTTTCAACGACCTTTCTAGATTTTTGAGATAATTTTTTATCGTTTTCCAGTCTTCTGCGTACTTAATTATTAATTCAAGGCACATACACTTTTCTTTTCTGTCTTTACCAAGATTTGGTACCGGAAAAAATGTGTAGGAGTCGGTAGGCGAGGAAATTTTTCCTGCTTCAGAACGTTCAAACTTTCTAAAAAAGAAGGAAAATTCGTATAATACTCTTCGACGATTTTTTTTTCAAACATTTCAAATTTCCAACTAAAACTTGCCTGAAAAAATATTACAAACGAAAATTTTGAGTAATTTCTTTATAGAGACATCTGAAGTATCGAATTTTCGAATGAAACACCAATTCTACAATTCTACATTCTCCAAAAAAGTGAGGACTAAAAATTAAAAAATTACGATTTTCTCTCTCAAATTGAATCTGTGAAAATTCACTGATGAAATAGCCAGAATTGAGTCACTGTGGAAATCAATGAAAAACTGCTGATTCAAAAATGAAAATTCACTGCATGAATCGGTAGTTTTCCATTAATCGGCAGTAAAATTTCACTGACTCTTTATAACTTAATTCTGGCTATTTTTTCATTGAATTCTCACTGATCAAATTAAGAGAGTTCGGAAACAAAACATTGTTCAACTTTATACTTCTATGTAATTGTAGGTACTTCTATTTTAGGCAGAAAAAAAAGTATCTTTCAGTAAATTTTTTTGAGCCAAAAGTAACTAAAAGTAACCAAAAATTCTATTTTTTTTCGGGGGCAAATTTTTTTACGGTTTTGTGGGGGGGGGGTAATTGTTTTTGTAGTTTTCTGCAAAAATTTCAGAGATAAATCAACTGAAAAGACGTGAATAATTTCATTTATTAAATTCCTTCGCCAAAACAATAACAAACTAGCAAAGATCTATTTTTTCATTTTTTTATTGAAGAATTTTGAAAAATATCAATTTCTATGTAAAAATTTGAATTTTTACCTGAAAGTGCGAAGGAAAAGTGACTTTTTTGGGGGAAAAAGTAACCAAAGTGACCTTTTAGACGTGAAAAGTAACCAAAAGTGATTGAAGTCGAAAAAAGTGACTCGCTATGATGCCTGAATTTTAAGGTGAATATGTTAACTGAACTTTAAATATTTTTCTTAGACGTAATTGAAAAAATATAAATTTTGAATTTTTTTCCAATTTTCTTGTGTTCTGAATTGAAAAATTAATGCAAAATTCCTAATTTTTTTACTCAGGTTGATAGAAATTCCTTTTTGTCTTAATATTTTTCATTTTTGTGCCTAATTTCTCAACGTTTAGCGAATTTTTCGATAGAAATTTTTTTCTTAGCTTTTCCGACCTATTTTGGAAAAAGTAACTTTTTTTGGATTTTTCGACCTCGTAGACAGCTCGAGACGTCGAGACGCTTAAATATAATAATTTTTACAAAAACAATATTTTTACAAAAATTGTGAGATTAAGATTATTCAAAAATAACAAATTATTCCAGTTGTTGAATTTTTAAAAATTTTATTATATTTTTGATTGTGCTTTAATTTTGAATTTTTTTAGACCTCAACCACTGGCTCAAAATCGACGAATTTTTACATTCTCGACTCTCGAAACAATGTCTACATTTTACAACACTTCAAAATATTCAAAAAAAAATTATCAACGGTAATTTTAAAATAAATTATTTTTTCTGTACCTCCATAACCGAAAAAAAAAATGACTTAGACAAATACCTCGAATAATTTTCACACTACTGCTGTTCCACATTTTACAAATTTCAGTTCCACATTTCACAAATTTTTGACTACCGAACTTCGATCATTCATTTATTTGAACTCCTGTATTCTAAATTCCCTAAATTAGAATGTTTCGAAAAATTCCCAATAGAAAAAATCACCGAGCAAGATGACAAGCACTGATAAGAACCCGAATAAATTTACCAACAAATAATCACTCATCTGATCCACCTGTTCAGCAACATTGTATCTGGAAAAATTCCGATTACACGATATTCGCATTTAATACGAATAAATACATTTCCACTCGATCAAATACCGCTCTTATATAATTTCATTTCGACATTCGAAATTATACACATCTTCATCAAACACCTGCTCTGCTTTTTACTGCGGTTTCTAAAATATTCGCAAATTGGTCGAATTGTCTTACACGAATTCATCTCGAGTCGAAATTATATATAAATCAACCACCTGTCACCTCCGCCATCCTTCGTCTTCAACCCTTTCGCTAATTTCACGTTGCATTTCCATCAATCTCAGACCCTTTTACTCACGCGTGCACATCTCCATAAACTTCACACAGCTCGGTAACGTCTAGAAAACTACCCAAAAGTGACGTTTTCGTCCCCGGTCAGCAGTTTTTTTTATTGATTAGCACACGCTACATCGTACTGCATTTGCCCGAAGCAGTACAAAAAAAAGGGGACCTTAAATGACCATAGTTTATCTCATACAAGATACTGGTTCTTTACAGCATTACACTCGAGAAATAAAAATCTGGTGTTTTTGTCGCTCCTCGCTGGCATGCCACACGAAACTCGAAAAAATCTCGACATTATCGCCCCAGCTTGGAGAAATTTCCAGTATGCAGGTATCTGAAGCAGGCAACTGTACAACTTTTTATAAAACGAAACAAAATCCCAATGGGAGGATGTTTCCGCGGCAAAAATTATAGCTCCTTGTACGCAATAAAACTTGAAATATAAAGTTTGCCTTTAATAATGGCTTTTCTTGATTGTTATCCGAACTTTAAACATGTCGAGCTACGCTGCTAAGCACACGAACCAGAAGAGAAAAAAATCTCCGTTTAAATTTCTCGGCTTTTGCTACAGCCTACTCGACTTTGAAAATTTCGCAAACTCGCGACACTGCTCGAGCTCGTATTGCCTTCCAGAAGCAACGAAACATTACGCGAATAACTCTACAGCTCGGAGTCAGATTTATAGCGAATGGTCCAATTTTCGAATCTTTTTCAGCTCACAGAACCGCAGGAATCGATACGTCCCGAGAATAAACTCGTCGTTGGAAAAAAAATCCATTTAGAGCCGAAATTCCGCCTTCGTCGGGGAGAAAAGTCGTATTGACACGAGGGGGTTGTTTGTTTACATATTTCGCGAAGGTCGTTGCTTTTACACACGCGGCCATCGAAATATAATTTTATTGATGGGTATATTTGACGCGGTGGTTTACGAGAAAAACATCACGCATTTTATTTACATTGTTTACGCACACAATATTTGCTCGATTATTGCGGTGGAAAAATTTCGTCGTGATTTTATTCCAACATCGTCGAACTCTTATCGTCACCGATCGAAAAAAAATCTTATCGAACAAAACACGAATATACAAAGCTTTTGATACCTAAAATTCCCACGCTTTTGTCGAAAAAAACACTCGTGAAAATTCGAGGAGACACGTGCCTCGTCCTCGTCCTCGAGAAAAAACCACTCAAACTTACCGGCCACGTTGATTAATTAATTAAAATGCCTCGTCTCGAATCCGGAAAAAAATGCTCATTGGAAAAATTCGCCGAAATGGTGTGATCCTCGGAGAATTACGAACCAGTTTGTCGAATCCCGTTTACTCAGCAAATCACCAGCACTACGGGGTAACAAACTCGGCCCATTAAAGGCCTTTTTACAAAAATAATACTCGCGAACACCGAATTCGATTTGGAAAATTATAAAGAGCGAGAAAAAATACAACGCGATCACATCCAGTAACTTCTTCGATACGATTTTTTTTAACCGAGCAAAAAAAATATTTCCCGGAAGCTTTTCTCACATACGCGAATGTAGAAAATATACAGGCAACTCCTTAAATAAAAAATATAAACACGAATGAGAGAAATCACAAAACTACACCGTCTCGTTCGAAACGCCAAAAGTGTACTGAAGTTACACGCGATACTCGAACATGGAAGAAGTTCGCTACGATGCCGAAACTGAGGACTATGTCAGCCGTGCTAGGCGCATAGTATTTTCCATTCCCGTTCGGTCACAATCGCTCTGAATATGTACGCTGTGCCGGTGCGCCGTTTTTACTCTCTTTCTCCGTCGCTCGCACGCTGTGTGTACGGTAAGCGCCGTGTACGTGGTATCAAAAGCTCCCGCGTACCGAACCCCGACCGTTGCGGGCCCATCGACACCGCGTCCCGTCGCCGATCCTTTCTCGCGCGACTTTTACGTTTGGTCTAACATTGTCGAAAATCCATTGATCGAGCCTTTATTCTGCAGGCTGATGCTAGTTCACCGAGCTATTGAATATCGCATTTTCTCGCTCTCCTTATTCTCATTTTCTCCTTCTTGCTAGCATCTGTGTCTCTCTCACTACCTGCTTTTGCTTTGTAAGGCGTAATCTTTTTCTGTCTTATTTTCAACGTTAGAGCTGGATGTGTGGCGTGCCCCCTTACGTACTTACGTACAATTTACTACGTACCTTGCACCAGATACAAATTCGTACCGAAAATCAAACCAGAACTTTCGTCCCTGTTTGAATTGCATCGGTGCGATGCCACCGCACCGTAAAAAGCTAAGTAAAGTTTTTCTATCGGTGGCATTTCCAGAGATATGGCCATTTAACCATCGTCATTTCCTTATTTATTTTTATTGTCGATTCCATCCCCACTGGCGTTGCTGTAAAAAAAAGGCGAAATTTTGTGGCGTAACTTTATCCTTCCTGTATTATCCCACAAATGTCAACGGTTACCTAAAATCGTAGGAGAAAACAAGCCAATTTTTTTCTGTTTGAAGGGTCCAATCGAATCGATATGTTTTTAGGATTTATTAAGGTGCAAAGATACGATGTTTTATCGATTTAGGCCACTGTTCTGAATCAAAAGTTATAAAAAATGAAAACCTTGGCAGCAAATGAAAAGTTTGAAGCATCAAAAAGAAAGTCACGAACTTGAAAAAAAGTCATACTTTAGAAACTTTAAAGGTGTTGATTTTTATTTAAAATTTGTGCAAAATGAAGTCACAATTCGGAATTATGAGCCAAAGGTCATATTTTCAGCAGAAAATCAGAAGTAATAAAAAAGAAACTACCATGACAGCAAATGAAACGCTATAAAACATTACTGTTTCAATAGGCAAGCCTTGAACCTTGCAAAAAGTCATACAGTAATCCAGGATTCAATTCAAAAATTTCAAAAGTCTATATTACCATAGAAAAGTAATTCATAATGAAAATTATTAGGTACAATTCTAAAATAAAAAAAAATTAACAAACTTTTTCCTTTAAGGTGAAAATTTCAGATCATGGACATGTTCAAATGTACTTATTTCAAAAATGAGGCAATAGAGACAAAAAATTCATAATTTTTTATCAAAATGCTAATGCACAAAAATATTTTTTTCAATTTTTTCAAGTTTTTTCAAGTTTTTAAAATACTTTTTCTAGTTTTTTTCTCATTTTTAAAAGTATTTCCTTTTTTTTCAAAACATATCCCACTTTAGAACTTTTTATTAAAATATTAATGCAATTTTTTCCATTTTTTAATTATTTTTCAGCATTTTTGAATACTTTTTCAGTTTTTTTCTGATGTTTCAGTTTTTTTTATTTTTCAGTATTTTAAAACATTTTTTCTATGTTTTCATATGAAAACGTTACGTTATGTAACACTTTTCAAATTGTACCCCCCCCCCCCGCCAAAAAACATATCCATGTGAAAAAGTCAAATATTTTTTAGGTATCAAAAAAATCACCCGTTTTTCAAAGTTCAAATTGACACAAAGAGTGATAATTTCGTTCAAAATAATCTTATCTTTAGATTTAAGGTCCACAATTATGTAATATCACTGCTTTCTTTTGAGATAATCCATATCGGTTTCCATTGGGACACTATGTCCAAGTTGAAGTTTTTTTGGGACACCATGTCCAAATTGCGGAGTTTTTGGGACATTATGTCCAAATTGATTTCTGTTGAGACACTGTGTGCAGAATTGAAGTTTTTTAGGACATTGAATCCAAATTGAAGTTTTTTGGGGGTTCGGGACATCCGTATCAAAATTACACCAATTTTTTTTGAAGACATACTGTCCAAATTGGATTTTAGGGGCACAACATCCAAATTGAGGTTTCTCTTGGATACCTACCATTCCCATTGTCCAAATTATCCAACTTGGCTTTTTTTAGGACACCATGTCCAAACTGACTTTTTTGGTAGGTTATGAGGTTTTTCTTGGATATTATTTATGCCCAAATTATTCAATTTGGCTTTTTTGGGACACAAGTCCAAACCTGACTTTTTTTGAGACGTTATGGGGTTTCTTTAGGACACTATATCCAAATTATGCAACTTAGCTTTTTTTAGGACACTGTGTCCCAATTCTCAACTGACTTTTTTTGGGATGTTATATGTATGAGGTTTGTCTTGGACACGAAGTCCAAATTACAAATTACCAAATTTGACTTTTTTCGGGATACTATGTTCAAAATGACTTTTTTTGAGGAGTAATTTTCAAAAAGAAGGTTTTTTGGGCCACTAAATTGAATTCACATCATTAAATTTTATAAAATCATAATATATTAATTCGGATTAAAAAACATCATGATTTTGGCACAGGATAAAATCAAATGGTTTTTGGTGACTAATTTTTTCAATTTACAAAAAGGTATGCATCTACTTTTTTTTAATTTCAAATCCAAATTTAGGTCTTTTTCATGACTTTTTAAAAATAAAGTCACGATTTTTCGAGCATTGCATCAAAATCAAAGATAATTTTTATTGTTTAAGAAAAACTGGAGGACTCTCCAGCTGACATTAACACTGTTGGCAACAGTTTCCTTGGTGTTTTAATATGACTTTTTTTTTAAATTGATGAGATGACGACGGGACGTTTTATAACTTTTGGTTTGAATTGATACACTTTTCATTATGACTTTTGAACGTAAATTTAAAACTTTTTGACTGATTTGATGACTAGATGAAAATAATGATGATTGACCACAAATTTACGATTTTCGACTTCAAATTTAAAACTTTTTTATGACTTTTTACTTCAAATTCCTGGTTTTGATGACATTGACATAAAATGTATCACTCTTGACGTCAAATACGTAGATTTTGATTAAATTAGACATTAAATTTATGACTTTTGACCTAGAATTGATCATTCTTTCGAAGCTTTTGAATTGATTGATGACTTCTCATGACTTTTGAACTTAAATTCGTGATTATCCATATTTTGCCCAAGATTTATGCCTTTTTACCTAAATTGACGACATTTTTAAAATGACATTCCACTCTAAATTCACAACTTCCAAGCTAACTTATGGCTTTTTTATGGTTTTTGACATAATTGGTAACTTTTTCAGGACTTTTGGTCCAAATTGATGACATTTTGACTCATTAAATCAAGTTTTGATTTTTTCAAACCCTAAACCCAAATATGAACATTTTTATTAACTTTCAAAAATTAAAACATTTGGTTAAAATATTGACTTGACAGAAATTTATGATTTTTTTCGTGAATTATCGAATTTCTGAATAAAATTTGCAAACATCTAATTTTTTGTGTTTTTTTTTTCAAGTTGAAATTTTTTACCAAAATTATAATTTTTTCTTGTATTTCTTAACATTACGACTTTTAAACATTTTTTGATCAAAATTCAGAATTTTTAAAACTAATACTCTTTTTTTTGGTAAAAAAAAAACTTGATAACACGAATTCTTGACCCTTTTCTTCCACTCAAAAAACACATCCACTTCGAAAATCCTTCTATTCATACATCCACCTTTATAGCCATTAACCGACGACGCCAATTTCAGACACAGAACCCCAATTCCTTTCTGAAACCAGTAAGATTTTTCAAAACCTTCCCCCAATCGTTGATACCGCTTTTTACGTCCATAATATACAATCGAGATCAAAAGATATCCTTGCTGTTCACTTTCGGCCTCATTCGTGCGAAGTCCGAGTAAACGACGAGTTTCCTACAGGCCATTCGTAAATTGCTGCTTAATTTTACGAACTCGTTGTTATACGATGTTCTTTTTCCTCCACATCAGCTCCGACAATATTCTGAGACGAAGGGCCGCGGTACGCCGGACGAGAAAATTTATCAAATCCATTTGTACGTAGTATAACTTTCGGATTATACGACGATAGTATAGAGTTCTCGCTGAAGCATACGCGAAACGCGCTTTTAGACCAGTTGACGAACGCTATATCATAAACCATCCGATGGTATTAAAACTTTTACTATTGTTAAATGTTCGCCACGTTCCTTTCCTCCCCTGCTCCGGCTTCCTTTCCTACATACACGCTATACAACTAACGTCATCGTTGTCTCTCTCCGTAAACGCTATATATTTTTTTCCGAGTAGAAAAAAAAAAGAAAAGAAAAATATATAGTCGAAAAAAAACCTTGGAAGTTCGATAAACACCATCGCATATCGCAGCAGCGGCCTCGTAGTGGTATTGTATTACTCTTTTCGGCCTCCTCACCCAGATTCTCCCGATCATTCCAATACCAAAAACTTCGAATATAGTAAATTAACTTTTTTCCTAAAATTCACCTCTTTTCTTTTTCTTGGCCTTGCCTCGACATGGCAGACTTTTCCAATTGGACAATAAAAATAGGCTTAGCTCGGATGAAAATTTCCGGTCACGAGTTAAATATCTTACAAGTTTCCATGGCGTAGTTTAATACCGCGTGCGTATAAACGATACACGAGCATCGAACTAAAAAAATATAACCTTGCCAAATTGACCGAACAGATTGGCAAAATTATCGAACGGGGTGAGTGAGGGGATTCAGTTATGTTTTCCGGACTGCAGTCGAGTTTTTTTTCGGGTCATCGGGATCAGTTTTTCGTGAAAATGGGTAGAAAGGTTTATGACGTGAGTGCTGGAGCCGAATTGGCAACATAATTGAAAATTGACAGGAATATGGGTCTCGATCAAAAATAAAATAAATTTTCAAAATAAATATGGTGGAGGGGGCCTTACATTGGAAAATCAACATTAATTATGGTTTCGAGGCAATCAAATTATCAAAATTCTCATAAAAAGTTTTCAAATTTTCTACAGCTATCAAGATGTTAAAAAATTGAGGAAATAAATCCCACATACTTAAGCTTTAGGAACGTATACAAAAAGGTCGTAAAATGTCAAAAATGAAAAATAAAACATTCATTCATCTTCTCCTTCTCTAAGATCCGAAATCCTTTTTAAAAAAACAAGAATAAATCCCTAAACCTAACTTCGACATCACCAAATCATTTTCGAACAACGAAAAATAAAATCACCTTGAAAAAGTTAAAAACCCCATCTTGAAAAACGAAAGATCACAATACGTATAAAAATTTCTATTAAAAGAATATAATAAAAAATAAAAAAGAACTCCACCCTCGTCGTAATCTTAAATTACCAAACATAATTTAAAACGTTCACGAATAGACTTCGCCTTTGGCAAATCTAATTGTAATTGCGACTGAAAAAATAATTATTTTTCATTCCCCTGCAAGACCTTTGGGAAATCGACCCCCTTCTTACTTACCCTGCCTGAAATATAAACTTCGCTTTGATTTTCTTCGCATCGAAAACTATATTGTATTGTATGGAAAATTTCCGTCGGTTTAAATTCTTCGACTATTTAGAACGGATTTCCAAGTTGTTTGAAAATACTCCGCGGAATGGCGAATATTTGAAATTATTGTAAAAATCGCTGGAAAATAACTTTCAACCGTATTATTATTTTTAATAATTTATACAATTTAATATCTTCAACGGATTGGTATTGACTGAATTGGCAAATTTAACCCTATCGAGTATTAATTTTCGTATCACGCGATGGGTTTCTTTTCAATGTTTCGTCACACCGCAACAGCAATAAATATAACCAGCTGGAATCTGCTCTACAAGTCTTCTCTCAGGGTGACTCTTCACACATCTCCCATATTGCGTAAAAAGTGTTGACAGTGCGGGATTTGTTCAACATTTGCGGTGGTACTTTTTAAGTGTATACATACACGAGCCGAAGTCCCCCTCATTCAACGTATTTACGGTGATACCGGTGATCGGTGTTTATTCGAAATACGGAATTCGCTTTTATATTATTTGACACTGGGCGGAATCTAAATGGCCATTAATCTTGCATTCGAGTAACAAGCGCTTTCAAAATATACAGTATTTGTCTCGAACGCTCGCGAACGAATTTTCTACACCTCATTCGATTTTATTTATAAACGAGACTTTAAAATCGTATAAAATACGAGCTAAATGAGGAGGGAATTTTTCTCATCGTTTATTTCTGTGTTTACAAGGGAGGTAATCCAAACTCAAAGTAAAATTTTGAGCTGAAACAAAAATAAATCGAAAGTGCATCGTAAAAGTACCTTATATTGAAAATTTCAGGTGCTCAAGTTCATTTCTCAAATTCTGGCGAATTTTTGAAATTTAAAAATGACTTTATCAGGGTGTCAAACAAAATTTGTAGAGCAAAAAGCTTGACTTAGCTTGACTTTTTAGAATGACTTTTTACATGAATTTTTGGAGGGCTACCCCGCGAAACTTTGCAAAAATTTCGGTGGGGGGAGGGTAAAAATGAAAAATTTCCTGACGCAGTCAAATTGAAACTATAGAAAACAAAAATTCTTGCTGTTTATGTGCTACTTTTATGCCTTTGAAGAAAAACTATAATAAATTTCTTAATAACCCCCCCCCCCCCCCCCCTGTAAAAAATTGAATTTCATTTGAGATCGCCTTCCAGTCTTCTAATAAAATTAGAATAATACATTTTTTTTCGTTTCAAAATACTCAATTGTCTGAGATGGATGAGAACTGAGAAGAGATCATATCATAATTTTTCAGGAAGAATTGTGTAGAAATACTCAGCCTGAGCGAAGCGAAGGCGACAATTTTTGAAAAAAGAGCACCCAAAATCTGAAATTCTTTCATTAAAATTCGTGTGATATTCTGACTTCCAAAAAAACGATATCTATGGACTCATCTTCATCGAAACATTTTTGAAAATTCCCATCGAGATCGTTACCGAGTCTTTTAAGAAAATGAGAAAGACAATTTTTTACATTTGAAAATATTAATTGTCTGGGCTGGAAAAGAAGAAGATTCATACCATAATTTTGAAAATAAATTTGTGTAAATTTATTAAGCCCGAGCGAAGCGAGGGCGAAAATTTTTGAAGAAAAAGGCACTTAAAAGCTAAAATTTCTTCACTGTTTTAATAAATGTTTTAGTATCGAATGGGAGACAAGATTAGAAAAATTGGCGATTTTTTTTTTAAAAATAGAGCCCCAAAACAAATATTAACTGAAAATTTTGTATTTTTTCACTTTAAAAAAAAAAAGTGTGTTTATTAAGGGTTAAATGGAAGTTATTTTTTTGATTTTTGAAAAAAGCTTGATCTTCTGAGTAAATCAGGGTAAATTGGTTAAAAAATTTGACTTTTTAGTACCGCATGACTTTTTTGAAAAAATCTTGACTTATCAGGACCGTTAGGCACCCTGTTCATTGCTCTGAAAAATTGTATGATAATTTGATGTAACCCTATTGACAATTTTTTAGCATTATGCTAGCATATGTTGGCATATAATTAACATGGTAGCATTATACTAGCATCTCTCGAGCATATTGTCATCAGTAGCACCCAGAGGAGAATAAATAAAGCATTATGCTCGCATGATGCTAGCATGACTTTACTTAGATAAATTTTGAGTAGTACAAACCTAGCATTATAGTAGCAGGCAATGTGCTAGCACCTCAGTAATAGCATAATGCTAGCATTTTATAAGCACAGTTTTTTAACCCTAGCATTTGATTCGCATACAGTGTGCTAGCACTATTGAACTAGCATATTTATAGCATAATGCTAGCATACTACTACTTGGAAAATTTTTAGTGCTTAGCATAACCTTAGCATCATTTCAATGAATGTGCTAGCATCTTCATGATAGCATAATGCTAGCATTTTGTAAGCACAGGTTTTTAACCCTAGCCTTTGATTCGCATACAGTGTGCTAGCACTATTGAACTAGCATATTTATAGCATAATGCTAGCATACTACTACTTGGAAAATTTTTAGTGCTTAGCATAACCTCAGCATCATTTCAATGAATATGCTAGCATCTTCGTGATAGCATAATGCTAGCATTTTGTGAGAATTGTTCTTTAACCCTAGCATTTGATTCGCATACAGTGTGCTAGCACTATTGAACTAGCATATTTATAGCATAATGCTAGCATACTACAACTTGGAACATTTTTAGTGCTTAGCATAACCGCATCATTTCAATGCATATGCTAGCATCTTCGTGATAGCATAATGCTAGCATTTTGTGAGAATTGTTCTTTAACCCTAGCATTTGATTTGCATACAGTGTGCTAGCACTATTGAACTAGCATATTTTATAGCATAATGCTAGCATACTACTACTTGGAAAATTTTTAGTGCTTAGCATAACCTTAGCATCATTTCAATGCATATGCTAGCATCTTCGTGATAGCATAATGATAGCATTTTGTGAGAATTGTTCTTTAACCCTAGCATTTGATTTGCATACAGTGTGCTAGCACTATTGAACTAGCATATTTATAGCATAATGCTAGCATACTACTACTTGGAAAATTTTTAGTGCTTAGCATAACCTCAGCATCATTTCAATGAATATGCTGGCATCTTCATGATAGCATAATGCTAACATTTTGTAAGCACAGTTTTTTAACCCTAGCATTTGATTCGCATACAGTGTGCTAGCACTATTGAACTAGCATATTTATAGCATAATGCTAGCATACTACTACATGGAATAATTTTAGTTAGTTAGCATGCTAGCATCCTTGTGATAGCATATTTATAGCATAATGCTAGCATACTACTACATGGAATAATTTTAGTTAGTTAGCATAACCTCAGCATCATTTCAATGAATAAGCTAGCATCTTCGTGATAATGTAATGCTAGCATTTTGTAAGCACAGTTAAACAGTTTTTTAACCCTAGCATTTGATTCGCATACAGTTACTTGGAAAAATTTTAGTGTGTAGCATAACATCGGCATCATTTCAATGAATATGTTAGCATATTCGAGATAGCATAAAGCTAACATTTAGTTAGTTAGCATAACCTCAGCATCATTTCAATGAATAAGCTAGCATCTTCGTGATAATGTAATGCTAGCATTTTGTAAGCACAGTTAAACAGTTTTTTAACCCTAGCATTTGATTCGCATACAGTTACTTGGAAAAATTTTAGTGTGTAGCATAACATCGGCATCATTTCAATGAATATGTTAGCATATTCGAGATAGCATAAAGCTAACATTTTATAGGCACAGCTTTTTAACCCTTCATTTGATTCGCATACAGTGTGCTAACACTACTGAAATAGCATATTTATAGCATAATGCTAGCATTTTATATTTTAATCATACATTTGATTCGCCTACAGTGTGCTAACACTGCTAAACTAGTGTAGGTATTTATAGCATAGTTCTAGAATTTTATAAGCACAGTTTTTTAACCCCAGCATTTGATTCGCATACAGTGTGCTATCACTAATTCACTATTGATTTTGTAGGCATTGTTCTTTACCTTTCATTTGATTTGCCTGCGGTGTGCTAGCACTGTTAAGCTAGCATATTTTAAAAATAATGCTAGCATATTGATACTTGAAAAAGTTTTAGTGTGTAGGATAATCCTAGCATCCGGGCAAGGAATGTACTAGCATCTCACTTGACAATTTTTGCAGTACAATCTACAATCACATAATTTCATCCACATATAGTGCGCTAGCACAAATAAACTAGCCTAAAAATATTGAACCTATAGCATAAACCCAGCATTCTCACAAGGAATGTGCTGGCACCACTCTAATTGTTTAATGCCAGAATTTTGTCAGCATTGTTTTTTAATCCTATCATTTGATTTGCATACAGTTTGCTAGCACCATTAAAATGCTAGCAAATTGATACTTATAATTTTCTTCAAGTATTCCATGCAGGCATGCTAGGGTTATTCTATACAATGAAAACTTTTCAATGTCAGTATGCTAGCATGATCCTGGAAATATGCTAAAATAATTGTTCTAGCACACTATATGCAAATCAAATGCTATGAATGTGTTGCAAAAATTGTCAAGTGGAAGTAGTGCTTGGAAAATGTTAAAATCAAATGTAAGATTAAAGAACAGTGCTTACAAAATGCTAGCATTATGCCATTTTGAAGATGCTGCAAAATGCTAGCATTATGCTTATGCTATACACTAAAATTTTTCCAAGTATCAATATGCTAGCTTTATGCTAGAAATATGCTAGTTCAATAATGTTTACAAACTATATGCGAATCAAATGCTTGAGTTGAGAAATGTGCTAGCAAAATGTTAGTAATCAATATGCTAGCATCATGCTTGAAATATGCTAGTTTAATGACGCTAGCGCATTGCTTGCAAATCAAATGTGAGATTAAAGAACAATGCTTACAATATGCTAGCATTATGCTAGAAATATGCTAGTTCAATAATGTTAACGAACTATATGCGAATCAAATGCTTGAGTTGAAAAATGTGCTTGGAAAATGCTAGCATTATGCTTATGCTATACACTAAAATTTTTCCAAGTATCAATATGCTAGCATTATGCTAGAAATATGCTAGTTCATGCTACGTACCTCAATTTTTCTAAATATCAATGTGCTATCATCCCTTCTCCACCCCAACCATTCATCACTAAAAGAAAACTATTGTCAATACACTAAAATTTTTCCAAGTATCAATATGCTAGCATTATGCTTATGCTATACACTAAAATTTTTCCAAGTATCAATATGCTAGCATTATGCTAGAAATATGCTAGTTCATGCTACGTACCTCAATTTTTCTAAATATCAATGTGCTATCATCCCTTCTCCACCCCAACCATTCATCACTAAAAGAAAACTATTGTCAATACACTAAAATTTTTCCAAGTATCAATATGCTAGCATTATGCTAGAAATATGCTAGTTCAATAATTTTTATGAACTGTATGCGAAAAAATTTTCCAAGTATCAATATGCTAGCATTATGCTAGAAATATGCTAGTTCATTAAATTGTGAATTTTGAGGTTTTAGCCCCCAAGGGGTGAGTTATAAATTCGCTGAATGTGCCCTAAAATTTTATTATACTGTAGTATAGCCAAAACCTAAAAAAATTTCCCAATTCGATCAAAATTGAAGAAAAAAAATTTCCAGCATGAAATTTTTAATTCCATTTTCTTCTTAAATTGTGAATTTTGAGGTTTTAGCCCCCAAGGGGTGAGTTATAAATTCGCTAAATGTGCCCTAAAATTTTATTATACTGTAGTATAACCAAAAACCAAAAAATTTCCCCAATTCGATCAAAATTGAAGAAAAAAAATTTCCAGCATGAAATTTAAGTATTACTTTTAATATCTAATATTCCACCTGACATGGTGGCGTGCTCCTCTAAACCAAGATCAACAGAAAAGGTAAAGTTAAGTACTTAAGCATATATTGATAGACCATAGTGAAATTAGTATACCAAGTATAATGCTAGCATCATGCTAGGTGGCACCATGCTACATCATGCCAGCATCATGCTACCAAGTAAAATGCTAGCATCATGCTAGGTGGCACCACGCTACATCATGCCAGTGGCACAACGCCAAGTATGGTGCTAGCATCATGCTAGGTTCTGTGCTAGCATCATGCCAGGACGAGAGCATGCTAGCACGTCATGCTAGCATCGGCTTGCATGATTTTGGACCCCTGGGTGCTAGCATTATGCTAAAGAATAGTGCTAGCATCGTGCTAGGTTCTGTGCTAGCATCATGCCAGGATGAAAGTATGCTAGCACGTCGTGCTAGCATGCTTTTAGCATTTTTATATTTGAAATTGTCAATAGGGAACTGACGAAAAAATCTGAGATTTGATATAAACCCTATTTTTGATCTCCTGAATCGATTGGAAGCGGTTTCGAGACGTTTCGGAGCCTTCAGAAAATTTTGAAATTTTCCAGAACAGGAGAAAAGCCCATAAAAATCGTTCACATGAACTTTATCATTTTATTTAATCTATGTACAAGCATCATTTTCCAAAATTCGAAATTTTCGAGTTGAAATCCATATTTTCTGGCAGAATTTTTTTCCCCCTTTTAATAGGTTCGGACTACATGGTCATTAGCCCAGCCCTATAGAAAAAATTTAAAAATACGCTGACAGCGTCCTGTCTCGCAGGATCCATTTTTTTGTTTCAACTGCTCCAAGTTTAAAGTTTCTAGTCCCTAGCTTCCAGCTTCCAGCTTATAGCTTTCGGCTTCTAGCTTCTAGCATTTTCCAATATTGCAATGTGATCTTTCGAAAATTTTAGAAATTTCAAATTCAAGGTGCAATAAAACAATGTTTTGAATTAATAAACCTGAATAAAAACTCGGCCACTTTTCTACTTCAAAAATATTAAAGTGAGACCAAGTTTTTAAAAAATTCAAGTTTTACAGATAAAAAATAATTAGTAAAATTGGTTAAAATAATTCTGAGGGAAAATACGAAAAAAAAACTTTTACGATTTCGATCGAGTATTTTGAAACTATGGAAGGAGAAAAATAAGCTGAATTTTTTTTATGCTTAGAAAACAAACAACATAAAAATTGTTCAATTTTTTTAACTTGGAAAAATCAATTTGGGAGGCCAAAAATAGAGCATATACCAACTTTCAGCTTTTCACCTGGACCTGGATTAGGGTGTTTCATTTTTATATGGGGAAAATTTTTTTCAATATTTTTGGCGTGCCGCCCCCTAAAAATGTTCATCAGGCCTAGAAAATAGGGAATACAAAAAATTAGTCTGAAAAAATAATATTAAGTGGTGGCGCAAGAAAGGTGAAGTTAGAATATGATTCGCCCGATGTTTGCATGAATCGCCGCGACCAACCGTGCCAAATAGGCAGCACTCGCGCAATGTTTAGTGGTTTTTTTTTTAATGACATAAAATGAATTTCGAGTCATTTTATTGAAAACATATGTGTCATGCTCTACGGAAACCTACCTCTGGGTCAAAAAATGGATTTTTGTTTTATTGTCGATTCTGATATAAAATTTCACGCTCTTTCGAATGGCGCAAACCCCAAATTCTGATTTCGCTCTCTCTCCTCACAACTCGTGTTTAAAAATTGAGAAAAAATCAAAAAATGGCCAAGAAATTCAAAAAAAGTCGAAAAATTTAATTCTGACATAAAAATGCATAAAAAGATACAAAATACAAAAAAAATCTAAAACTAGCTCATTTTACAAAAATTTGGCTTAAAATTCATTTTTTATTGCAATTTTTTTGCGTTTTTTTTGCTTCTTTGCCGTTCAAAGCATCCTTGGTAATCATTTGACCGGAGCTTCAATTAATCAATTATTTACGAAATTAATTAATCACTGATAAAAAATGAAACAACTCTTGTCATTGCGCAACGAAAAATTTGCTAGAACGTTTTTTCAGCTTAGAAAAAGTGCTCAGAGTGGCAACACTGATGCATGGTGAAAATTGTCCAAATCACCAAAATGTCGAAAATGACCACCAGAAATAATGTAGTGAAAGAATAGTTGCGTATCGACCCTTAAAACGCAGCAAAACGAAGTGCAATCTTCAAATGCGTTTTCTCGAAAAGTTGATTTTGTCCCAGAGGTAGGTTTCCGTAGAGCATGACACATATTTCATTTTACTTGTTTTTAAACAGTTTTTTGTTTTATTTTTAATTTAAACGTGAAAAAATGACACGCTGAATAAAATGTTGAATTTTAGATTACTTTTTACATTAGGTTTTATGGCAAATTTTAAGCTCCTTTGCGCCACCACTCAAAATAATTTTTTTCGGGTAAAATTTTTATGGGAGTCTTTTTTCATCAGGAGGAACAAAATGAGAGGGCGGCACAGTCAAATTTCGGAAAAAATGTCACATGAAACACCCTAACCTGGATGTGTACTCTGTTGACGTATTTTTGAATTTTTTCTGCCAAAAAATAAGGACTCCAACTCGAAAGTTACGAATTTAAAAAAATTATGCTTTAATCGATCAAATAATTCATCAAAATGGGTGATCCGCGATTATAGGTGCTGCAGCTCATATGAACCATTTTTATGGGATTTTCTTCTGTGCTGGAAAATCCCAAAATTTTCTGGAAGCTCCGAAACGTTTTAAAACCGCCCCCGATGGATTCAGGAGGTCGAAAATAGGGTAGGTATATACAAAATTTCAGAGTTTTTCGTTAATTAAATTAAATTTTTATAATCTGCAGGGTGATGAGAGATGATTCGAAAATTTCAAAAATTCACCAAAATTCGATAAATGAATTTTAGTACCTGATATTTTGGATTTGAAGTTTTTTTATGATGTATTTTTGATTTATTTTCGTTTCGGTTCAAAATTTCACTTTGAGTTGAGATGCCTCCTTTATCAGAAAATTTTCTCGAAGAAAATGCAAAGTGGTTCGACGGTGTTGGGGTATCAGCTTCAACAAAAATGTTACACCAAAAGATATTTCATTACAGAACAGTCTTCAAGAGTAAAGTAAATGGGCATTTGCATAAAATTTCCAAAGCTAGTTTTCTTTTTTACTTTCAAACAATTTCGAAGAAATTGCATATTACACACGAATAACACGTCGAGTTTTTTCTTCTTTCGCATACAATTGCGGAGCATATTTAAAATCCGCGTGATGACGTTGGTTAAGACATTTTCCTTCCATTTTTTCCACCTTAGAAATGATTCTTTTATAAGGTTGCAAATTTGTATAAGAAAAGAGTAAAAGAGGAGGGGCACAAGAGGTTTATCGAGAGTGAGTTTAACTCATGTGGAATTTTCAATTTACGTTAGGTGAAGAAGGTTATACAAAAAAGCACCTTATAGCCCTTCTCATCTTTTGGAAATCCAGTCGACGACGCGGAGAGAAGGCGCGTTTTTAATAAATGGCAAAGTAAAAAAGTTTGTAAAGTGGTTACGCGACGCTCTGCGCCGAGTCTTATTCCCTCGAGAGTGGCGTTTATTTGAAAAAATGTAGATAAAAAGTAAATTACTTTTAAGTATCTTCGAAATAATATTGGATCAAGGCGTGCGTACAGTACTGCGTAGGTACCGTTTCTTTTTTCGTGGTCTTCGCCAAAAGTTTTCTATACTATGGAAATTGTTATCGAAAATATGATTTTAAAACGACGAAATTTTTTAGCGCTCCGAAGAGAGAAAAAAACGTCTAATATATTCCGAACATAAGGGTCCTTATACTTTCTTAGACGAATCAATTCCATTAAGATGATATTACTCAAGCATCTCGAGTAATGCACATGTTCGACATATACGGCGAATGTGAACTCTGAGCCAACACAACTTGTCGATAGAGTGAAATAATTATTCATTGTGGTTTTTTTCTCTATCTCTCTGTGAATTCCTCCGTCCTCCGTCCTTTGTATCGTTGACGACTTGCGTTTTGTTATAGTAGTGTGTGGTGAGAAAAAATGATTTCTTTTTTTACGCAGACATTGGAAGATTAATGACAAAGCTGGAGAAAAAGTTTCATCGCGCCTGTGCCTCTTCTCTTACTACGCAATTGTTTTAAATATAAATCTTTCGCACCTTTGAAAAACGATTTTTTTTTTCTCCTTTGTTTCCTATAGTACACTTGAAGTAAGCAACGCGGTGACTTACTCTTTCGTGTTAAGAATAAGAGAATTCTTCTTTGAAGTGGTGTATAGGGAGAATGAGACAGGGAGAGGTTGGGAAGAGCAGTCGATGTCGTTAACTTGTGTATTGGTTTTATGTACGTGTACGTGATAGGATACGACGTTATAACTTATCTATAGGTGAGAATTTTCAATACGAAATGAGCCTTATTATACGACTTATTGAATATGTGATCTGTGATGTAATAAGAGAAAAGAATTTTTAAATGGGAATTTTTCTTCGTGTTATTTGCTGAGATAATGGGGTATCTTCTGATGACGTGGAGCTGCGTAATTGAATGAATTGTGGCCAAAACAAAATTACGTGAACCGTCGAGACATCAAGAATAATTATAAGGATGAGTAGAAATAGAATCACTGAAATGGGAGTATTGGATTAATTGTTAGGAAATATTGTAACCGAATAAAAAAGTGGTTTCTGAAAATCAATTGAGCTAAATTGTTCAAAAATTTTGATCATGCTCTTAGGTAATTATCACCTCCCCCCCTCCCTGATCTCTAAACATAAAAATAATTGTTGTAAATTCTTACGTTATGTTCACTCTTGTCTCAACATTACTCTCTCATTTTGAATCACTGAAAAGTTACTGATAGATAGTAAGAATTGCAGCACAGGGAAAATCAGCAAAATTCGTTGATTTTCAGCAGGGTTTAGCTGATTTTTCAGCGAATTTCAGAAATTTTACTGATTTTCCAGTGAATTTTCACTGATTTTCTAGTAATTTTTTTCACTTATTGACTGTTTTCCAGTGATTTTCGATAATTTTCACTGATTTATAAATAAGAGAGTACTAAATTATAATAATAATTTTCTTTGCAAATGCAGTATGTCTGATAGGTAAATCACAGAAAATAAATTACGTACTTTTTTCCTACATCCGTTTGACAAATACCTCCCTCCCCACCCTAACACAGACGTACAATATGTTTTTTTCAAAAATATTTTATACCACCGAGAATTTGAAAAATTGGAAACTATCAAAAATTATAGAAATTTTTTCAATTTAATATGACACCGAAAAAGTTTATATTAACATTACAATTCAAAATTCGAAAAAATAATGAGAAATACTGCAAAATATGATTCAAAGATATGAAAAAAGTATTAAAATCATAAAAATTAAGCAGATATTTAGAAGAAGAAAAAAATTGTTGAAATATCGTGAAATATTGTAAAAATTACAAAAAAAAAAAGTTATTGAATACCTTAAAAAATAATCAAAGGAGTCAAGAATACTTGAAAAGTAAGTAGGTAATAAAATATAAAAATTGGCTTAAAAAATTTTAAACCACAAAATAGTTGATAAAACACAGCGGCAATATTCTGAAACGATGGAAAAATAATTAAAAATGTAAAAAAATGTGTTTAGTTGTCATGAAAAATGGTGAAGAGAATCCAAAAGTGAAGAAATATAAGGAAAAACTTTTGAAAAAAGTATTGTAAATCACGAAAAACTTGATGAAACATCATTAAAAAAATTCAAAACGATGAAAAGAACACTGAAAAATAAAAAAAATATTGAAGTTTTTAAGAAAATTTGATGAAATAAACTTGAAATCTGGTGAAACATCACAAAAATAAAAATTACTCTCTTGAAATTGAATCAGTGGAAATTTACTGATGAAATAGCCAAAATTAAGTCACTGCAAAAATCAATGAAAAACTACTGATTCCATTAGCGAATTTTCAATTTTGAATCAGTATTTTTTTACAAAACAGGGTGTCCACTATATTTCAGAAATGATTTTCCATGATTTTTCCAGGTTTTCCAGACCAATTTTTAGAATTTTTCTAGACCTTTTAAATATGATATTCGTACACCAGAGAGAAGGGGAGGGGGGCGTAATGTACTAACATCCTGAAATTTTGCATAAGAATGATATAAAATGCATGGGGCCTAACGAATTTTTTTTTTCAAAATCACCAGGTACTTTTATAAGATCTTTACATGCTCCTCTTCGGGTTAAAAAAAGTTTAAATTCAATTCTGAAAATTTTTGAGCCCACCCAACTCTCCCTCACCACAAAAATTTGAAGTTTTGAATTTATTGCAGAAAAATTTTCAAATACAAAGGAAAAACTAATCATGCAAAGCAAAATTATAAAGTTTTGAAAAATGAAACAAGTTATTCCAGGGTGTCTACCAAATCAAACGAATGAAAATTCGGATTTCTCCGGACTGAAAATTCAAAAATTCCTTCACATTTTATTGCCTTCCCCTACCCCTTCTTTCTCCCAAAAATGAAAAACACATAGCAAAGTGAGGGCAAAAATTTTTGTGAAAAAAGATCTTCAAAAAATGAAAATTCACCACTTTTCCCTCATTCGGGGTTTCCAAAACATGGCTAATGATTTCGAATTCTGTTCCATTTCCTCTCCTTTTTTTTCAACATCGTGGTCAAAGAAATCTCACAGCTCATTAAAAAGTATGTTTCCAAAAAACTTGGATTTTAAATGAATTCTGTAGAAAGAAAATGTTTTGAAAAATAATTCATAATTTTCAATAGATAAAGACACGCATTAAAATATCAATTGTACATTATGGTCAACAAAAAATGATGAATTTAAAATAAAATAAGCAAAGAAACACTTTTCTAAACGATCGAAGTATTCTTTTTTTGGATTTTTCAAAAATCTCAGAGAAAATGGCAAAATGCCCTGGCTTTTCCTGACTGTTCCCGATTTTCCAGATTTTTCAGAAAATGGACACCCTGCATAAATTACTGATTCAATCAGTAAGTGTAAATTTTTACAGATTCGTTTTAGTAGTTATTAAAAAAATTACTAATTCAAAAAAGAAAATTTACTAATCAAATCATTACTTTTTCACTAATTGGCGATGAAATTTCACTTATTTTTTAGCAACTTAATTCTAGCGTTTTCTTCAGTGAATTTTTACCGATTCAAATTAAGAGAGTATTAATATTTCCAAGCGTGATTTTGAAAGTTGAAAATTAAAAAAATTTAATGAAAATTATTTTAAAACGTATGGAAAATGTTAAAACGTTCACTTATTTATTACAAAATGATCTTTCAATAGTAAAATTTCAGAAGAATTCTAATCAACATTTCAAATTTATGAATGATAAAATTGATTTAAACTTTTTTGACAAATTCAAAACACTATTTCTGTGCTACACTCGTCGCTCAAAAAATAACTTCCTTCCCCAATTCTGCGTCATTTTGTTGATAGAAACTTGAAATTTTCAGAATTAATTGCATTTTGTTTGTTTTGATAAATTTTTCAGGTGCTATAAAGTATTGTTTCTGACTGTACAATAATTTTTTTGTAGGCTTAGACCTGGAACCTGAATGTAAATTTTTCAATTTTTTCGAATTTTTTACAGCTCAAATGTTTTTTAGTGTCGAATAAAGGATAAAACTTCGATTATTAATAATTTTGGGCAGTATATTTGAGCCTGGATATAGAAACTACCCTAAGGAGTCAAAATGTGGTTTTTCAGTTGACACTGATTTTAGGCCTCTTAAAAGAAGAAGAATCAAGGGGGAACCTCGACTTGAAAAAATAATTTTTGATCCCTGAGGGTGGTTTCTATACTCAGGCTCACATATGAGGGAGGGATGGTAAAATGTTTCGTTGCGAGCTGTTTAAATTAATTTTCCATAAAAAGTTTCCCATTGATTATGCAGATTTTGAAATAACTTTATTCCGCCAAAATTACAATTGCGTTGAACTGGTGTCAAAAAGATTCAATTTTTGACTTTTTTCAATGTTTAACATTTTAAGATTTCCTGAAAAAATTTTAATTTAAAAATTTGTTTCATTTACACCCAGTTTTATAAAATCAAAACTCATATTCTTCAAATAAATAAGTATACTTCATTAATGACAATCGACAACGAATATTATTGGTTGAAAATTCCAAAAATCACAACTTCTAAAAAATATTCTTCCTATTACTCAAATAACCCAACAACCCAAACCCTCGTGCATATCTACACGAGGAAAAATCCCACGCCCTTTATCCAACTCGAACATCACCATCTTCGTACATCTGTTGCATCAATCGCACATCAAAGATATTCGCCTCGAATTCAGTATCGAAAACCCCATTCCTATTACTTATTTTCCATTAATTTTCGCCACTAAATTAAAACGTCCATCTTCGAATAATCGAGAAATCGGAAAAAGCCTCTCTTTTATATCCTTAGCGTAGGCAGTTGATCAAAATCGACAATCGAACTTGGGAAACTAACGTAACATCCTCTAGAGAAGAGGGCGAATCTTCGCAAAGTTTCCGGCTGCATCGTGCAGTGCGTAAGTGTACATGCCATACGAACCATAGAGGCAAAAACTTTTCACCAGATTAATCGAAGGGTTTAAGGATGAAAAAAAATTAAGAAACAAAGATAAACGAGAGAAAACGACGAATAAAGAAACACCCCGATACCTAATACAACGACGATCATACAAGAGACACTTTGAACCAAGCAAGGACGATACAGAAGGAGAAAAAAAAACACTGTACCGGATAAAGGGAAAACGATAATAGGACAGGGTACCGGTAGGGGGTGGAATAAAAGACGGATTTCGATAGTTTTTTCTCTCATTCGGGGAAAAAAGCAATTATCGAGAATTAAAGTAGTTGACTATGCAAGGCGCGGGCGTTTTGGAGAGAATTCAGTCCGCTGAAACGACGCTGCTACCGAATCAATCTACTCTTAGCTCGCAGTGGAATTCTATGAATAAATAAACAAGATCATCCTTTCAGATGCACCATTCGGGGTTTTTTCTTAATATAGCGAAAATTTTAACCTCTTTGGAATGAGCTTTTGTCAAAAACATCGCGAGAGATTGCTGTTCCAGATGCGTTAGATTCTCCTTCGCTGTGTCGCGTATTTACACCAAACTAGAGCAGATTAATCGAATTTAAGTAGCTTTTCTTCCGGCGCGCGACGTGGACACGGAATGCAGCAGGAATACGTAACGTCGTCGCGGTTTCGATTCTTTGCTCGATTTAATTCCACGTACTATTTTTCACTTCGTCATCGTCGCAGCGACGAATCTGACAATCGTGGAACGTGCTGCCTCATTAAGGAGTAAAAAATTCGCTACAAATTATGTCGCCGGCGAGAACAGGCGATCGCACGAGTCAGTACTTATGTCCGACGACGTCGACGACCATCGAAAACATCGTGTACTCTAATTTGACTAATTTCTCGCCGGCATTTAGAGCACGCACCTCTGGTCCCTCATCTCTGAACGCTGTCGATGCCTCCTCGACAATGGAATCGTTCCCGAAAACACGCATAGACATTGCCCCATCATTAATAACAACACCTCACCTACCCACAGACAGCCAGCGCCGGTCTCGACAATTGGCATTTCCACAACCCGTCAACCGAGCAGGGCAGAGGGGGCCGGGGAAGAGCCCTGCGTCCATCTGCGTCAACGTCGTCGCATATAGTTGGGTTTCCCAATATGTACGTCATGTACGACGAGTAATCATTTTAAAATGACTGTCACACTTCACCAGTGCTACCGTAGCAGACCATAGAAGGGTTGTGAGCAACCCGGAGACCACTTCAGTCTTCTAACTGCAGCCATACCGCCCTTATCCTTGAATTTAGTTCGCGGTCCGCGTGCAAATATCATTAATATTAAAATGCGTATCCGTCCTATTGGGTACCGGAAATAAAACCCGGTATGTATGAGCACTGGCACACATATTCCGGCAAACCAACAACGTTTTAAATATGTTGATAAAAAAATCATTAATAAACGATTACCTTCTCCCCAGAACCCCCCAAGGCCTTTTATTGGCCCGTCAATTCGTACCATTAATGAAAACGAAAGCTCGAATATAAATTAGTCGACGCGACAGCACCGCACTGCGTGTCTTTGTCCGGTTGGTAAATTTTAATTTTATAAATTGATATTACGTTGTTGCGGTCAGCGCAGCAATACAAGTCCGAGTCGACGTTCGTATTGTTTGACGCCTTCGATATGGCTTCTGTTTTCAGTCTTTAGCTTCCTAAATATATGCTACGTCGAATGGAAATGAAATTGGCTTATCTATAAATGAAGACGAGATTTCAAGAGACGAGAGGAGGTGGAAAAATATTCAAGGAGTTCAGAAAAAATAAGAGAATGTGAATATTACCGAACCATTTTTCCCCAAAAAATGACGACCATTAATTCACAATGGTAAGGAGAAGAACGTACTGTTCACAATGTTTCAGAACTGATTTTCTCTGACCTTTCCAGGTTTTCCAGATTAATTTTCCCCAGCTTTCCAGACTTTTTAGTGATGTTTATGAAAGATGGTGGAGGTAGGATTTTGAATTCTGTTACGTGATAATAGACAATAGCATCTATAGTTGTTTCAAAAAAAAAAACAACTACATTTTAAATAAATTTTCAAGGTCGGAGTATCTGACTGATTTTTTTTTGAAAAATTACCACTTTTTCACGACCTTTTTACCAAATTTTCAGAAATCTTTCAACTCGACCTCCCTCTCCCCCCCTTCCCTCCAAAAATCAAATATATCAAATTTATTGCAGAAAATATTTAAAATTGGAAGAAAAGTTGCATTAAATCAAACTTATATAATGAAAACATTATATACCTGATTATCATATGAAAAAATCGTGGTTCTTCAATTTTTCACAACTTTTTCTTGAAACTTTGACTGAAATCATTACTTTTCCCCTGCTTTCACTATCTTAGATACCTTGAAAGGGTTTCACAGAATTTCAAAACGAAGAAGATTGACTTTTGCATGACAGTTATTTTGAAATGAGAAAAAATTTCAAAAAGGAGGAAAATTATGCCTTTTTCTGGATTTTCTCAATTGAAGATGTGCTTTCCAAAAAGGTATTAGTCAATTTTGAAGAGTCATAGCTCGTGAAGATTAAATTTTTGGAGATCGAAACTTTCGCCACATTTTTGGTACCTATACTACTGTACAATACATTTAGTTTGGTAGCAGAAAAAAATGCTTCAAAGGCATACAGTACAAACGTATTTTTCGTTTTCTGAAAAAACTTCTAATGTTTTGACTTAAGTCACTCTGGAAAGCACATCTTCCATTGTTTGAGTGACGAACAGGCATCCCACACAAAATTTGGAAAAAAAAGTAACTTTAGGGACTTCTGATAGTCGAAAAAGTAACCAAAAAAGTTCAAAAAAGTAACCTCTTTTTTTTTATTTCAATTCATTATTTAGCCCAGAAAATGTAAAAAAATTTAAAAAATATTTATTTGTGTACGTAATACATATACCTAGTATTATAAGGAACACCGAAACTATTTATTCTCATAATGAGCATAACCAAAATAAAATAAAAATAAAAACTAAAGGGTATAGCCGGATAAGGGGTGGTTTTGGCCCCAGCCCCGATTTTTGATCTAATGCTCCCAGATTGTGTACCTTGATGAAAAAAAATTCTGGAAAAAATTTTGGCCCCCAACCCCTCCCTTTCGGAGCTATGGCCGTTTTATTGCGCCATTTTCAAGAATTTTTAATTTCAATGGAAGTGAATGAAATTTTCTGTTCTTTGGCACAAAGTTAAATCTCGTAAAGGTTTATTCAAGATAATTTTTTCATCAATTTTGGTGCACTCCTTCATGAGGTTTTGGCCATTTGAAATTTTCAACTGTAAAAAAGATCTTAAAAGCGAAGTTCGACTAATTTTTGAAAAGATCCTAAAAATGTGTTTTTAGACGTAGATTCACGTCACGTATTCAGTTTTAGCGATTGAGGTGGCGCAAGGGCCGAAAATTGCGAAAAACCGTAAGAAATGTTATTTTAGCAAATTTTTTAAATTTTGAGCGTTTCATATGGAAAGAAATGGCCAAATGAAAAAACTAATTGTGGATTCGTGTTAAGCAGGTCAAAATACCCCGAAAAACACCTTTTTCGCGATCATTTTACTTTAAATGTCGAAATTCACTTTTTTCATTGATTTTTCATTGATTTTTCATGACAATAAAATTAAATTTCGAAATTTAAAGTAAAATGATCGCGAAAAGGGTGTTTATCTGGGTATTTTGACCTGTTGAACACGAGGGGATTGGTTTTTTCATTTGATCATTTCTTTCCGTATTAAATGCTCAAAATTTGAAAAAAATCTCCCAAAATAACAACATTTTTTACGGGTTTTCACAATTTTCGGCCCTTGCGCCACCTCAATCATACCAAAAGGGTTCGTAATACTAAAATGCCACTGGTGTACGAGATTTTTTTCAACTTTTTTTTTTATATCCAAAAAATACCAAAAATTAATTTTTTGGTGAAATTTTTGAAAAAAGTAACTTTTTTGAGAGAAAAGTAACAAATAGTAACTTTTGAGTGCAAAAAGTAACAAATAGTGACTTTGCTTGAAAAAAGTAACATGGTTACTATAAAAGTAACCACGTGGGATGCCTGGACGAAGAATACAAAATGCATTTTTTAAAAACAATTTTATAAAATAAAGATTCATATTAAGTATGCAAATGAAAATCGTAACGATGAAGGGCGAAGGTTTTAGAAAATCGTTTACTTTAAAAACATTTACAAAGATTTTTGAAAGAATTTTTCATGAAATTTTTTAGTAAAAAAGCAGAAATTATTAAATATTTATTGTCCAAGTGAAGTGAGGGTGAAATTTTTTTTGGAAAATCACTTTTAAAAAACATAAAATGATTCTTTTTGTTTTGAGAATGCTCTGCATTTGCCCAAAATTTTCAAGTTGCGGTGCCAGGATTAATACTTGAAATAAAAAACTAGACTTTTTTTTCAATTCTTCATTCTAATTTTAAATAAACATGCTGGATAATTTTCTATTTAAAATTGTTTTTGAAAAGAAAATTTTGTCCAACTCGATCGAAACAAAGACAAAATTTCATTGAAAAAGTATGTTATGAAGTCAGAACCAAAAAATGGGCATTTTTAAAAACATTTTACAAGTCATTTTCGGCCTTAAGTAAACGGGAGGAAAATAAAAAAAATTACCAATTTTAAGCTAGAAGTATAAATTTTGTAAGACTTGTATAACTCAAAATCGAAAGTATCGAGTACTTTTGTATGATTATTACGTCCATGTGTAAGGAAACAATTTTTTTTTTGAAAAATTAATTATTTAATGGACAAAGATATGCATTCAGACATCAAATTTTTTGTTCAATATGGCCAACAAATTCCAAATTAAAAAATCACATCTATTAAGGAATGACGAATTTGGTTCGAGCGGAGCGAGGGCAAAAAATTTATGATGAAATGAGCAGAAAACACTTTTCAGAAGATTGGTCCTTCTTCTTAATTTTTACAAAATCACAGCAAAAATTTCAAAATTTCCTGACTTTCCCACATTTTTTAGATTTTTTCAGAAGGTGGATACCCTGAAAAAACGTTACATGAAGACTTTTTCCTTTAAGGTAAAAACTTTAGATCATGAATAATAATATTATGTTTCAAATTTAGTCACTTTAGAGATATGTAAGGCAATGTTTCTTATTGGCATGAAAAGAGACAAAACTTTTGAACTTTTTATTAATAAATATTTTTATTCAATTTTTCCCCTATTTTTTCAACGTTTTGATCTACTTTTTCCAGTTTTTTTCTTATTTAATTTTTTATTTATTTTTAAAAATCGTTTCTTTTTTTTTCAAAACATACCCCAATTTTTATTGATTACTTATCTTAGATATTTTTACATTACGTTACAATTTTGGGAGGCAATGTTACTAATATTGCGAATTTAAACTGTAACTTTTTATTAAATGTCAATGCACCTCATATTTGACAGCGCTGAAAGAAGTGCCTAATGCAAAATTGTTAGGTACACAAAAAAACAAAATTGAAAAAAATTATTGAAAAAAATTATTGAAAAAAATTTCAGTATGTTTGGAAAAAAACGAAAAAATTTTTAAGAATAAGAAAAAAAATAGGGAAAATAATTTTGAAATGTTGAAAATGGAGAAAAAAAATTGAATAATCAAAATTTCACAAAGTTTTTTTTTCAAGTGTGACAGAATGTTATTATTATTAAGTATGTCAATAGGACGCAAAAACGTTACACAAAACCCCTAAGTTACGTTACATAAAAACTTACACTTTTCAAAATTTACCTCCCAGGCCTAACGCATATCCATGTCAAAACTCAATTTTACTATTTTCTCATTTTATACTTCCCTTCACTTCAGCATCCGTTTCTTCACCCCAACTCACCTTATCCAACAAACCTACTCCAAATACCACCCAACCATTCTAAAAAATTGATCACATACCTCGCTCGAAACTCCCCATCTTGACATTTTTTCCAAAACTCATCCTTTAAAGTGGTCACTTGCGAATAGTAAAAAAATTACAAGGGTTAAAAATCATCATCATCGGTATAAAATACACCGTCGTCCAGTCGAGTATACAATTAACACAACAGCTTCAGCAATTTAGCAGACTATAATTTAAACGGTGGTAGCTCGTATACGTATCCAACTCCTCCCTCGTGTGTGTTTTTTTCCTGCTCCTATTTTTTTTTTTTAATAATATCGTCCTCGTATAGTAGTAGTCACGTCACACGCGTTATAATTGATATTTATTTTCATATATGCTGCAAATTAACGCTTTGACGGGTACAATAAAGTGGTAGGTGTAATAATACGAGTAAATACTACCTACGTCGGTAGTCGGCGCGTAGAAAATATGAAAAATTATATTACCGAGTACGCGAAAGGTGCAGGAGGAGGTCAGATAAGGCCGATAAATTGTCGAATATCGATCATCTTCGCGGCTCATTTAAATCCAACGTAGTATACGAAACAAGAACACAACGTATACATAAGAAATGCATAAATATCTCGAGTCGGCTCGACTTCGCTTCGTACTATATAACGTGCAACTATAAATACGATCGTCTGATTTATGAACGTGTACCTGAATTACCTATTGTAATACTTGTTTATTTGCTTCAATAAACTATTCTCTTCCTCTGCCCTTTGTACAATCTTTCCGGATTCTGTAATTCTTTTTGGCTGAGGTGCAGAAGATGCATATGGGATGCGAAGTGTGAGACTGCAGGAGAGGTGTTGATTATGAATTATTTTCATGTTTTATGTGTCTAACTTACGTAGGCCTACAGGTATGTTATCAATTTTTTATGAAATATTGCTCAATGTGGTGATTTTTACCGACTTTTCCATTTATGGAAAAGTCGAGTACTAAATTGTTCATCATGGTTGAAATGGACGTCGGGACCAACTTTTCTTCACGTTTTAGGACCTTCTGAACACGATAGGACGTGTGAGAAAAAACGAGGTTTCCTTATATATATATATATATAGGTAGGCATCTCCACACATCTCGACCAATATATGGGTTATTTTTACATACAAAGTCGACCACCTCACATGTGGACCATGGTCGAGATTTCCTGAGTTAATTCTACATACCAAGTCGACCACCTGTTTTCAAAAACTTCCACCAGAGCGCGACCCTCTTAGAAAAAAGATCGCGAGGATGAACGCAGGACCTAAATCTAATTGGCCATGTGTAGAATGAAGGGTACTGGTGGGAATTTTTGTACCTATGCCACATTTGATTATGCATGGTGTCAAATTTGATCCATAATTTTTCAACTATTTTATTAACATGAACAAATATTTTTGGTACCAAAAATTTTTATTAAAGTCAGGCTATTTTGTAACGTGAACACTTGAATAAAATTTGTAATGGCTCTGTGGATTTTGCAATTTTTTTTTCAACAATTGTTTTGTAGGAGCCCCATTTTTTTTGACAATATGGATTTTTTATAGCTGAGAATGAATCTACAATCAGAATTTTGATTAGTCAATTAGCAAAGGAATTAGAAACAATTAAAAAAATAACAAATTTTTAAAAAATTTTGAGTATATAAAAAAATTTGGTCGACATGTGCTGAAAAAAGCAAATATATATATATATATATATACAGGCATGCTGCAGCCTTACGAGACCCGTTTTGGATATCTCGCTATCCTTATTAGGCCCGTTTTTACCTTGCGAGACCCGAAATCGGGTCTCGCAACGTCATGCCATATAAAGTGGTTTTTCATGATGTATGCATACTCAGGAGTCTGTAGGCAGCGGGTCTCGCAAGGTCGTTTGTATATCTTTGTATATAATTTACCTCGCCTCTCTGCACACAGCAACATTTGGAAACTTCAACCATGCGCCATTCAAATACGAATCAAGCTAAAGGGATGGCGCTTGCACAGTGAAATTCGTCTCATTTTCCATTATTTTTTCCGCTCCACACATCGGCGGTATTACCCGACCCTTCATTTATGCCGATTTTTAAAGTTTCGGGCCTCACAGTGCCTGTATTATCTCCTTTTGCAAAACGGGTCTCGCAAGGTTAGTATGATCCATATATATATATATATACGTTTATGTACACTTTTGTCTTTGAGTAATCTCGAAAGTGGTGAACTTTCAGAAGAAAACACATATCACAAAAATTGTAGAGGAAGGATTGAAATTTTGAGATTTTCAAACCGATTTGAAATCCATTCAGCCGTTGTCGAGATATTGAACTTTGAACTTTGAGAAATTTGACTGAAAAATGTACACTTTGTCCTTGAATAAACTCGAAAGCTGCGAACTTTCAGAAGAGGACACATATCACAAAAATTGTAGAGGAAAGCTTGAAATTTTCAGATTTTCAAACCGATTTGAAATCCATTCAACCGTTTTCGAGATATTGACCTTTGAAGTTTGAGAAATTTGAATAAATGAATAAAAACGGTGAAAATGTGAGACATTTGAATGGAAAAGGTACAATTTTGTCCTCGATTAAACTCGAAAGCTGTGAACTTTCAGAAGAAAACACATATCACGAAAATTGTAGAGGAAGGATCGAAATTTTGAGATTTTCAAACCGATTTAAAATCCATTCAGCCGTTTTCGAGATATCTTACTTTGAACTTTGAGAAATTTGAATGAATGATGTACACTTTTGTCTTTGATTAAACTCGAAAGCGGCCAACTTTCAGAAGAAAACACATATCACAAAAATTGTAGAGGAAGAATCGAAATTTTGAGATTTTCAAACCGATTTAAAATCCATTCAGTCGTTTTCGAGATATCTAACTTTGAACTTTGAGAAATTTGACTGAAAAATGTACACTTTGTCCTTGAATAAACTCGAAAGCTGCGAACTTTCAGAAGAGGACACATATCACAAAAATTGTAGAGGAAAGCTTGAACTTTTCAGATTTTAAAACCGATTTGAAATCCATTCAACCATTTTCGAGATATTGAACTTTGAAGTTTGAGAAATTTGAATAAATGAATAAAAAAGGTGAAAATATGAGACATTTGAATGGAAAAGGTACAATTTTGTCCTCGATTAAACTCGAAAGCTGTGAACTTTCAGAAGAAAACACATATCACAAAAATTGTAGAGGAAGGATCGAAATTTTGAGATTTTCAAACCGATTAAAAATCCATTCAGCCGTTTTCGAGATATCTTACTTTGAACTTTGAGAAATTTGAATGAATGATGTACACTTTTGTCTTTGATTAAACTCGAAAGCGGCAAACATTCAGAAGAAAACACATATCACAAAAATTGCTTAAAATTTCGATCCTTCTTCTACGATTTTTCTAATATCTGTCCCCTTATGAAAGTTCACAGCTTTCGTGTTTAATCAAAGACAAAAGTGTACCTTTTTCATTAAAATTTCACAAATTTTTTTTATTCATTTATTCAAATTTCTCAAACTTTAAAGTTCAATATTTCGAAAACGGTTGAATGGATTTCAAATCGGTTTGAAAATCTCAAAATTTAAATCCTTCCTCTACAATTTTTGTAATTTGTGTTTTTTTCTGAAAGTTCGCCGCTTTCGAGTTTAATCAAAGACAAAAGTGTACATCATTCATTCAAATTTCTCAAAGTTCAAAGTTGTGATATGTGTTTTCTTCTGAAAGTTCACAGTTTTCGAGTTTAATCAAAGACAAAATTGTACCTTTTCCATTCAAATTTCTCAAATTTTCACCTTTTTTATTCATTTATTCAAATTTCTCAAACTTCAAAGTTGAATATCTCGAAAACGGCCGAATGGATTTCAAATCGGTTTAAAAATCTCAAAATTTCGATTCTTCCTCTACAATTTTTGTGATATGTGTTTTCTTCTGAAAGTTCGCCGCTTTCGAGATTAATCAAAGACAAAAGTGTACATCAATCATTCAAATTTCTCAAAGTTCAAAGTTAGATATTTCGAAAACGACTGAATGGATTTTCAATCGGGTTCAAAATTTCAAAATTTCGATCCTTCCTCTACAATTTTTGTGATTGAAAACTAAGCCCACTCAAAAAAATGTGATGACACACTGACGAAAGTAAATTTAATTCTCTACAACGTCCTTCACTAACTTTTTTGCGGGACGCCTCCTTTACTCAAAAAACGGTCACCAAAGGGCGTAATGAGAGGTTCAAAACTCACATTTTGCATTTTGGCATTCAAAATTCGGTAAAAGGGCACATTCTGACACATTGTGGGTCGCGGATTCCGAATTTGTCTTTGTTTTACCGATTCGAATCCCCTAGATGTCCCTTGGGACTTGAGGATGCCTGAGGGGATGGAGGAGGGAAAGGCTGAAATTTCAATTTCGGCAATTACTTTAAAATTATACATACAGCTTTTATGTAATTTGGGGTTATGTTTCAAATTTGGCCTTGGTTCTTCGATTTCAGCCCCCTAGGTTCCCCTATGTACATTAGACAGCTTAGAGGTCCAAAATTTTGGAATTGGGTACTGGGCAAAAATTTTAATTTCGAGTATTAACTTGAAACTGATTTCAAAGGCCTTAGTTTTTCGATTTGAATTTCCCTAGATGCCATAAGGGGTATCGAAGTTCAAAATTTTGAACTTAACTTGAAAAGAAGCAATATAAATTATGTAAAAAGGATTGTTGATTTCAAATTTGGCCTTAATTTTTCGAGTTGAATCATCCTTCGATGCTAATAAACTTACATTACGTTGTATGTGAAAACCGAAAAGTCGGTTACCTTACGCGACTGCGTAAGGTTTTTTTTAAATTGGTATCGATTGAGACGATATTTTGATGTTTTTCGAGATATATAATTCGTGAATTAGTGGTTATTCTAGAATTCGAGCCAAACTGAAGAGAATACTCTGAATTCAGACCTCTCTACCTTCAAATTTTTGTCACGAATTATACACATGAAGGATTGGAGGGGTAGGGGGGAGGGGGAAACCACAAAACTTAGTTGAAGTTGAAATTTAGCATTCTCGAAAACACTTTATTTGACATTCATGGAATCTAGCAAAATTCAAAAATTGAATTTCAAAATTTTTTCTCGATTTTTTAATTAAAATTTGATTTCTATTTTTCATGAATTCACCCCCCCCCCACAATTTTTAACACCATTGATACCGACTTTTCACTAATTCGCCCTCCTTCCTAAAAAAAATTGGAAAAATTTTCAAAACCATAATCAATCACTTAATTTTTTCAATCCATTGCTTTTCAAAAATGATCTTCCCTGACTTTTCCCGGATTCCCAAACTAATTTTTCCAATTTTTTTGAGCCTGCGTGGTGTTTCTACCGGATCTGAAAAATGAAAATTCTTTCTACTCTATTTTCTGGATCATTCTTGCCAATTTCATACAATTTTTCTTGTCATTTTTATGTAATTTTTCTTGCTTCGAATTTGCTTAAAAAAGAACTCCTTTATTTTCCCGTTGAAAAATTTGTGAATTAGAGATTATTCTAGAAACCGAGCCAGACTGAAGAGAACATTCAGAATTCGGACCTCTCTACCTTCGAATTTTTGTCACGAATCATACACATAAAGGGTTGGTGGGAGGAGGGAGGGGGAAACGAAGATCAAACCACAAAACTGAGTTGAAGTTGAAATTTGGCGTTCTCGAAAACACTTCATTTCGTATTCTACCAAAATTCAGAAATTGAATTTCAAAATTGTTTTTCGATTTTTTTTTCAATTTTGATTTTGATTTTTCATAAATTTGCGCCCTCCCTTCCCCCTTAATTTATCCCAACATTAATATCAACTTTTCACTAATTCGCCCTCTTTACTAAACAAAAATTGAAAAATTTTGAAAAGCATAATCAATCACTCAATTTTTCCAATGCATTAATTTTTAAGAATGATCTTCCCTAACTTTTCCAGGTTTCCCTAACCAATTTTTCCAAATTTCTTGAGCCTCCATGGTGTTCCTATCGGATCTAAAAAATGATTTTTTTTCATTTTGTGGATTTTTCTTGCCAATTTCATGCAATTTTTCTTGTCATTTGCATGTAATTTTTTTTGCTTAGAAGTTGCTCAGAAAAGAACTCCTTCTTTATCTTCCCATTAAAAAATTCAAAAAAAGAAAAACTTATTGAAAATTCTTGCTTTCTTCAGTAAAATCATCAAAATTCTTGCTACTCTCTCATTCTGAAATTCTGAATTAGTGAAAAGTCACTGATAAACATCAGAATTGCAGCACAGAAAAAATTAGCGAAATTCACTGATTTTCAGCGAATTTTCGCTGCTTTTTCTGCTAATTTCATCTCACTGGTTTGTTTTTATTGAAAATGTTTTTACTGATTTTCTCCTGTGCTGCAATTCTGACCGTTTCTCAGTGATTTTCGATCATTTTCACTGATTTATAATTGAGAGAGTATGATTACTTCAGGTTTTACATTCCTGAAAGAACAGAGGGTTAATATTTAAAAAATTCGTGATTTTCAGGAATAAAATCATTATTTTTCAACATATTATGGTTTTAAAAAAACTTCTAGAGTTCGAAGTGAAAACCCCAACATTTCTTGACTTTCTCAGCTTTTCAGCTTTTCTAAAAATTGGCAACCAAGAATTTTCGAATTATTTTTATGGAAATGAAGAAATCTAGGTGATTTTCTCACCCTTGGGACCAAAATAACTCATAAAAATTTCAGAATTGAAATAGAAAGACTTGAAAAGCAATGCAGAACATTTTCAGGTAATGTAAAGTAAGTATAAATTTATACCCCTCTCCCCTCCCCATTACATCAAATATACTTTTTCAATGCATGAAACATGAGATAATGTCTTTTGGGGCATTTGAATTTTAATTTTTACAGGCCTTTGTTCGGTCATGCACAAAATTGCAACAATGTAGAATTGTAGAATATTCAACACGACAATGTTCAAAAATTCCATTTTTTCTCCTCCCCCCCCCAATTCTTCTGGCATTCTCAGTCTCCTTACCCACTTTGTAACCTACCAAAAAAACTTCCCCGCCACCGACTTCTACAATCTTTTACTCATTTTTTGAAGATTATTTTCAAAAACAACTTCCTTCACACTCATTCAAGCCAATCTTATCATCAGTTCAGTATTTCTATTTCAAAAACGAAAATTCCCGAATATTTTAAACCAATATCATCGCAGTCTACCAACAAAAAAATACATCAAGACGCTCGCAATGGTTTTGCATTAAAACACACTACAGTTTCAAAACAGTACACCGAAAGGAAGGAAAAAATAATAGTACATTAGAATCACCAGTCACTATACGCTGTGGGCGTGTTACCGGTACCGGTATCGATAGAGTGAGGAGGCAGAGGACAACCGGGAAACTCGTAAAACAGTAAACGTCTTCTTATTTTCACGTTTTAACGCTTTAAATTGCGAGAATCGGAATTACGCGATACCGGTATGGTTTGTACTTTGTAGTACGAATAAAAATGCATCCGTTCTTTGAACGTTATGTTATGTATCTGTGTGCCATCTACGTCTACGTTCTACCTAGTACAAGAATGCTGTAGCTATCTATTTTTATATGCGCTTGGAATTTCATTTTTCATCCTTTAAAACAACCATTTTCAAACAATAACTGCTCAAATGATTCGAATAGAGAAAGGAAATATTAACCAAAAATGATAAAAGATGTAGAAAATTTTAGTAAAAATAGCATAAAAACCAATAATAGAACGATAAATATAAGCAATGTGAAAATCCATAAAATATAAAGTTGAAATTCAACAAAATATTTCAAAAAATTACATGGAAACTTTTGAAATTTTATACAAAAAATGACCTCAAAAAAGCCTAAAAATCTATCAAAATTAATTCTTATTCACTCAAGATCAAATAGATGTTAAAATTCGAGAATATTCTCCGAGTATTTCGAAAAAATTTCTGTATTTTTTTGAAATACAGAAGATGCTAAAACTTTATTTTTTCGAAAATTTTTCAATTTCGAAGACTCGTAGCTCTCTAAACCTTTGACCCAGAGGCCTAAAATTCTATAAAATCAATTTCCAACACAAAGTGAACCACCACGTCGAATTTGGTCAAAATCTAGGCCGATTTTTTCATTCGATCCACCCTAAAACGTACTACAGCTTTGACTTCTTCCAAGGGCTATACGAAGAAAGGGACACCATAAAACGTGCCGCAGCACACAATATCGACGGACGCTGCTATGGCAAAAGCGACGACACGGCGATAGAAAGAGAAATGAGGAACCACGTCATATTTACTCGCTCATTTTAGTTTGCGCGGCAGTGCGGCGTGTGCTCGTTAAGAAAATGATTATTTCACTTGTAGAGCTTTGTGTCGCGGTCCGGACGAAGGGGCGGGAATTTATATGTGTGTACGGCTGTAAAGCGTAAGCTTCGGGTATAATTCGGAGCTGCCGGTGCTCTGCTGAGAGAGGACGGGAGGCACGAGGCGATGAAAGTTGTTGGCTCGCAGAAATGTTGCCACGTTCGGTACGATCGTAAAAGTTGGCGTCATTGTCAAAGCTCCGGTTATTTAGTTTTAATTCAGTAATAGCGAAAGGAGAAAATGTTCGGCGAGAAGCAGGAGACGAAAGCGAGACGAGGAAAAAATCTAATTCCATGTACGTCGTAGACGACGACAATGCGCCGAATTACATACGTAACATAAAATCTAAGAATAAGTGTAATTTTTCGCAGAGCGGGGGATATTTTTATTTGGTCGTTTTTACTGTTTTTCGTGCAGAAAACGAGAGAAAAGAGACAGAGACGAAACATAGGGGTGTGGGGGATGAACTCATATTTTCTTGAAAAGTCGGCAAATTTTGATGTGAGTTAGCAAATTTCCTCGAGAAGTTGGAAAATTTTGTTAAAAATTGGGAAATTTTTGAAAATGTGCCAATTTATGACAAAATTTGCCGAACTCAAACGAATTTGTTGACTTTTTGAGAAAATTTGCAGTTTTACAACAATATTTGACGACTTTTTTTTAGAGATTTTCTCATAGTCAGTAAATTTTGATGTAAACATGCACGAAAACGCACGAAATTACAAAAAACTTCGAAATTGTTATTCCAAAGATATAGAATTTTTTCAGGCAACAAACCATTAAAAAACGAACTATTTTCTTTCTGAAACTCATCAATTTTTCAAATCTTAGTCCTCGCTTCACACGGTCATATAAAGCCCAAAATATATATCAGAGATAGGGGTCGAGGATTTTGCCTCCCTTTCAATACTAAAATACTCATATTGATTTAAAAAAAGGAAGAAATTTCAGCATTTGGATGTATTTCTCTTGAAAAAGGGCCTTCTCCACTACAAGGTGAAATCGGCCCTTGACCTTTTGGTCAAAAGTAGTTCAAAATGTTACTTGTACCTAAAAACATTTCAGCAACATTTTCTATCTCTACCTCCACCCCTTCAAGAGTTATGACATTCTATATGCTGAAAATTCAATTTGCGATACCTTTGGAAGGAGAGGAGGAAAATTTTTGAAATTTTCAGTGATTGTAGGTAATACGTGGTAGTCAGGTCTCAATTGTACAAAAAAAAGGCTTCCGCGCGGGATTCCTGTTAAAATTGATTTTATGATTGATTCTTATTCTAGACACTAAAACAAATAAATTTTACTTGGATGCCTATTTTTCCTCTCCCTCCCCTCTTTTCACAGGGTCCACCCCCTCCACCATTTCAAACGTGTGTACCGCCTAATCTATGGGTCGTAACGAAAAAAATGTCCAAACAAAAGTTGTTCCTCAACACCTAATGTACCTACATTTTCATTCCTCATCAAAATCCATTTTGGAGCAACTTCTGTTGCCCAAATTTGAAATGAAAAGTTTTTTGAGAAAACTTCAAAATTACGTTTTCTTCATTTCCAACGAAAAGTTTCGGAGATACGGAAAAATTTGTAACCACCAAAAGTATTTAGAATTGAATTTCCTTTTCAATGACCTGTTTCAGAACCATTTTCCTCAACTTTTCCTGACAGAGTGGACCTCTCCCCCTCTCCCTTATCTCAAAAGTCGGACCCATGAAAAAAAACTTGGATGATTTTTGTTCTTCAATATGCAGTGTACAATTTCACTGGGTACCTAAATTCATTTTGGAGCAATTTTTTTGGTGGGTCTAACTTTTGAGATATGAGGGGAGGGGGAGAGGTCCACTCGGTCCGGAAAAGTTGAGGAAAATAATCGTGAAATAGTTCATTGGAAAGGAAATTCAATTCTTAATACTTTGGTAGTTACAAATTTTTCTGCATCTCCAAAAATTTTCGTTGAAAATGAAGAAAACATGATTCTGAAGTTTTCTCAAAAAACATTTCATTTCCAAACTTGGGCGGCAGGAGTTGCTTCAAAATGGATTTTGATGAGGAATGAAAATGTACATTATGTATTGAGGAACAACTTTTGTTTGAACATTTTCTCATTACGACTCATAGATAGGCAGTACACACGTTTGAAATGTGGGGGGGGGGGGGGGGGGGGGTGGAGAGAGCTGAAAATTTTTTGGAGAGTAAGGCTACACATAAATAACCCCCTCCCCCTCCAAGTGAACCAAGTAACATTTAGAACTACTTTTGACCAAATTTGGGTCAAGGGTTGATTTCATTATTTTAATGGAGGAAGCCCTTTTCGCCCTCGCTTCGTTCGAGCTCAGTAAGTTTACACAATTCATTTTCAAAATGATGGTATGAACCTTCTTCCCTTCTAGTCCAGACAATTGAAAATTTTCAAGTGAAAACAATTTTTTCTTCTCATTTATCACGAGACTTAGTGACAATTTCGAGTGGAATTTTCAATATTTCTAGATTTTTTTGGAGGGTTTTTTGGAAGTAAAAAAAGTAGTACGAAAAAATCACGAATCTGATGAAAAAATTTCAGATTATGGATATTTCTTTCTTCAAAAACTTTCGCCCTTGGTTCGCTCGGGCTCGATAAATTTACACAATTCATTCTCAAAATTATGGTGTGGCCTCCCCTTTCTATTCCACACACTCAAAAAAATAAAAAATAAATTTTATTAAACGTAATAATTAAAAGGCACCATTCACAAAACTAGTAAAATTTATTCAAAAAATAATAATATTTATCGCAAAATTGACAAACTTTATTTTCTATGCAATAAACTTTACCAAATTTCGTGATAAATTTTATTATTTTTTTTGATAAAAATTGCTAATTTTGCGAATGGGGCCCCGTTATTATTTTTTTTCAATAAACTTTATTTTTTTTTTGATAAAATTTATTTTTTTTGGATAAAATTTATAATTTTTTGCAACACTTTCTATTCATTTTTCATTCTCCATTTTTCTCAGTGCATAATTGAATATTTTGAAACGAAAAAAAATTGTCCTTCTCATTTATCAACGGACTTTGTGAGATCTCGAATAGAATTTTCGAAATTTTTCCAAGTTTTTTAGAAGGGAGGAGGTCATTAAAGAGTGTAGTTTTTTTTTAGAAATTGAAAAAGTGGCACGAAAAATGTACAAATGTTTGTTTCTTATTTTCAATACGACTGGTCGACAAATTTCTCCTTTTTTAAAATAATATTAGTCAACAAATTTTTTATTTTCATCCCCCCAGGTTTTTTCCAAATTTCGTTTCTGAAAACAGACAATGAAAAAAATACGCTGCTAGGTACCTACATTTTCAAAATGCACCGCCATTTCGATTCTTATTTACACAAAAATCGAGCCTAACACACGTAAAAGCCTTCGTTCGAGTTGCATACGTTTTAAAGCAAATAAACCCATACGTGAAAACTGGCTGCTCGATACGATAGATACGTAGGCCTAACGTAAGTACATACGAAAACCTTCTCGCAAATATAACATCGTCATACATTGTAAAAACACAAGCCCTGGCTTTTCACCAAAGGCAAAACATTATAACTAATGTCGTTTTAAATACGCGTCATCAGAAAAGGATTCCCTGCCGTAAAAAGGGTCCACAGGAGGGGGGCTGGAAGGGCGGGTAGGTATTATAGTTTTTTCTCATTATTAACATTACAATTTACCAATGTTACATAATAACTGGTTGTCATCGATCAGTACCATAGTCTAGTTTTCAGCAGGGGTTCTCCAGTCTGCTGGGGTGAGAAATACAATGGCATACGAGGTCTCTCGAATTGGATCTAACTGCGAGAAAAAAATCCTCCCCTTTCTCCTCGAGTCGGGTTGTCTTTCCAATACGCGTGGAATACCCACAAGAATCGTTAAGGTCGGCGGGATACCTAATAGCTTCTGTTTCCTATACACGTGTGAACTTGTATGGCGGATGTGTTTATAACTTACTATTACTAAGTACCAAAGAAGAGCTGGTGCAGGGCGAGAGGAGAATTTCAACGTGTAACAGACTAACAGTGATCCTTAAAGTACATTATTTAAATGAAACAAATACACATAAGGGGTTGACGACACAATCGAAGTTGCCACGTTTTTTCCCCTCCCTCCCAGACCCTTTTTTCTCGTGTATCGCGCTCGATGCCCATTCTTCATCCCAGATTATCATTTTGGCTTCATATTGGGGTAATTTTTGAAATAAAATGGTATTTCATTAGCCAGCTTTGTTCCTAATCCAAACATCAGACCGAGGTGTTTGCATTTTGACAACGTGAAGGAAAAAAAACACATCTGAAAATATCTCGAGCCAAATTTTTCATCTCCAATTAAAATCCACAACTTTTGTATCCGTCATTCGGCATGATTCGGTATTTTGAAAAAATAGTTTGATTAATATAGCTCCTTAGGACCCCCATTAAAGCGTCATGTCTTCATCACCCTTCATCAAATACGCGTGTAAAAGATACCTCTTATATGCGATGCGTTCCTCTAATGGAAATTATTCGTACGCGAGAAGAATATAAATTGAAAATATACCAGACGAATGAATTATTATTTTTTACCGAGTCGAGTATATTAATGATATTTGTGGTTTTTTTGAGTACCTCTACGTTGGCGCGAGCTATATGAAGTGGTATTTCGCATTCGGGGGTTTTTATTTCGCCTGTTGGATCGAGTGTTAACTCGTCGCGGTTGGATTTTTCAACTAAGTTCAGGTGTGTTTGAATGATCTAGAAACAAGCAGGGGGGTATCGTTGTCAATCTACGTACAGTTTGAGAACCCTCATCTCGTGATATTTGCCCAAGTGTAGGTGTACATAAGGATTTTAGTAAATGCACGTTTACATTAATAAAGCCTCGAATTGATGATGGTGTATTATGAGTTGAAACCTTTACGAATGATGGTTGTTCAAGTTATTTGTTTGAGCGAAGGGAAGCACGCAGACAGAAGGGGTTTACATTTAAATTCTTGGCGTGGTTTTGGTACGTATTTGGATGGATTTTTTTCGCGTTGTCGTGGCGAAATTCGGAATTGAATTTTTTTCGGCTTACGTTTTTTCGACGAATTTAAACGGGTTGAGAATAAAGGGCGCAGAATTTATTGACGTAAAAATTGACGTCTTTACGGATGGTTGAAAAGATGAAAAGAAGATAAGGAGGATTATTACATAAGTTTACAAAATTAAATTTCTTCAAAAATGATTTTTGCGTATCTTTTAATCAGCTATCTTTGACTAGTATTAAAAGTAAAAAAATGATAAAAAAATTGAGAACGCAGTTCTAAAAAAAAATTAAAAAAAATTTATTCAAATTCTAGACGAATAAAATTTAAATTTTTGATGGCAAAATGTCATAATTTTTTTTTCACTCGTGCTGTCACTACGACTGTTCAAAGTCAGGTATCTCATGCGTGAGTACACCTGCAAAGTTCGATAAAAAATTTAGAATTCGAAAGAATTGTTAGTTTCTGATCAATTTTTGGATGATAGAACGTACCTGGCATTAATTTTTGTCTTATATGATTTCTTCGTCTAGGATGATCGATTCAAACTTAAAAAACGACGAATTTAAAAAAAAAGAAATGACAAATTAAAAAAAAAACTTATAATCGCATTCAGTCAGTCAAATTAGTCCTACTTTTACACTTGATGAGATCATTGTACTCAAATTTAAAAAAATAATGTTTTAGCTGTTCATTTTTTGAATTTTTTTTCAAAAGAAAAACTGGACGCTGGAAAAAAAAGGGTTTCAAAACAGACTCAATCCTATATTTTTGGTTTTCGAACCCTGTACAAGGTTATTTTCTTCCAAAATTCACTTGGTCCAATGACAGAAACAAGTTAAATGTTGAGATTATCAATTTTGAATCTCATTTTAATTATCTACAAAACTGCGCAAACAGATTCATCTTGGAACTAACCAATCTCGAGACACGAGCCTTCGAAATTGAGCTGTTTTGCAAAAATTCCTCATAGTACGAAAATTACGAGAGCCGCTCTTCACCCCTGCTCCGTAAAAGATTAGGGTCCAAATGACGGTGATTCTTTCATAACATCATCGAGGACCTCTCAGTTCTGAATCAGTGAAATTTTTCAGAAATCACTGAAAAACAGTCAGAATTGCAGCACAGTAATAAATCACTAAAAATTTTGTCAGTGAAAGAAAATTACCGGAAATCAGTGAAAATTTACTAAAAACTCAGTGATATTTTTGAAATTCGCAGGCATCATAACGAAATTTTTGAAGAAAAAAGTACCATTTAGTAATTTTTTTGAGCAAAAAGTGGCCAAAGTGACCAAAAAATGATCAAAAAGTAACCAAAAATAACCAAAACTTCAATTTTTTCGAGGGGATTTTTTTTTTACAGTTTTCAGAGGGGGGATTTTTATTGTAGTTTTCTGCAAACATTTCAAAGATAAATCAACTGAAAAGACGCGGATGATTTCATTTATTAACTTCTTTCGTCAAAACAACAAACAAACTACCAAAAATCAATTATTTAATTTTTTTCTTAAAGAATTTTGAAAAATACCAATTTCTACGTGAGAATTTGAATTTTTGCCTGTAAGTGCGAAGAAAAAGTGACTTTTGATGGGAAAAAAGTAACCAAAGTGACCTTTTAGACGTGAAAAGTAACCAAAAGTAACTGAAGTCGAAAAAAGTGACAAACACTCTGAAAAAGTGACCCACTATGATGCCTGAATTCACTGAAAAATCTGTGAAATTCTTTGAATAATCAGGGAAAAATCGCTAAAAATCAGTGAATTTCACTGATTTTTCCTGTGTTGCGATTCTGACTATTTATCAGTGATTTTTCACTGATTCGAAATGAGAGAGAGAACCCTTAAAAAAATGTTGAGCCTAATCGGAAGACCTAAGCTAAAACCAGCTGGAGTTGACATGGAATGAGCCATATCCAACTTTCATCTGTTGAGAAATTAGAAGAAAAATTGACAAAAATCTTACCAATACATTTTTTCTGAAAACTACTAATCACATCTTGGTTAATGACCAGAAAAAGCTTTGCTGTTGACCAAGTTGACCAAGATAAAATGAACAAAAAAATGTGTGACCAGCACTTTGGTCTTCAGAAAAATTTAGAGAAAAATTAACAAAATTAGCTAATTTATTGTTGGGAAGGGAACTGAAATGTAAGAATTTCTCATCAAGGTAGAATTTTTCCAATTTTTTAGACTCAAAGGTATCCGCGATTTTTTCTATTTCTTCCATCTCAAAACAAAAATTTCAAAAAAAAAAACATTTTTCCAATTTTCTAGACTCAGATACCAACGATTTTTATCATTTTTTTCCAACTCAAAACGAAAATTCCAAAAAAGGTCATAGTTGACTTTTGAAAATTTTTTATCTTAAGGGATAATACTCAATGACTTTCAAAAATAACCAACTCCAATATAATCTTCCCACTAGAAATGGAATTTTGCCATATTAAGGAAGGAGGGAGGGAAAGGTAAGCTACCCCCGTGCCCTTCGTCCGGTCCTGCCATAGGTTCAAAAAAACCTGAAAACGACTGAAATTCAACGTCTCAATGCCAATTCTAAATTCAAATGCTGCCAACTTCAGAACCCATGATCGCAGAAATATGGCTTCAAAACTTCTTTCAGATCGGTAAGGAGATATTAAATTTTAATAATTGAATGGAGTGGAGTGGGATGAAGCTGGGGGAGGGGGGATTCTGTTAGACCACTTTCGACGTCGGTACGTTCATTCTGACAAAATAATTCAAAAAGAACGCCGCACATGGCCATTTGATAGATAAAAAAAAACTTATCGTCGTCATATGGTGCGGACTTTTTTCGATACCGAACAGAACCAGCTCACCCTTCCAAACCCGATAATATCTTTTTGAAATAATGCCATCACTTTAGCGAGTTGAAAGACGAGTGCGGCCGCAATCAATTATACATGGTAATTTTTTTCTATTTAATTATTCGTCGACCGAGTAGAGCTTTCTCGACCCTTTTTTCATCACACCGTCGAGTCGTTCGAAGATTCGCTGAAAAAGACAGCCGAGGAAAATGCTGACGCGGAAAAAAATATAAGAAAAGAAACAGAAAATAAACAAACTTAATGTGATTAGTATGTAATATTTTTTCTATAGTGTAGAATAACGCGGTCATGTTCGCTGCAGAATGCAAACTCAAAGAGAGAAACTTATTCTATGAATACTTAAAAACCATTTTGCCGACGACGTTGTACTAGCCCAAGAGTTTAATGATGCTTCTGCATGCAGATAATATGAAAGAACTTTCATTATACGACCTTATGAATACAATTGAATAAAAGGCAACAAAAAAGTATAACTGCGAAATTTTTTCTTTCTTTTATTTCTGCGAAAGTTATGTAATTAGATTTGCTTTCTTTGGATATTCGCGTATCGGAAATTATTCTCGAGTTCTGTCTGCGTTTTAACGAAAGTCGAGCTAGGATAATCTTCGGGATTTATAAACCTTTTGGGATTTTTCCATCATTCTAAATTTGTATTCGTTCGCGAACGATTGAGCTAGAAGGTGTTCGTTTCGAGTAATTTTTTGTCCAACGATTGAATCTTTCTGGTTTTCGCGATTGTTTTGTTCGGTTTTTAATAAAATTTATTTTTGTACAATTTGTGTAGTAATAATTTCATAGAAAATGAAGTTTTGCTTATTGAACAAATCATTTGACGTTCGATTCACGGATTCAGTCTTTTCATTTGTAGCTGATTTGCCCTGTCAAAAAATTATTCAGTCGTTCGTAAACGATTCATTCAAAATCAGAATTAATGATTGAAAATGGGTTTTCCAATCTTGAAATATAATGTTCTTCATGAGGTTTCATATCAAGTAAATACAATTCCGAACGAATCATTTGGTCGTTCCGGAACGACTCATTTAAAATTGGATTCATTCGTTCGAAAATAAGTTCAATATTTATAAAACAGTTCGTTTTCCACTGAGTTGTTCACCACAACATTTTTTGAACGAACGGTTATCGAGTTGTTTGCAAATTATTTACTCAAAACTCGGATTTGGGTTTTGAAAAATGAGTCATTCTATCTTCAAACGCGATCGTCTCGCTCAATTTGCTACGAAAATAAAGGTAACTTTTTCACGAAATTTATCATCACTTGTGAACGATTCGTTTAAAATTTGATTCGTTCATTCAAAAATTAGACCAATTTTCGTTAAATAGCTCACAAATTCCATTAAATTCGTTGATGTTAATTTCTTTTAAGAAAACAAATAATCGCATCGTTCGTGACTCATTTGCTCAGAATCAGAGCTTTAATCGTTGAGAAAAGGCTTCTCTTATTTCCAAAAATGGTGTTCCTTATTGTCAAGTTTAGTGGTTCATGAATGATTCGTTCGTTACTGAAAATCGATTCAATTTTTTCAAACAGTTCACTTTTTATCAAATTTTTCACTGTATAAAATATTTTTAGCGAGCGATAACAGCATCGTTCGAGAACGATTCGCTCAAAATAAGATTCAATGGTGGGAAAATGACTTCTATTTTCAAAAATGAGATTTACGAACTTCCCCACAGAATGGTTCGATCGTTCGTGAATGATTTGGTTGAAATTTAACCCATTCGTTCAAAAACGAGTCAAAATGCCAAAGAAATCAGTATGAATTGAGTTTATTACCGTATAATTTTTGAAATCAACTATCACCGAGTCGTTCGTTCACGAACGATTTTCTTCCTATTTAATTCAATGGTTCAAAAAATTAATTCATCGGGGAGTTGTTACTTTCCATGACTTAGAAAAGTAGAGAACGATAATGTTAGAACAAAGAACGGAGCTGATCCTCCACTTAAATCTTCGCTTTTGCTTCAAAAATTCCGGATAATTGGCCAAATTTACATTTCTCAAATCACATTTTCATCAGCAAAATTTTTTTAAGTATTTAAATTTTCTTAAAATTTTTCCAACTTTAATATTCAAATTTATTTTTATTATTTTTCTAATACCTAATTTTAGAATTTTCCCCAACTTTGTTCAGCCTTGAATTTTTAAAAAAATTTCCAAGTACACGTTTTTCAAATTTTCTTCTGACGAAATAATTGGAAAATTTTGAAAAAATGAAACTAAAAAAAGTTTTGAAAAGTCAAAATTATAAAATTCTTGAGAAAATTGAAGTTTAACAAATTTTCCTATATAGGAAACTTTTTAAAATTGAATAAAATTTTGAAAAAATTTACTTATAATAAAAAAATATAAAAATTTTGAGTGAAAAGAATTTGAACTTAGAAATTAGAAATATATAACAACATCTATTTTATCCATACATTAGGTACCTATGCTATTGGGATTCACCAATTATGAAAGATTTGATTCGAAAACCTGGTCTAGCTTTACGGATTTTCCGTGGGTGGTGAGTTTTTTTTCAAAGTCCCCTTGATTTTGCACTCTAAATTTTCAAACTCTGAATTTTTTTCCTGTAAATTTTTCAAACTTCAACACTTTTTCGACGTAAATCGAAGTCTTCTTCAGGAATATCCTGAAAAATACAGTTGAAAATTATTTTCAAGAACAAAATCGAAAATAATTTTCAATTGTGTTTTCCAGAATATTCCTGAAGAAGACTTTGATTTACCTTGAAAAAATGTTGAAGTTTGAAAAATTTAGAATTTTAGACCAGAAAAATTTACCTTGAAAAAAATGTTTAAATTTAAAAAACTGACAGGAAAAAAATTCAGAGTTTGAAAATTTACATTGAAAAAATGTTGTGAAGTTGGAAAAATTTTGAGAAAAAAATTTTAGGCTTGAAAAATTTACGTTAAAAAAATTTAAACTTGAAAAATTTACTTACGTTGAAAAAAATTAAAATTTAGAGCGCAAAATCAAGCGGACTTTGAAAAAAAAGCTCACCAGAACCTACGGCAAATCTGTTAAATAGGGCCAAGTGATTCGAAACAGTTGAGTCACTGGAGAATGATTCAAATAAGATCAACGTTTTGTTCAGTCTTCTGAAAAAATTCTCTCAAAATTAATTTTTGCTCGCGAGTTACGTCATTAGTTCGTGAACGATTCGATCTTTCGACTCTACAATCAGTACTTTTCTTCCAATCAAACTGATCACTCGATGATTTTCTCTCATCTTCCATTTGTTCATTCTCGAACAAACCGCCCAACTCCACTTCATCGATCCCACTTGGAAATTCTCTCCTCCCGCCAACTTTCTCAATTACTTATCTCGCAATTTATTCGACTCCTCGGAGATATTTTTTTATAGCCGGTATCTTTCTCGGGAAAAAATTGCCTCAATTTGGCGTATCGTTGGCGCTGCCGAGCAGGTGAAACCTTCGCCCGATAATTCAAAGTGGAAATTATTTTGCGGTAGTCAATGACGAGGATCGGCATCGGGGCCGCAACTTCGGGCACGAAAAATACTATTTTTTTTTCGTCGACGACACCACCACCGGCATCATCCGCGTCTACGACCGCTTCTGCAGCATGGAGCTCGACGCATTATAAAATATAGCGCGTTTTCTCGGTAAAAATGAATTATTTATACAACGATATTACGCAATTTAGCGCTGGCTGTCGTTCCACCGTACAACATTTTGCGTTTATTTATTTATGAAGGCGTTAAAATATCTATAGAGATGCATTATACCTGTAGATAAAGTTTTATAGCGCGTCGGGTCAAACTGATAAGCGCCGTTTTAAGTGTGTTTTTAAACTGTTCCACTTTTCGACGAAGACGACGAAGACGAAATTGGGTAAAACAACCCGACCCAGCCATAAGATGCCGATGAACGAAGCTTTGCATCAAAATAGCAGAGAACTGGAGAAAGGAGAGTGAAAAAGTTGCACAGACGTATACGTTCAGATATACTCAGCGGTGAAACAAGCAGCATCATCATCGCAGATCCGAGGGTAGTGTTTTTGTTTACTTAATGAAAATAAGGTACCGTTTTGAAGAGACGAAAGAGGAGCGGAGCTCGGCGCTTTTACAAAGTATTCGGCGCTATTCGTCTTCTGTGCGAGTCGTCGATTAAAGTTAATTACATCGTAAAACGATCTGGTTTTTAAAGGCAGACTGGTGGCTTTTAATTTTACGTGATGAATACGGTCGTCGGCGTTATGTTCGCAGGCACGTCGCCGTCGTCGGTTTTAAATGCTTTTATACGCCGTAGTAGGTACGATGAAAAAGGTGAAGAACGATGATTACCGTCGAGAGTGGAGAGAAAGAGACAGACGAGCACCGAGCACATATACACACGTATAGTAACTTTGATGAAATTATGGCCTTTTTTTACGACCTTACATCGGTTTTAAGTGGTTTATTCGAGTCTTTCGATCAATTAGTTGACATTGTGTATGTATTATTGGCGTGTTTATTGAGGTTTCTTGTGTGATATAGTCCCCACAGTTAGGATGAAAAAACGGGCGCATGCTGCAATTTTTGAACACGGGTTGAAATGTGGTTTTTATTGTAGTATGACCCAAAAGAAAATTTTCGAGACGTAGAGACATCAAAAATTTCCCTTAGGAGTGGAGGGAGGGGGAGTTTTAGGGGGTTGCCCGTATTTTTTCACATGAAGGGTCATTTTCGTATAATTCGACCCTTCTGAATTCGAATCTGCGATTAGTTTTCCGATCTGAAGCTTAGAATTTGCACAATCGTATGATTTGTGTCGCGAAAAGAGGCCAATTTTGAGGAAAAAGAGGTAAAATTGCGATTTTTTTAATCTTCAGACGAGTGATATGGTTCAAGTAAGGTTTGAAACCAGATTTTCATATAATTCGAACCTTCTAAATTCGAATTTGTTATTGGTTTCCCCAAAGGAAGTGAAACAGTTTCTTGATCGTCGCTTTTTGGTAGTAAAAAACAGCGAATTTTTGCTAAAATCGACTCGAATTCGCAATTTCCTATCTTCTCAGCCCAATACCTTGAATCAATACTGGTTTGAAACCATTTTAAGATATAATTCGAACCGCCTGAACACGATTTTTTTTATTAGTTTTCCGAATTGTTGGAAAAAATTAAAACCGATCACTCGTCGTATTAAGGGGAGGGGAAGGGAGGGGGTAAAGGTTTTAAAAAAATTTAGCTGAATGCATAGGAGAGGAGTTATTTTCAAGTAGTAGAAAAATATTTTAAAAAAGTTGATCCAAAGAAATTTTAAAAAATTGGGAAATTGGTATTTCTCAAAAATGAGAAACTTGAAAAACTGGGATAAAAAATTCCCACAGTTCATGAAGGATAAAAATATAACACATACATAATTTTTTAGCAACGTTTTACGAATGTAAAAAAACATGTTTTTGGAAATTGAGAAAAAGATACACTGAGAAAAATGTGTGGTAAAATTGACTACAAATTGTGGAAAAACTTATCCAGTCCGAGTTTATGATGCTTTTTACCACAGTTGTGGTACTTTTTTTGCCACAGCTGTGGTGAAAAGTACCACAGTTGTGATTAAAACTTGAAAAAGTACCACAGTTGTGGCAAAACAGTACCACAGTTGTGGTGAAAAGCATCATAAACTCGGACTGGATAAGTTTTTCCACAATTTGTGGTCAATATCGCCACACTTTTTTTTCTCAGTGTAGCAATTAAACATGGCAAAACAGAGATCTCACTTTAGGTCCCATTTTTTCAGAAACCACAATATGACCTACGACGTTCACAGAAAGTAATTTGGTGGGATAGTTTTGAACAAAATGGGACAAAAACATGAAAAACTAACTTCACGAGAAAGAGCTTTTAAAAGAAAAAATTTCAATTTCCAAAAAAAGTTGAACTTTTTAAGACTGAAAAACACATTTTCTTAATTTTTTCCAAATTTTACCATATTTTCTCTTACGGTGTGCAAATCATAAGTTCACAGATTCAGAAAACATGGAAACTTCATTTTTGGGCGATCTCCAATTCTTCTGTACGGAATCGAGTGAAAATTCGAACTTTATCTATCGTTATCTACTAAAAATTAAAAAAATGAATGCTCAGAGTTGGGTAGAATTGTGGGCCAAAAGTAAGGCAGTATTTAATAAAATTCAATTTCACCACAGTCGTAACTTTTTTTAGTAAGCCATTTTGTCGAAAACCCCACTTGAAACCATCTATTTTCTGGAATTCTCAATTTTTATCGTTGATAGGTTGACTTAAATTGAGGTAATTGTCGATTTTAATATTCATTTGTGCATGACGAATTACTCTGAGCATGTTTTAAAAAATCGATTTTTTCACCCCCACAAACCTACCCTCAAGTACCCCCACCCTTAAACCCGTGCAGATGCGTCATTTCGGCGTTCATGGGCCAATGGATTTTACGCATAGAAAATACGAAAAAAAGCTCCACTTTCGTTAAAACTGAAGAAAGTTGTAACTGATTAGTTGAGAATGTTCCAAACATTTTTTCAGCTCCATGCGACTTGAAGGGGCTGAATCAATTTTTTTTACAAGAAATCCCTACTTTGAGAAGCCATGGCTCAGCCCCCTGGAGTCCCAAGAAGCTAAAAATTTTGTTGGTGCTTTCTCTGGGTCCAAAAAGTTTGAATTGGACAAAAAAATGATTTTATACCACAACTGGAAGGACCTGTAGAGTTTGGAAAAATTGAAAATCGCAATTTCATGTCAGTTTTGGCGAAAATTGGGCGTTTTACACTTCACTAATTTCACGATTGAGAGTATTATCTACTTCCAATCAGGAAACTAATCAAAAAATCGTGTTCAGGAGGTTCGAATTACGTTTAAAAATGGTTTCATACCAGGATTGGTTCGAGGTATTGGGTTGAGAGGATGGGAAATTGCGAATTCGAGTCGATTTTAGCAAAAATTGGCTGTTTTTTACTATCAAAAAGTGACGATTAAGAAACTATTTCACTTCCTTTGGGGAAACCAATAACAAATTTGAATTCAATAGGTTCGAATTATATGAAAAACTGGTTTCAAACCTTACTTGAACCACATCCCTCGTCTCAAGATGAAAAAAATCGCATTTTACCTCTTTTCCTCAAAATGGGCCTCTTTTCGTGACACAAATCATACAATTGTGCGAATTCTACGCTTCAGATCGGAAAACTAATCGCAGATTCGAGTTCAGAAGGGTCGAATTATATGAAAATAACACCAAATTTACCCCAACCCCTTCATGTGAAAAAATAGGGGTAATCCTCTCCTAAAACTCCCCCTCCCTTCACTCCCAAGAGAAATTTTTGACGTCTCCACTTCTCGAAAATTTTATTTTGGCTCATACTAAAATAAAAACCACATTTCAACCCGTGTTCAAAAAGTGCAGTATGCCCGAGCAAACCGCAGGGACTAATATACGAGTTACGTTTAGGTTTAGGTATCTATGACCCTACGCTACGTAGGCTCATATATCGCTATAAGAAGCTAGATAATAGCTCCGGAGTGTACTAAGTAGCAAGTAATTGAGTACTTATCCTTATATGGATTTGATTCAACGACACGAGTACATTTTATAATGGGAAACAGTTGATCGAATATGGCGAATAGAACCATTGTCGTAAATAATTTCAATTGAAATTTTACTCTTTTGATCAAGGAATACGTTTCGGTGTAATTTCAAAACACCAGCAGCACGTCATATTATCTGAGAACTCGTAATACTCGCACCGAAGCTCCGAGCTCGTATAACTTTACATTGAATGGAATTACCATAACGATTCGATGCACACGCATCTGATCCGAATGCGGAATGCCAAATTCTTATACGTATTTTTACCTTTCGAATACGACCGAACAACAAGATGTAAACTCTCTGTACTTTTCAAAGTTACATGTGTGCGAATGCACGGAAGGTATCGTCAACCCGAGATGAAATCCATTTATTGGAATCGCTTTGATGTTAAACTGGTTTGCATCAGGCTTAAAGTTGAGTTAGCCGTGAAATAAAGAGAAGTCTGGGTTGATTCGCGAATCCATTTGCATATTGTACGTTCGGAATTGGAATTTTCGATACCGATGGCGTATTTATCGGACGATTTTATTGTTTTAGAGCGAGTTTCGTCGGATATTTGGAATTGTACGTGGTGGCGGAGGCACGAGCAACGTCGTGCAACAAATCACCGAATCGTTCGAGTGGAAATTTTAATTTTGCGGTGGTGATTCGTTCAGCCGAAAAAATACAGTGATGAAGGCTGGATTGCCAGACGTGCTGGGTTTCCAAGTGCGAAATTTCGCGCCGAGCTGTTTCGGGGGTCGTTGAACTCGGAGTTGTCGAAAGTTTTGGGAAAGAAGAAAACTGCGTGAGAAGTTATTTTTCAAAACGAGAAAGTCATTCGAGGGAGAATGCTGTGACCCTGGACTAGGTACAATCAGAAAAACATAGTCGTATTCGTATTTTTAGCACCCTGAAAACGTAGTACATATTTCATGGCTCACACGACTTCGACTTTTTTTTTTCAATTTTGACCTTTCGAGGAGGTGCTGGAGGCTTTGAACAAGTTCCTACAGAAAAATTAAGGTCACATTCGTGTTTAGAATCCTCGAAAATATTATACTTGATATATTACACATTTCATTTTTCCCTCAATTTTGACTCAAATTTTTTATAGTTGGTGATCAGGATGTCTACTATATTTCAGAAATGATTTTCCCCAATTTTTTTTCAGGTTTTCCAGGCCAATTTTTCGAATTTTTCCAGACCTTTTAAATATGATATTCGTTAACCGGAGGGGGGGGGGGGTGATTTATGAGATAAAATGCATGGGGGTCAAACGATTTTTTTTTAAATCACCAGATACTTTTTACAACATCTTTAGATACTCCTTTTCGGGCCAAAAAAAGATTAAAATTAAATTCTGAAAATTTTTGAGCCTATCCAACTCTCCCTCACCACAAAAATTTGAATATTTGAATTTATTTCCTACAGAATAAATTTCAAATAAAAGGAAAAACTAAGTATACCTATTTTAAAAGTTTGAAAAATGAAACAAATTATGCCACGGTGTCTACCAAATCAAGCAAATGAAAATTCGGATTTTCCGAAAATTTCTTCACATTTTATCCCCCCCCTCTCCCCCCTCAAAAAAAAATAAAAAACACATGCCTAGAATTTATAAATTCATGCAATCCCCTGCAATTTTTTAGTAAATAGATACCAATAAATAAAAGTCAATGAGGAGGTAAAATATACGAGTAAATCATTTCACGGAAATATATAATTATAAACGTGTTAAGCCCCGAGCGAAGCGAGGGTGAAAATTTTTGCGAAAAATATCTTCAAAAGATGAAAATTCACCACTTTCTCCCCATTCGTGTTTTCCAAAACATGGCCAATAATTTTGAATTCTCTAAGTTCCATTCACTCCTCTTTTTTTTCAAAATCGTTGTCAAGGGCATCATGGCATTTCTTTCTCATCATAGCTCATTAAAAGGTAAGTTTCCAAAAAACTTGGGATTTTAAATAAATTCTGTGAAGAGAAAGAATGTAAATTACCTCAATTGTAGAGAGGGGAATTTTTTTCGAATAATTCATAATTTAATGGACAAAGATAATGATGGATTTTGAATTATCACAATCAACAAAAAATGATGATAAAAAAATCAGAGAAAAGATGAGCGGAGCGAGGGCGAAATTTTTTGAGAAATTTATAATGAAATAAGCAAAGACATACTTTTTTAAATTATTTATCCTTTTTTTGGATTTTCGAAAAATTCCAGTAAAAATTCCTAAATTCCATGACTTTTCCCGGTTTTTCAGAGAATCGTCACCCTGGTGACTTTTTTTTCGAATTTTGAAGGTCGACCCTTGAGATTGTTTTTTCTCTCTAACAAGGAAGGTATCCCAACTCAAAGGGAAATTGATTTGCAGCACAGGTAAAATCAGTGAAATTCACTGATTTTCAGCAAATTTTTCAGATTATTCAAAGAATTTCACAGATTTTTCAGTAAATTTCAAAAATATCACTGAGTTTTCAGTGAATTTTCACTGATTTATTACTGTGCTGCAATTCTGACTGTTTTTCAATGATTTCTGATAAATTTTACTGATTCAGAAATGAGAGAGCATCTGGAAATTTTGGATTTGAAGTTTTTCTATGATGTATTTTTGATTTATTTGTGTTTCGGTTAAAAATTTTACTTTGAGTTGAGATACCTCCTTTCGACAGAAAATTTTCTCGAAAAAATGCAAAGTGGTTGGTTCGACTATAGCCGGGGTATCAGCTTCAACAGAAATGTTAAATCGAAAGATATTTCACCAGAGAAGTTAACGCCCTTGTATTTAGTTTTCAAGAGGAAAGAGAATGGACATTTGCATAGAATTTTCAAACCAAGTTTCCTATTTTACTGTCAAACAATTTCGAAGAAATTGCACATTACACACAAAAAACACGTCAAGTTATTTCTTCTCTCGCATATAATTGCAGGGTAATGAGAGATAATTCTGAAATCGCCAAAATTCGATAAAAAAACTTTAGCACCTGAAATTTTGGATATGGGGCACTTTTATGAGGTACTTTCGATTTATTTTTGTTTTGGATCAAAATTTTACTTTGAGTTGAAATGCCTCCATTCCTTTGTAAAAATGAGATTCCCAAACTTTCAACTTCCTGCATCAATTAAGAGTCTTGAGCTGGGCCCTACCCTCTTATAGGATTTAGCATAGGATAACAAGTTAAAAACGTAAAAAATTCTTGGAGATAATAATGCATAATTTTTCGATAATGTTTGAAAATCTGAAAATACCAATGATTCAATTATGATTTTTAGGGGCGAACCTGGGACCTAAGGAGGCGAGGAAACATCCTAGGGGGGTTCAGGGACCCTCAAATTGGATAAAAATACCTAATTGAGACTCTCCTGAACTCTCCCAAGAATGATTACTCGGGCCCCAAGTTCATCCCTAAAAATCAAAATTGAGCCGTTGGTATTTTCATGCGTTTAAAAAAATATTTAGAAATTTTGCATTATTTTTCTCAATTTTTTTTACGTTTTTAGCATTTATGTTACCCTACATATGTTAAATCCTATAAGAAAAATGAGAGCTTAGTGCACCCTCCCCCATTGATTTAGGGGGCTAAAATTTTTGGAATTTCAATTTTAGAGGAAAAGGAACCACTTAAGAGGGAGAGATCTCTAAAATTCATGAAGTCAAAATGGAATATTTCGGCACAAAAAAATATTAAATTCAATGCCATTTTCAAAGGAATTTCGGATGGTGGTTCCCAATTGATGTTCTATTTTGAAAGTTGAACTTTTCATCAGTTAGTTAGACCTCCTCCCCTCACCATTTCCCCGAGAGATGCGAGACCAACGCTGATGGTGATTTTCATAGTTCTTGGATGAATGAGTTTTCTTAAAAAATTCAGAGCGAAATTGAAAGACCTGAGATCAAAAGCTTGATTAAATTAAAAAAATTTTGACTCGAAAGAATCAGCTGGGGGTCGGGAATCGGAAGAGATCTGTTAACTTGACAAAAATGATAATTATTGCGAAAAAAATACGATTTAAAAATTTCACAAAAATTCTTCCACACGAAAATTACTTCAAAATCGCATACGAAATATAACCAAACTGATTTAAAATTCAGCAACGATAGTTGGTAAATTTTCTTTCAGCACATTACCAAAGTTACGAGTTTTTTCAATAGTGAAATTCTCAGCGGTTTAGTTAAAATATCAAACACCGTACAAGTTTATTTAACGAATTCAAAACCGAAAACGTGTACTTTAGAATTGCGGTTCGCGAAAGCTCGAAAAGAACATCTTGTCCGCTTACGTATACGAAACTCTAGATAGATATCGAGGTAAAGGGTATAAAGTTGAAGAATACGGCGAATATGGAAACTACAGTACACATACAACGATTCATTGTTGCGAATATTTACCTATGCAAAGAAAAGTCAACGGTGGAAAATTCATCACAAGGTAACGTACTTAGCACCTCGAGTTTTCGTATGAGATGTATAAAGTTTCACCGACGAATGCTTTTACCTCGTCTAATAGATTTCCGGCTGGAATCTATTAAAGCTGACGTGGGTGATCTTTGCGCGAAACAAGGTGTATTCGAAATCCAAGCTGTATAAATAATTTATGCGTATCACGTCGCGAAACGCTTTCTGCTCTTTCGACTTCGAGCACGTTATTTTGAATCTGTTCATTTCGAGTAATTTTTAAGGGTAATTATGCGATGGTGATACCGAGTTGATACTTTCGGGTATCGAAAAATGTCAACGTTTTGTCGAAATTGTAAGATAAATTACTAAATTTAAAATATAACCAAAAATATTGATAAAATTTAAAAAGAATTGTTTGAAATGTGTCAGGAATCCATTTGTAGATATTTTTGAAGTAAATTTTCAAAGAGGTACTGGCCTGGTTGAGCAAGGGGGGCAAAATTAAAAAATTTTCAAGATATAAACTGTATGGTTTTTTTCATTTTTGAGGTCATTTCACTTGAAATAAGCCCCAAGGGTGATAAGGATCGACTTGGAGTTTTAAATAATTTTGACCCAAGAGCATTTCTGACAAGATCAATGGTTTTTTTTTTTGGTAAGTATTGAAAAAAGCAAGGTAAAGTGAAAATATTGCAATCGTGGAATGACTAATGCAAAGAAAGGAAACAACCATTTTTCAAAAAATTGAACTAGGATTGAAAAAAAAATCCCAGATATGGATTCAGGGAGTCAAAAAACATGATTTTTGATACTTAACACGGCCCCATCCCTTAGCCGGGGCTTGGGAGGTCAACTATTGGGTTTGAGATCAAAAAACATTGATTAGAAAACCATACTTGATAAAGTTGGGGTATGAAATAACTGCATAAATCGATTTTGCAGATCAAAAAACATGAATTTTGAAAAGATTCAAATTTAAATTCTGTACTCTCTCCCCTTTCTCTATCCCAACTATGAGCCAACTTTTGGGATTTGGAGTTGTAATTAACCCAAACATGGATTCGAAAGATCAAGGAACACGGATTTCGAAAAATTAAAAAAATCTTCATTTGGAGCCATTGCTCAAATTTGATTTGGCTTACCCCCAGGTGAAAAAAATGTTTATGGTCTCTTCTAAATTTAGGTAACACTAAACAAAAAATAAACACATTTTCACGCAAATTGTTAAAAATTAAGGAAATAATCGATAAAAATTTCAATAAAAATGTTCAAAATCATCGAGTATATTGACAAAATTACTCAATTTTCATTCAAATGTTAAAAAAATGAATTTGAAATCTGTGATATATTGATTGAAACGTTCCAAAATCAATTCAAATATTCAAAAAAATATTATGAATATCGTTGAAAAAAAAGTGACACATTTTTATGAAAATGTAAATTGTTCAGGAATTATTTATTAGCCCAATCACATAGCGAAACCCAATCAGGAATCATGAAACTCATTTATAATGCAAAAATTCTAATTCCCCCTCCCCCTCGGCTCCTCATCCGAAGGAATGCAACAACTTTTCTTCAACAGCTCCCCATCCAAATGATCCTAGACTAGACTCACCCCAACAAACAGCACTCACGCCAACAAACCCATTGAAATTGCCAATTTAACCTCGAAATTCAACTCAAGAAACCGAAAACGACCCAGCATCGAGAAAAACAATGTACGGTTATGATTCTCACATCGCGATACAAGAAAAACACATTAACAAGACGTTACCGAAGTGAAAATATCCAAATTTACATATTCCAGCCGATGGAAATTTTTTTAGCCCCGAGAAAATTTAGATTTTTCGGTACAGCCGGTCGATAATTCTCTACTTTTCAGGTAGAATCTTCCATTGGGAAAATTCACCGACATTCGAATCATACAGCTAAAGCAAGTTTTCAAGTAAGTATTTTCGTAGCACCGAGATAAAGAGATGGAAAACTTTGGCGATTTTGTTACTCGTACTAAAGGCTTTTCTTTACGATGAAATGTTCTTTCTACTTTGCAGAGCCAGATACCGACGAATTTTTCGCAAATTAAATCATCTCCGGCGAGTTTTATATTTTTCTAAATTACACGTTTCGAATGAACATTTTATAGCTGGAGTTTTCACCGTGTAACTACATACTTTTTTCCGGCGCTTTTATTACGAACGAGTTTGGATGTATCAAGGTCAGTACATTTTTTTTTACGTCGTTCTGAAACGTTTTCGGGTTCTTTCCTTGTTTCGATTATCGTAGCATGTGTTTCATTCTTCGCAGATGAGATTTGTTCGTTGTTGGTAATTGCGAACAACGAACGTGAGAGTAACGAAGCCTATGGAATCGATATTGTTGGAAAATTATACGGCGAGATTGACTAGTAACTTTTCTGATGAATCCGGCATTGAGAGTCAATATTTCAACGAACAACGTCCAACGAAAAATCACTGATGAACTTCGAAGTAGAGAAAAAACACATCAAACGCGAGAAAATTCGATACGGTACGTAGATATAACCGGCGATATATGGAACGAAACTCGCGATTGGAATGATGCTACTTTCCGCAACGTTCGATTGGTCATTTCATCACAGAAATTATAAACTAAAACACTTCAATCTTGGTCTAGAAATATTGAATGAAAAGCTTACCGATCAACGTATCCAAGAATGTCCAGAGATCCATTTGAAATCACGAGAACAATGGATAGATTCTTCGATGAAAGCTTAAGCAGTTAAGCTGCCCAGATTCACTTCGTTGCTTATGGTTCACCTTTGGATGATGATAAAGTTTCGAAATTTCAATCTAATGGTGGTAATACGTACGAAAATATGCAAGTTTTTCTTCTTACCTTGCTTCGGGCGTTCGGGCCTCGATGCGTAACGTTATACGTGCTCATTCGAATTACTTCCAAGTGACAGATATCGTAGTGCGAAATGGGTCCAACCTGCAAACGTATACGAACATAATTCAGAACTTCTTTTCAAAAGAGAACACATACGGTGGTGTTTAGATTCGTAGTCACCGGGTAGTCCCGTCTTTCATAGCAATCTTATTCCGAGATCAGTAGCACTTACCTTGTCATATTTATAATAATTATTCATTTTAAAGATGTTCTAGTGTAATTGTATTTCAAACTACACTCGAATAATTAGAATTTCTTTAATAATTCGCGAAAACTTAAACACTTCACTACGAAAAAAGATGTCCGCGTTGTTTAATATTTTACCGAAGAAACGAAAGTCAGAAACGAAGAATGCTAGGAATTCAATCTGAAATCCACAGATCATCAGATTATTTACAGCACAGATCAAAAAAATTGTTATTTTTTACGGAATGGAAACAAAACGAACGATTTGTTTGAATGAACGACTACGTAAGAACTGAATTTCCCATTTTTAAAACCAAATGAATCATTTTTATTTTTTTGAAGTGACCGATTCTAATATTTTAAATCTGTGACATCATGTTTTGTTATTTTTTGCTTGCATTTTTTTTACTCGGTTGAGTTTGCTTTGGAATGAAATCTTCGATGAAAATAAATATACGAAATAAAATTGACCGAAAATCAGAATCATGTATTTTATACCGAACAAACATAAAAAGCACAGAACGAAGAAAAGTGCGAGTGATCTGAATATCGAACTTACACGAGATCACAGATGAAATCATAAGAACGGAAAATATGAATAACTATATAATAACGTAACGAATAACGGTTTATATCTGGTGAACGAAATGAGTCTTTGTTGAGCCAAAACATCAAAGGTAAGGAAGAATACATTCTTTCTTCTGACGCTCCCCCTTTTTGGCGAATCTACGAAATAAACTTTGTACAAAATAAACTTATTGTTAAACGTAAAGGAACTGAATAATAAATGAATATATATAGAGTATTACACTCGAGGTAAAAAAAACGAGATCAAGTGTTTGCGATTAAATCTAGATATTATAGAACGTACAAAACTAGGAACTTCGATATGTAAATATTCCGAATGCGAAGTTGTTATCTTAACGAGTAAATATAAAATGAACGAGAAAAAAATTCACATAACATCAAATGAATTATTAATAATAGTAACGAAATATCTGTTTTAACTTCGATTTAATTCATCGAAAGTCATAAAGGAACGAAAAATGTGCTTCTTTAGAAGAATTCTGAAACAAATAAAGTAACAAGTGATTGTTGTATTATGAGTATATCGGAGTTGTATCTGTATTAGTCAAGCTGTCGAAAAGCGGTTAGTATGCGTTAGTTATAAGCTGTTTTGGAGACGACATTGTCTCGGAATCGAGTGAACTGTTCTCTAGCCAAAGCTTTAGTGAGTCCATCTGCTAACTGATCGTATGTCGGTACCCATCGTATTTCGATGTTTCGTTTGATGGCCTCGAATCTTACATAGAAATAGCATAATTTTACGATATGTTTTAATGACTGGGAATCCTCTGATTTTGCCATTTTGATAGCAGAGGTATTGTCTTCCAGCAGTATGGGCGTAATATCGATATGTAATAGCCGTTTGACCATCTCTTTAATGGCTACAGTTTCTCGACATGCTAACGATAGTGGCTACGAATTCTGCTTCAGCTGTGGAAAGGGCGACGTGCGATTGTTTTTTCGTACGCCACTGTATGATATCACCAAAGGATTTCAGTATAAAACCAGTGGTGGATTTTCCGTGTTCATCGTTCGTGCCGAGAGAGGCATCGGCATAGCATACGATTTGATCTGTAGAACCTGTATATTTTAAACCCCAACTGATAGTACCTTTAATATATCTGAGTATTCGAACGAGAGAATAGTAGTCATCTATTGTGTAATTCGATTGTCTTCGACTAATCTTATTAACGGCATAGGCGATATCTGGTCGTGTGCCATTTGCGAGGTATAAGAGTGAGCCTGTCACCTCCTTGAATGGCATTTGAGCTTCGAAATTTTCAAGTGAGTTTTCGGCTTTTAACGGAGTCTTTTTACTAGCTTCATTGGTCATAATCGGTGTGTCAATTGGAAAACAGTCTGACATTTGGAAACGATCGAGTATGTTTAACGCAAACTGCGTTTGATGAATGAACAAAGTTTTGCGATTCATGTCGCGAATAATTTCTAGTCCTAAAAATAGCGATGGAAAACCGAGATCTTTTATGTCAAAAACGTTCGCGAGTTGTTTCTTTACTTCAATGATTTTATCTGGGCAATTTCCAATCAAGAGCATATCGTCTACGTACAATAGCAGCAAAATAAATCGATGAGAGTTACGCCATAGAAAAATACATGATTGAAATGGATATAATACGAATTTTAGTTTTTGCATTTCTGTTTTTAACTTTAAGTACCATCTTTTGGAACTGACGTATAATCCATAGAGAGCTTTATTGATTTGGCATACTTTCTTTTTGATCAACTTTTCCCTATTAGGGTAACCTTCGGGTATATTCATATATATAACTTTTTCTAGATCACCGTGGAGAAAAGCGGTAGTTACATCGAGTTGATGCAGTTCAAGACCGTATTTGTTCGCTATCGAGAGAAAGAACCTGACGTCGACTAACCGAGCGACTGGAGAATATGTTTCAGACAAGTCATATACTGTTTTATCGCCACAACCTTTGGCTACCAATCGTGCTTTAAACTTTATGTAATCCGATTTTTCAGCTTTGCATTTGAAAACCCAACCAGAATTCAAGATCGGGGTATTTTTCGGTAAAGTATCTCTGTCGATCAGAATCCAGGTCTGATTTTTGTCTTGTGATTTAAGTTCAGATTGAGCTGCTTTTAACCAATCGGTTTTATACGGACTTTTCATTGCTTCTTTAAAGTTTTTGGTTCGATTAGAGCTAGTTTAGAGCGGGTTAACGTTTGATCTGAATCTGTATGAAACGCATGAAACGAGCTGGGTTTATTTTCATCTAGATTTGTTAAGTTCGAATTTAAGTCCCTAATAAACGATTCACGTACTAGATTGTCATTTTCAGTATTTTTACCTTTTTGAACGAGCGACTCGATATAGTTATTTTCTAGCATAAGATTAGATTCTATTAAATTAGCTGAGACTGAGCTATCATCGAACGGAGAATCTTCAATGTATATTGAAAAAGTACCTAAATTGGCATTAGCTGTATCGTTTTTATCGGTATCGGCAAATGATTCGATTGACCATTCTTCCTCTGGTTTTTGAGGTGTGAATGAACCGGACGTGAGAGCATTGTCAGCGTTTTTCGGATAAAAATCTTTGTATACTTTGGATTCGATAAATACGACATTTTGAGACCTGAGGATTTTGCCTGTAGCGGGTTGGATAATTACGTAATGCGTGTCCGCGCAATGCACGAGAAAGCCTCTTACAGCTCTATCTGCGATTTTCTGACCTGCTGTGGGAGTTGAGTGTACGTACGCTAGGCATCCGAATCTTTTAATATATTTTAGCGAGGTTTTTCTGTTGTGAAAAAGTTCAAACGGTGTCTGAAATTTTATGGCTTTTCGAGGCGTGCGATTATAGATATCAACTGCATAACTTAATGCGTAGGCCCAAAGTGTGTCAGGGAAACCTGAACTGACCATTAATACACGCGTAATGGTCATTATATCACGGTTGTACTTTTCTGCCGTACCGTTCAAATTTGACGAAAGCGGGGGTGATGTTTGAACTGATATTTTCTCACGCTCGATTATTTCTTTCATTTCTTTTGTTGAATACTCAGTACCGTTGTCTCGTCTTATGAATCCGATTTTTGCGTTAGGTCCTCGGATTTTACGAATCTGTTTTAAAAAATTTTCAAACGCGAGATGTACGAGTCGTTTTTCTGTCAGCGGAGTTGAAATTGCATATCTAGTAGCATCATCGACAAATGAAATTATGTATTTAGCGTTGTGTTTGAAAGTTGGTGGGTCTATCGGGCCCATAAGATCCGAATGTATACCGTGTAACGGTTCCGTACATCTTTCACGTGTCGTATTGTTAGGTAAAGACGTAGATTTTGCTATTTTGCAGTCAGGGCAGTTTAGTATATCGTCAGAGAATTTAACGTTTTGTAGCTGAGGTATTGTTTTTGCAGCATATTCTAGATATGATTTTGATGCATGTCCGAGCCGAAGATGCCATAAATATCCGATTGATTTTCTGAGCTGTGTTATATTTTCATTAGCTATGTTTTTAATATCTGTAACGTTCATTTCTGCCTCTGCATTTAAGTATTTTGTTAAAGCTTCTGTACTATTTATATCTGTATAGTCAAATGTTAGCTGTTTAGCGTAATCGTGATCGGTATGTATTTGAGGAGCAAGATCGGGTTGATTTGGTTGAGTATCGGATGTGTTATTCATTGAATTACTCCCCCTCTTTACAGCTTTTGTATTAGTGCTTTTATTATCAATGGTTTCAGTAGCGAAAGAACCAGTTTGAGAATTTATCGGAAAATTTAGCCACCAGAACTGACCATCGTACGATCCTGATCTGATTATATCACCTGTACTATCGAATATTTTAACACTAGTATTATCTAGTTCGATTTTAGCACCCTTATTTACAAAATGACGGAAAGAGAGTAAACATTTAGCGAGATTAGGCGAGTAATACACGTTCTTTATTACGATTGATTTACCGGAATCACGTTGAGTGACTAAGTCGCCAACGTGAGTAATATTAAGCCTCGTACGTCTATCTGCGCCTAGAACTGATAGCGATTGAATTTTACGTACGTTAGTTAAGCTGTCTAAATTTGTCACAAAGTGCTCATCGGCACCGGAGTCGGCCAAGAATTTATAACAAGCGTTAAGCGGATTTAGCGGAGTATTTGATCTGATATTATCTGTTGACTTACCCGGTTGATTATCTAAACCATCGTTAGACTCGTGTGTGGTTTCAGCGGAATGTGCTGCGGCTGCTCGCTGTGTATTCACGTTGGGATTCGAGTTCGTGGCCGTAGTGCCTTGATTCGGTTGAGGGACTGGAGCACGTCTGAATGTATGCACTGGTCGTCGATTATTACTCTTTTGAATGGCGTCGTTTGAGCGATTTCGTTGAGTGAAAGCGTATTGACGATGATCGGATTGATGACGATTGTCAGATTGTTGACTCGACGCTGTTGGATGAGGGCAATTCCACCCTTGATGATCTGTCGTTTGTTGGAGACAGTTGTAACATCTCCACGTGTTAGACCGGCAATTTCTCCAGCTGTGGTTATTTCGGCCGCATCGGGTACAATGTTGGTAATTCGATGTTGAACTTTGTGTCGTCGATTGCCCACGGTTATTGAAATTGTTGTGTGATCTGCCTTGATTCCGTCCGTATCTCGCCGGTTTTCGAAAGTTATTTCCTCTATAATTGGAGTATGAGGAGTTCGTGTGAGCGACATTCGCAACGGCGAGTTGGTTCGTCTGGTTGGATCCGGCACGTGCTGAAATTTCTTTTCGTTGAATCTCGGCAGCGCGAAGAGCTTCTTTTGCTGCGCGAAAGGATCGATCGGCGTCCTGATTGAAAGTAATTACCGCTTCCGGATACACGGAGGATATGGCGGCAATAAAATTATCGATTACATCTTTGTCGTTGATGTTCTCGTCATATCTCCTGGCTACCTCCTCTTCTTTTTCGAATCGAGTGATAAAATTGTCAGCTCGTTCAGTTGGTCCCATCGTTATAACATTGAAGCCGCGTCGAATGGCGAAGCGTTTGTTCGAAAATACGGGTTTACATTTTTCGGTGAGTTTGCTCATGATCGCAGCTGGATTCGGCTCTATTGCAACGGAATTCTTGAGTTTGTCCGAAACTCTGGTTAGAAGGAAGGCTTTGACATATGCGAGCTCCTTTCTGTATGTATCGTTTTTCTGCGCTTCCGGTATTGCGTGAGTTTCTGGTTTTAACATGTGTGAGAGGTTCGCCGCGTAAAGTTCATTTTCCACAATCGTTTTCCACGAATTGAACTGTGTGTCTTCTGACAACACGTAAATCGGAATTGCGGCGATGTTGGTATTAGGTAACGCTGGAGGAGGTGGAATTGGTTGAGCGAATGAATACTGTAACGGAATATACATTGGCGTCGACTGCGGATTCGTTATCGTGACTTTTGGCGGTGTCTGTGTAGTTGCGGATATATTTATCGTCGTAGTGGACTGGGTGGTGTTCGTACTTGTTGAGATCGTAGTTGACGGAGTAATGTTCGACGTCGTCGTTTTGGTTTGGCTGATGGTAGAAACGATCGAAGCCACTGTCGTCGTAGGAGCCGTGTTTATTGTAGTCGTTATAGGAGCCGTAGTTACAGCCGTTGGTCTCGGATTTATGATATTTCCCATCGGGGCGATGATTCTAGGCATATTAGATCCGGTCGTCGTTAAGCGTACAACGTTCGTTGGACGTATCGGTACATTGGCTGTTGTCACGAACTGCGAGGTTGACGGAACTGGCATAAATCTTGGCATACCCATGTTCATGTACCCATAAGGTGGCATTGGAGGGTAAAAGTTTGCCGCATATGGATTAAAGTACGGGTTAACTGGAATGCCTGGCGGCGGACGCACATGTGTGGATATCGAAGCGGAGTCTAAGTCCGAGTCTTCGATTCGTATAATATCGTTGTCGTTGGACATATTTACGTGGATGAGTGAAACCGTTACGCTTTCTGCTACCACTTTGGAATGAAATCTTCGATGAAAATAAATATACGAAATAAAATTGACCGAAAATCAGAATCATGTATTTTATACCGAACAAACATAAAAAGCACAGAACGAAGAAAAGTGCGAGTGATCTGAATATCGAACTTACACGAGATCACAGATGAAATCATAAGAACGGAAAATATGAATAACTATATAATAACGTAACGAATAACGGTTTATATCTGGTGAACGAAATGAGTCTTTGTTGAGCCAAAACATCAAAGGTAAGGAAGAATACATTCTTTCTTCTGACGGTTTGGCTCGTTTCGCGATTTTTATCGGTTTTCGTAATTAAATAATTAATTAATCGGTTAATTAATTAAAATTTTTACGTTGTATTGCCTTCGTTTGGACAATGAAGATTCGAACTCATCGTTTCAATTTTCAATCGTACTTGAAACAGTCGGAAATATGAACAAGAGCAGATAACTGGCCAAGTTTTCATGGATTCCGATGGCCAAAATAATGCTGTAAGTGTACCTTTGTCGTTCACCGATGTTCTTTTGATTGTTTTATTAATCTCTCAAATGGTTTACTTGGGTTTACTGAAACTTTCAATCAAGAAATACCTCAAACTACGGCGTTCGTTCGATTAAACCGCTCGTGTGGATGAACATAGCACTCAATAAAGTTCAACACGTCCGATGATTTATAGCTATTGTACGATATCATAATTAAAAGCTCGTATGAAGTATCGTCTATATTGTATATCGTACGTCTTGGTACGTTCGTGTAATATACTTCGCCGGAGACCCGCCGCAATAAAAAATAAACCGAAGAGGGTGAATTTGCTCGTGTTACGACTTACTTGCCAATTTGAAGACGATTTTTTTCCAATTTGAAAACAAATGAGGTTCACGAGCGAGATTAGAAAGTTATAGAAAAAAGTAAGGGAGGATTTAGTAAATCGCTAGGGACATGTTGGCGTGGTAAAGCAGCATAGCTGAAGGAAATTTACTCAAGATCCATATACCCTTGTACGTTATCTGACAAAAACACTTGACAATAATCTCCTTCTTACTTCGAACATTTTAACGAGTCTGAATCCGCCTTCGGTTCGAAATGAATTTCAAACATCCGAGAAGCTGAAAAATATGCCGCGTGGTTTCGCTCTCGCATCAAAAATTCTACTTATCGCGCTCCAATATGTTTTATATTTTTATGTACGTACTTTCGCTATGATACAAAAGCTTGTCGCTAGGCTTGTAATTATTCTAAAAGTTTACCGAGAAAAATTGCGCTAAAAAGTTTTTAGGTACTTTCTTAATGGAAAATAAAACTTACCAGAGACACCTTTGTAAATGAACTTCCCTCAGGAGTGAAAAAATAAGCGACGGAGGTAGTGTGTAAAAAGTGAGTGTTTTTTCTCGCTCTCTTTCTCTGTCTTACTTAACTGAAAACCGTGTTCGCCAAATTGCTACGCTTTAACGTTAAATGTATCTGAGTGAATATTTTCTAATTATTTTGAAAGCTAGCGTTGAAAATTTTTTAAACGGTTGCACCTTTAGCTTGGGATTTTTATAATTTTTCTCATCGCGTTTATAGCCACCTGAATAATTTAAATTACCGTGCAATTTTTTTGGCCCTTGACCGAACTGGTCGTTTTTGAGATTTTACGACGTACAAAGTACAAATTTTGCTACCAAGAAATCGAAGAATACAAAGTGCTTTTATTCGAAATTGCGAATATCGATTTCGTTGTGTGATACGATTACCCAGGTATCTTTTTAAAAAGTGAATAAGAATGAGGAACTTCTATTGTTGAATTCACGTTGTAGCTTTTATGCATCGAGAATGAAATTAAGAAAATGATACTTATGGAATCCGTTTCCGTTTGATTTTTGTTTCCAGTGTTAGCAGACGAGTACCAGACGAGATACTAGGATCATGATAAGATCTCCGGCGCCGCACGTTCGATCAACGTTACTACGTATTAATCAGTCAATATGATGTGCCAATCTCGCTGTCGATGGATTGAATGATTTGTTTATTGTTCAAGGTAAATGTTTGGAAGAATTTTTTTATATTTTGAAATAATTTTTACATTGATCAGTAATTTTGATACTATAAGGTGCTTTGTGATTACTGATTAGTATAGACCGAAGTGCATTGTTGATTCGTCGAGCTATATGATTTTCATATTTTTTAGTCCCAGCTACGTACCTGATTCATGGTATCGATTTGAAAATTTTACTTTACTCAATTCTCAGTGGCGAATACTTCATTTTATATTTTTTTCAATAATGAAATTCTTAAGTATTGTATTACATTTTTAGAAAATTCAAAAAAAATATTGAAGAATCTCATTAATCTGTAAAAGTCAACAAATTTTGGAATTTTTGCTCCAAAATTGAATAATTTTTCTAAAACCACAAAATTTTACCTCAGAATTAGAATACTTATTTTTGAAAATGATCATAATCCTTGAAAAGAGTACTTTTTTACTACGTATTTGAAAATATTATGTAATGATCTAAAATTTTCCTTCGGATCGGGTTGCACTGGTTTCGTTGGGAGTTTTTGTAATGTTCCACACAGGAATAAATTTTGGAAAAGGGAGGGGGGATTCACATAAGCTGAAGAATTGGTGCGAAAAAATCACACCTTAAAAAATAGTTTGTTTCCACACAATAATAAGTATTAATTCACATGTGGTTGAACCTGTTCTGCTTCTGCCTAGATTTTTTTCAGGTTTTTCGAAATGATGTCGTGTTTTGTACAAAAACCCTCTCCAAGATTTGAAAAATTTCAGTGAAAAAAATTAATTTTACTGACATTTTAAGTAGAATGGTCGCTCAATTAGCCCGTACATAAGTAATTTGTCGAATGTGATGTGGGCTTTTCCATTTAGTCATTTCTTTCCCTCAAATTCATTGTTTTAAAGTTTGAATCGAGCTTCTCAGAGAGGGAACAATCACGGTAGACACAAATGAGTATTCAAAATTGGAAAGATGTTGATTTTTGACAAATTTTAAGTCGTTAAACACAAACAAACGTGACATTTATACTGTTCAGAGATATAATATTTCTAAATTCTAAGTTCTTCTCAATTTATACTTTTTTAAATTCATGAATATTGAATACTATACATAGTTACCTTGAAGTGTAATTCCAATTGACCTTTTTTTTTTTTTTTTTTTTGTAAATTTGCCTCTTGGCAAAACCTTTTTTTCCTTAGTGAAAAAAATACTTTGAAATTAAAATCTATTTCCAAATTTGATTTTCTTGTAGCACAACTCCCCTCCTCCTCTTCCAGTGTAATGTCGAAAAACATGAAGGGAAATTCTGCATAATGTTTTTTGATTTTGAAACTCTGCCAGATTCTTTGGTGAAAAGTTTGAAAAATTTGAAAAACTTAATCTGGAAAATCTGGACGAACGGTCAAAGGTCAAAGATAATCATTCGTAGACAATGGAAAACTACTCTCTCATTCTTAATCAGTAAAAGGTCACTGATAAATGGTCATGAATTGCAGCACAGCAAAAATCAGCAAAATTCACTGATTTTCAGCGAATTTTCGCTGATTTTTCAAAGATTTTCACTAATTTTCAGCAAATTTCATAAATTTTACTGACTTTAGTGAATTTTCACTGATTTTCCATTGATTTTTCTCACTGATTTGTTTTCAGTAAAAAAATTTCACTGATTTTCTTCTGTGCTGCAATTATGACAGTTACTCTGTGATTTTCGATAATTTTCACTGATTTATAATTGAGAGAGTAGGTACTTTCGAACCATTTAATTGAGAAATGTGTAATTTTGTTCAAATGTTGAACTATTTGTGCTAAGAAGTAGTTTACAAATAAGCAGAAAAATCACTGGAAAATTCAACGATGAGCTCACTGTGCCTTGGAACAGTTTTTTAACACCCCCCTCCCCCTCCAAAAAACACAATAATTATTGGTTTTGAATTTGAAAGATAATGCCTGAAATATAATGGAAGGATTGAAGGAAAGCAGAGGATAATTCTCTCTTTCGAAAGATTGAAAATTTCATGTAAAGTGTTTACAAAGTACTTAGTCTTTTTTTAACCCTATCAAGGTGTCTTGTGGATACAAAAAGTTCAAAAATCCGTAAAAAGTACGAATTTGTCGAATTTTCTGCTAAAATGTCGAAAAGAGTCCGAAATTCTCTTATTTAGTTTTCATTTCTAGACGTAATCCATATCCAGCTTATGATTTTTTTTTTTGCAAAAATTTTCGCCCTCCCTTCGCTCTGGCTTAAAACCTCTCTTCTTCACGATTCGCGAACCTCTCTCCCTCCTTTCATTACATTTTTTATTTAATGAGACAGACTGGAACATTTGGTGAGGCTTGCGTTGCATGAGCTTTATGGATTTGAAGCCCGTATTTTTTGAAGGGGAGGAGTAAGTGAAAATTTTTCCATTTTTGGTCCAAAAAAGACTAGAAATGATCAAATTTTCTTTCTTCTGTTTTTCAGTGCATTCATTTTTTGAAAAACCTGGAAAAATTTCTGCTTTTTTTCTGAAAAAAATCGAATGGAAATTCTTTTAAAAATTTTAGTAATTGTTTTAAGGCAGACTGTCAAAAAATTATACAATCCATCGTTACGATTTTCAATTTCCATACTTAATAATGAATCTTTATTTTAGAAAATTCTTTCGAAAAAAACGCATCATTTTCGATTCTTCTTCGCTCGAACCATTAAGAAAATGAAAAAAAATTGACATGAATAATTTCACCTCTCCTGTAGAATATTTTTTCATTTCAGTAGAGGCTCAAACTTACTAAAATAGAAATCCGGTCATGAAAAAAATCATGCTTCCGCGAAAGAATTTAAAATCCCCCCCTCCCCCCCGGCTTCATAAATATAATGTGTAAAAAAGTCTGGAAACCCTGGAAAAGTCAGGGAAAATAATTTCTGAAATAATGTGGAAGTCCTGATTTAGTGGACGCGCCTTGGCTATATTATTTGAATAAGAAAAAATAGTTGGCCAACCTTGGCTGTATTGTTCAAATGAGTCTTAGGTACCGAAATTTGATCATTTTTGGATTTTACGTCATCGATCGGTATTGTGGCCAAATTTTTCCACAAATGGCCAATTTTACATCATTTTTAGCTCCAAGATTGAAATAAATGATGAGGAAGGGGGTGGAAATTATGAAAAGGAGCAAGCTCCTTGCTCTTGAGAAAAAATCGCTCAATTTCTCAAATCCTTCGCTAATGAGCAACATCTATTTTTACGATGAAAAATTTGTCGAACCATAAAATATTGCAACCAAATCAAATCAATGTTACCAATCATTCAATATCCCATCTGAATTATAACATTCAGGCATGCCACGGAGTCACATTTTTTAGTGACTTGTCCCCTATTTTCAGGGTTGGTCACTAAAAGTCCCTTTTTTGGCCAAAAGTCACTATTAGTCCGTTTTTTCACTCTAAAGTCACTTTTTTCATTCAAACGGCCAGTCATTTTAGGTTTTGACCCCAAAAAAATTAGCAGAAAGGGGAACTTTCGTAGTAGGGTATGTATTTTAAGATTCCTGAACTTCCCTAAAATTGGTGCATAATTTAGTCCTCCTTTTGGGGAGTAAGGGAGTTCAAATTTTGTTTTTTCGTCGATAACTTTCGAAATTACGCACTAATGAAAAAATAGTTGAAACAAAAGTTGTAGAGCATTAAAAAACGAACAATGTTGTCATTTGCCATTTTCTCTCAGGATGTCATGGGGAAGAGCTAGGGCCTTCAGAAAAAATCAAATTAAAAAATTTTCCATTACCTCAAATAATTACCAATAATCGGGTTAATCGAGTTTTAGGAGCGTTTTTTTTTCACATCCCATTACTAAGTAAAATAAGAAAAATGTACAACCGACCCCTCATCTCAATATGGGGGGGGGGGGGCTGGTGGTCGAAATTAGGACCCCAAAATTTCGATAATCAATTTTTGAATTCCCTCAGAAAAAAAATCACAAAAAATGATCATATCGGCTCAGAATTTTATGGGATAGTGGAGGAAGGATCAATGTATTTTTGAAGCCATTTCTGATGTTTTTACCTCCATAAGTCTTTGATTGGTGGAAGTTTGAAAAAAAGTGGTCAAAATATGGCACCCTTACCCTTGATGAAAAAATGTTTCAGAAAAAAAAGTATTTTCAGCACTATTGCAGAGAGAAATACAGTTTGAGTTATGAATTTTTTTTTTTTTGGGGGGGGGGTATTTATTTATGAAAAAAAATGAAAAATTGGTCACTTTTTTCGAAAAATAGGTCACTTTTTGCCTCGTAAAAAGCCACTAAGTCACTATTTTTCCCCAAAATCTGCGTGGCATGCCTGAACATTCGATAATTCTGACCACTCTGGACTTCAAAATAACATCGAAACACGTACTTTCAACGTAACCATGACCACTAAAGCTCCCTATTCCATTGCCATCCTCCCTTAAAACGAATAAATCCCCCTTCCCCTCTTCATTAACCGAAAGTAACACGATTGCGTTGGTACGTAAGATAAATACAGTAAATTCGAACTCTCGGCTTAGTACGGGTGGAAAGTTAATACTATCTAGAGCAGATTTTCAATTTCGATTTGGTAAAATATTATGAAAGCGAATAGAATGAGCTTGTGGATGAGCCGCCCTCAAAGGGGTGAATTCGATATACTATAATTCAATCTTTGCGAAAATATGTTAAAGATAACAAAACGCACCTCGGTTCAATTATGTAGTATACTTGGTTTATTGTATATTGCGTATACCATTTACTGGTATGTGGAGGAATCCGCATACAGCAGATAAAATTTTCCACCGGGGTTGTACTATAACGATATTCTCGCGTATTATTTCTGGTATGTATTTCCCTCAGTCATCTAGCCGAGGTGGGAAGGGGCAGACGGGAATAGAGAAATAAACAACGTCAAATATCACGGCGAAGCTTTAGCTCCGCAGAAAAATCTGGCTCGTGCAATCTTGTCATTGGAATGGAAATTTGTGACGAGCGGAAGCGGCGGAATTGGATCATTAATATTTGTAAAATGTCGACTTTTGCTGACGCTAGTTATTGTACGTACAACGGCGTATCGGCGGTCGGGTGTCGAGCTTGCCCGTAGAAAAGAAGCCATGGAGGTATGGAGAGGAAAACGTACCTACATTGGGAAATTGTTGCAAAAAGTGTTCGAATTCGGGCCTGCATTTGACAATATATTGTAACCTTTGTTATGCCTTTTGGTATACCGGCGTTATAATCGAACTGGTAACCTGCCATTACGGTTATAATGGCTGAACTAGCGTAACGTTGTATCAATTCGTTCATTAATCTTGGGTCTTGCAGTAGGCTTTTTTGGGTAAAGGTGGGAACCCCGTTGGCCGCAGTTCCTCGTCCCCATATAACGATACATGCCGCTACATCGAGACCATACACGAGTGCGGAAATTTTAATTGAACCATTTAAACGGGTTTTCGATTCTAATTAGCGTTACTCGCTGGCTGTGTGCGAATGTACAATTGGACATCGGCCTCGTACCTCTATCTCGGTCGTCGTCATCGAGAAAGCCACACAGACACACAGCAACGCCGCAATAATTAAAAACGTACCGTGAAAATGCCTCTACCAATTAGGCCGGTGAAATTAAAAATTTATACTCGGTTCATTGGCGTAGATGTGTTGATCACCGGCCTTCGTCTCCCTTGGCCCCTCTTTTGTTAGCGGTGAATAATTAATGGTAGGATTTTTTTTTCCAGCGACGTGTACGTGCCAAAACGAATGCTAAAGTGTTTCTTTTCATTCGCACCTTTTTTTTTTCACCCACCAGCATCTCTCGATGAAACGTAATTTTCGTAATGGCGAAATTTACCGTACGAGTTGACTCATCCTGGACGTCCGCGGAGGCCGGGAGAGTAAAGCTTTTCAATTTTATACGTCGTTTGTCGTGTACCTACTTTTTATCCATCCAGACGACGAACAAGTAGCTTTAAATAAACATATTAAAATCTACAGTTGTTAGATAAAATAAAAGTAGACGGACGTTTCTCTCTGTAAAGCTTTCATATCAACTAAGTGCGGAAAAAAGTTAATAAATTATACTCGCCCGAGCGAAGGATTTGTTCTGTGCCATGTCCAAGTTAGCGAAAAACTTTCATTCTCGCGATATTGTTTTTCTCTCCTTCACCTTCCCAACCCGTCAAACTCAACTTGGTTTGCACCGAAAGCTAAAAATGAACATCTACAATGATAGAAATTTGGTCATCATCAAAATTCTGTTATCGAGCAACGACGACAAGATTGATATGGTAATTTCACCATGTTTTTTGTTTCGTCGTAATTCGACGTGAAAAAAGGGAAAAAAACCGACGTTGTACAATAAGCAGATACGAACTAACAGGAAATTTTTTCATACTTAGCGAAGAAAAAAGCGACCTGAGGTCAAAAGGCTGGAAAAAGTTTGGATATTAAGACGTAGTTATGGAAAACAGCAAAGGCTGATTGAATTTTAACTCGACTCGGTCCTGGACCGTGGTAATATTTCGCTATACCGAGATGCATACCGTATACCCTGGCTGGCCACTCGCTAGTGGTCGTACACAGTCGTAATGGTGCACACGGTACATTTGCGAGGAAAAGAATAAGAGTTTGCGAAGGGGATTTACATTAGGAATGATGTTAGCCTGGACGGCAACTTATTAGATATTCATGGTATGGTAATGCGAAGTGGCCAGTTTATGTAAACAACGGTTGACCTCAAAGGTTTACTATGTGGTAACAACTAAGCAGACCTTTAAAAGGCCAAGTCGGATGCTTTTTCATCGTATACCTACCGATGCTAGCAGAGTGAAATTCTCTCTACTTTTACGCTGTTTTCGCCGCCCAGCCCGAAATAAAGTTGTGCTTTTTTGTGTTCGGAGGCTTTAACGTTTGATGATTGAAATTCGCATGGATGCTGGATACAGTTCGGAGAAAGTTTAAGCTGTTTTTATTTTCGCGGTTGGATGGTGACTGCGGATTGTTCGCAGGGGATGGTATTGGGGGTTTGAGGAGGGTTTACAGTGAAGTGATACGAGTCGGTGGGATGAGAATGTGACTGAAAAAAGGAATTTTTTTTAGAAAAGTTGTAGCAAATCAAAAAAATTAAAATGATATCCCTTAAAACTCGAAATACACGTCTTGTAAATTTTTTAAAATATTTCAGAAATTTAATGAGAAATTGATATGAAAATTGATGAAAATAACTTTGAACCCGTTGAAAAAAAATTTCAATCGAGGATTTGGTTTTTGGGGTAAGCAAACTTTTTTTAAAAATATTGATGGGAAATAGGGAAGAGAAATTATGAAAAAAAATTGTTTGAAAAAATCGTTGATAATATTCAAATCAAATACTCTCTCATTCTGAATCAGTGAAAAGTCACTGGTAAATGGTCAGAATTGCGACACAGAAAAAATCAAGAAAAATTCGCTGATTTTCAACGAATTTTCGCTGATTTTTCAAAGATTTTCACTGATTTTTGAGCGAAGGGTATGGCCGGATAAGGGGTGAATTTGGCCCCCGGCGCTTTTGGGCTCTTAAACACCTCAAGTCGTGTATATTGACTAGAAATAATTTTTCACAAAATTTTGGACCCCTACTCCCCTCTCTTTCGGAGCTATGGCCATTTATTGCATCATTTTCAAGAATTTTTAATTTCAACGGAAGTGAAGGAAATTTTCTGTTCTTTGGGACAAAGTTACATCTCGTAGAGATGTATTTACGATAATTTTTTCAACAATTTTGTTGCACTCCTTCTTGTTGTTTCGGCAATTTGAAGTTTTCAATCGTAAAAAATACCATATAAGCGAAGAGCGACCACCCTGGAAAAATTTCTAAAAAATACGTTTTTTTATGTAAAATATCGCTGTGTATTTAGTTTTGGCGATTTCTTTGAACTAAGAGCCGAAAATAACGAAAAACTGCACAGAAATGTTGTTATTTTAGTGGATTTTTCAAGTTTTGAGCGTTTTATACAGAAAGATATGACCAAATAAAGAAACCAATTCCATATTCGTGTTCAGCAGATCAAAATACCCCGATAAACACCCTTTTCGCAAAAGTTTTGATTAAAATTTTAAAATTCACATTTTTCACCGATTTTTCATGAAAAAAAGTAAATTTCAAAAGACTTCAAGTAAAACGATCGCGAAAAAAGTGTTTATCGGGGAATTTTGACCTGCTGAACACGAATATGGATTTGGTTTTTTCATTTCGTTATTTCATCCCTAAAATGTCTCCAATTTTCAAGTTTGAAACTGGTCTCTTGAGCAAGAAAATAACAATACACAACAATTAATGCCATATTCGTGTTCTGCGACCCAAAATTAGTCAGAAATCGGAATCTTTCCATTTCAAATCTTTTGAGTTACATTTCAGCTGCAGAAACCGCCCAAGAGGAGTGATGGTGAATTTTGTTTCCACGTATCCTCCATGTCTTCGACATATTAAATCGTACCAATGAGTTACAATATTGAGCGATCAAATCTCGAACAATAATTTTTTGAAATTTTTTCACGAGAATTAAGATACTCGTAGCAATTCGAGATTGAAAAAAGGTTCACGAAAACAACAGCGAGGCATCGAAGTTACTTGATTTTTTTTCAAATTCCTAATTGTCAATTTGGCCTCTTGTTGGGCTGTACAAAATTAATTCATTATAGATTTTCTGACCGGGGGGAGGGGGGGACATTGGAGGTCAAAAACACAATAACACATTTTTTCGAAAATAAAACAATATTCAAGACCAAAAACTTCATTATCAATAGTATTAGGAAGTTGAAAATTTACATGGGAGGATTTCAACTCTAGAACTACTACACAACGTATTAAAAAAGTGGGAAAAATGAAACCCTATCTGAAAAACTATCAGCTCAATTACGTCTTAACAGATGGATTTCGGTAAAGGCGTTGAAGAAGAAAAGGGTGTGAAAGGGGGGGGGAGGACTTGGGGTGAAGGAAGAAGTAGTACATATGAGAAAATTACGAAATCAAAAAATATTCATATTCAGCAGGTCAAATTACCTCGATAAACACTTTTTTCGCGATCGTTTTACTTGAAGTCTTGAAATTTACTTTTTTTTCATGAAAAATCGGTGAAAAAGGTGAATTTTAAAATTTTAATCAAAACTTTTGCGAAAAGGGTGTTTATCGGGGTATTTTGACCTGCTGAACACGAATATGGAATTGGTTTCTTTATTTGGTCATATCTTTCTGTATAAAACGCTCAAAACTTGAAAAATCCACTAAAATAACAACATTTCTGTGCAGTTTTTCGTTATTTTCGGCTCTTGGTTCAAATAAATCGCCAAAACTAAATACGCAGCGATATTTTACATAAAAAAACGTATTTTTTAGAAATTTTTCCAGGGTGGTCGCTCTTCGCTTATATGGTATTTTTTACGATTGAAAACTTCAAATTGCCGAAACAACAAGAAGGAGTGCAACAAAATTGTTGAAAAAATTATCGTAAATACATCTCTACGAGATGTAACTTTGTCCCAAAGAACAGAAAATTTCCTTCACTTCCGTTGAAATTAAAAATTCTTGAAAATGATGCAATAAAATGGCCATAGCTCCGAAAGAGAGGGGAGTAGGGGTCCAAATTTTTGTGAAAAATTATTTCTAGTCAATATACACGACTTGAGATGTTTAGGAGCCCAAAAGCGCCGGGGGCCAAATTCACCCCTTTATCCGGCCATACCCTTTCATAAATTTTACTGACTTTTCGGTGAATTTTCACTAATTTTCCAGTGATTTTTCTCACTGATTTTTTTAGTAAGTACAAAAATTTTCACTAATTTTCTCCTGTGCTGCAATTCTGACTGTTTTTCAGTGATTTTTGATAATTTTCACTGAAAAGTTTTAAAAATTGATGATATGTACCTTCCTAAGAAATAAAAGTAAAACGAAGTAAAGATTGATAAAAAGTATTACGAGTTTATATAAATTCATAAAAAATTTTCAAAAAGAGAAAATAACGTAAATTTTATCAAGTTTTTCGAAAATACACAGTTTTTGTACTGGAAATTTTTTAAATATTTTATACAATTTTAATAACATTTCATAAATTTTAATAATATTTTGAAACATTTTTCTCAAAGTTGAAAAAATGTTCATCTTTTTGAAACTAATTTTTTGATACACTTCACTAAAGTTCAACTTTTTATTCAACTTCGTGGTATTTTGAAATTTTTATGACTTTAATTTTTTTTTTACAATTTTGTCTTTCAATTTTAATGTAATTTTCATGATAATTTAACAACTTTTACTTTATTTTGACACGTTTTAACTTTTATTTACATTTTTGACAGTTTTTTAAAGAATGTTGCATTCAATTTTTGAATCTTTTTGCAGTTTTTCAATTATGTATCATAAATTTATATTCGATTTTTTACCACTTTCATGATGAACAATGATAGAAAATCTTCAAATATGAACAGTTTTCCGAAATTTTTCTACATTTTATCAAGTTTCAAGTTACTTTTTGTTATTTTTCTTGCATAAATTTTACCCATTTTAACCTTTTTTGTGCATCTTTCCTCAATTTTATCACATTTTAAATATTTTGATGCGTGGTTCATTTTTTATCCATTTTTAATGAAATTTTTTCCACCTAACAAACTTTTTTGTTGTTCAAAAAATTTTCTATCATGATATTGTAGATTTTATCACATGCTTGATGATTTGAAGATTATTTTATAAATTTTTCCAGTTATTTTGCATAATTTCGATGATGCCTTATAAATTCTCATTCATTTCTATGATAATTTAGCTCAATTTTTTTGAATTCTATTTTTCCGACTTTTGAAGTCATTTTTGCTACCTACATTCGAACAAAGTTTTACGCTGTTTTTGATATTTTTTGGGTTTTCAAACCATTTTTATGAATTTTTATTCAGTTTTATGATATTTTGAATATTTTTTTGTTATTTCTGCATGTGTAGGTACAACAAAAAAAATGATATTTTGCCAATTTTTGTTTCATTTAAATTTAATTTTTCTTGAAAATCCAATAATTTTTTTCAGTAGTTTTCGAATAATTTTGTACTTACATTTTTTGACATGATATCAATTTTCACAATTTCAAATTATTTTCGTAATAACCAGTTTTACAATGCTTACTCATTTTTGGAATACTTTTTCTAATTTTTAATGATTGAAAAATGTTTTAAGCAATTTTTTAGTCATTACGGATAATTTGGATGAAATTTCATGAATTTTCAACTTATTTGAATTGAACCATTTCCACAATACTTGAGAATTTTTCAAATTTTTTAAACCGTTTTCATGATTCTTTATCAGAGTAATTTTTGTAATCAGAGAGTTTTACGTTTTGTTACCTTAAAACCCCCATAACCATAATTTCAGCTTTTTAGCTGCCCTAGTTGAAATTTCTGTTTTTGGCAAATTTTTGAAAATTCTAAAATCGATTTTTCTCCGCAAAAAAATATACTTCTCTACTAAACTTGATGAAAATTAGGGCCCTATCAAATATTGATCTTACGATTCCGAATTTGACCACTTCCAGCTATTCTGGCGCCTCCAGCAAGATTTTAATTTTCTCCAGAATTTTTAAATTTCTCCAAAAGGCACTTACATTAACAGAGACAACTAAAAATCCCGTTCTCACTTCCTTTCGACTATGGTTTAATGAGGTTCTTTCGAGCGGGGGGGGGGGAGTTCCCCAATCCCAAGTGGCGGAGTTGATTTATTTTTGATATTACTTCCATCTCGATTATCTGACTATTGGTTAATGTATCATTGACCTGATTTCTCGGCGGACGCGGACACCTTCAGTGCGTAATTTTCAAATATTTCGATTTTTCCCATTTTAAAATTTGATAAAAATACACACTTCAGGTTTCCGGGTGGAAATTGCGCCAAAAATACATTACTCGTCAAACTAGTCAACATTTTCTATGAATTTGGATGCCTTCCGGAGAAACTTTAAAATGATGAAGAAAATCCTGGAAATGGTCAGATTTGGGTTCGGTGGTCGAGGAGGGGGGGTGTCAATATTTGGAAAAAATCCAATTTTCATTAAGTTTGAAAAAAAAAACATTTTTCAATAATGACATATTTTTACTGAATAAGTTCGATTTTTAAATTTTCAAAAATTCGCCAAAAATTTATATTTCTACTAGGGCAGTTAAAATTTTGATTACCCTATTGACAAAAATGCTAGCGTAATATGCTAGCATTGGTAGCATCTTTTTGGACATCGCTCTCTAGCAAACTGCTAGTATGATCCTAGCACATGCTAGCAAAAAGCTAGCAAATAGCTAGCATTTTCTAGAAAATGTGTGCTAGTTTGATTTTTGTTAGTATGTACACTCGCGTCACACTAACATGAGTCAAACTAGCGCACATTTGCGAGCAAATGCTAGCTTTTTGCTAGCTTTTTGCTAGCATGTGCTAGGATCATACTAGCAGTTTGCTAGAAAGCGATGTCCAAAAAGATGCTACCAATGCTAGCGTAATGTGCTAGCATTTGCTAGCATTTTTGTCAATAGGGTATGGGGGTTTTAGGGCATGCGCTTTGCAAAAATCGAAGTCTTATTTAAATCGGAGGCGGACAGCTCAAAAGGGTTCTCTTGTATGGAGATATTTTTTGGTCTGGAGCTGACAGAAGAGAAAATTGATGCAGATTTTTTACTATTCTATTGACCCCCCCACCTCCCCACACTTCAGCATAAATTAATCGATCTATGTTCAACGAAAAAAAAAAAAAAACCGTTTGCTCTCCTTTCTCACATCAGATATACTCTGCAGATTCTGGAATTTTACCTTCGTCGAAATAAATTATCTGAAATAATGCTCAGCATAAGCGCACCCAAGGGGAGGGCTCAGGGGGCTCGAGCCCCCTCCTTAAGCTAGGAAAGGAATTTTTTTATCACAAAAATGCCAAAAAGAAGTGCATTTTTTTGCTCTCCAATCATGATTTTTTAAAATTTCCGCTACTTATTGAAATATAACTCTTCAGAATCTGAATCAGTCTTTGATGAAAATCTAGCTGTGAGAATCAAGTGAAATGATTTTCATTGAACATTAATGATTTTTCGCCGATATCTTTCAGTCAAAAATTGAGACGCAGCCAGGGATACCCGACCATATGTCGGAAAATTTTTTTTTCGTTTTTTTGGCTCTTTAAGTAGTACAGACTTGTACCTTTCGAATAGCGCAAACCGCATTAAAAAAGGTTGAGAAATGAATTTTCTATGATTTTTCAAAGTTTGTCAAAAAATGATTTTCAAAAATCAAAGTTTTGAGAAAAACGCAAAACAAAATTTGGAACTGTTTTCAATGAATAAAAAAAAATTATGTTCTGTAAACGACTTTTCTCATCGGAAATGGTTTATTTACGTCCTCTTACATCACTTTAGGTCATTGACTCCTTCCAGAAGTTGCCGGCATCGAAAATCGAAACCATACCATATGTCGGGAATCATCTTTTTTCAAGAAATAATGACATTTTTGGTACAAAATTTGTTTTTTTAATAATCGTACAACACTGTAGTTCATTAAAACGAACCTGAAATTACGTGCAATGAGAAATGAATCATAGTGCAAGTCAAACAACTTTACAAACCAAACGGTGAAAATCATGCTTTGAAAATTAGTGTTCAACAAATATCTGGATAATCGAAATGAACAGTTTCAACGGGAAAAAATTGAATTTTCGATTTCGATAATCGATTTTTCAATTTCGATTTTTCGATTTCAATAATCGATTTTTCAATTTCGATAATCGATTCTTCAATTTCGATTTCGATAATCGACCTTTAAATTTTGTGAGGGTTCGTTAAAGAATTCGGGAACTCTCGGAAAAGTTCAACCGTTTTCGGGATGTTTTCGGAGCTGTTCGGCAATTTCCGTGTGATATCCGGATAATCCAAATAGTATTTGGTATTTGGATATCCGGATATTTGTTGAACACTACTACGTTTCAATAATAATGAAAGTTGTAAATTTTAACATAATGTTTATAAAATTCCGACATATGGTATGGTTTCAATTTCTCAGAGGCCTTCAGCAAAATTCGTTTTTCTAACCAAGAAGATGACATTTTTGGGACCTGAACCTATTCTCATATGAAAGTAGAGGGTTCATAGTATACAAATTGATAAAAAAAAATTTCCATATTTTTGGTCATTTTTTCTTAATTTGCGTTTTTCTCGAAATTTACTTTTCCGACATATGGTCGGGTATCCCTGGCTGCGTCTCAATTACTGATTTCTTAGTCAAATCCCAATTTGTCAGAAAAAATCGGTAATTTTTACTGAAAGATCAGTAAAAAATCACTGATTTTCAGTTAAATTCATTTTACTGATTCAAAAAGGTAAAGTTACTAATTCCGATTTAAAGAGTGTACCTAATGATTGTTTGTTCCAAAAATTCCACAATTTTTCAATTTTTCTTTGCTCAAATCTGTTTATGTATTATCAACCTACTGAAAATACCCTGACCACGCCATGCCAGTGCCACTGAAATAACAGGTTACTCAATTTTTTAAAGGAAATTCCCCCCCAATTTTTAATCAAATTTTTAGCCCCTCCCTTAAATAATTTCTGGGTGCGCTTATGATGCTCAGCGCTCTTTTCGATCACGAATCAGATCTGAAATTTTGATAAAATCAACTTCAAGTTATGAAATTACTAATCCAACTTCTACTTCCTTCTTTCCGCAATCTCATCCAACCAAACACATAATTTTCCAATTCCGCGTATATAAATTGAGAAACACGATTGTACAAGTTCCGAAACATAAATTACCTATTCGTTCATCGTCGCGGTGTTTCCACCTAGTACATATTGTCGCAGCGATAATCCGTCAAGATTTCAAATCTCCACGGGAAAAACTATATACACAACAATATTCGCGCATACTTTCGTATCATCATCGTCGCTGCCTCAGACGAGGTACAGGTAGAGGTACTACCTTCGATGTCGCGGCGTTACCTCGCATAAGGAAATCATATAACACGGCACCGGCGGCGGGTTATGTTCTTTTCATACATACGTACGTACATATTATACCATTGCCAGCTCGTTGCTTGCAATTACTACGTTGGAATCGATATAACGACGCAGAGCACCAGTGCAAGCGACAAATTTCAAGCTACCGTGACAGTAAAGCACTCGAGTATATTCAAAACTTTCACACGAAAATAAATTAAAAACCCTGACTTAACACAATTCTCCGGTGCACCGGATTCTATAGATTCTGGCGACGTTAGAAATGAAAAAAAAAAATAAGAAAAATAATTACGAATGACCGATGTTTACGAGGCGCGAACTTTACACAGATAGGTGCTTACTTCCGTTATAATGCGGTATCGAATGTGCATTGTGTTCACAGCCGTCATCTCGACAATTCCAGCGTCAATTACCGCGGTAATTCTCGTTAGCAGCCGAGTAATCAAAATTACTCGACGGTTTAATATTAATTAACGCGGATGAAGGAAAAGAACAGTCCGAGGAGGGCGAAAATGATGCTGGAAAAACAAATCGGGGAGAATGAAAAGAGGCCGGAGTCGCGAAGGCGATTCCCGACGACCATCTGTACAATGGGCGAAGAGTGCCGAAGATAAACTAAGGGTCATCAAAAATCCAGATAACCATCGAATAACGCCGTTCAAAGCGTTTAAATGCAACTTTTCGACGAGATTCGTGCCGAGACTAATCACCCTCTTGGAGTTTCACTCCGGTAACGCGATTTCAAGATAAACATATGCCCAACACGGCTCCAACGCTGGTATGGTTTTTTCGGCATCGAGGGTTATCCCCTGCAATGAAAAGAACCGCTACCTGGATACTTTGTACGTAATCGTCGCGGTAGCCTCTTTCAAAAAAAAAGTTGCGATCTGTGGTACTCGTCCATTATACTTTCATGAATTTTTATTTCAGTCTCGTTTAAAAAGCTATTAATGCACAGAAGAGGTTTTTTTCGGGCCACAGACAAGAGTTCAGCTCAAGTAGGGATGTCGGTCGTCGCTTTGTGTACAGTCGAGGCTCGAGTAGGCATTCCAGTCCGTCTCCGGCGACTCGGAGCTTAAAAGCTCACGCTGGAAAGGTCGCAGCAGCAGTCGTCTTTCGAATTTATAATTAATTCGTCGTTAAACAAGATTTTTGCGGCCGGCTTGAAATATTAATTACACGATTGGCGTTCGCGTCGCGTATTACCACGATGTAGGGATTCTCAGATTCTCATCCCCAGTGGGCAACTTCTTCGGTAGGTATTTAGTACGACGACGGAATCCAGCCTTGGGCAGATCCTCTTACCCTCCTCGCGAATCGAGATTCGAGAGTGTATTAATATTATATATAAAACGGCGTCATATCTTAAAAGATATGAAGGGATATAAGTCGATAGAACACGATTCTGCACTTTACCTAAGTGCGAACACACAAACGGTATTTGTCTATTGACTTGTGTAACGACGCTTTTCGCCAATACATTTCGGTACACGAGTAAAAACTACATATGCGGGGTGATTATCTATATTACGAAAGATGTACGTACGTGACGTGGAATAATTATATGTGGCGTCGATTCGAAACCCTGCGCATGTAAATTTTCAGATTTATACCGAAAATACCAAAGGTAGAGGTAGTTGAGGGATAAAATGCCTTTTTTTTTTTGCGAAACCACCCGAACGAACCTATATTTACCTCCGAATCGATACGCTGAGGGTATATCTAGACCCATCTTAAATATATTTCTTTCTCGAGTGGGAATGAGAGAGACGGAGAAATGGATTTAATAAGATTCAAAATCACGGTCATATTTCCAGCTTAACGATTAAGAAAAGGCGAGACTGCGACTCGCGAGTTACGTCGAACGCAGCCTGATGGATTTATTGTGTTTTCCAAGAACGTTATTGGATTTCGAGAAGGGGTTTTACGCGTAAATAGTCAATTATTTGTACGCTTAATGGTGTTTTTTTGGACGGATTTTGGCACCGTTTGGGAATGGTTTATGAGGTGTTTCGCTGCGGCTGCGGTGGCGTGTTTTTTTATAATACGTGAAATGACGATGGTGCCGTCGTTTCCATTGACTTTGGGAGGTTATTTTGGAACGCGCGTGCGGTTAGAGGTGCCGATGCTGTGGTGGTTGTATGCGACGATTGAGTGAGGTGAATGGTTCGAATGAAAATAGGCCAAATGTCGAGTTTTTACTTGTGATTGAGGTAGTTGGATTGTTGCTTGGGGGTGGAAGTGTGAGAGAAAAGTGTCTTTGGTATGAGGTGCCTGATTAATTATGTGAAATTGTTTGTTTTGATAAGTGACAAAAAAATGACTCAAAATTAAAATCATGAAGATGGATTGAAGTCGAAATTTTTTGTATTTTAATAAAAAAAAAATTCTGTAAAATCATTAAGATTAATAAAAAATAAACAAAAACAGGTTGAAACAATTTATCATAATTTTAAAAACCAATTTTTAAAATTTCAAGAAGCGTGTGTTCTAAAAATTGATGAAATAATGCAAAAATTGTAGGAAAAGTACAAAAACTGTTTAAGAAGTTCTAAAAGTTGTATAAAAGTAGCATTCAGGCACCTTCGGTACGCCCCGCCTTCCGCTCCGCCCATTTCACACCCCTCTCCTCCCTCAAGTCACGCCCACTTAACTTCACCCTTCCTTACTCTTCTCACGGGGGGGGGGGGGGGTGCTCCAATTCGGACATACAGCTGGTGGTAAAAATTTATTGGACAGTGGAAGCTTAACCTATTCCCCGGGAAGTACCCATCTTAGATTAGTTTACGTTGAAAAAGAGGGGGAGGGTAAAGTTGAGTAGGTGGAGTTTGAAAAGATGACAGGTGGAGGGGCAAACGGCGGACGTACCTAAGATGCCTGCGTGCAAATTTAGGCACCTTGGGCGAGCTCCGCCTTCTGCCCCGCCCATTTCACATTTCTCCCCTCCTTCAAGTCACGCCCACTTGACCGCACCCTTCCCTCTTCTTTTGACCTAACCTATTCCCTGGGAAGTTCCCATCTTAGATTAGGTTAGCTCAAAAGAGGAAGGGAGGGTACAGTTGAGTGGGCGGGGCTCGAGAAGCCTGGGCAGGGGAAGGGGAAGAAGGCGGAGCGTACCCAAGCTGCCTTCATACTATCAAGTCTGTTTCATTCTTTTACTGAATTTTTATGGTATTTTGATAAATTTTTGCAGAATTCCGCACCAGTATAATGATGTAATTACATACATTATTGAATATTTTGGGTGATATATTTGAGAATTGAGATGTTTTACGAGATTTCGGCAATATTTCAAGTTATGTCAGACTTACGTTACCTGTAATATCGAATAATGATTGTTTTTATTTATCAGGTTTTTTTTTCAAGAGATTTTGTAGCATTTGAAAAGTGCTTATGAAGTTTCATGGGGTATGAAAGATATTTTACTCTATTTTGATAATTCTACGTAATTTTTCAAAAGTTTGGACTGGACCATTTTTGTTAGTTTAATGAATGTATTTATTGTGGTTTTTAAAGAAAAAATAATTTGCATTTTCATCGCGATTTTCCAGCTTTAAAATGGATTTTTAGATTTTTTGGAGTAACCCGGGTCCACAGGGGTGTGAGGGGGTGGAAAAGTTTCAGGAACATCGAGTGTGATATCGAAATCCATTTTGTTGACCTCTTCGTTCGTTTCTGAAGTAACTTCTCCAAAATCCAAAAAGGATTCTGTGAGAGCGAGATGGTTGGCAAAATTGAAAATTTTTGTAACTATCGAGTGAGGTATAGAAATCCATGTTGTTTGACCTCCTGAGTTCATTTCTGGAGTAATTTTTTCAAAAAATGAAATGGAATTTTTCATAACTGTGGAGTGATGTATTGAAATACACGTTTTTTGACTTCCTGAGTTCATTTCTGTTAAATTTTTTCAAAAAACCAAAATGAGCTCTATGGAGTTAGAAAGGGTGTCGCAAAAATCAGAATTTTTCATAACTGGCTTGGTTTCAAGGTAGAGGTCAAAATAACCTCATAAATGAACTCTGAGGGTCAAGAAATTACTCGAAAATTTCTCAATTTTAGCCTCTTAACCCCGCCTCTGTGAGAGTCTTTTGAGGGTTTTCGAGAAAATGGCCATAAGAATGAACTCAGGAGTTCAAAAAACTTGGATTTCAGTACCTCAAATTTTCGTGACGTTTTTCTTGATTTTCTCAATTTCTTAACTCGATGAAAATTTTCAGAAACATTTTCATAAACATACCTACATGATTTTTATAAAATTTTCAATAATATCTTCCACTTTTTATTAACATTTTGTCAATTTTTAGTGTTTTTCATAAAAAATATCACAATTTTTTTATATTCTGAATTTGGAGATTTTTTCGCGATAATTTGAATAATTTTTACGATTTCATCGATAGGTATCTGATAAGTTTTTGGGAAATTTTCTTTTTGAGTCTGAAAAAATTTGTACATTTGAGTTGAAAAAATTGAAAAAATTTATCCCCTGTTGATGAATTTTGATTTTTTTCTTTCCTTCTTCCTCATAATCCGATTTGGGTTTGATGAAACATCTTTGATATTTTTAGATCATGATTTGGTATGTTATGACGTATCAATGGCTTTTGGCCCTCAGAATGTTCAATTTTCAAATTTTTTCTCCGAAAATACCTATTAATTTGAAATATTTTCATAAATTCTTCCTGGTATTTTTTTTCGGATTGATTTATACTTATCTAAAATTTGATTTGGCTCGATCCTCCTTCCTCGAGGGGGGGAGGGGGGAAAGAAAAATAGCTAATCCCGTTCAGAGAACTTCAATGACATTTAATTTCGTAAATCCGAATGATTTTGTTGACCTAGAGAAAATTGAGGCTTAATTTTAAGAAAATCTCAAATGAATGATATTTTCAAGTTTTGAAAAAAAGTTTTTTTTTATTAAGCTCATTAGTGACAAAATGGTTTTGAAATTTCATTGTTCATTTGAGAATGCGAATAAATAAGGGAAACCTGCGATTGACGGTCAATATTTTCTGATGCAGTCACCCCAAGAACAATTTGATAAATCACCAGGCACTTTTTCAACAATTTGAGTCACAGTTCCAAATCATAGAAAATTGTTTTCATAAATATTTCAGGCTTCAAAATTTTCTATTTTAATGAATATTTTTGACGGAATAAGTAATTTGATGAACATTGGACATCGGCAAATTCTACACAAAAATTCGTCATTCTTCAATTTTGAAAAAAGAGAGAAAAAAAGAAAAAAGCCCAATCGTGATTTCGCGGCCATGTCTGCTTGTTGTCGCTTTGGGAATACAAAAACACGAATTCAAACACGATTGCGTAAATCTGTACGACAAAATCTCACCCTCACTCGGCCAAGGCTGTAAACTCGCATCGTCTCGGGCCGGTTATAAGTTACATGCAGACGTACACTATGCAGTAGAAAAACAAACGCAGTGGTAAGGCGAAGACGGTGACATTAACGCGAAATGAAGAAATATAGCATTTGTAGACAGTTAGGGTTCAAAGTCGGTTTACATCGTAACGTTATAAAAGATAAATAATCGATTTCTATTGCGGAAGAGAAAAAAAGACCGAAGGAGAGAGACGCAGCATGGCCGGAGACCGTGTCAAGGAAGGAATAAAAATAAAGAAAACACTGTTTATAGTTAAACTCTAACCACAAATTATATCTAAATGCAATTCGACAAATTTTCGACGAAAAATCTGCATAAATAAAAAATGAAGCATGTCGGTTACGCGTAAATTTGGTGTTTCGCAGCGCAACCCCCACAGGCAGACGTTCGGCAACTCGCAATATAAATAATAACGCTCGCAGGAAATTCCGAGGGATGATATAAAATATAGCCGAATAAATTCTCCATAAAATTCCGCTTTAACCAATTGAAAAGCCTAAGCTGTTTTATTTTATGTTCGATATATATAAAAAAAAACTTCGCGAGGTATTCTTCTCCTTGTTTATTTTTTTCTCTGTAGTGTTAACAGTTGGACGGAGAGTTTAATTTTCCTTCTTACTGAATTTTAAACTACACACGCCGAAAATTGTATCGTAAATCATAAATATTGTACGTTTGTAAGTAAATTTTATCGTCGTCGACAAATGTTTAATGAGATGAAATTTAATCCGATGAATTTTTCATGATATTTGTATCCTTTATGGTTACGTTATTGAGAGGAAACCGATACGTTAGAATACGATGATTTCATCGTGGAGATTTTCCAGCGTGTTTTCCTGCCGAATTTACAAGTCGTACAATGACGTCAATATTTTCTTACGCGGTGACGGTTTTAAATACGATATCAATTAGTCGACGAAGTAGGCGTGAAAAATAATACCTGCTTTTACTTGTGGGCTACCCGGATTTCCAATATAAAAATGTTCGGACTTGGTTCGTGTTATACTCTCGCCCATGACGGTTGGAAACCCCGACCAATGATTCGAAAATTGGAAATTTGAGTTGGAAATGCGCGCGACATTGGCGTGGTACGCGCGACGTTTTACAGCCTTTTGAAACGAAAACGTCGAAATGAAATTGTTTTTTAAGCCGATTATCGAAACCAAAATGGAATTATATCCTATTTACCGGAGCCATCGGGTACATCTCGTATAATTGATTTTCGCTCGTACAAAAATTTCATCCGAATAGATAGTAAATTGGATTTTCGGCCTAGGGTTGCCAACCTTGAAGATTTATTCGGTACTGAGAACGGTAAGGTGGCCTACAAGTAGATTCGTGATTATGTTGCGGAATAATGAAGAGAAAATTGCAAAAATTGCGTTGAAAAATTGTCGAGAAAATCTCGAATTATTTTGATATTCGGAATGAATTAATTTATGTTTCTGATTCGATGATTCGAAGGTCTCGAAGTAAGCAGAGACAAAAAAATCACTAAAATGAAACCAGACAAGATTTCAAGGACATTTTTAGAATTCAAAAAATTCACCATTTTCTTATCACATAAATTTTTTTGAATCAATTCAGAGTCTAGGCGAAAATTTTTCCCAAAAAATTAAAACATATAAGTATTTCTTTAATACATCAGGGATGTACAGTTTTATTTGGAGAATTTTTCAATGTTTTGTTAGATTTTTAAAATATAAAAATTGAATTCTTCAACTACATTTCGAGTAAAAGCCATCAGAGATAAAACATATTTGAAAATATATAACATTGATTTTCAAAATTGCTTGAAAGTTATAAACCTCAAATAAATTTGCCATTTTTGTAATTTTTCAAGGTCCATTTCGGGAGCTTCGCCCATCCATGGGAAGGGAGTCAGAGTGGGGTCAGTCGATTGTGTTCGGTTTGTGCTCTTTTGTGATGATATTATTTTCGTTTGAGCTCCCACTCTTTTATGAGCAAGGCGTCAGAAATTCTCTCTGAAGAATAAATCTTTTTAAAAATGCTCTCTCATTTCGAATCAGTGAAAAATCACTCACTGATAAACAGTCAGAATTGCAACACAGGAAAAATCACTGATTTTCAGTGATTTTTCACTGATTTCTAGTGAATTGTTACTGACTTGCTTTCAGTGAAAAAATGTTCACTGATTTATTACTGTGCTGCAATTCTGACTATTTTTCAGTGATTTTTGATAAATTTCACTGATTCAGAAATGAGAGAGTGGTAACAGCATCAATTGTTCGTGCTACTTACACACAGTTTTGTGCAGCTTTTCAATTTTGAAAATTTTTACATTTTGACACTTTTCCTTTGATTTTTGAATGATGTGCTGTACCTAGGTGGCGTAAAAAATGTGTTTTAAGAAGCCCGAAAATAAATTCTGATGAAAATATCTCAAATAACTATTTTTCTAAAATTCCAAAAAAACTGTTGTAATTTTTAAAAAATCTAAAAAGCTGAAAAAATTGAATTTCTGAATGAGTTGGAATTAAAATTTTTATTTTTATAAAAAATTGAACTAAAACAAAGTAAATAATGTAAAAATTGAGTTTGAAAAAATTGAATTCTTTATTGACAAAATGACAGAAAATGTCTGAAATGGGCTTATAATTTATCAACATTATTCAGACTTAAGGAAATAAATTTTTTCCTCTTCGTAACTAATGATACTACATAATATATAAAACTTGAAAAATTTCATCACTATGGTACGTCAGATCGTCTATGAAAATGTTGAATTTGTCATAAATTTTTCTCAAGTTTTTTATATAATCTCAAAGAAAATAATGTCAGATAATAATACCTACTTTTCAGTTTTTTTTAGAGTTCTTTTTTTTCTGCCTAATGAATTTCCAGAGTCAACAGATATGCATGTTAGAGAGACATGAAAATCACAAAATTTCATGTTTTTTTCCAATGTTTAGATCGTCAGAGAAAATAAGTGTCACATCTCTCAATCCCGCTTCTATTATACTTATTTAAATACACCTCTGAAAAATGTCAAAAAATTTCTGAAACGTTTTGTACTAATCTTTTTAATCTTTCATTCATCTTTGATTCATTTAATACCTTTAGTCTGGTTAAATAGAAAAATTTATGTGGAATTTTGATAAAGGGTATAGCCGGGTTTTTGGTGAAATCGGCCCCCTCTCCGATTTTCGATCTAACCCCCTCAGGTGGTGTACCTTGATGTAAAAAAAATTCAGAAAAATTTTTCGACCCCCCCCCAACCCCCTCCCTTTCGGAGTTATGGCCATTTTATTGCATTATTTTCAAGAATTTTTAATTTCAATGGAAGTGAAGGAAATTTTCTGTTCTTTGGCACAAAGTTGCATCTCGTAGAGGTGTATTTACGATAATTTTTTCAAAAATTTTGGTGCACTCCTTCACGTTGTTTCGCCTGTTTGAAGTTTTCAATCGTAAAAAACGCCATATAAACGAAGAGCGACCACTTTTTAAAAATATCCCAAAAACGTGTTTTTTAACGTAGATTCACGTCACGTATTCACTTTTGGCGACTTCGATGCACCAAGGGCCAAAAATCGCGAAAAACCGTACAAAAATGTTATTTTTTTAGCATATTTTTCAAATTTTGAGCGTTTTGTAAGGAGAGAAATGGCTGAACGAAGAAACTAACGTCGGATTCGTATTTATTGGGTCAATATACCCTGATCAACACCCTTTTCGCGGTCGTTTTATTTGAAGACTCGAAATTCGCTATTTTTGTCATGAAAAATCAGTGAAAAAGGTGAATTTTGAGACTTTACGCAAAACGATCGCGAAAAGGGTGTTTATCGGGGTATTTTGACCCGCTAAACACGAATCCGACGTTAGTTTCTTTATTTGAAGGTTTTTTCCGTATAAAGCACTCAAAACTTGAAAAATCTGCTAAAACAACAACATTTCGGCATGGGTTTTCGCGATTTTTGGACCTATAAGTTCAAAGAAACCGCCAAAACAAAATACTCAGGAAAACTTTTCATTAAAAAATATGAAAATGTGCAATACATTACTAAAGCAAGAAACACAACATTACCCTCCAACCTTTACCTAGTGCCCACTTTGTCAACCGAAACGAAAGCTGCGTATTTGAAAGAAATTATACCATTTGGTTTTGGATCGGCGAATCGCGAAAAACTCCGAAGTTCGGTAATTTATGATTTCCGCTCTCTATATGAGCTTAGGGACGTCTTGAGGGCCTAAATAAAAAAACTAAGGCCAAATTTAAAATCAGAAACCCAAATTTCATTTTATAATACCACTTTAAGTTAGGTATTAGTTTACTACCCGAAATTGAAATTTTGGCCTAGTAGTAGGTATCCAAGTTCAAAATTTACAGTTTCATATTCTTTAATGTAGATTTTCCCTGAGTATTTTGTTTTGGCTGTTTCTTTGAACTTAGGTGCAAAAATCGGAAAACCCCATGCAGAAATGTTGTTGTTTTAGCAGATTATTCAAGTTTTGAGTGCTTTATGCGGAAAAAACCTTCAAATAAAGAAACTAACGTCGGATTCGTGTTTAGTGGGTCAAAATACCCCGATAAACACCCTTTTCGCGATCGTTTTGTGTAAAGTCTCAAAATTCGCCTTTTTCACTGATTTTTCATGACAAAAATAGCGAATTTCGAGTCTTCAAATAAAACGACCGCGAAAAGGGTGTTGATCAGGGTATATTGACCCGATAAATACGAATCCGACGTTAGTTTCTTCGTTCAGCCATTTCTCTCCTTACAAAACGCTCAAAATTTGAAAAATATGCTAAAAAAATAACATTTTTGTACGGTTTTTCGCGATTTTTGGCCCTTGGTGCATCGAAGTCGCCAAAAGTGAATACGTGACGTGAATCTACGTTAAAAAACACGTTTTTGGGATATTTTTAAAAAGTGGTCGCTCTTCGTTTATATGGCGTTTTTTACGATTGAAAACTTCAAACAGGCGAAACAACGTGAAGGAGTGCACCAAAATTTTTGAAAAAATTATCGTAAATACACCTCTACGAGATGCAACTTTGTGCCAAAGAACAGAAAATTTCCTTCACTTCCATTGAAATTAAAAATTCTTGAAAATAATGCAATAAAATGGCCATAACTCCGAAAGGGAGGGGGTTGGGGGGGTCGAAAAATTTTTCTGAATTTTTTTTACATCAAGGTACACCACCTGAGGGGGTTAGATCGAAAATCGGAGAGGGGGCCGATTTCACCAAAAACCCGGCTATACCCTTTTTATTCTTTTTGAACATTTGTGGGATTCTAATAAATTTAATGATTTTTATACCAAATATTTTGAAAAGTATTTTCTTTAAACATTTTTTTTTTTTTTGTAATTCAATTGAAATTTTATCATGTGTTAAGTATTGTATTTTAAACGATTTTCACGACTTTTCCACCAATTTTACGAAATCCGAATAAATTTTAACATGAATATTTTTTATAGTTGAGGGAGAAAGGAGTGGATCTCACAAACGTTTATGCTGAACATTCTGCACTATCTGGCAAAATTGTATTTTATCAGACTTGAATTTCTTTTGGTGATTACGACAAATTAAAAAAATTGAAAAAAAGTCGCGGAAATCTCAAAAAAATAATGTTTTAAATAAAATTTGGTAAAATATTGAAAAAATTGTTTAAAAATGATGAAAAATTTCAAGTTGTGCAAAGTTTTTTCGTCTTTAAACATTTTTAAGAGTTGCGATTTTTTCAAAAGTGTTTTTAAATTGTTTGCAATATTTTGGACAATTTTTACAATAATTTGAACTTTTTTGACACTTGACATTTTTTTAATGTTTCTTTTACGTTTTTATACAATTATAATTATAGTGTTTTCAAAAATTTTACTTAAAAATTGGAAGATTAATTCCATCTGTTCTACCTAAAATTTTTCAAACCATAAAAATAATATCTAGTTTCTTTGACCATTAATCAGGTACTTATTAAAATTTCCACTTTTAACGTAGTTTCGAATTCATGTTTCCCCTCCTTCTCACTCAATAGAATCCACCTAATTTAGAATTCACACGTAAAATAAAATTACAATAATAAAACTGGGGAGAGAAAGGAGATTCCAAAAACCTGACCAACATTGTATTTATTTTGGTTCCTGGATGAACCAATCGATAATACTGGAAAAAGGTTACCTACTAATTTGATTTGAATTTCTATAAAAAAGGGGGAAATTAGCGCTCGCTGTATATGATTGAAAAAGAATTTTCCTATCGCTTAATTAACCACGTTGCGTTTTGACAAATTACAAACACGCTGGCTTATTCTGGAGGGCGTTGCCCTCGTCGATAGAATTTCTAAAACGGAAAATGCCCATACCCACGCCACCGATCTAATAACAATTTACAAATATAAAAACAATACGTTTTTTCGGGATTATCGAGGACGACTACGATGACGAGCACCACGTGATTTGTAAATGGCTATGAAACGGTTACTATAAAATTACAAAGCTATTAGAATCAATCAATTTGTAATCACGAATGGAGGAAAAAAATTAACGCACATAGCGTCGGATCAATGTGTATCGGAATGGTGTGTGGTGCGGCAGAAACGAAACTCGGTGGAGCATTTAATACAGAATAAACACCAATTAGATGAGCAATTCAGTATCTGGCTCGCGAATTGAATACACATATACCCCGATGAGGAAAAAAAATATGAGAGGTGCAGAACGAGATGCTGAAGCGAATAGGGGAAGGCATAAACGGCGCAGCAACAAAATTATTACATCATTTAAAACCGCATTTGTTCGTCGTCGTCATCGTCATTGTGCCTGCATTTGTAAAACACGAATATGCCAAGCAGAGAAAAGCCCGACGATGGGTGGAAAAAGGACGATGAAATGTAAATAAAAAAGGTGGATGTTTATTTTTGTTGTTTTGTTTTGAAAATAACAATCTGTCTAATTAGATGCAATAGGAAGAGCCGTAACACATTGCGTGCTTGTGCGTTTCCAGTTTAACCCATCTTTTTATTCGATGCTCGGTTTGTTTACCTTTCTCCGTGTAAGTACCGTGTTTGCTTTTAGTCAGGCTGTAATTTCGCTGTTTGAATATTTTCGAAATTTTATACGACGGACGCGACGCGACGGTTTAGTCATGGCACAAAATACACTGCTATTTGGTGAAATTCTTCCACGACGGTGTAATTAAATTGTCATCGGGTATGGTGCACGAGCTCCGAAAGGGTATGATTTTACATTCGAGGTATTCCTGCGCTCGTTCTAAGAATCTCGATCGGTATTCAGTTCCCATATTGTGTGTAGCATTCGATGTAGACTGCGGTAATACCGTAGGAATTTTCTTGGCTGACCTTTGTGCAAGGTTCGTGTGGCGAGTTTAAGGTCATTCGAGTCGAAAATGATGGGTAAATTGCCGGAAATACTGACGAATAGTTTTTGGAAATTGTGGGAAACGTTTCAGAAAGGAAAAAGTGCGATTTCAAGAGATTTGGTAAAAATGGAATTTGGACTATAGATCTGATTAGGATTTTCTATAAATTAAGAATAAGTAGAAATAAAATGACGAAGAGTAATGCAGACATGCATTTTTGCTACTTTTTTCTGGCTTAAATCAACCTTGATAGATGATTCTAATCTAGTGCTGACAAACATGATTTCAGTTTTTCTCCATAACGTCGAGAATTTTCATAATTATTTGAATTTTAATTTTTGATGACTTTTGATATTTCTAGTCGATTTTCTGGGGGAAAAAAGGGCCCTACGAAAAAACATGGTTGGAATATAAATTGTAGAGCGTAAAATTTTCTTTCTGTAGAGTTCAATTATTTTTTCTCTAGGAAGAAAAGTTTTCGAGATATTTCAGCTGAAAGTTCAAAATTCGACTTTCTTCTTTTATTGAAAATATCTCAAAAACTAAGCCTCCTAGAAAAAAAGCAATTGGATTGTACAAAAAATAAAGTTGACGTTCTACAATTCATGTTCTATTCATATTTCTTTTAGAGGATTAATTTTACCAGAAATTTAATTTTTTTATAAAGTACATTTTCAACTCTTCTTATTTGAGAAGCTGAGAATCAAAACTCACTTTTGCCACAATTTTTTTTTCGTTTTTATGACCGGTTCTGAAGAAGTTTTATACGCTCTACAACCTGGTATTTTTACTTTTTTCCTAAACCGCTCTCTTCGGGCAGCGAATCGCAGTTGAAATCATGGTTTGGAATAAAAATTCTCATTTGCCATCTACAAACAAATTTCGTATAACCAATAGATAGAGATTTAAAAAAGAAACATTTTTTGTCTCTTGACATTTTTGTCCAAAATCAATCGTCTTTGAGTTATGAACCAGTTTCAAAATGCATTAATTTTGAAATGCATTTTAAAATTGGTTCAGAACTCGAAAACAATTTATTTAGAGCAAAAATGTCAAGAGAAAAAAATGTTTCTTTTATCAATGTCTACTAATCTGGGTGTACGAAATAGGTGGCTGTAAAAAAATGCATGTTGGAGTCAAATCTCACCTTTCCCATTCTTCTCGCTTCATTATAAGAAGAGTATGTGATCAAATTTTTTTTTTAGGGAATCCTATTTTCAGGTCCTACTTGACAATATACGACGATTTTAACACACTCGATGATCGGTAACTTTACTAAAATAGTTTTTTGCGTTGTTCTCAAAATCACTTATGGTGACAAAAGTGAGTTTTGATTCTCAGCTCCTCATTTGTGACAATTGAATTTTGAATGTGTCACAACAAAAAGGACTTATAGTAGAAATGTAGTTTTGGGGAAATCGCAATTGAAGTTTGAGTGTATTGAGTGTAATTTTTTTCATACCAAATTAAGGAATTCGGCTGGGGAAAAAAAAGCTTCATACAAAAGTTGGAGAGGATGAAAAAAAGGAACATTTTTGTAAAAAATTATTTAAATTATCTCTTCATGGAGCGGATATATCGCACTTTGAAAAATTGCAACTTTTTTTGCCATGATTTTCATTTTTTGGTTTCAAAAAAAATGCTAAACATACATTTTGGACGAATTTTATCATTTTTTTCAAATTTATGACAAAACATTAACTAAGGAAACATTTTATCAAAATTTTAAAATTTTACAATCATCTGCACAATGAAAAAATCATTACAAAATTAAACACGACACGGTGCATATCCGCTCCATGAAGAGATAATTTTTAAAAAATTCGCGAAAATGTTCCTTTTTTCATTCTCTCCAACTTTTGTATGAAGCTTTTTTTTTTAATTTTCACTTTCAGCAAAATTATATGTCATCAAAGGTAGAAGAGTCAAAATGTAAATTTTGTCACATCAAAAAGAACATATAAATCAACTTTTTGTTTTCAATATAGAAAAATATAAAAAAGATATCAAGTGATGGGCAAGCTGTTTTCTTATAGCAAAAGGATGAAATTTTAAAGTAAAAATTTTTTCCCATTCAGCTGAATTCCTTAATTTGGCATGAAAAAAATTACACTCAAACTTCAATCGCGATTTCTCAAAAACTCCATTTTTTCTATTATGTCCTTTTTGTTGTGACACATTCAATTATCATAGTTCGATAATTTATACATTTTTTCCTTTGTAATTAATTCTGATAGGTGATTCTGGCCCGTTTTTTAGTGGGTTCTAATATGATTTCAGTTTTTCTCCACGTCCACCACGTCAGTGTTTCTTTCAATTTGAATTTTTTATTAAACATTTTTTTTACACGTTCAAGTTGATTTTATGAATGGGGCCTACGAAAAAAATGAATAGAACACAACTTGTAGAACGTGAAATTTCCTTTCTGTAAAGTCTGATTAGTTTTTTTCTAGAAATCTTAGCTTTCGAGATATTTTCAATAATAAATAATGAAAATTGGACTTGGAACTTTTTTTTACTGAAATATCTCTAAAACTATACTTCATAGAAAAAAAAACAATTGGATGCTACAGATATAAAATTTTACCCTCTACAATTTATGTTCTTTCAATTTTTTTGTAGGACCCTTCATTTGCCCAGAAAATCCACTTTGAGAGTATCAAAAGTTATCAAAAAGTGTAGAACAAATTTTCAACAAAAAATTTAAATTGTGAAAAATCCTGGCGTGCTAGAATTTTTTCACTATTTTTCCCGTGATCAGCGTGAAAATTTTCATCAAAATCATCCATTAAATTTCAGACAGAATTTTTTATGTTGATCTGTGTAATTTAAAAATTATATTACACATTTTTGCTATTTAGAAAATGGATACCTCTTCCAGCACGAAGCTGTAGATACGCCTTCAAAATGATAGTAAAATACCTACCGAATACTTACATTAATTCAATCTCGCGGATACACGAGAATAAGAAATTGAAAGAAAAGAATCGCGTGCGTGGATTAAACCTTAGATGTGTACGTTTCAACATTAAGCCACATATCTGTCTGACAAAATTCGTCGTGTGGAAAAATTAAGAGTAAGGTTCCATCATTTTCGAACAATATAGAGAGTAGAAATGCAAGGTACCGGTACAGGATATTATTAGCCGGGTAAAAGAAGTAGTTTCCTTACTTCTATAAGGTAACGTGTCTTAGTGTTTCAACTTTCAGTCATGTGGCACAAAAATTCATGGAATTTAACCCGAACGTTGATAGTAAAGGGCTCCATGATTGGGAAATTAACCGAGTCTATGCCAGTTCAAATTCGAATATGAAAAGAAGCGCGAAAACGTTTCATGTTCACTTTCACTTTTCCTTTTTGTGGTCGGAAATGTGCCTTGGATTGTGGAGAGAGGATGAATGTAGAGAAGTAGTCTTTTTCACATATACATACATACTTACTTGTGTTCCGCTTGAAATGATAAAAGGAGGAAAAAGTGGAAAAAAATTACGAATGAGGATTGGTTGGTAATTTAAAGAATTTTTCACCTTTTTTCATTTTTTCTCAAAGTTTTAAAATACCCAACAGAAGTCATTTTGATAAATTGAAAGAAATTGTCACACCGAAAATTTTTGATTTTGTCAAACTTTAGGAAATTCGAAAAAAATCTGAATAGAAGTATCTAACCTACCTAATTATCTGTAGATATAGAAACTTAGATTTTTATTTTTTTGAAATTTTACCAAATCTGACAAAGTATTGAAAAGTTATAAAGGGCAATCCGTAACACATTTATATGATTCAAAGTTTTTGTTCTGCAGTAAAAACTTGCATTCAATTAGTTTTAGAATTTGATAATTTTCGACCAACCTTCAGTAGCGTAGCTGGGGGGGGCGTCTCGACCCCCTGGCATCAGGAACTTACGTGAAGAAATGTCTTCTTGGAGCATTAAAAATCAATTTTTCTCAAAGCTTCGCACGGGCATGAACGAAATTACAATTATATGAACATATTTGAATCAACTATGCAAAAAATGGTTCCCTTCTGATACTCCAAGTCTGCTTACCCACTTTGGACCCTTCTAAAAAAAAAACTTCTGGCGTCACTGCTTGAACTTGTTAGGCATTTTTTGGGGGGTTTTTAAGGTCAAAATAATTAGTTTGACAGTTGTTCGTTCCGAAATAACACTTTCATCAGTTTTTTTCTTTAAATATGCTAAGCAAATCGCATGAGAACATAATCAAGTTTGAATTTAGTGTTTTTATAATAAGAGGAAATTTAGTGTGGGGGAGAGGAGGGTGAACTCAAAATTTCTCAAAAAATTATGAAATTTTGTGCCCCCTTCATGAGAAATTTCTGGCTACGCCACTGCCAACCTTTGCCCTAATACATATTCATGTTATTGCTGAAAATGAAAGGCGAATTCGCTGAAATTTTAGAAATGTAGAAATACACCTCCAATACAGATATTCTCTTAATTTAAATTAGTGAAAAGTCACTGGAAAAATAGCCAAAATTAAGTTACCAAAAAAGCAGTGAAATTTCACTGTCAATTGGTGAAAAACTACTCATTTAAATTAGTGAATTTTCATTTTTGAATCAGTAATTTTTCAATACCTAACTACTGAAATGAATCAGTAAATTTACATTTATTGATTGAATCAGTAATTAAGGGAAAAAATTACTGATTCAAAATTGAAAGTTCGCTAATTGAATCAGTAGTTTTTCATTCATTCCTACAGTGACTCAATTCTGGCTATTTCATCAGTGAATTTTCACTGATCTAATTTAAGGGAGTGTAATTAAAATAATGAAAAAGAAATTACTTTATAAATTATTATTTCAAGTTGTGAAAAAGTATTAAAATTTTGTTTAAACGTCAATGCGTTATATATATAAAAAAAAAAAAAAAAATATTGAAAAAATGAAAAATCACAAAATCGTGCTCATTATTGATAATAATGGTTGATCACTTCTTCACTACAGCTGTAGACTCGCGTTTTATGTCTGTCTTTGTATTTTTCCTTCTGTTTAAAAATCGTTTTTTAATAATTTAAAATCTTGATTTTTTTACGAAACCGTATTCTCCATTTTCTCCTTCATAAAAATTTTCAAAATTGAATTTGGGTTTTTAATGTGTGTGGGGGGGGGGGGGGGGGTGAAGAGAGAAGAGAGGGGAGGTCAAAAAAAAGTTGGAAACTTAAAAAATTATATATTATTATATATTAATTATTTTTATATATATTAATTAATTTATTAATATATTATATATTAATAATATAAAATTTATATTTGTGTACGTGAATCTAAAAAGGTCCCACTTTGTCGGGATTATTTACGGAGTTATAGCGATTTTTCTGAAGTTGGGTCGAAAATGACGTTTTTGGGATTTTCGACGTTTCTGATGGTGGCAACCCTGCTCTTTCGAATGCCGCAAACCGCATCTCGATCCGACCTTGCGTTTCGCTTCTATGGAGAGAAACGTCAGCCTACAATTTTGTATTATTTTTACTTCAAAGTTTTCGAATTGTTCATGATCTATATCGAGTAAAAATTGTTTCGGCATACATTTTTATTGAAAATCTATCAAATTTCTAATCGAATGAGACCTTTCCGAGTCTCTATGGAGCAAATCTCTCAGAGATATTCGGATTTGAAGTTGAAACTTTATTACTTTTTTTTTTCAAAAACTTTAAACACGTTTTTCTCGAAATCGTGTTTTTTGAACTTTCAACTTCAAATGCGCGTATCTCTGAGAGATTTGCACCATGGAGCCTCGTAGTGGTCTTAAATGATCCGAAATTTTATCTAGTATTACGCTCCGGTCATAACTCAATCCCGACAAAGTGGGACCTTTTTAGATTCACGTACACATTTAATGTTTATTTACATTTTCGATACCACCAAGTAACACTACTTAAAAGTTCACCTGCTTAATTAATTTGATGTTATAATTGATTATGTTGATCAAATTAGGTAATAGAATTACATTTTGACGATTTTCTGCGTAAATCACTTTTAATGAAATTAATTTACTAGAAAACAGAATAATAAGGTAGAATTTCGGTATATTCGTGTATGATTTCAATCAGTTTCAGTAAATTTTACCTACTTATGTACCTATACTATGTTGAACGAACACAGAATTTATTTTTCATTCCGGTCCGTATTGAACAGCTTTGGTTTGGAACCTTGATTACCTAAATCGATTTTTTATATTGAGGAATTTTCAAGGTGAGATACTTACAGAAGGTGATTTTTGCAGATTTTAGCCTCATATTTTGATATTTTTTATTCTTACCTAATGATTTTCAATGATTTTCAATAAATCATGACGACGTTAGCTTCGTTCATGGTTAACTTTGTATTTTTACTTTGCAGGAGGTATGTTATCGCTTCTTGGCGTATAGATAAAGATATACGTAGATGGTATGAAATTTAGGTACCTTCTTTTTTTTTTTATGAAAAAATACTTCAAACCGCTGTTTGGCTTTTTCCATTGACGTTTAATTTCTAGCTGACTATTTGCTCGTTTTCGTCAATTAGCTTGAGTTGAAAAAAAAACATATTTTATCAGTCAGCGAGATTTGAACTTGCTGCAAAAAAACATACTTGCCCAGTGCAGCGTCGCGTCGGTGTCAAAACCCATTTTTTTAAATGAAGTTCAATTGAAAAAATTGATAAGCACGAGCAAAAATCGGTTTTGAATTGAAAATATGAACTATACGTTTGCAATGAATTGAATTGAATGGTCTCTCAAAATGAAGGGAATATCTCTTGAACTACACCTTTGGCTTGTACGATCGGCATTTTCGCAGGAAATTGTTCTAATGTATTGGTTAATGGTTTTCCAGCTTTATTTTTCAACGACCCGAATGTGGCTTCGTACTATATGATGAAATCATTACATTGAAGGAAAAAGACTTGAAATGAGGTCATTATACGTAATTAATTTTTCAATTCACCTGGTCAGTGCTGATGCATGCATTAGAGATGGGGAGAATGTAGATGACTGTTACACAAAAATGCCTCTTGCCCGAGATAGGATCAAGATATGATCCTGGATAAGCGAAATACAGAGTATTTTCATCTACGTGATCATCAGCTGCAATCGATTCGCCAAGCAATATCAATGTCGAGGATCCTGCTTTTCGTACTTGTTTCAGAACAAAACTAAAATAATTGTATGCTTTTTGTGGAGTCGAACACTAAAATGAATGTTTTTAAAATTCGGTTTAAATTATTTTCAATATGTAAAGTTGTGCGTGAGTTGATGCGGAACTATACATATTTGTAGGAAGAACTTACGATCGATAGAGGAAATGCTATTCCAGCCAATCCATCTCTTTGTTTTAATGCCATTTCAATTGTGGAGTACTTTCGATTCTTGAAGTAAACCATGAAAACAAGCGGAGTACTGAAAAATACCGGAGAATCGTGGTGAAAATCGGAATGGAGATACTTATTTGAAGATTATTTCCTTACCCTTTTCCATTTACTGATATCGTCGCTGTTCCATTCAAATCATTTGTCCAGTAATATAGAATTTGATAGAATTCATATTTATCTGATCCTAGAACGCCTCCGGAAGCTTGGGCGAAAGTAAATGGCTGAAGAACAGTGGCCTGGACTGAAAATAATTTTCATGAGAATAGAATTTTGCGCTAGAAACCTATGCCATTGTTTACTTACCCGATTTTCCTATATTGGACAGATTTGCAATAGTGAACAATGTTCCTACTAAGTTGAGTGGTGGTACTTTCACGAAATGAGCTTTTTTAGTGTCTATATTTATAGGATCAGGTGTTTTATTTGGGATAGGATACTTGTCTAAGAAAAGTTGAGGATTATCTGAAATCATATTTGTGATGAATAATTCGAATTTTTAAAATATTTTTAATTTATCGCTGTAATAGTAAAAAGTTTTACTTACCTGATATTGATTTTGAGTAAACCAAACTCGCCTCGCTAACAATAAAAAATATGAGTAATAGATTTATGGAACCCAATCGCATTTTTTCTGAAGTTTTTTTTTTCAAAGAATAAAATAAAATTAATGTGGTATGACTTACGATATTGTCGACCGACTTGTTCATTACAAAAACTTGAAATGATATTTTTTTACCTATTTTATTTTCAAAAAACTATAGGTACCGATGCGAGTAGGGTTATATTTTTTATGGATTTGAAAAATGATAAACGCTTACATGAAACCATAGCTAGGTGTCGGTTTGCAAAACGAATGTATTAGATTTCTTGTTCGGTGAGATTGCTGGTTAGTACCTCATTTCACTATAGATAAATAAAAATCGTAAAAATATCTCTTTATTTTCAAAAATTTCGAAAATTTCGTAGTTTGAAAAGAAATTTGAACAAAATAAATAATGAATTGGAAGTAAAACTTTCATGTTTTTTCATATAAAGTATTTGAGTGGTACATATTGAATTTTGAGAAGCCCAGAAAAAATCGTCGCGACCAAATTATCAATAAAAAATTTCAATAGACGAGTAATATTTTGTGCTCTAAAAATTTTTATTTTGTGAATTGTTAATTTTTTAACCTGAATGACATTTTTTCTGATTTTTTTCGACTCGAAGTATACTGTATTATATTTTTTTGATTCGTAACAAAATTTTCTCAATAAGAAAGTCATTTTCTAAAATTTTTCGGCGCAATCTCAAGTAATTTCGCTATTATTGAGAGAAAGCTGTCTCTGTACCATCGCATTTGGTTCAGCTTTGATTGGAGTATTGGAGTTAGAGATGATGATTTTTTATTGGTACGTTTTATTGTGATGAATCGGGACCCATAAATGTTTTATTTGAAGGACAAGAATTATTATCAATAACTTGTCAAGTTTGGGTTGATTTATTTAAATACGGCGCATCTGAAAATGATAACGAATACTTTTTACAAAATACTTTCGAGCTGAAAAAGTCACTGGTAAAATTAATAGTGGAGATTTTTTGTGCTGTTTTCAATATTATAGTGATGAATATTGACAAAATCAAAAAGCATGGTGTCCATTCTCTGGAAAACCGGGAAAACCAGGAAAAGTCAGGGAATTTTGGTGGTCTGGAAAACTTGGGGAAAAGTCAGGAAATTTTGGAATTTTCTCTGGAATTTTTCGAAAATTCAAAAACAAAAATGAATCATTCAGAAAAGTGTTTCTTTGCTTATTTTATTATAAATTTTTCGAAAAATTTCGCCCTCGCTCCGCTTGGGCCGGATTATTACATCTTTTATCTGATTTTTTATTCGTAATTTTTTTTGACCGTAATATACATACAATAAAATTAATACTGAAAATGCATGTATTTATTCAAAAAAAATTTCCCCTCGCTACGCTCGGGGTACTTTGAACTCTTTCTTTCTGCAAAATTTATTTAAAATCACAAATTTTTTGGAAACTTACTTTTTACTGAGCTGTAATGAGAAAGAAATGCCATGATGCCCTTCACCACGATGTTGAAACAAAAGGAGCGGGAATAGAACTTACAGAATTCAAAATTATTGGCCATTTTTTGAAAAATATGAATGAGGGAAAAGTGGTGAATTTTCATCTTTTGAAGATATTTTTTTACAAAAATTTTCGCCCTCGCTTCGCTCGGGCTTAACACATTTCTATATTTCCATAAAATAATTTATATTTTACCTCCTCATTGACTTTTTTATTTATTGGTACTTACTACTTAGGTACTAAAAAATGGCAGGGGATTGCGTGAATTTATAAATTTGAGGCATGTGTTTTTCATGAGAGGGGGGGGGGGATAAAATGTGAAGAAATTTTCAAATTTTTAGCCCGGAAAAATCCGAATTTTCATTTGCTTGATTTGGTAGACATATCCTGGCATAATTTTTTTCATTTTTCAAACTTAATTTTGCGTTGGAATACTTGGTTTTTCCTTTTTAATTTGACATTTTTCTGTAGGTAATCAATTCAAATTTTCAAATTTTTGTGGTGAGGGGGAGTTAGGTGGGCTCAAAAATTTTCAGAATTGAATTTGAACATTTTTTTGGCTCGAAGAGGAGCATTTAAAAATCTCGTAAAAAGTATCTAGTGAATTCGAAAAAAAAATCGTTTGACCGCATGCATTTTATATCATTCTTATGCGAAATTTCGGGATGTAAGTACATCATGTGAAAAATTACCCCCCCTCCCCCTCCCCCCGTTAACAAATATCATATTTAAAAGGTCTAGAAAAATTCAAAAAATTGGTCTGAAAAACCTGGAAAAGTCAGGGAAAATCATTTCTGAAATATAGTGGACACCATGAAAAGGTAGGTACCTAATACCAATCTTTAAGAGCCATATACTTACTGTACTTTTTGAAAATATGTAATTTAAAGTTTCTTTTAATAAAAATGATGAATGATTTTCATTCATCAAAGCACTTGGAAAAGTGAAAAAAACATGCCTCAGATTTTGACGAAAATCAGTGTAGTAATTCACTTTAACTGAGAGACCCTGAAAAAGTGTAAGCTTTCCGGTGGTAAGGAGGTGTAAAATAAGGAGTGCCACTTGCGCGTTACATACCGAGTGTCCGAAAAATTCTAGCCCCCTGGGATTTTTGTGTTAAAAATTATAGGTTGGCAGTTCTGCTTTTGTAAACAAACAACATGCAGTGTCAAAAACAACTCAATAAATCAGTTGAATAATTACCTATAATTTTACGTTAAAAAGTAAAAACAAACATAATTATTTCACGTTTTGTACGTTAAAAGTACAATTTACTTCGTTCGACTTTTTTATTATCTATTATTTATCACTACCTTATATTTTGCATGTTGCCAACCTATAATTTTTCACACGAAAATTCCAAGACGGCTAGAATTTTTTGGACAACCATTAGGTCACCTCTTGAAAAAGAGTACTTTTAGTTTCTCTTGAAATTGGACACCACTTGATGGCCTTCACAAGACAGTTGAAAAGCTGGATATCGCAAATGAAAAATTTCGTGATTTTACCGAATCCAAATCGCTGACTTTTATGATCTCAAAATTGAGAGAGCCACAAAAATAAATTTGATCGATTTTTTGGTAATTTTTTGAAGCAGTACTGGCAACAGAAATTTTGTATCATGTCAGTCCCAGTGAAGTTGGCAGCACTGCTTGGAAATTTTTATCTCAAGTTATTCCCTGTCGGCAAAAAAATTGTTGGCTCAATTTTGAGATAATACATTTGAGTTTGGTAAAAATTTGTTGGCGGGGGTAGTGCAATGCAGGCTTGCAGAGGATGCAATCCCTACTTACAACTTGTTGCTGCTTTTAAATGTTTTTGCAGAGAGCAAAAATTGGTTTCCAATTTCAAGGGCAACAGGCCGAGGGTGTATAAACTGAATTTTTAGGGGGGGGGGGGTTACCGTGTAGATAGCTATACTCAAAAGCGACGTCATTTTGAGGACTTCAGCTCTACTTTTCATACAATTTGGTAACTCAGTTTTTTTTCAATTTCTTCAATCAAAATAAGTTACCTTATTAATTTTTGTCAAAATAAAAAATCAAGTTTTTCCTTCGCTTCAGCACTTGTAATCTTGTTAATTTAACAATCCAGGTCTTTGTGAAGTATGCTAATACAATTTTTAAATCTTAATTATTGCATTCATGTAAATTTTGAGCTATTCCTCCCTGGACACTTGAAATTGGCGTATAAGAGAAATCACGAGGTAACGTGTTGCTGTACGGTTTATCACAGAAATCTCTTAAACTGCAAAATGTCTCCTGGAACTGTGTACAATACAGGGAATCGTATAATTGAGCAATATTTTGAAAACAAATTCACCTATGATAAATGTGTTCCACATTACCTGGGCTGGTGTGATACAGTACATTGCATTTGGTTTGATAAGTATTACAGTGGTACATTTGTAAGGCCACCATGTCCATGTGTCGAGAAATGATCCCAAATACGAATAGTAAGTCGAATTTACGGGAATGAAATCTGCAGCGTTGACTAGTAAGCTAAGAGTCACCATTGCAGAAGATCCGGCTTTTTGTATTTTTTTTATTGTGTCGCCAAATTTTTTAAATTGTACGTTTGGAGTTGAGCACTGAAATTATGATTCGTACTTAATAGATGCTAATTATGGCTGAAAGCAATTATCTAGGCTAAATTTTGATCGAATTATACTCACAATATCGTAAAGAAGAACTAGTTCGGCCAAACCATCCCAATGTTGAACAGCTTGTGAAAGTGTGTTATATTTTATGTTTCTCCAGAGTATCCTGACTTCGTAAGGAAACCTAAAAACAGCATACAAACATCCAAGTATCAATCTTCAAATCATACGACAGCCAAATTCCAATTGTTCAATCTTACAAGTTCCTGGTACTATTCCTCATTATGATTGATTCTTGTTCTGAACACTAAAACAAAGAAATTGAGCTCGTATGCCCTTTCTCCTCCTCCCTCTTTCCCCGGGGTCCACCCGCCAACATTTCAACGTGTGTACCCCCTTATCTACGGGCCGTAATGAAAAAATTTTCAAACAAAAGTTTTTCCCCAGCACCTAACGTACATTTTCATTTCTCATCAAATTCTATTTTGGAGCAAATCTTGCCCCCAAATTTGGAAATTAAACATGTTTTGAAAAAACTTCAAAATCATGTTTTCTTCATTTTCAACGAAAAGTTTCAGAGATACGGAAAAATTTGTAATCACAAAAAGTATTCAAAATTGAATTTTCTCTCCAATGAGCTATATCACGATCATTTTTATAACTTTTTCCTGTGAGGGTGGACCTCTCCCCCTTGTTATCGCAAAAGTTGAACCCACGAACAAAATTTGCTCCAAAATGAATTCCAATAGTGAATGAAATGGTACGTTAGATATCGAAGAACAAATTTTTTTCAAATTTCTTTCCGAGGTTCCAACTTTTGCGATGAGGGGGAAGGGGAGAGGTCCATCCTGTCAGAAAAAGTTGATGAAAATGGTCGTGATATAGCTCATTCGAAAGGAAATCCAATTCTGAATACTTTTTGTGGTTACAAATTTTTCTTTATCTCCAAAACTTTTCGTTGAAAATGAAGAAAACGTAATTTTGAAGTTTTTTTAGTACACGTTATATTTCCAAATTGGAGGGGGGGGGGCCAAGATATCCCAAAAAATGGAATTTGATGAGAAATGAAAATGTACATTAGGTGCCGAGGAACAACTTTTGTTTGAAAATTTTTTCATTATGACCCGTAGGTAAGGCGGTACACACTTGAAATGTTCGGATAGCCCTGGGGAAGGGGGATAGCATATGAGCTTAATTTCTTTGTTTTAGTGTCCGGAACAAGAATCAATCATGAAATTAATTTTAACAAGAATATCGCGCGGAAGCATTTTTTTGTATGATTGAAACCTGAGGACCTGACTATTGTGATCATACTATATGACTCAGCCTACCAAACTGAATCGTCAAAACTGAGCACTACAGTAAACCAAGCTATTTGTCTTGCTGCCGGCGCTTTTCGCACAAGCCCTACCTATTCCTAAGCTACTAGAAGAAGTAGATATTGCTTCACTTCAAGATCGACAAAAACCATCTTGTTTTAAAATATTTCATCAAAATTGCCGAAGATCAGAGCTATCCAAACCATCTCAAGATTTTCTTTTCGTACCTTGAAAACCAGCACAAACGAATCAGGCTTTTTGGTTGTAGAACAAGAGACCTCCTTAGCTTCCTCGGAATCAATGCCACCGATTTCCCTAAAATTGGTAAAATAATATTTCAACATTGGCAAATACCTGAACAAAAATCAACGTCATGCAGAGTATTCTAAGTAATCTTTTGGGAAGAGAGCCAAAACTACACTAAGCGCTGAGTAGCTCTGGATTTCCTGAGATTAACATTAAAAGTGGGAGGAGCCAATCCCATAACCTGTTTCTACACTTCACCATACTGTGAAGGGGTATTGGTAGATAAAGCCTAAACCAGGGCTGCGAGAACGAACAAGAACAAAGAACAAAGAACCAAAAATTTTGAGAACGAGAACAAGAACGAGAACCATGTTGAAAACATTAAAAGAACAAGAACGAGAACGATAAGTGACAAACGAGAATGAGAACAAGAACGATGATTTTGCATTTTTTCAATTTTTTGCTTGAAAAATGCCGATATTTTTGAGTTTTGAGAAAAGTAAAGAACTAAGAACCAAAAAGAACAAAAAATTTGAAGAACGAGAACGAGAACAAGTTTTGAAGAACAAGAACGAGAACGAGAACGATCTTGAGTATTATTGAAGAACGAGAACAGGAACAGGAACGACTTATGAAGAATAAGAACGAGAACGGGAACCAAAATTTCATCGTTCTCGCAACCCTGGCCTAAACCAACCAGCAGGAGCAAAATAACAGGACAAAAGACCTAAAATAGGGCAAAAACCCAGTCATTGTGCTGGTCTGAAATACCTATACAGCAGGTGTATAAACTCGGATACAATGCACAACAGGGGCACAAAAGAAATATGTCATCTGCCGACCCACAGCCCACAGCTGAGGAATTCTGAACAAAGAAAATCAACATGAGGTAGTTGTTCTTGCCAGAGTGCAAATCGATCACACTGCAATTACTCATGGTCCACTGTTCACCAAAAAATCTCTAAGGAAATGTCCTAAATGCAATACCAACATTATAATCGAACAAATAATCAAGAACTGAGAGCTATATGCATAGGAGGAAAAAGGGAAAAATACTTGAAGCCAATTTCAATTTCCATCAAGTTTATGAAGACAGAGGAAATTTGTCAAAATCTTTTTCTATTTTCAACTGAAATTGAAATATTTCCCTGATTTAGACTCTTCTTGAAATTTATATTTTAATTTGTCAACGTTCAACTTCAAATTACTGTCTCTAGGTATTTTACTTTTTCTTTGTTAACTCTACGCCTATTTTGTTATACATACTTATAAAACCTTTTTTTTTCTTGTTATTCATAATATCAAATTACTACTTTTATATTTTAGTTTTTCTCTGTTAATAATGTGTAGGGTGAGGCATTAACAAGGCAACCGTGTTCTGACAAAATTCAAACCATGAATAAAAATTTACTTTTTTTCAAAAAATGTTGGAAAATAGATTAAAAAGTGAAAACAAAGTCATGAGAAGTGTTGAAATTGACATCCATGAGCATTAATACAACATTTGAACCGTGTTAAGTCAAAAGTGACCAAGCGACAAAATTGGAAGTGCTGAGATTTTAACATTTTTTTGGCTGGTACACAGAATAAGCTTCTAAACGCGTAAATTACTGATAGATCAATGTTACTGAAGTACATATTTCTCATACTTATCATCATATCTTCACATTTTCCAGTGGTTATTGTACTTCCAAATCTGTTTTTTGATGAAATTTTTCATGTCGATTAGTCACTTTTAATTTAACACGGTTTATTTCTCTTCATCTTTTAGGTAACCCCGTCAAAAAAAAGTCTGGTGGAGTCTGAATAAATTTGTAAAATTAAAATTTTTTGCTCTTTTGATAAACATGACATGTTTATGTTCAAATGTAAAATGGGTTCTCTCCCCACTCATCGCGCTCTCACAAGTAAAATTTAATTCTGATTTCCACGGCAAGGGTTTTACATGTTTTAGGCTTAGACCATATAGTATATATGGTCTAAGGTTTTAGGAAGGACCCGTGTCACCATTTTTGGTGGAATCAAATGTGCTGGGTCATTTGAGTTGCCATTGTGGCGATTTATACCTTCAGTTGCGTTGTTAATGCCCCACTCTGTACATAGTATAATTATGTAGGTACTTGGAACACTGTTGACACTAAAGACCATCGATGTCGGAGTGGATGAATAAATATTTTTTGTTCATTTACTCTCTTGATTTGAATCAGTTAAAAATTCCAAAATTGACTGATGAAATAGACAAAATCAGGTCACTCACTGATGATCAGTCAAATTCCACTGATTTCCTGTTAATCAGTGACATTTTACTGCCAATCAGTGAAAAATTACGGATTCAATTAGTGAATTTTCATTATTGAATCAGTAAAAATTAATTGACTGATTGCAATCAGTCAAAATTTACTGATTCAATCAGTGAATTTCGCACCCCTAGTGCAATAACAACACATCTCAAAAAAATTTGACCTTCGTATTTTTTCCTGAAACGTGCTCATCTTTGATCAGTTTTCAATTTACATCAAAAATAAAAAAGTTCATTTTTTTGAGATGTGTTGTTATTGCACTGGAGGTGCGATTTTCATTGTTGAATCAGTAAAAATTTAATTGACTGATTCAATCAGTAAATTTTTTCACTTATTTCAACAGTTACTCAATTCTGTTCATTTAAATCAGTCAATTTTGACTAATTCAAATTTAAAGCGTATTTGTTCGTTCGTTCATTCGTTCATATACAAACATTTTAATAAATGGATACTTCTCAAAATATGTTAAAGAGAACTTATGACGTTATGACTTACCCTTTACCATCAATTGTAGTTCCTACTATCCCTTTCGTGTCTTTACCAGCCCAATAATATGCGAACGTTTCAAAAATGAAATCAGATTTTAACATACCGCCAGTGGCATTAGAATAATCGTGTATCAAGTTGGTGGTTTGAACTGTAACATCATTATTAATCTCAAACATAGTAAGTACTGTAATCACATTCATCGAATACAAATACCTACCCGAACTGCCTGTGTTGACCAAGTATGTATAAGTCTGCATTGAGTTTGTCAAAGTCAGCGGGGTTGTTGTGAATACTTTTTTCAGGGTTTTCGTATTAATATTGATTCCCATCGGTTTATATCTTAAATTTAAAATACTCCCTTTGAAATCGTTTGTCATTTCTGAAAATAGTGTTTTCCATGAAAGCATCACACTTTATTAAATAATGAATCGAATTCATGAAATTGAATTCTGCGCTTACCCAACGATTCGCATATTAAATTAAGTGAAAGTAGATAGCTTATTGAAAAAAATAATATGCCCAACACGTTTGAAAAATTTGAACGCATTTTTACTCTGAAAAAATTCTCAATTTTTATTGATAACTGAAAGTTTAAAACGGCTTTACGTGGTAATTTAACAGTCGGCAAGTAGGCAAGTACCTATTACATATTTTCTACTAATGGCTCAACTTTTTTACTGTGTACTTAGCAAATTTGAAATATCGTTGACTTTTGGATTTTATATAATGTATGGCTACTTCACAACTTCCTTTGGAAATTTCAAAGTAGATAAACAGAATTTGTATGAATGCTTAAATGTGATTGATTTACACGGTGACTACAAATTACGTTGGTAATGACAATGCTATCTGTTGGTAATTAATCAGTTATGATAAATTATGAATAATTTTTTTTTCTCTTATGCAAAGTTTTTCCAATTTGAAATGACAGGGGAAAAAATGAAAGTGAATACCAAGTAATCAGACGTTATTAGGTAATAGGTACATATTTATTATTTTTTTGGTCAACTAAAGTGATCTTTAGCTATTTTTCAACAGAAAAACGTTTTAATTTTTTCACGCGATTTTCAAAGAGTAGACCTAGACCTAGAGTACAGTCATTCATGAATCAGTAGAAATTAATTGGTCTGAAAATCAGTCGATTTCACCGAGAGAGTAGGTAGGCAATCTAGGTATAATTTATTGAAGAGCTAATTTTTGTTGATGATAACTAATTGGAAAAATTAAAAATATAAATGAGAGTGTATGTATGGGGCAATCGATTTATTCAATCTTATGATTAAAGCAGCATAATTATAATAATGTCAATTAGAAAACTGCAATCATGGAAATTGTACGAAAAAAAAATCCAAATCTAAAAAAGTAGTGCTTGATGAACCCTAAAAGCTTCCAAAACTTTCACATAAGTAGAATCATGGCGCAACGTGTTGGTGTATGATTTTCCGGAAAAATTCTTTATTGAACTAAAAGTCTCATCGAACTGAAAAAATTACATAATGCATTCGATTGAATAAATATAAGTAATTAATTAGGGGTATCCAGTATCCACTATCCATGAAGGAATATTCAAGTATCTACTTATTTTAAATTTACCTGATTTTTAGTAATGCAATATAATGGATTCGGTTTGATGAGAATTACTGTGGAACATTTATATTGGTGACCTGTAGATGTGTCAAGAAATGATCCCAAGTATGTGTAGTAAGGCGAATGTAAAGGTATGAAATTCGCAGCCTTGATTTGCGTCATAAGAGACACAAATGTAAATGATCTAGCGTTTTGTATCTGTTTTATTTTATCGCTTACTTTTTGGAAAGATAGGTTTGGAGGTGAACCTTTTGGACACTAAAAAATAATTTTATGGCGAATTATTATTGTTGGAATTATCAGTTTGAGGTTTGATTTTTGATGAATAATTCAACTTACGATATCATAAATGAGAACGAGTTCGAGTAAACCATCCTCATGCTTGATAGCTTCTGAAATCTTGTCGTATTTGCTGTTTCTCCAAAGTACCCTGACTTCGTAAGGAACCCTAAAAAATGTGAATTTTATGATTAGCTAACTGCTTAAGCATAAATGCCAGTGAAATTGAGGTGAATATTTTTCTATTTATTTTTAAAAATAGGATTGGGTTGCTCATGAAGAGTTATGTTTGGACCCTAAAACGATCTTACAAAAATTTCATTCTTTCCCCAATTTCCTAACTACCTATGACCGTATTTCAAAAATGTTGAAAATTGGACGAAAAAATGAAAAAAATCGCCAAAAAAATAGTCATGTAGTAAGTATGTACCTACAGTTTTTTTTTACCATTATTTTATTTCCTATTCAATAGAAAAAAAAACAAAAGTTGGAGAATATTTTCATCGAAATAATTTTGATAAGGGATGCTGTACGTACTCGAAAAAAATCGTTTATAGTTTTTCATTTGCGCAATATCATTTTTGGAAAATGGCCATTTTGGGAGTAACCTATGACGCACAACGTTAGAAAATTATCGCCGATGATCTTTTTGGGTAAAAATATTTACTATTGAAGATTTTTTCAAGAACCAATTTTTTTCATTTTTTAAAAACGTGAAAAATTAATTTTTTCGAGTATCTGTGGGAAGTAAATTTTAATTATATTTTTACGTATCTATATAAAAATATCTATGCGAAGATCACTTTCGATTAAAAAAATCAATTTTTAGGGTTTTTGCGCCATGGGCGAAAAACCCTATTGCGATCACTTTTTCTTTTGTTTGTTTGTTTCGTCAATTTGTAGCCAATCATCGACCAGTATTTTCCAAGGGGCCAATCAGCGAGCCGTATTAGTTAGAGCTAGATGCGGGATTAAAAATTATTTTTCATTTTTTTGTCGAAGGTGTTGAAATTGAAATTTTGAAATCGTTTCATGATTTTATGACATTTTTGCTTTTAAATGTTTCAGTGATGAACTTGATTATTTTCAGTGTAAAAATGTTAAACGACGATCAAGCGAATCAGCTAAAATTATTTTAACTAAAATTTAATAAAATTAAAAAATGATCATTTTTGAAAAAATTAAATAATTATATTATTTTTAATTTTTTAATGATTTCGTAATATTTGAAAATTGAAATTGAATATTTCTGATTTCAAAATTGTGAAGCATTTATCTTTTTTTTTTGTTTTTTTTTTGTTTTTTTAGAGATAAACGATAACGATATACAAGCGAAAATGCAAAAACCCTTTTTGTGACCAGCAGCGGTTAGCTGGTTGCCCTTGTTATATTTTTGTTCGCTAAAGTTGAAAATCTTTTGAATGCTATGCCATGCCATGCCACAGCCAGATTTCAAGGGCAAATTAGAGACAATACGGATTGGGTTTGAAGGTTGAAATTTTTACCAAGTTGTTTCAAAATCCAAAATTTTATGCTCCTTCTCCATTCAACGTTGAGAAAAAATTGTAAAACGATCCATTCAAACGTATTCCTTTCAACTTACCCTTTATCATTAATTGTGGTTCCAGTTATTTCGCTGTAATCGGATTTTCCCCAATAATAATTAAAATTCAGGTAAATGAAATCATCTTTTAACCTACCACGAGTAACATTTCCATCATTTTGTTTTTGGTTAATAGTTTGAACTGAAAAAATGTGTTGTCAACAGTTACGGTTAAATAAATATTCCTAGCTCTTTTAGGTATTTAATTAATTATTAACCTACCTGATTGCCCTGTATTGACTAAGATTGTTTCAGCAGTCACTGTGCCTGTTAAAAGTATTGGTATTGGCGTGGAAATTTTTTGAAGGTTTTTAGTATTGACGTTGATTGTAATAGGTCTGTATCGTAAATTGAGAGTACTCCCTTTGTAAACATTGTTAGGTTCTGAAAATAGCACTCTTCATGAAAATACTACACATTACAAACTTGATGCAGCAAATAAATTTGAAAAACTGTCTTACCCCATGATTTACATTCTAAATGAATCGAACATAGATAACTTATCGAAAAAAATACACACAACACGTATGACAAATTAAAATGCATTTTTATTCGAAAGAAAATCAATAATTCATGTTGATGAATGGAATTTCAAAACGACTCAAATTTATTATCACTGTCTGCTGGTCAAACTTTCCACTACTTAGTATTTCGTACTTGTCAATTTGAAAAGTGGCAAATCGTTGGCTTTCATATTTTATCATGTATTTATCGTGCAGTGTGTGTAACTTTAGGACTTCCTTTAGTTATTAGAAAACAGATAAATAGAATAAGAATTTACGTAAACACATCGGTGATTCAAGGTGACTACAAGGTATTTGAAAATGATATTGGTACCCGTGGACAATTATGATAAATATTACATGTTTGTTTGGGTACTTATTTTCAAAATTTTCCATCGTGAGTTCAGAGAAAAAATCAATGAATAGGAGGGTATCACATAATGAATTTTAAAATAGTAGGTATGCAAAAAATTGTTATGGAGATCTTCGTGTCTTCTAAAATCACCTAAATTTTTTTATTAAAAAATTAAAATTGAATAAAGAAAAGTTTTTATTAATTATTCATTCATTCTTTATTTAATTAAAATACAAATTATTATGCTACCTTTGTTCACTGATTTTTGTGAAAGATAATTGGTTTCAGATCGTAGGATTTTAGGTATTGTTGAAGAATATTAAAAAAAAAAACATTCTGAGGGGGTAGTCTAAAATTTTTGGTTGCATGCATACACGAGGAAAAAAGTGATTTTCAAGTAGTGGAAAAATGAAAAAATTGGATCCAAAGGAATTTGGAAAACTTGAGAAACCGGTTTAAATTCACTTTCAATTTTAAAGATAATGTTTTTAGAAATTAAGAAAAAAGTATGCTTTTATGCATGGAAAATCAGAGAGCCAGCTTTAAGCCTAATTTATCAGAAACTACATGATCTGCAAAGTTAAATTTTTTACAGTGGGAACATTCCAACCACGTTTTAGCAGAGAGATTCAAAAAAATTCCAACGTTATCCCAAAAATTTCGTCAGACCGTTCAAAACCAATTCGGTATTATGTAAATCAATTCAACGCAAAAACACAAAAAAACTGACATCAAAAAATTATTCGGTTGATTTACGGGAAAAAACTTTAGTGGAGTATAATGAAAAAAGAAACAGAAAATCCATCAGTTAGTTCTGAAAAAATTGGGGCAAAAACATGAAAAAACAAATTTTTCAGGAAAGAAGTTTTAAAAAATATATTTCCATTTGCAAAAAAAGTCGAGTTTTTAAGATCTAAAAAACATATTCTCATCACGTAGAAGTAGATGATAGGTATATAAATCCAGAGAACATTGAAACTTCATTTTTGGGCACCCTCTCATTTCGAATCGGTGAAAAATCACTGATAAACAGTCAGAATTGCAGCATAGGAAAAAAATCAGTGAAATTCACTGATTTTCAGCGATTTTTTACTGATTACGTATTCAAAGAATTTCACAGATTTTTCAGTGAATTTCGTAAATATCACTGCGTTTTTAGTGAATTTTAACTGATTTCCAGTGGTTTTCTTTCACTGACTTGCTTTCAGTGAAAAACTTTTCACTGATTTATTACTGTACTGCAATTTTGAATGTTTTTCAGTGATTTTTGATGAATTTCACTGCTCTCTAAATCTGAATCAGTCAAAATATCACCGGTTCAATTTGTAACAGTAAATTATTTCTCAGACAACTGATTAATCAGTGATGTTTTTCAACATGCATAATTAGTACAGTCGCATTATGTAAAAAAAGGAGTTCCGCTCGATCGGAATGTTAAAAGCAATTTGATGATTGATCCTTAATCTAGACTGTATAATGAACAAATTTAGCTTGGGTGCCATTTTTTTAACCCCCTCCCCTCCCGAGGATCCACCCCCCTATTCTTAAAATCGTTCTAACTCCGAATGATTTCATCCGATTTCGATTTTTTTCGACTCTAATGATAGTTAAAAGGGTTCTGCATATTTTTTGTTATTACAAAAATTTTGAAAACCCCATAACCGGATCGTCAAATTTCCAAAAACAGTCATAAATTATGTTCAAATTTTCATTTTTTGCCATTTTCATCAAAAATAAACGAAATACAATGAAACTTGTTATAATAAAAGTTGTTTAGAATGGTAAAATGAGTGCGTATATGTAAGGTGTTTTTTCAAAAACTGCTCCCCTCCCCTCAGGGTTCACCCCCTTTTCAAAAATCCTTGTAACTCTGGCACATCTTATCTGATTCCAATTCTTTAAATTCCAAATTGTGGCCGAAAGGGGTTCACGCATTTTTTGTTATTATTAAAATTTCGAAAACTGATCTTCCGAGTTGTCAACTTTCAAATAACGATCAAAAACGTTTTTCGCAATTTTCATTATAGGTGGTGGGGGGAGGAGGTTTTGGGAGATGATGAAATTGATTTTTTAGAGAATGCACAGAGAATCCGTCTTGTATAGCTGAATATGAAATCTCAATTTCAGTCAGCCTTTATCGCCCAAAAAAATTGGAGATTCTAGAAAATAAATTATTTCAAATGATTTAAGAAAACTATCTCAAAAGTTCAACTTTTCAAGGCCAAATAACACATTTTCATCACTTTTCTCATATTTTACCATTCTTTTTGTTTCTTTACTCAAAAAAGAAGTGTACTGTATAGATTCCAAGAACGTGGAAACTTCATTTTTGGGAAGTGCCTGATTTTACTGTAGTAGGTAGTAGGGTTGAAATTTGAACTTTTTTTCATCGTTACCAAAAATCAAAAAGTAAATGCTCAGAGTTGGGTAGAATTATGATCCATAGGTAAATAAATATTACAAAAAAAAAATCTCGTCGGCCGTAATTTTTTTAGGAAGTACTTTTGTCGAGAAATCATTTGAAATAATTTATTTTCTAGAATCTCCAATTTTTAAAGCGAAAAAGGCTGACTGAAATTGAGATTTCATATTCAGCTATACAAGACGGATTCTCTATGCATTCTCTAAAAAATCAATTTCATCATCTCCCAAAACCTCCTCCCCCCCCCCACCTATAATGAAAATTGCGAAAAACGTTTTTGATCGTTATTTGAAAGTTGACAACTCGGAAGATCAGTTTTCGAAATTTTAATAATAACAAAAAATGCGTGAACCCCTTTCGGCCACAATTTGGAATTTAAAGAATTGGAATCAGATAAGATGTGCCAGAGTTACAAGGATTTTTGAAAAGGGGGTGAACCCTGAGGGGAGGGGAGCAGTTTTTGAAAAAACACCTTACATATACGCACTCATTTTACCATTCTAAACAACTTTTATTATAACAAGTTTCATTGTATTTCGTTTATTTTTGATGAAAATGGCAAAAAATGAAAATTTGAACATAATTTATGACTGTTTTTGGAAATTTGACGATCCGGTTATGGGGTTTTCAAAATTTTTGTAATAACAAAAAATGTGCAGAACCCTTTTAACTATCATTGGAGTCGAAAAAAATCGAAATCTGATGAAATCATTCGGAGTTAGAACGATTTTAAGAATGGGGGGGGTGGATCCTTGGGAGGGGAGGGAGTTAAAAAAATGGCACCCAAGCTAAATTTGTTCATTATACAGTCTAGATTAAGGATCAATCATCAAATTGCTTTTAACATTCCGATCGAGCGGAATTCACTATGCGACTGTACTAAATACTGTAGAATCAGTAAAATTTCAATTTTAACTGAATGATTCAGTAAAATATCACGGATTTATTTCGTACATTACAAAATCTACTACTGAATCAGTGAAAAATTACTGAAGTTTTGGTAGTTTTTCTACTGATTCAGAGATGATATTTTTCTTTTACTGAATGAATCAGTGAAGTTCTACTGATTCGGCAGTAACTCAATTTTGTAGATTTCAATCAGTCATTTTTAACTGCAAACCAGTGAAAATTGACTGAACAACATTTACAGTGGAAAAGAACACCAGTTGAATCCGTTAAGGGTACGCTTCACAGTTGATTTTTTAGGTGGCGAGTATGCAACACTCACCACTCTCGTAGCAACGTAAAACATCTCCGTCACAATACCCATTCGAATCATTGAGCGACCGACTTCACATTATGATCTTCGCGAGACCTTTTTTTTTTGTCTACTTCTCTATAGGAGGGCTAATGAGGGATGGTTTTTGAATGAATTCAGGGACTGTACTGGTCCTGGCAAAAAACAAACATTGTGTAAATTTACACCACTACATCCGCAGACACTATGGCATAGACAATGAACTGGTTTATTTTTTATTTTTTTCACGTCTGCGTTGTAAGGATATGGAGTGTATTTTTGGTGAAATGAAATAAAACGGCTGATGTCGAGTGTTGTAAACTGAAATGTCTTCTTTTCCCGATATAGGCACAATTATTTTCACAAATGACACATAGTATGAGAGCTAAACCTACTGAAATTTTCTTGAGAAGGTATAAAGCTGGGACCCAGTGGCGTCGGAAGCTTTTTTTTTGGGAGGGTACAAAATGAGAACCAAGACTTCAATATCTGGAGGATTTTCTGTGGAGGGGGAAAAAAGAAGCATTTTTTCGTTCTGTCGCCTCAAATAATTCATATAATTGTTATTCTGTTCATGCTCGAGCGAAGCGAGGGTGAAGCTTTGAGAAAATTGAGTTTTTAAAAGCCCAAAAAAGCATTTTTTCCACGTTTTAATGCTTCGAAAATGCCTATTTGATGTGATGGGGGGGGGGGGGGGTACAAATGATACTTTGTACCCCCATCAGGATTGGGTACCCCTTGTACTCCACTTTCCGACGTCACTGCTGGGACCGGTCCCAAAAGTTAATATATTTGCTCAAAATGAAACAAATAATTTAAAACCCTCAACAAAGATGAAAAATACGTTTCGAATCTCCTCCTTTTGCATTTCACTTTCTACATAGTAGGTAATTAGGTATCTCTATCTAACAACAATGGCCATAGGAAAAAAAAAGGAACATTGGAAGGCTATTTTCAAGAACTTATTCAACCCTGTGGGTATACAAATATTAGACAAATATACCTGCACCAGAACTACCAGAAGACTATAGTCTTCAATTGTAATTTGATAGGAACGATTTTGCACAGCCTTTTGCCCCTGCGCACTCTATTTATTTTAGCTCAAACTGTTCTCCTTAAAAGTGTTGCCGTCATTATACTTCCCCTTACCGAGACCGCCCATCTACTATGCAAACTTAGAATGGAAATATCTCGAAAACTTTTCAACTTTTTTCAATTTTTTTTTCACAGAATCATTTGTACAAAACATAAAATTGCCTGACTTTTGAGACTTTCTCCAAAAATAGTCTCCTCGACGCGATACGGCCATTCAAAGTTCTTCTCAAAAATTCCCTCCTCATACCTCATCTAATAAATAAAATGGAAAAAACTCAAAAGTCAGGCAATTTCAAGTGGATTACCTATCTATTAAAACAAAAATGAAGAAAATCGGCTTATTATTACCCGAGATATTTCCATTCTAAGTCGTACACCTCAAGCAACGAAATCGCATACTGATCGCAACTGTGAAGCGTACCCTTAAATGAAAAAAAAAATTACTACTGAATCAGTGAAAATTACTGAAATTTTGGTAGTTTTTAAACAGATTCGAAATTAATTTTTTTTTTTACTGGATGAATCAGAGAAATTATATTTTTTTCAGTGAATTTGGCATTAACGTGATTCTGACCATTTCATTCAGTCATTTTCACTCAATTTTGACTTTAAACCAGTGAAAATTAACTGATTCAAATTAAGAGAGTGGTTCAGAAATGAAAGAGCAGGATGTACTTAACTACTTACACACTACACAGCTAGGGTAAAGTTCTAATTTTCTCCATCGTTCCAAAAAATCAATGCTCACAGTTGTGTACAATTAAGAGCTAAAGGTAAGGCAGTATCTAAAATAAATTCAATTTCATCTCAGTCGAAACTTCAGGAAATGATTTAGATGGACATGCAAATTGAAATATAATTTATTTTCTGGAATTTCTCATTTTTTCGGGCGATAGGTTGACTGAAATTGAGGTAATTGTTGATTTTGATATTTATCTATGCATGGAGGATTTCGGTATGCAATCTTTTTAAAAATCTACTTTTTTCATCATCCGTAACCCCCCCCCCCAATTAAGATGAGATTTTGAAAGAAAAAACTGTGATAAAAGTAATGAAAAAATTTTATAAGACAGAAAATAGAATACCAATTTGACTGTATGCATTTTCATAAACCTTATTAATAATTTTCAATCTCTTGCAGGTCCAAATGCATACCAATTATTCCTAAGACTACCAATGATGGATGCTGACATCATTCTGGAAGCTTCAGTTATCGCATGTAAGTAAATTTTGAACAATTCCTCCCTTGACCAGCGAAACTGGAGTGAAAGAATAATCATGAGGTAACGTGCTGACATATGGTTCACCACAGAAATTTTTCAAATCACTGAATGTTTGCTGAAACTGTGCTCAAAACAGGAAAATGCAAAGAAAAAATGTATTATTCTAGAGATTCAGTGACCAATGGTGAAATCTGTTTGAATTACCTGATTTTGCGAAACGCAGTATGTAGGATTCGGTTTAACGAATATGACTCTCGAACATTTATATTTTAGACCAGTATATGTGTCTAGAAATGATCCCAAATACGAATAGTAGGTGCCATCTACTGATATGTAGTTACTTGCGTCAATATGTACACTTGCTGGGATGATCGTAAACGACCCAGGCATTTGTAATTTATTCAAGGCATTTGTAACTTTTTTGAATTGTGGGTTCGTAAATGAACACTGTAATGATGTGTATTTGATGTATTCGTCGTCGGAAAAAGTTATTTGATTTTATGCAGTTCGAGCTTACGATTTCATAAACGAAAAGAAGTTCCATTAAGCCATCCTGGTGCATGACTGCTTCAGTAAGGGTGTGATATTTGCTATTTCTCCACAGCACTCTAACCTCCAAAGGAAAACTGAAAAATTTCGTGGAATGAGGCGCCTATCATTTGATTGGTTGATTATGAAAATCCTACCCTTTTCCATTTATTGTGGTTCCAGTTTTCCCATTCCACGAGTTCTTGGCCCAATAATAATTCCAACCTAATCTTATAAAAGTTCCTGGTAGAAGACCTCCTGTAGCGTTTCCCACGTTGAGAACAGCATTGGTAGTTTGAACTATAAATTGACCGATATTGAAAGAAAGTTTGGCGAAGAATTTTTTCAAATTGTGGATTTATAATAAGGTTACTCGATTGTCCTGTGTTGACAGTAACAGTAGTGAAATATTCTGTAGCGGTTATTTCCAAAGGCGTAGGCGCAGATACCATTTGCAGGGTATTTGTGTTAACGTCGATGGAAACCGGTTTATATCTCAAATTCAGAAAACATCCCAAGAAATCATTGCTGTTTTCTGTAAAATGATCATTTGTTATGAAAATACTGCGAATTTTGTGCTAAATTTTCAACTTTGCTGATATATTTTTAAAAATGTATCTACGTACCCAAGTCGGGCTCCCATTGAGCTAATGATTGATGGCTAATTAAGAGTAATATAGCAATCGAGCATACCAAAGTTGAACTCATTTTCACTTGGAATATTTCACTGATTGTTTCTATTTTTAAATGAAACTCTAATCCAAATCCACTATTTTTTTTTTTTACATTGACATAACGGATACTCGATTCTCCAACTTTTGCGTTACAATGGCTGGGGAAATTATAAGGATTTTCGCATTTTAGTAAGTATTTGCGCTTGTATCTGTACAATAAACTTGAAGCTTATCACGTGTCTCATAAATCGATCGTCCGTAAAGTTTATTTTCATTTTTTTCGTCATAAATATCTCGACTCTCGTAGGTATATCTCGTTAATGAACTTTGCAAAGGTCTGCAGGAGTTAATAATTTTAAGGTTTTGATCTTCCTTTTTTTTTTTGTTTTTTTTATAGTTTTTGTTAGTTTTATTTTTTAGATCACCTTACGTTGGTCATGGTACTAGACTGTGGCTGTGGCAACTCGATTCTTACATTTTCAAACCGTTACGTCAATCTCAATTTCAAAACACCTGAGGTGGCTTTTTTGTCTTTTCAAGAATTATTTCAAGGGTATCCATCCTTTGATATTTTTGAGTGGGACTAATTTTGAATGAAATTTTTCAACAGGTATGTTTAATATTTTCGAGTTTTGATACGTAATTGAATGGAAATCATCGAGAGAAAAAAATTACATTAAAAAATGAAAATTATTGGATGTTCTTTTTAAAGTTGTAGAAAATAGTGGAGAAGTTGAAAAAATTGTCACATTACGTGAAAAAAATATAGTAAGAATCTCAAGTTTTTGATTTAAACTCCATGTATTGCAATGAGCAGGCCTGAACCTAACTTCAGCTTTTTCTCTGCCTTCTCAATATGTAATTGTAAAATTGTGCTTTTTAGTCGAAAAATTTGGGTCGAGTCAAAAAAATTTCAATATTATGGAAAATTGTCTTTTTTAGTCGGAAAATTCTGAAAACATCGGTTTCATTTGAAAATATTGTCTATTTTTTTGTCACATTCTTCCTCCCATAAACCATTTTGTTTAAATTCCTTTGCCTCAAACCTTTCCTGTAAAAAGTCTCGAGGTAAATTCCTCCGGATGCTTGTGTCACTATAATAACCATTATTCTTATTAATCATTATTTAAAGATGAAATCGATCTACGCTCCAATTTGTATTATGAACTTCTTAAATAGATACCTATATCCCTTGATGTAAAAAAATGAAAATTTTTCATTGAGGCAATTTTGAAATCCTTACGAAAAAAAAAACTAGCTCCTGAGTCATTTTAACGCATATGGGATTTCGACATTTACGTATTATTTTTATAATGAAAGGATTATTTATCTTCAACAATGATTAAAAAATGATCAAATATTCGTTACTGTGTTTTGGTTCCATTTATCTCAAATTTCTCCAACTTACTCCAAGAATTTTCAAATTTGAATTTTCTCCGTTATTAATTCTCCAATTCAAATATTTTTCTGCTCCGAAAATTTTCACGTTCACATTTTCATAATTTTCTCAAAAATTGAAATTTTTCTTTCAACAAGATATTGATGAAAATTGAAATTCAACAACTGAATTACCAATTTTATAATTTCTTTGGTGTATTTTATTAATTAAAAAAAAACAATAGTGATCTAAGGTAAGCCTGATGACGAAACACTTCGTGTTTGAAAAGCTTTGCTAATATGTTTTGTTGGAGGAGTAGAGTTTTTTGTTTCTTTCACTAGTGTCACACTTCTCCGTATACCGCGCCGGTACAAATTCTTGAAAATAATGCAATAAAATGGCCATAACTCCGACAGGGAGGGGGGTTGGGGGTCAAAAATGTTTCTAGAATGTTTTTACATCAAGGGACACCATCTAAGAGGGTTACAGTGAAAATCGAAGTGGGGATCATATTCACCCCTTATCCAACCATACCCTTTCGTTTAAAATTCCTTGATCCCGAGTTGAAAAAAAAAAAACAGAAAAAATTAAAAAGGAGCTCGGAATGTTCTTGAATTTTATTTCTATTGTACAGTTTTCTTCTATAATGAAAAAGTACAAAGTAACCTTACATAAAATTAATGGATCAAGTTGGTATGCTCATGAAATTCTGAACTGTTTCTGAGCATCACAAGTGACCTGAGTATGAATTAGATGTTTACTAAAAATACATCTCTAAAGCTGCTCCATTGGTGTACAATGAAGCTTGAATGGCCGAAGAATTATATGTCAACGTGTTGAATAATGGTTTGACGAAGGTATCCTTCAAAGGGATGAATGTCTGATTGAACTGTTGAAAAAAGAAATACGGAGTAAAGTAGCCAAAGCTTTTAAAAAATGCAATAAATAATCCAAGTTTACCTGATCTTGTGTAATGCAACAATTTTGTGGATTGAATTTAAAAATGATTACTGTAGAACATTGGTAAGTTTTACCAGTAACTGTATCAATAAATATTCCATTATATGAATAGTAGGGTTGATTGAAATTCAAATGCATGGAATTGATGTTATCAATATGTGGGAAATTCGAGCTTATTTGCGCTGCAGCTGCGAACTGTGTACCAAGGGGCACAAGTAGTGAATTTCCGAAGTAGGTTATATTTCGAATGTATTGGCTCAGCTGATCAAATTGTTGGTTTGTAGTTGAACACTGGAATTACAAAAGATCGTCAGTGTGGAAATATTGAGGATCATTCGATTCAACGAAGAGGTTGAAACTTACAATACTGAAAGGAAAAACGAGCTCGGCTAAGCCATCCTGGTATTTCACAGCTTGTGAAATTTTATCATATTTATTGTTCATGAAGAGCACTCTGACTTCATAAGGACCACTGATAAAAGATTGTAAATTAATGTATCAGTGAAACCAGATATTTTAGTGAATGTAATTTACTCACACTGGATTTTGACTTACCCTTTGCCATCGATTGTAGTTCCAGTTATTCCACTCGAATTACTGGCCCAGTAATATGTGAAGCTTTGATATATGTAGGTGTTATTTCCTAGAGGGCCACCGGTGATATTTGCAGCGTTGCCTACTTGAATGGCATTTTGAACTGTAAAAATGATCATCATAAATGAGTAATTTATTGGTCAAATTTGGTAATTTCAATATTTTCAATGCAAATTTGTACCCGATTGTCCTGTATTGATCAGCACTGTTTCAGCGAGAGCTTGTTCTATTAAAAATAGTGAAGTTCCGGTAGAGATTTGTGCAGACGTGTTGTTTGTATCGACGTTGAAAGCAACTGGTTTATATCTGAGGTTTTGATTATACATATCTAAAAATAATTTTATTAAACTTTTGAAATAAATGAAATATTGCAAAAGCCCTTTAATACTTACTCGTCACTTGGCCTACAAAAACTGAAGAAAGGAAAATGATGATGAATATGCTGAATATGCCGAAACATGATAATATCACGGTTATGAACATTAAACGTGCTAAAATAGGACCCATTTTTACTTAAAATGCACTCGAATTTTTTGCTGACGAATACACTTTCAAAACGAACGAATTTATTGTCACTTTGTTGGCCAACTTTTTTCGTATGAGTTGAAAAAATTTCACCGAGTTTGTAATTTATTTTTTGTGTTCGATGAGTAACTATCGGTTTTGAAAATTGATAAGTGAATATTTCAAGGTAAGCTTGCCAGTGTTAAGTGATATGGTGACATTGAAGGTGTAAATTACGTCGTTGTTGGTGAATCAGTCGTAGTTATGACGAAACATTTTCAAAGAAAGAAGAGGGACAATAATGTGATGAAATTTTGTATCCTTATCTGACGTGAGATGATTTTGTTTGATGAAAAAGTGAAAAGAAAGCTTGAAAATTTAAAGTTTGTTTTCTTTTATTTTTTCTAGGAAGGATTTGTTTTATTTTTTGTGAAATGGTGTTTGTAAAGTTTTGATTTTGAGTTGGACCTCACCTAAGAGGAAATTAAGACAATCGTCCGTCCCAATGAGGTCGTAAACATCCGGTCAAATTTTTAATGATGAAAAGAATGTGAACCATTTTTTGCTTCTTGAATGATTTTCAAAGAAAATCGCTCTTCAAAATATTAAATCTGTAGGTACTTGATGAAATTTTAACATGTTTCATGTTGTTGGGTTGGATGAATTGTATTTGTTTTCCCGGCGCTTTTTGCAGGAGGTTTATTTTTGGGCAGGGGTAGATTTTTTTGACATGGGTATGTTTTAGGGCTCGAGGGGGGGGGGTGTTTAAAATTTAAAAGTGTTACGGAACGTAACGTTCTATGTTTTTGAATCAAGACATTGTGTTAGACTTGAAAAAACTTGGAAAAAATTTGATTTTAGATGAAGAAATAATAATATTATAAAAAGACGAAAAAAGTATTTTAAAATGTTGAAAAAATAAGAAAAAAATATTCAGGTAAATAGTTTTGTCTCTATTGCCTCATCTCCAAAATGACGACATCTGAACATACCCATGATCTAAAGTTTTTACTTTAAAGGGAAAAGTGCGTTAATTTTTGCAGGAAGTGTTACACATTATTGAAAATTTGTCTGACGTTTAGAAAATTAAATAAATTTTGAAGGAGATTCGTGTTTTGCCTCTCAGCAATTTTAAAAATTTGTTGTAAAAAATTACATTGTCTCAAAATTAAAACCAGTTCCTCCAAACAAAAATTTATCCTGGCACTCCTATAGAATTTCTGCCCATTTTGGGTCCTGATCCGAATTGGAAAACTTTTTTTGGGGGGGGGGAGTTGAATCAATATCAAAATGAGAATCAGCACCCCTTAAATCCTATATTTCAACACCCAATTTGCATTTTTTAAATTTCAAGTCTCATGGCGTTCCACCTCTTTTTTCATTTTGGGCTCAGTTATTTGGGCGGGGGAGGGGCGGGCTAATCCGCGCATTCGAAAACATAGGTAATTATATTTCGATACTATATTATTATTTTTTCGGTTGTTTCAAAAAATTTATTTTTCACCTTCTCACTTGGGAGCAGTTTTTCAAAAATTTTCCAAAAAATGAAAACTCTGATAAAAATGGCTGAAAAATCATGTACTTTGAGGTACCTATAAATTACCGTCGCACTATTTTTTTTCTTCCTTGCATTTTTTAGTAATCGAATCATCACCTCCCTATTTTGCACCTGACACTCTGTATGGCCATGGCGTCGCCAGAAGGGTAGTCAAAGAAATGTTTTTTTTTTTTTTAGGATTCCCGGCCTCCGGAGACCGTGGAGCCTTATTAAAATCACTCTTCACTCATTCATCTTCCGGATTTTCTTTAGATCGATTGGAGAATGTCATTGGGTTATATCTCGATGACGTCAAGCGGCACCATGTCAACAAACCAATCAGAAACGAAAAAAGAGAGGAATAAATAACGAAAGTTCATTTAGAAATAAATAACGAATGTCTGTTTATACTCGCAAGAAAGACGATTTTGTTTCGTGAGGAGTAGGTATTTGCTTTTTTTTTGACGTCTAGTTAAATTCAACATTTAATTTTTTTCAATTTCGAATTTTCTCAAAATTTTATGCAATTTTTCGTTTTTTCTCAATTTTTTTTCCAACTTTGAATTTTCACACAATTTTCAACCTACAATTTGCTCACATTTTTTTTCCAAATTTTGAATTTTTAAAAAAATTCTTCCCAACTTGAAGACCAATTAGATTGTTCATTTTTCAATTTCATGATTCTCCAGTTTTTTTTAAAGGTTGAAAAAATTATTTTTTTTCGTTTTCGTTTTTTTTTTCATAAAGTTTTCAAAACCGGAAAACCTTGATTTTTCCGATTTCAAATTTTCTCAAAATTTTATGCAATTTTTCGTTTTTTCTCAATATTTTTTCCAACTTTGAATTTTCTCACAATTTCCAACCTACAATTTGCTCACATTTTTTTCCAAATTTTGAAATTTTTTGAAAATACTTTCCAACTTGAAGGCGAATTAAGTTGTTCATTTTTAATTTTCATGATTCTCCTTTCTCTGTAAAACTTCAGTTTTTTAATGATTGAAAAACCCAATTATTTTGTTTTTTCAATTTTTGGTAAAGGTTGGAAAAATGTTTTTTTTTATAAAGTTTTCAAAACCGGAAAACCTTGATTTTTCCAATTTCGAGTTTTCTCAACATTTTATGCAATTTTGCATTTTCTCAGTTTTATTTCAATTTTGAATATCATCAAAAACTCTAACCTCGAATTTTCTCAAACATTTTTCTTATTTGATTTTTTTTTTTGAAAAAACAAATGGTCCCAATTGAAACAAAATCGTCTTCCCCTTGAGCATAATATTATTCGCGTCTTCTTATTCCGGGACCCCTCTTGCCAGGTCCCCCGAACCTCGCTTGTTTTTTTGACAAAACCGCTTATTTTCCAGTCAGAAAAATGTTGAAAAATATCCACTTTATTTAGTAAAAATTAATCGGACGAAAATTTATCAAAAAAATACTTGGAATAAGCTACAATTTCATCATTTTTACAATATTGGTAAATATCTCCCCTTGCCACCAACTCTCCGAATAAAAAATCTAGTTTTCTCAGGAAATGGTGATTTCTGACCTAAAAATACCATTCGAAAAGATCTTTTTCCTCAACGTTTGACGACACCAGTACATAGTAACGTTTGTAATTCGGATGAATCGTGAGGTAATTTGTTGGATAATGGTTTGCCTTGAAAGTTTCTCAGTTGACTAAATGTTTGACTAAACTGTAATCAAAAAATCACATTTATATACCACGTTAAATGACTTGAGAAAATATGGACAAATTGGTTTAAATTTACTTGTTCTTGAGTGATACAGGCTCCTGTATTAGGTTTGAAAATTATAACTGTTGAACTTTTGTACGTCTTTTTCGTAACTTCATCGCGAAATGCTCCTAAGTATGTGTAATATTGGAAAAATTTCGTTATGAAAGCGACCCCTAGAATATTCTCGTGTAATGACAAAAATGTAAAAGATCCAGCCTTTGATATTTCTTGAATTTTTTTGCTAACTTTACCAAATGCTTTGTTCGGGGTGGTGCACTGAAACAATTTATGATTTGTGTAAGATGAAGAAAAGTAAAATATGTGTCAGTTATTTTAAATTAAAGGCAAATCTTACAATATTAAAAAGAAAAACAAGATCTGCAAAACCATCCTCATGTTGTAAAGCTTCTGCAAACGTTGTGTATTTCTCGTTTATATAAAATACTCTGACTCCATAAGGAAAACTGGACAATTTCAATTATATTGGAGCTAATACTGAGTACCTAAGTGGATGGCATTTGATTACATGTGTATACATTTAACTCACCTTTTCTTATCAATTGTAGTTCCTGTTACTCCAGTAGTCGTAGCATTACTGGCCCAATAATATGTGAAACTTAAATATATGTACTTTCCTTTGAGAGGGCCACCACTAACAGTAGCTGAGTTAAGTCTTTGGTTGTTGGTTTGAACTATAAATATACAATTTTCGTTCTCAAATAGTATGAGTAAATTCTATCGTACAAAATTTATATTTCTGTAATTGTTTACTTGATTGTCCGGTGTTGATTAGAGTCGTCAGAGCGAAGGGCACTTCCGTTACATGTAGTGGTTTCGATGCTAAGCAAGGTTTTGTGTTTTTGGTGTCAACATTTCTTGTCACTGGTTTCCACCTCAAGTTGACAAATCTTCCTCTGTATCTATAACCCTCTGTGTCTGTGAATTGCTGCTTATTATAGATAGGTAATATGGAAGCATCGCACCAAGACAACATTTTTTTGTAAATGAAAGTTCAACTTACTCGATACCGAAGTGAGGATAATGCAGAATATGCCCATGCCCAAGAAGTATAATGAACGTGGGTGCATTTTTGCTTAAAATGTGTTCAATTTTTGGCAGAATTTTTGAAAAAAATTATGACTATTGCGTTGGGCACTGTATTTCAACACTTTTAGGTGCAGACTTTGATTATTGTTATCGTTAACCATTTGAGTTTTAAAAAAATATTCGGTGGCATTGTGCTATTTCGATGTGAATGAGTTTGAAAATTGATAACATGGTAGATAAGTATTTCAACGTAGTGACAGTTTATCGGGCTGTGATATTGGTCATTAAAAAATCATACAACGTAGATTGGCATTTAAACGAATGCGTATGTTATCTGATAATAGATACATGTAAATACATAATTTTCGGTACAAAAAAATTATGAAGTAAATTTTTCAGAACTGTACTTATGAAACCTTGAGTAAAAATGTTCAGCTTTTGATTTCAACGTTTTTAAAAATCTGCAGAAAATATTACCACATTTTTGTCATTTTTATGTCTGCAAGTGTCACAACTTATTTTTTTGAGTTTGTTAATTTTTATAATTTTTCATTTTCTAAATCCTCGGAAGATGAAATTGAAAAAGTATCAATCAACGCGTTACTCAATTTGTTCTCTGAAGATTGACAATTATTGTATATCATAGGATGAAGCTTATGTTCGAAGTTGATAATTTTTTGGTATGTTTCAACTTTCATTTTGGAAACTTCCAGTAGGTACAAATTTTAAGTTTTTTCGAACCTTTGATAGCAAAGTTTTCAGTCTTCAGGGGTGGGTTTGGTTGTCCTTAAGTTGAAAATCACTTTAGGGATTTATATGGCAAGTTTTTAAAACAATTTTTACAATTTTTCCATGATCTATCGTTAAATTTTTCGCAGCTTTTTTCAGTTTTAATGTTGATATAATTTTTTAAAATCATTTTCATCGCATTAAATAGAGGTCTTCTCAGTTTTAGCAAATTTTTCAGAACTTTTAATTTTTATTGGTTAATTTTGCGATATTTTATAGATTTTTTCAAGATTTTTTACAAGCTTTGAACCATTTTCATGAGTTCAGGAGTTTTTTAGTCAGTATCATGAGATATTCAAGTTATCAAGTTTTCTCACGGTTTGAAGGATTTTTATGATTTTTTAAAACATTTTCATGATTTGTTATTCCAATTTTATGTTTTAGAAATAGTTTTTTCCATTTTTCTTGAAGTTTTAACGACTTTCATGTTTTTTAAATATAATTTTTAGAATATACCATCAATTTTTTTACAATTTCCTTACAATTTTAAGAATTTTCATGATTTCTGTATCGTGCTTTTTTACATTTTTTTGTATTTGTAATCGTTTTTATGAATTTTTCATTCAATTTCGTGGGGAATGTTTTATCAAAACTTTCACAGTTTTTCTTGGATCTTAAACCAAATATATTAATGATTTTTCAAAAGATTTTTTTGATATTTAATCCTTGGCACGTTGAACAATTTTTATGATTTTTTTTCAATAGAATACCTATATTTTTATAAATGGCTCGATGTCTTCAAAATGAACATGATTTTTAACTGACTCTATATTTAACTAATGTTTGAATTAAGTACAAATTGATTTTATCAATAGCTCACACTGAGAAAAATGAAGAATGAAAAATGAATAGAAAGTGTTGCAAAAAATTATAAATTTTATCAAAAAAAAATAATAACGGGGCACCATTCGCAAGATTAGCAATTTTTATCAAAAAAAATAATAAAATTTATCACGAAATTTGGTAAAGTTTATTGCATAGAAAATAAAGTTTGTCAATTTTGCGATAAATATTATTATTTTGCGATAAATATTATTATTTTGCGATAAATATTATTATTTTTTGAATAAATTTTACTAGTTTTGTGAATGGTGCCTTTTTATTATTACGTTTAATAAAATTTATTTTTTATTTTTTTGAGTGCACAATAAGAAATTCCCGTAAGAACAATTGCAAATAACAGAACATTCAGAAGTGTAAACCTATAAATACATTTCAAACCTACAAGGTAGGCTAGTAAACTTTTTTATTTTACGTAGGCTATATTTTTCATGAGTATTTTTGTCTCATAACTTTGCCTTTGGATTTTAGGAAAACAAACTTTTTCATAGAAATGACAAGTAGGTCATGTAAATTATAAAATTAACTTTAAAAAATTAACACATTTTTTACCTTAAGGTAAAAATCTTAGAACATGAATATGTCAAAATATATTTAAAGTGATTAGGGTTTTATCATAACTTTATAAGCATGCTTTCAAAGACTTACATTTCACAATCTTTGACTTTTCTTTCACCTTCCACAATTTGACAAACATAATGTCATTATGTCTTTAAAAAATTTTCCATGTTTTTTAACATCTAACATAATATGAGACGCAGCCAGGGATACCCGACCATATGTCGGAAAAGTAAATTTCGAGAAAAACGCAAATTAAGAAAAAATGACCAAAAATATGGAAATTTTTTTTTAAATCAATTTGTATACTATGAACCCTCTACTTTCATATGAGAATAGGTTCAGGTCCCAAAAGTGTCATCTTCTTGGTTAAAAAACGAATTTTGCTGAAGGCCTCTGAGAAATTGAAACCATACCATATGTCGGAATTTTATAAAAATATGTTAAAATTTACAACTTTCATTATTATTGAAACGTAGTAGTGTTCAACAAATATCCGGATATCCAAATACCAAATACTATTTGGATTATCCGGATATCACACGGAACTTGTCGAACAGCTCCGAAAACATCCCGAAAACGGTTGAACTTTTCCGAGAGTTCCCGAATTCTTTCACGAACCCTCACAAAATTTAAAGGTCGATTATCGAAATCGAAAAATCAAAATTGAAGAATCGATTATCGAAATCGAAAAATCGAAATTGAAAAATCGATTATCGAAATTGAAAATTCAATTTTTTCCCGTTGAAACCCTTCATTTTGATTATCCGGATATTTGTTGAACACTAATTTTCAAAGCATGATTTTCACCGTTTGGTTTGTAAAGTTGTTTGACTTGCACTACGATTTCATTTCTCAATGCACGTAATTTCAGGTTCGTTTTAATGAACTACAGTGGTGTACGATTATTAAGAAAACAAATTTTGTACCAAAAATGTCATTATTTCTTGAAAAAAGATGATTCCCGACATATGGTATGGTTTCGATTTTCGATGCCGGCAACTTCTGGAAGGGGTCAATGACCTAAAGTGATGTAAGAGGACGTAAATAAACCATTTCCGATGAGAAAAGTCGTTTACAGAACATATTTTTTTTTTTATTCATTGAAAACAGTTCTAAATTTTGTTTTGCGTTTTTCTCAAAACTTTGATTTTTGAAAATCATTTTTTGGTAAACTTTGAAAAATCATAGAAAATTTATTTCTCAACCTTTTTTAATGCGGTTTGCGCTATTCGAAAGGTACAAGTCTGTACTATTTAAATAGTCAAAAAAACGAAAAAAAAATTTTCCGACATATGGTCGGGTATCCCTGGCTGCGTCTCATATTATTATGTCCTATCCTATAAATGTTATGCTATTATATCTAACCCTCAAGACTTCATCTTCAGTGCACCTGTACTAAATCATATCCATCAACTATTCTACAAACATACTTTTCTGTTCAATAATTATTGTAGAAAAATCATTTTTTATTGTACCCCCATGCCCTTAGACATATCCATACACTAACATAATATCATTATGTCTTCATCTAAAATACATTTTCTAAGTTTTTTCACGTTTAACATAATGTCATTATGTCTTCATCTGAAATATATTTTCTAAATTTTTTTGAAGTCTAACATAATGTCATTAGGCATGTATTTGATCTACTGTAACACAACACTTCAAAATTTTCAACCCCCACCCCTAAGACATATCCATGTCAAAATCAAACGTTGACTGTAACCACATCACTGAGAGAAAAAAGTGTGGTGATATTGACTACAAAATTGTGGCAAACCTTATCCAGTCCGAGTTTGTGGCACTTTTCACCACAATTGTGGTACTTTTTATTTCAATTACCACAACTGTGGTACTTCATATTTTGATTACCACAGTTGTAGTATTTGAAATTCACTTGCCACAACTGTGGTAGTTTTGCTACAGTTAATGGTAATTATGGCGTGCAATAATAAAATTAAAATTGTTTTTTAAAAATAAAATTCAATACTGGCATGCTTTATTGTTATATCTGAATTAAATATTCAATTAATTAATAAAGGCATGGTTTTCATAATATTTAATCAACGTAATAATATTATCAATACAAAACATTCTATTTACATAGACCTTATAAATATAGATCTACTCTAATATAGGTTACGTAATTATGGCGGTAATTACGGTAAACTAACGGTTATAACAGTCTCCCCCTCCTAGGAAGTGAAATCCTTAAGGTAGGACGGAGCTCGACGGGTCCTTGTCGGACGATCTGGAGCTGGAGTAGCTGTATTCTGTTGAGTTTTATCGATCGGAGATTGCTGCTGAGGCGGCGGAATCAAGCTACTTTTCAGCTGGTCGATGTGACGTTTTATGACCTGTCCAGTGTCCAATTTTACTTTGTAATGGAGATGTCCGAGCTTTTCGATAATTTCTCCGTAGCGCCATTCGTCTTTATTATTTGTGTAGTAACGAGACTGGACTCTCTCACCAACTTTTAAGGTACGAACGGGCTTCTCCGTTGTTCCCTTCGGGACAGGATTCTCTCGGATTGGTTTCAATACGTCGAATTTACACCTTAGCTGTCTGCCGAGATACAATTCAGATGGAGTTTTTCCATTTTGAAGAGGCGTAATTCGATATCTGAATAAGATTTTCTTGAGCTTTTCGTTTAATGGAATGTGCTCATCTTCCATTTCTCTGATTTTCCTTTTTATAATCTGGACACCTCTTTCACCCAGGCTATTGGTCGCTGGATGACCCAGAGCGATTAGTTTTCGTCGAATTCCATTTTCATCGCAGAATTTGATGAATTCGTCACTGGTAAAAATCGAAGCATTATCAGAGACGATAATTTCGGGTGATCCGTGGAAAACGAAGTAATCTTGCAATATTTTGATGGTAATAGTAGAAGTCAGATCAGCTTTGGTTGACGCCACTTCAATCCATTTCGATTTTGCATCCATAATAACAAGTAACTGATGACCTTCGACTGGTCCAGCATAGTCTATATGTATTCTCTGCCAATTATGGTCTGGTTCTTGCCATGGATGAAGCGGAGCTTTCTGCGGCGAATTTTGATTATCTTGACAATTTTTACAAGCACGTACGGTTCGTTCAATCGCTTGATCGATTCCTTCCCAATAAACGTACTTCCGGGCTAATTGTTTCATTTTGCAAATACCCAGGTGTGTTTGATGCAATTCTTCAAACACCTTAGGTTGCATTGATTCCGGGATAACGACACGAGTTCCTTTAAATAAAATGTTCTCGCTGATTGAATAAGTTGATTCTTTCGTCGTAGTTTGTAATTCTTTCAGTATACCAGAAAGCTTAGGATCTTTCTTTGTTTCTTCTCGGAGCGTCTTGTAATTTATCTCAGGACTAGAGATAACATTCAACGTAATAGCGCAAATTTCGTCGACTGGATCGGGTTCTGCGGCTAAACATTGAATATCGTGTACCGGAGCTCTTGATAAACAATCAACGTTTTCGTGGAATTTTCCTTTTCGGTGCTTTATTTCGTAATCGAACTCCGATAAAAATACTGCATATCGTTGTAAACGGCCGGCTGTCATTGCAGGTAATCCAGCTTTAGAATGGAAAATTCGTACCAGAGGTTGATTGTCGGTAATCAGCGTAAACTTTCGACCGAACAGGTATTGAAAAAAATGATTTACGCCGAAAACGATAGCCAATGCTTCGCGGTCAATCTGAGAATAATTCTTTTCTGCCTTGGTAAGGGCTCTCGATGCATATGCTATTGGTTTCTCAATATCGCCGTCGACATGAGATAAAATAGCACCTAAACCATGGCCACTGGCATCGCACGCAAGTTGAAGCGGTAATTCTGGATCATACAGTGTCAATACGCGATCACTGGCGATTTCTTTCTTCAAATCATCGAAGGCAGCTTGGCATTGTTTACTCCAAACGAACTTGGCATTTTTCTCCAATAATCTGCGTAACGGTGTTGATCGTTCTGAGAATTGCGGAATAAAACGCGAGTAATGTGCGGTCATGCCAATAAAACATCGCACATCATCGACAGATTTCGGCTGAGGTAATTTTTGAATCGCTGTGATTTTCTTTTCGGATTTCTGGATTTTATTATACTCGATAACGTGTCCCAGGTATTCCACTTTGGTTGCGAAGAATACACATTTGTTCAAATTTAAATGAAGATCGTACTTTCGTAGCTGCTCGAGACACCGAATTAAATTTTTCTTGCATTCTTCTTTAGTTTTGCCAAAAACTAGCATATCGTCGAAAAAACTGATAACACCGGGAATTTGAAGAATTTGCTCGAAAATACGGTTGAGTTCCGCTGGTGCATTTTTGATACCGGGTCCGAGTCGATTCATAAGATACATACCACGATGGGTCGTTATAGTTTGAATTATACTGGATTCTTTATCGACGAGAATATGCTGGTATGCCTTATACAGATCCAACTTGCAGTAGAATCTAGCATTTCGCAATTCTTTGGAAATCTCGTCCAGCTTCTTGATTGGATAATGCGATTTGACCAGGCGTTCGTTGACTCCAACCTTGTAGTCAATACATAAGCGAACAGAGCCATCCGGTTTTAATACGATGACGAGAGGAGACACCCAGTCGCTGGTCTCTACTTTCGTGATGATTTTCTCGTTCTCTAGATAATCTAGTTCAGCGTTGACACGATCCAGGAGTGCATAAGGAACACCTCATTCTTTGTTGAATACGGGTTTGGCTCCTGGGCGCAGTTTATAACTCACAACGAAGTTCGGCACACAACCAATCTTCATTTTGAACACGTCTGCGAATCTGGTTTGAATATCTTCATCGAGAGTATCGATATTGAACACGTCAACTTCGTCGTCAGAAAATTCCATGAAATAATTTTCGTCAACGTCTTCGAGGCGAATTTTCAGTCGTCGGATCCATGGACGTCCCATAATCGCCAAATATTCATCTGGTACCACGTATACGACATCGCGAATCGATTTATTTTTATATTTGATATTTACCACTGCTTTGCCATACGGAGTAAATACGTTCTTCGTATACGAACGGAGGCGAATCTCGGCTGGTTTCAACGTAATATTTGGCCCCAGTTTATCGAATTCACTTTTAGGCAACAGTGTAAATTTAGCGCCAGAATCAACCTCGAACATAATAGATTGATTTTCGACGGATACGTGGGTAAAAATACGATCATCCTCTTGCGATACGTCGTTTATGGAACAAATGGTATATTCCGGAGTAATCGTATTCGTTGGTTCCGCTGATTTTCCCCTCATTAGGGTAGAAATGCATACCTTACCAACGTGGCCTTGCTTTTTGCAATTATTACAGCTGATTTTTAAACGATCGCAGCGACAGTCTTAGATTTTATGGTTATTCTTCCCACAGCGCAGACAAAGACCATCGATTCCAAGTTTCTTCAAATCGACCTTGGATTTTGGCTTTTGAGATCGAGGCTGGAAATTACTGGATTTTTTAAAGTTGTTTTGAAAAGATCGTTTCTTAGCCTTGACCTGATTTATATCCGATGCCGCTGGAGAGTTCGTAGCTGCGGTTGATTTTAAGGTATTCTTCGAAATTTCGCCTGAGTCTAATTTAGATGCTTCCAATGCAATCACCTTTTTGAATATGCTATCGAAGGTTTCATTTTCGGATTCCAATAATTTGGCTCGTATCTCCGTATCTCGAATACCTCTGATTAGCTGGGCGCGCAGAAGGACATCGGCAATCGATTTTTTGCAGGATTCGCATTCAAATTTACAATCGTTTACTTCCCCACGTAGAGCTGTAGTATACTCGGTGATGTTTTGATTATCAGCTTGAAATTTTGATAAGAATTGATGTTGAGCTACTAATTTATTCCTCTTCGGAGATAAATTATCATTCATTACTTCTAATAACTCGTCATAGGGAAGCTCTGTGATATTACGTGGTGCTACTAAGGCTGATACAGTGTTGAAATGATTTATCCCAATTGAGTTGAGAAGCAGCTTTGCACAGAAAGGCTTATCATTTTCGATTTTTTTCATTTGTGTATGAAGTTCATAACGTTGAAGATAACTTTTGAAAGTTTCTTTAGTAGCATCGAAAGAGTCGAATTTTTGCACATTTTCTGTATGATTAACAGGCTGAGATTTTTCTGAGATTGTTTTCAAGACTTTGTCTTGTTTTTTTAAGAATTCTGTGAGTTCATTACCTGGATTTGATTGTTCTGTTAACTTGTCCAGGATCTTTTCTTGCAGTTTCATAAACTGCTGGAACTGAGCTTTATCCATCTTGGTTGATGAATATTGGAAGTTGAATGATGCAACGAATTATATAGCTGAGTAGTTGAACTGAGACATGGCTGGTGAAAAGCACTTGGAAATATTTTCCCCAAAGCTGAGATGAATTAAACAGTCTTTGAAAAGATCGCGAATTCAATAATAAAACAATTAAAACATTTTCACTCGTCGCCAAACTGTTATATCTGAATTAAATATTCAATTAATTAATAAAGGCATGGTTTTCATAATATTTAATCAACATAATAATATTATCAATACAAAACATTCTATTTACATAGACCTTATAAATATAGATCTACTCTAATATAGGTTACGTAATTATGGCGGTAATTACGGTAAACTAACGGTTATAACATTTATCCAATGATTATTCAGTTCAGGACACACATTATCATGATCTCATGTCCTAATCAATTTATTCTACTCTCACAAATTTTTTGCCCTATGTGGGATTCGAACCTGGGACCCTACACCTATAATTCCCTAAACTATGTCTGCCTAACCATTACGCCACCGGGTGCGTATATGAAATAGGGAAATTAATTAATATATTATGTATTTTTGGCAAAATTCAATTATGATTTGATGGAATTACATGTTATAATTGATTTATAATAAAAATGATTGAATTTTGAAACAAAGGAGGTCTAGAAAGATGCATTAAAATGTTATGTTCACATACTTATTCAGCTCAAAATTTTACATCATGTTCATCCAATTTTTCTAATAATGTTCTGACTTCCGAATTCAATTAATTTACTATGCACAGGGATTAAAAAAGTATTTGTTTAAAGTTATCACATCATTTCACCACTTTTAAATTAGTTCTAAATCATTTTTCTCTCTACACAGCTTTATATTGATAATACCACACTTATAGTAACACATTTTAATGTGTACCACAATTTGTAGTATAATTAACCACAGTTGTAGTATATTCAACCACAGCTGCAGCACAATTAACCACAATTGTGGTACTATTGGCTATAAAATTGTGGTTCTTTTGCTATGTGGTAATTTTTACCATCAGAATGGCGAAAAATACCACATTTATCGCTAAAACTGATAGAAATGCAATAATTTGTGGTAAATAATACCACAATTTTTTCTCAGTGTATCTTTTACAACACGGAACATAACAAAATAGAATGAATTAATTTTCTCATAGGTACTTTATTCCTTTAAAAATTACATTCGAACAAAAAATTAAACATTTAACATTTATCACAACGACTCCTTCGACATTTGATTAGTTCAAATACAATTATTCATGATAAAAATTTAAAAAAAACATTCAAATAAAAAATATTACAACGACTCCTTCGACATTTGATTAATTCAAATACAGATTATTCAGGGTCCGGAAGATATAGTCCCTGCGGTTAGCATGAAAAAACGAGGGTATACTGCACTTTTTAAACACGGGTTGAAATGTGGTTTTTATTTTAGTATGACTCAAAAGAAAATTTTCGAGAAGTGGAGACGTCAAAAATTTCCCTTAGGAGCGGAGGGAGGGGGAGTTTTAGGGGAGGTTTTACCCCTATTTTTTCACATGAAGGGATTGGGGTAAATTTGGTGTCATTTTCATATAATTCGACCCTCCTGAACTCGAATCTGTGATTAGTTTTTCGATCTGAAGCGTAGAATTCACACAATCGCATGATTTGTGTCGAAAAAAGAGGCCAATTTTGAGGAAAAAGAGGTAAAATTGCGATTTTTTTCATCTTGAGACGAGTAATGTGGATCAAGTAAGGTTTGAAACCAGTTTTATATACATTTCGAACCTTCTGAATTCGAATTTGTTATTGGTTTCCCAATAGAAAGTGAAATGGATTCTTGATCGTCGCTTTTTGGTAGTGAAAAACAGCCAATTTTCGATAAAATTGACTCGAATTCGCAATTTCTCATCTTCTGAGCCCACACTGAGAAAAATGTGTGGTAAAATTGACTACAAATTGTGGAAAAACTTATCCAGTCCGAGTTTATGATGCTTTTTACCACAGTTGTGGTATTTTTTTTGCCACAGCTGTGGTAAAAAGTGCCACAGTTGTGATTAAAACCTTAAAAAGTACCACAGTTGTGGCAAAAAAGTACCACAGTTGTGGTGAAAAGCATCATAAACTCGGACTGGATAAGTTTTTCCACAATTTGTGGTCAATATCGCCACACTTTTTTTTCTCAGTGCAATACCTCGAACCAATCCTGGCATGAAGCCATTTTTATGTAATTCGAACCTCCTGAACACGATTTTTCGATTAGTTTCCCGATTGGAAGTGGAGAATTCTCTCAATCGTGAAATTAGTGTAGCGTAAAATGTCCAATTTTTGTTAAAATCGACTCGAATTCGCAATTTCCTATCTTCTCAGCCCAATACCTTGAACCAATCCCGGTATGAAACCATTTTTAGACTGAATTCGAACCTCTTGAACACGATTTTTCGATTACTTTCCCGATTGGAAGTAGAGAATTTTCTCAATCGTAAAATTAGTGTAGCGAGAAACACCCAAATTTTGCCAAAACTGACAGGCCCGTGAACGCCGTACTTTCCACGAGAGCGCCGTGGAAAATTTGATGCATCTGCACGGGTTTAATACGACAAGTGGTCAGTAAGTTTTTCAATTTTTCACAAAATTTCAAAAAAAAAAAAAATGCAAGTCAGTACCTGGGGGGTTTGAGCGGCCTGAGATGTTCCTCAGACCTTACTCTATCCCCTCCGATGGGCCTCACCCATGCACTCCGATTTGTTTGCTCACAGCTGAGGTGAGTATTTCAACTTTGGAATATTTTTTCAAGTTATTACTTTTGCCACACTCTTAGTTAGGGACATAACAGTGAGTAATTCGTTTTTTTTTTTGGAATTTTTTCCAAGTTTTTCAATTTTGAAAAAAATTCTAAGCTAGTACCTGGGGTCTCGAGAGGTCTGAGGTGTTCCCCAGACGGTACTCTATCACCTCAGATAGGCTAATCTCTCATACTCAGATTAGTATGCTCACAGCAGAGGCGAGTAATTCGTTTTTTAACATTTTTCCAAGTTTTAGCAGAAGTGAGTAATTCGTTTTTTGACATTTTTCCAAGTTTTTTAATTTTGAAAAGCATTCTCAAAAAAAATGCAACTCAGTACCTAGGGGTTTGAGCAGAGTTGACGTGAGTCCTTGGAAATTGTGACTCCGAGTCGAGAGGCGCGAGTCCTTAGAAATTGTAGCTCCGAGTCGACACCCGCGAGTCTTTCACAAAAAGACTCGGGAAAAGACTCGGAGTCTTCAGCGAGTCTCGAGTCCCATTCAAAGTCTTTTTTTTCAAGTCGTTTTTTTCTGCTATCAATATCTGTAATTCTGTCTAAAAATTTGCTATCTGTAAAATTTTTTTAATTTAAATTATCATTTTCAATAAAAACAAGAATTGACCAAATTATACATCTCAAGATGAAAATTTTTTAATGAGGCGAAAATTTTTTATCTTTACTGAGAATATAATTTGGTCAATAGGTCAGTTTTCTCGTTTTTATTAAATGTACTTTTTTTTTTCACTTATAATGAATCACTGATACAATCATTTGAAAAAAATTGCGACTCACAAATAAACTCACAAAAAAGACTCGCTCGCATAGTTTGAGTTGTTCAAAAGGGAGACTCTGAGTCTTCGAGGAGCGAGTATCTAAGAATAAAGACTTGGAGTCTCATTCCAAGTCGACTCCGAGTCTTCGAGTCCTCTGCGAGTCCTTTTTCAGAGCAGACTCGTGACAACCCTGGTTTTGAGTGACCTGAGATGTTCCTCAGATGGTACTCTATTACCTCTCATAGGCCAATCTCGCATACTCCGCAGGGTTTGGTTGACTAATTCCTAGGGACCGACAGGACAAATTGGCGTGGCGTGCTCTCGGACACTTCCAAACGCCTTTGGTCAACTTGTAGCAATGAATTTCAACTGATAATGATATTTTCTTCTCGTATCTTCATTAAATTTTCATAAAAAAGTAAAATCATATATTTTTCCTTCGGTTAATTTTCAAATTATGGTGGTTACAGTAATGAAATGGTAGTAATTTGTTTTAATGGGAAATCGGACATACATATTGGGCTTGGGCATCTTTGAGTTATCTTTTTTATTAATTATATCATATCTTCTCCCCGTGGTCTTCACATAATAGGAAGTCCGCTCTTTTGACACAGTGGGTCTAGTAGTTTCCAATATAATTTCATTGATTGTCTTAAAATGTTGGAAAAGTTTGAAAATATTTCATCCCAACTTGACATTTTCACAAACTTTTTCCAAAATGAAAATTTTATTCTTCTATACTGAAATTTTTACAGAATTTTTACTCGTATTATTCCACTTTGACTTCGACCTATCAATAGTTGGCCTAATCATCTGATGTCATTGTAAAAGTAGGTAGGTATACTAATAAAAAAAAACTATGATTGTGGATGGATTTTTTATTGGTTTGGTTGTATAGTGGTACTGAAAGGTAATGGTAAATCGGTGGAATCAATTTTCAATTTCGGGCAATCGTTGCTTTGCGGAAGTACAATTATTCTATTCTTATAATTAATATATGAATTTAAAACGTTGGGTTTGAATTTGGTTTTTACACTCTTAAATAACCTTTTTGCATTGATTTTATTATCCTCTGGATAATGAGATATTACCAAGATATTCAAAAAAATTACATCAGTTTCATCAAAATAATAAAAAGGTGAAGTGAATTCTAAGAACTTATAAAAAGCGTCCTCATCTTCATCAAAATCTGTATTATCCATTCTCAATATAAACGCATGATAGAGATAATTGAAAAGGAAACTCGATCTCGCAACGGACGCATAGAAAGCTGGGTATAAATCATCCATGCTTTTGAATACATTCTCATGTTCTTCTTGATACGACTTGAGGTTTTCTTTTATACGTTCAGCAATCTGATTTTTGGTTTTTTGAATAAAGTAATACCATCTTGAAACTCGTTTCCTAAATTTATTAGTATCCGTGAAGCGGCCATCATATTGGCTCTGTTTGTATATTAAAATGAGGTCAAAATTTGGAATCAACGGAAGGTGGTCTATTGGATCATTATTGCCGATAAGATTTATAAAAAACTGAAGTAAATTTTTTGCTTTTGTAACAGCGCAGTGGAAATGATAAACAGGCTGAAAATATATTTTTCAAGTTAGTACCTAATTGAATAATTTAAATGGTAGCAATGCAACAAAACATAATAGGTAGAGACATCAATAGCAATACTTTTTGTGGAGTCAGCGCCAGATTTATGCATGGGTAGAGAGGGCAGTAATAGCCCCCCGACTGTACCATTTTCACTTTTTTATGGCACTGGTGTATGTCACATAAAAGCGGGTATAAATTTCCGCCTTGTAAGCGTCATTTCTGTCACATTTTTATACCCAATTTTATGTTCCATACAAAATGACACTTGTCAATGACACATGTCATGATCATGTGATGGCAGTACTACGGTTCATCGTTTTTTCTGCACTTTTAGCTGACATATGAATGGGCCATAAATGGTGCCTTTTTCATGAAACATAAATGTCGCATCAATAAGGGTATGTTATGTGACATAAAGGAACATGTTAAATGCCGCACCGATGCATCATAAAACCTGTACCTTTATGTCACATAAAATACCCTTGTTGATGGGACATTTATGTTTCATGAAAAAGGCACCATTTATGGCCCATCCACATGTCAGCTAAAAGTGCAGAAAAAACGATGAACCGTAGTACTGCCATCACATGATCATGACATGTGTCATTAACAAGTGCCATTTTGCATGGCACATAAAATTGGGTATAAAAATGTGACAGAAATGACGCTTACAAGGCGGAAATTTATACTCACTTTTATGTGACATATCATACACAGATTTGGTACAGAAGGGCCCTCAGCAACAAAATTTGGGGGCGGAAAATTCTTTTCTTTCCCCTTAATATTCAAAAGTAAAATGCATTAAGACAATCTACCACAAAAAGATTGTCATACACAGCCAGTTGGATAAGCTAATAAAATGTTCAGAAATCAAAAAAAAAAAGATAACAAAAAATTGATAATGAACTATTTGGCGCTTGATTAAAAAATTATTGAGAGGTGGCATAACATTTACTATCCGAGGGAGACAAATTATTGAATCGGCCAGTGTATGAGAAGCGAAGGAGGTATTCAACTGGAAGCAAATTAGCAAAATTTGGAGTCCAAACAAAGAAACATCTAAAGTACATCATAACCCGTGTAGCAATGTCGATGTCGACATTCATGTCTACAAAATTTCGACATGTTTTTTTTCAACATAATACCTTACTTGTATAGTGATAAATGGGTGCTAGGAATGATTTTTTTGTAAATGTAACATTCCAAAACTGGGTAAAATTTCTAAATTTTTGTAATATTTCAAAAGTTTGATCAACATCGACATACCACCTCGACAGATCGACATAATTTTCGATGGTCGATTACTGCTTCTATGCCACCATCGACTTTTTTTCGTATAAAAAAATACAAATTTTTGTTTTTTTTTTCAAAAAAGTATGGTCGACATGTTGATGATGTTACAGATTCTTTTGCCGACATCAAATTTAATATTGACATTTACATGTTACCAATGTCGACAATGTCAACATTATATCCCAAATCTCAGTTTCCCCATTGCTTTAATCGATTTGGAAAAATGGTAGGGAATCCAAAATTACGAAGGCATCGCCACAATGCTACCCAGGGGGCAGACCATCCCAGAAAAAATTCTGGCTTTCACCTGGATCCCAAAATATGGATCATAAAAAAATTTTGAGCAAAATTGGAAGATCCGAAGTCAAATACCAGTCGTTTTTACATGGAGCGAACCTCTACAAAATATGGGAAACTGATTTAATTAACGAAAAAAGATGAAATTTGGCCACCAGAAAATCGCTGGAGGAAGACGACCTTGTAAATGTTGAAAAATTGTACTTTAATCAATTGAATATGTCACCAATATGAGTAATCCGCGATTTTGGGTTCTGAAGTTGAGCTATACGTGATCTTGCACAAAAAACCAACCTTTGGTTCGAAATTTGAGTTTTCTATTTTTTTTACAGAAATGTAGTCTCCAACCTCCCAAAATTCATATAAATTCATCCCGAACACCTTAGGTGTAAAATTCAACCAACCAGAGCCCAAAATGTGAAAAAACACACATGAAAAATCGTAAAAAAATAAACCAATTTTGTGCAATTGTGAACTCACGGAGCCTCTTCGACGTGCACCACAGTGTTCATAAGCAAGACAATGCTGTGGGAGCACCTCCATCATTCATGTGACAGTCGCAGTATTGCTGATAGTGATAACCGGCTATAAACAGTAAACTTAAAACACGGTTATCTCAAAAACCTGTTTTCGAACTGAAGGTTGGTTTTTTCTTGGATGGTCACATATACGGCCGTTATTTGTTATACAGGAAGGCACTTTAATTTAAACTCACGGTTGTTAATTTCAGTTCTGTGTTTTCAGCTACCGCTTTACTCTTTTCCTCTTCCGCTTTAAACATCTTCTTATACACACCGTTGTAATGTTTTACAGCGGATTTCCATTCGGTTTGGGGGAGTTTCTGGATAAATTCTCGATCTTGCTCGGGAAGAGTGATGCCAGGCTCTGAAACGGATGCGCAGCTCTCATTAATCCAAGTCCACATTTCCTCCCACATAAGTAATCTAAAATGTATCTTTATTCTTAATTTAGAATTCCTTTACATATTTTTTAATAATTTACTCACCACCATATTTCTTTAAGACAACATCAAACGTCTCATCAGCAACCGGTGCATCTCCAGCGGAATAAGGAGTTAGAAATATTTCTATGAAAATCAATGCTACTGTGATAGCCGGCCTCATTGAAATGAATTTTGGTATCTAAAACACAAATCCGAACAGATTAGTGAAATTTAATTAAGTAGCGATAATCGAAAAAGATAGTATCTAGCATGATTTTTGAATAATTATGTTCGTCTGTAAACGAGCACCTACTATTAACGTATAAAATTCAACTAGAATCCGTATAGCGTTTAACATACCTAGTTCTTGGGAAGCACTTCATGACATAACCGCCCCCTTAAGAGAATTAAAAAAAATATTGCATTGCAAGTGTATGTAATACGAACTTTTTGGCTAAAATAAAGCCCAAACCCAAAATAAATTAGCAGAAAGGGGAAGTTTTGGATATAAGCTCAGTAAGGCATGTATTTCAATATTCCCTAAAATTGATAACTATTTTGACCCCTTTTTGGGGGTTGAGGGGGTTCAAATTTTGGTTTTTCGCCCATAACTTTCGAAATTACGCATTTACGATAAAAAAGTTGAAACAAAAATTGTAGAGAATTAAAAAACAAATATTTTTGTTTTTTACAGTTTTTTCCTAGGGCGTCATGGAAGGGAGCTGGAGCCTTTCGAAAAAAATCAATTTTGAAAATTCCCTATTAACAAAAATAATTACCAAAAATCGGGTTAATCGACTTTTGGGAACGGTTTTTTTGCATAGTACATCCCATTACTATGTAGAACAAGAAAAATGTATAGCCGACCCCTCATCTCAAAGTAGGGGGGTGGACCCTCCGTAGAAAAAGTCGCGTTTTCCCCCAAGCATAGCTCGGCTACAGTGGGAAATTCGAAAAATTGGTTCAAACAAACGTTGTAGAGCGTTAAAAGACGAACATTTTACTTTTTTTACTTTTTTTCTATGTGGTCGCGGGGGCGAGTTATCGCAAAAAGAAAAAAAATCGGCGCAGCGTTCAAAATTTTTTTACGAATTTTGAACCTCGCGTTTTGAGGCTTAATTTGGGTCCAAGGATTAAATGACTATAAAAATCGAGTTCAGTGATCACAAAAACCCCAGAACTCCACTTTTTGGGCTATCGGTTCGCTAGATTTTATACTAGATCTACACATGCGTAATTTATTGAGTTGATGAAAAATTTTTGAACGTCGCGCCGCTCTGCTAACTTTATGGTAGCTTTATCAACGCTAGCGCAGACCTCGCTTATTTTTGAGACCAGCTGCCTCTAGCTTTTTGCTAGCATTGGGAGTGAGTGAAATGCCAGTGAAAAGTTAGATACAAACGCTAGCAAAAAGCTAGAGGCAGTTGTGCCAAAAATTGGCGAGGTCTTGCGCTAGCGTCGAAAAGCTAGCGTCTGGTCCACTGGGTACAGAAGATTTTTTTGTATTTTTTCGAAAAAAAGAATTTGGGTAGTTATCCAAATGAAAAAGTCAAGGCGTAAAAAAAAATGATAATTTTGGTACCAGAACGAGTCTGTAGCTCATTATGTAGAATACGTGCGGAATTCTCAATTTTCATATCTGTGTACGGGGGGGGGGCGGAATTTATAAATTTTCAGATTTGTATGAAAACAGCGCATTTTTCGTATAAAAGCAGGAAGCAGATAGAAACAAATTTGTTCAAAAATAAAGTTGAAAACAGCTTTTTGGTTAAACCATTAATCTTTTCTGGGTTTTATACAATGATTGATCAAGATTGATCAGTACCAAGCCACTTACCGTGTGGGGCAAACGAATTTTTCTATAACCATGGATATAAACAGCAAAAAAAAAAACGATTTATAATATTATGTACTTTAAAATTTATCGGCTGGACTTGAAGAGTAGAAAACACGACTGCAAGTTTGGCACAACGAATTCGAGAGTGAAATTAAAAAGAATCCACGGTACATAGATCGTATAAATTAATTATCATTATCATTACTGGGATGTTAATACATTCCTCAGAGATGTAACCCGAATTTTCTCAAGGAGAGGGAAAGTATAATCATAATAATGAAATGCTGATCACAGAAAATCAAAACGAGCTTTGGGAGATATTTTTCAATACTTGAAAGTTTCCAAAATATGAGTAAGTACCTACAGTGATATTTTTGTTGAAAAAAAGTACCTAGATATGCTAGTAGGTAATTAATTACCGTATGAACGAAGCGATGATAGTGAAAATTTTTAAGCAAAATCATGTTTAAAAAATAAAAAATCCCTATTTTTGGGCATATGTATTTCAATAAGTACATTTTCAACCTGAAGGGAGGCAATCGCTCACATCGCTCTCTTCACTACACTCTTGATGCGTTCTTGTGTCAATGGGTATGGCTCTGTGACTATAGTACATAGGTGGGTCCTGAATATGTATGGGACAAAGAAATGATACGATCTGGTAAAAATAACTTTTCCATTTTGGAACCCAATGAACCAAAAATTTTGAAATTTATGTGGTACCTATACTTGAGAAGTGGTAACCAACATTTGAGAATTTTTTTAGATTTTTTTTGCACCGCTTTCTAGCAAAAATCCAACATAGAAATCTGAAATCTTGAAATCACTCTAATTTCAAAACTAAAAGACATACATTTTTTTCTTTTTCGTACAAATACGGGTCCTACCTTAGTACAATATAATGCTAATTTTATCAGATTTTTTTTGTAATGCAGTGTAGGCAAAAACCCACCCTCAATGTTTCAAAATTTTTCTGTTTTTCGCCAAATACCATGCAAAAATGTCACTTTTTTAGATATAGGTAACTCATAGATGTTTAGAGGAACCCCAGAAAATTGTTTTCAAAATTTTTGGACAATTTTGTACTGAGTTATGCCCTTTTTAAAATTTTGATCTTCTGTACCCCCTCCACCCCTGTAATGAGGGGGTCAAAGGGGCAATCGAATTTTTTTCTTCAAAATAAATACCATTTATCTATAAGTATACCACAAAAATTATGAAATGGCAGAAGTTCGTCAAAAAAAAATTAAAAATGACGCCCCAAGCAATAAAACACGTGTATTTTTCAGTGATATGGAAACGCGAAAAAAAATTTCCGTTTCTGGGAACGTTTCTAGTTTCAAGCACAACGTTTCCGTTCCTGGGAACGCTTCCGTTTCCGTTTCCGTTCCCGTTTCCGGAAACATGTTCCGTTTCCAGAAACGTGTTTCTAGAAAAACTTGTCAAAAATTTTTAAACATTAAAATCACAAAAAAACCAAATATTTTAAAAATTATAATTGAAGAATATTCAATATTTTCGACATTTCGACACCAATTGAGATCAAAATTTTTCTCAGCGCCTAGTCGAAAAATAAAAAAACAGGTAAGTACTGTTTTCGATTAAGTTAAAAAATTAAAAATAAAAGAACATAACATTTTCAACACAAATCTGTTGAAAAATTTTCGTAACACCTAATCAAACAAGTAAAAAATAAAGGTGCTGTTTTCCATTTGTTTGGTAAAAAATTTTAAAAGCTACAGGAACAAAACAAATACGAAATACCTAGTTAAAAAATGAAAAAATTGAATGGAAACTCAACATTTTCAACACTAATTTGATGTCAAAATTTTCTCTTAACTCCTAATTTAAAAATGAAGGTACAGATTTCTGTTTAGGTAAAATGATTTTAAAAAACTGGAACAAAACAAATACATAGGTAACATAATTAAAAATTAAGATTAAAAAAAATCAACATTTTCCACACCAATGAGGTTGAAAATTTTCTTAACACCTAATGAAACGAGTGAAAAATAAAGGTACTGTTTTCCATTTAGTAGGTAAAATTTTTTAAAAGCTACAAGAACAGAACAAATACCTAGTTAAAAAATGAAAATTCAAAAAAAATGAAAAAAATGTGTTGGAAACGCCAGAAACACGTTATTTTTTCTTCTGGTCATGTTTCCTTAAAAGAAACATTTCCGTTTCCATTCACGTTTCCGTTTCTCTTAAAATGATGCCCTGTGTTTCCATTCCCGTTTCCGTTTCTCAAAATTGAGCGTTTCCGAGTGTTTCTTGGAAACGTTTCCGTTCCGTTTCCACATCACTCACTGCATGTTATTAAAAACGTCTCTTTCAATTTTTATAACATCCTCCTATATCTACTACTTCATTATCAACTGCCGAGTTACATGCTATTAAGGTCTGGAAGATAGCTTCATTTCTACAGATTCCTTTTTTTTATATACTTGTACATCACCGAATTCACACAACACAGTAAAAATAAGCGAAATGAGCAAATTGAATTTAAACAAAAAAAAAAACCGATAACATTATTTTTTTGATAGGTATACACAGATAAATACCTTTTTCCACATATACAATGAGTTTTTTTTCATCAAAAATAAATAAAAAATAAATGTATAATGGTAATATTTTTCGAAGTCCAGCATTTTTCTTATAATAGGTAAAGGCAGTACTTGGGGTCTAGAGTGGTCTCAGATGTTCCTCAGACCATACTCTATCACCTCAGATAGGCCAATCTCTCATACTCAGATTAGTATGCTCACAGTAGAGGTGAGTAATAGAGTACAGTCTGATGAGCATCTCGGACTATTCGAGACCCTAGGTATTGGCATAGGTTTTTTTTGAAAAATTTTTCAAAATTGAAAAACTTTTTAAAAAGTTTAAGTTTGAGATTGTACCCTCTCCTCTGAGCAAACTAATCGGAGTATGAGAGATTGGCCTATCGGAGGTGATAAAGTACCATCTGAGGAACATCTCGGACCACTTTAATTGAAAAACTTGAAAAAATGTTTAAAAACGAATTACTCACCTCTACTGTGAGTGAGCATACTAATCTGAGTATGAGAGGTTGGCCTATCGGAGGTGATAGAGTATGGTCTGAGGAACATTTCAGACCCCTGAAATCCCGAGGTAACGTCTCTGATTTTTTTTTATATCATGTGAATAACTTTAAAATGTTGACTTTGACAAATATTATACTGGAAAAATTAAATTCATCTCCTTTTATTTATTTGATAGAAAAATTTCATATCTTAACTGAATAAACTATCCTATTCTTTGGTTGAAAACTTAGTTCTTTCAGTTTGCTCAGTTTCACTATTAATTGTAAATTTTACAACTTGGATAGGGCCAAATTTTTACCACAAATCGCCAATAATTACCGCTTTTTGACATTTATTTTCATCTCGCGACCCCTAAAATTCGTAGGGGAGATGCCGCTGAGCGATACGTGGAGGGAGATGCCGCCGAGCGATACGCGGCATCACTCCCCGCATATCGCTCAGCGGCATCTCCCTCCGTGTATCTCTTGAGATTTGAAAAAAATCCTTCATAATTGAAACAAATCATAAAAAAATTAATTCTCAATTTATAATACGTTATGTTACAAAAAAAAAAGAAACAAATGAAAAAAAATTGAAATTTTACAAATAGAATGACTTAGAAAAAATTTTGGCGAAAAAAAATTTCAAAAAAATGATTCCACCGGCAGGATTCAAACCCGAGACCTTCCGTATACCAAGCGGCCACCTAATCCATTCAGCTACCCGTGCCGCTTGTTAAAATGTGTTTGACAATGCTATACATGCACCTAAACTACGGAAAACTACCCCCCCCCCCCCATGCGCGCGTACGCGTATACGTGTACGTATTATACGCGTGGCTACACTGATTTTTGTTACTGTCGTTACGTGCTTCTAAATGAATCTCTTGAAATAAAGCTAACTTCACACACATAGATTATTCACGATAATGAAAAACATTCAAATAAAAAATATCACAACGACTCCTTCGACGTTTGATTAAGTCAAATACAGATTATTAATAATAAAAAATACATTCTAATAAACAATTAAACATTAAAAACATCACAACTACTTTGGCGTTTGATTACTTCAAATATAGAAATATAGATTAAAAATCAGTCTGAAAACCTTAAATTATATCATCAAAGCTAAGTTCTTTAGGTACCACTACTTGATTGAGGTATTGTAGAATTTTTTTTTGTTTTTCACCACTTAGATTGATCAAAAATATTTTTAATAATTTACTGAATACAGCATCATCCGATGACATATCTTTTTTTTAATCCTTGAACTAATAGTGGTTTCAATTTGTCGTTTTCTTTCAACGCTCGTATAATTTCTGCCTGTAACTCTCTACCAACTTCCTTCTTTTCAATCAAATTAATGATGGATAAGCCTGCTACCTATACCACTGATGGTTCACTGCCTTTTAGATTTATTTGGAATAAGCAATACAATTCCTCATGCTCCAACTCTGAAACAATTACACAAATTAATTGAGAACACACATATTTTTCAATTTTCTGCTTGAAATTTCCTTACTTGATTTTTTCGGTGACAATAATTTTTCACTTGAATTACGTTTCATCGGAGAAATTCCAGCTTTACTACGAATACAAAATAATAAATTTTTTATTACTTATCAATAATGTTCCTATTTTATCTGTGCTTTTCTTAAAATTTGACTTACTTTTTATCATCTCTAAATCGTATACATCGACAATTACTGATAAACACGACATCATTAATTTTAAATTCAAAATGTTCTTGATTCCATTGCACCAAATTTATGGAAGCTAATAAGGAACAAACGTTATCAGTGTAGGAAGAAATGAAATTATATACCATAAACCACAATGAATGTAATTGGACCATACCTACTTCCTCCCTGATACGATATAAATAACAAACGTTTCTGTTATCAGATGTTGATTCGTCTTGTAATGTTACTTGTCCTTGCACACACATTCTCATTCCAACATCTTCCAGAACAAGGTCTTTCAACCGACGAAAATTACAAGTGTTGATATTGACTTTAGTGTAAAATTCTTCATACCTACAAGAACAAAAATAATTTACTCAAGTAATACCCTATTTACTTTCATCATATATCAATTAACAAGTTACTAAATACTAACTAAGCTAACAGTTCTCCATCTTCTTCTTTTTCCATGGAGTACAGCTTTCCGGAAAACTCTCCATTTTCGGACTGGCTGATAAATATTTTCACTACATAAACTTTTCCAATTTCTGCATCATTATCCTTAAAAGGTAAAAATTCTCTGAGCAGAAAACAACCTACAAAAATTCACATTATTTTTGTAAAAAAAAAAATCAATCATTACTTTTATATACAAATATAACTTGATTATTTTTTACCCATTTCGTCCACCAGCAACAGGTTTTGTAATTCTACATTTTTATGTTTGATTCGAAATGATTTTGATATACTGTGAATAACTCCCTTCATATATAAAGAGTACCCTTTCATGGTAAATATTTCGGAAATTTTGTGAAGAACTTTGTTCTAAATGAAGCACAATAACATTATGATATTAACAAATAATTATAATCATCATTTCATCATTACAATTACATAAGATAGATATGAATATTACATGAAATCCGGTGAAAAAAAGCAGGAAAATTATCAATTGATTAAATGGAATATAAACATATAAATAATAATTTTCAATATGCGGATTACCGATTCCTGTGGTATAAGCTCACTTTCTATATTATACAGTATTATACTCTCGTTTTTCGAAGTACTCAGACAGTTGGTTAAGTCGACATTTACAATCTTATGTACATATTATAACATATGAACACGTGTAAAATGGTATTTCTACAATATCTTTATTTACTACGGATTTATTACCACTTTTTAAACTGTGGTCAATTGGTCATTTATAACCACCTAAGCTATAGAGAATTAGAAATAGTTATTTATGTAACATTATACATTAATTATTATGATACATACTTGTGATGATTGGGAGGACGACGTCATTTATTCTTTCAATCAATAACAAAAATTTAAAACGATTATATCAAATCAATTTTGTTATATCAATTAAAATTCATTACTAAATACACGAGTAACCGCTGAATATATTCCAAATATCAAAAATTTTAATATTTTAAATTCGAAATTGAAATCAAATAAACAGACCCAGAAAAATACGAGAACAATAGAACACCATCTGAAAAAAATTTGTCAATTTTTTGGCGCACACATAGAGGTCTGCGCCTGGAACATATCGGCGGTGGTGGCACATTCTCAAAATTTTGGCGGCGTCGGCAGCACGCCGCCATGCAAAAGGAAAACGCATGAAAAATTGACAAAATACACTTTATTTACTATCCGACTATCACTAGTATCAAGGCAAAGTAAAAGGGCAAAACAAACGACCACAGAAATCCAAAGTTTTGTTACCATTTTCAACTAAAAATTGATGGTATCATACAACAGTATTTTAGTTACATCTTTGAAAACTTTCAGATAATTTTTTAAAGCTGAAATACGACGCCAGTCAGAACCAGTAAACGGATCTTTAGTTTTCACAGTATTTAGCAATTTGTTCAAAGATGACTGCTGGTCTAAAAACAAAGATATCATCTCATACAAACTATTCCATTGGGTTTAACAGTCCATTTTAAGAGTTCTTTTTCTACTTGATCCAACTTGTTCAGCTTGTGTCTAATAATTAGATTTGTCGGAGATGTCAGAGTCGGAATCGTTATCTAGCTGTAATTCTATAACTTCGTCAAATTCATCGACCTCCTGAAGTAAAGATACCAAATCCATAACACCGGTGTCTTCTTGATCCATTTTTTCAAGGTTAGCTACCTACAAAATCGTTATTTACGTAGGTAATTAATCAAAATTTTAAAAAATCAAATCATTTAAAAGTAAGAACAGTAACTCACTTTATATCTCAAATCTGATATTGCTTTTCGAATTTTTTTAAAAAGATCTCGCCAATCTGAATCATTTTCTATTCCATCCTTCATAATTAAATTATGAAGGGCATGAGCCCAACAGCCATATGACACCAGTCTAGATAATCTCGTCACTTTCAAAACATTACTACCGCGATCCGTGACAGTTACAGTACATTTATTTATTATGTCAAAATCTCTTAAAGCAGCATGGACTGCATCATTAAGTACTTCTCCAGTATGCCGACCTATAAAGTATTGAAATACACAGTGAATGCCAAAATTATGAATCAATTAGATATCACGTTATTCACATTTATTTATAGTAAAATTAAACTGTTATACGATATTGGAGTAATGAAAATACCAACCATTAACAACATGAGTACGTAACGTTGCTTTCTTAAATTCATAATTCTTGGTAAAGAAGATGTACAGAAACGTAATATATGATCTCCTTTTATAATTATCAGTCCAAGTGTCAAATATTATATTTCCGTGAACACATTCCCCAGCTAGGTATTTTTTGACTTCTTTCTTTATATGTATGGTTGTATCAATCATCTAAAGCAGTTCTCAACAGTGTTGTTGGATGAGGTAGTTCGTCTTCCAATTGCACAATTTGATACTTCTAAAATTTTAGAAAAATATTTGATCGAAGTGAAAGTTAATACCAAGTAACAATTTTGAATATATACATACCACCGCGAAGTCTTTAAAACCTTCTCCTTTTACTTTACTAAAAGGTGTCAAATCGCGAGAAAACCATAATGCAATATCACGGTTCAAATGAAAGCTTTTGTCTATAGCATTCAAAGTCGTCGTCTGTTTCCTACGTGTCGTTGAATGAAAGAAATCGTCGAGTTTTTTATTCTTCGCAGCTGAGGGTTTTTCATCAATACTGTGTGTGTCAGAGAAGTGTCATTTATGGTTTGTAGTCGAGCAATTTTTTCCGTAAGATTTGACCACAAAACTAAAATAAAAATAGAAAGTGAGCATAGCAGTAGGTACAGTCATACAGTGTGCTTAAAATGATATTTCGAATGATAATAATGACGAAGACATAAAGTTGTGAATTATGAACTCAATATTGAAAAATTTCCAAAATCACTTACTTTATACTTTCTGGTTCTGCTTCTACTTCATCAGGAGGATGATCCAATTTATCTTTAATATGTTGCAGACATTCTTTACAGAAATACTTTTCTTTTTCAATATGTTTTTGTTCACCATTATTAGAGGAGTAATATAAATCGCCAAAATATTTCCACCCATGACTTGAATGGTTATTATCAGATTTCGGTATTATTGTTTAATTATTTATATTATCCGGTTTAAATTGAAACTTAGAAGAAGCCATCTCTCTAACTCTAATTCGAAATTTCACCATTTCAAGCACATGGTAAATTATACACAAAATTCTAAGAGCAGAAACATGATTATTTACGCACGATTCTTGTTAATCTTGTTACATTTATTTCACAGAAGAAGTTTTAAAAACTTTCAAGTTGTAATTAATGATAACGATTCAATAGAAATACCATGACAATGAGGAAAAAACTGAAAATTTTAAATAAAAATAAAAATTTCTACAATTCTACAGAATCGAGGCATTAGAAAATGACGGCCGTCGCGGCGCGCCGCCGAGCAATGATCAGCGGCGGCGGCGGCGGCGGCGGCGGTGTGCGCCGAATTTTTTCAATTTGGCAGTGGCGGGTCGGCGCGCCGAATATTCATCGGCGGCGGCGGCGTCAACCGGCGGCACAGACCTCTACGCACACATACAAAAAAAATGTAAGATAATAAATCAAAAATGTATCACGTGCTTCATTCCACAGTCTAAAACAGTGAGAAATGTTGAAAAAAAAACAAGAATTTATAACAAAACTAAAAATGACCTTTTTTTTTTGCGATTCTTGTTAAGAGGGTGCTCTACGCTTTGTGGGAATTAATTCTGGCCTATCTGCAACAAACCCGAATTTTTGTTTTTTTGGATTATAAAGTGATAAAATGATGAAACAACGAACGAATATGATTTTAGACCGCAGAAAGAAGAAAATAAAAGCATTTAGAAGTTTCAATCGTCATTATAATTATTTTTATTGAACTTGAAAGAAACACAAGATTTGATGACAGTTTTTGCAAGATTTTCCGGGGACTATTGAATCAAATTTGATGAAATTTGGATATGTGGTGTAAAATAACATTTCTGATGGGCTGAAAGAGCCCTGTTTCCATTTTTCTCAGAATTTCAAAAAATATTTATATTTTAATTTTTTTTAGAAAATTAAAAAAAGGGCTCTTTCAGCCTGTCAGGAATGCTTTTTTATATAACATATTAAAATTTCAACAAATTTGATTCAGTAGGTAGTCTCAGAGAATTCTTGTAAAAACCGTCATCAAATCTTACATTTCTTCTAAGTTCAATAAAAATAATTATAATGACAATTGAAACTTCCACATACTATTATTTTCTTCTTTCTACGTTCTAAAATCATATTCGTTCGTTGTTTCATCATTTTATCATTTTATACTCCAAAAAAAAGAAAATTGGGGTTTGCGCCTTGTAAATTGCAGATAGGCCAGAATTAATTCCCGCAAAGCGTAGAGCACCCTCTTAAAATATTTGAAATTTAATTCATTAGCATTTGTCATATTACAGCCTTACAAAAATTAAGCAATGTAAAAAAATTAACAAAACGCAAAAACCCTATTCCGACCAGCTTCAGCTGGTACTGGTAGCGCTTGTTAGAGTTGTATAAAAAACAGCAATAGATTTGCAAAACAAAACGAAAAGTATAGGTATATTTTTAGGAAGTATAGAAAACGATGAAAAATTTGCGATTTACTTGAAAATGTATTACCTATTGAATCTAGAGCAATTTTTTAAATAAAGAAAAACATGCAACACTTACAATACATTTGGTTTAAAATAGAAGCAGAGCTTCGAAAATTCTGGTAGAAGTATTGAAGAGCACAAGTGAAGTTCAATTAAGGTTTCACTTTTTGAATTACACCGCTGCATAGCGAAGATTGCAATTCAGATGAATCGTGGGTTAAGGTGTTGTACAGTGGTTTGCCGGAGTAGTTTACGAGATATTCAAACGTTTTATTGAACTGTAATAAAAAATTTAGGCACATTTATTAAGTAAACTGACCTGAAAAAGGAAACAGTATTTAGGAAAAATTTACTTGGCCTTGCGTAATACAAGCTTTTGCATTCAGTTTGAAAATTATGACTGTTGAACTCGCGTATGTCTTGTTTCTGTATGTATCAAGGAATTTCCCTGTGTATGCGTAATATGAATTTTTTTGGGTTAAAAAATTAACCGACTTAGTGTGCGTCCCCAGGGGCACAGGTGTTGAGGATCCAGCTTTAGCTAATTTTTGAATTTGTTCGCTAATTTCATTAAATGGTTTGAACGGGGTTGAACACTGAAATCATCGTAGTGATTGTAGAATAATGAAATTATTAGATTGTATGATTTATTAGATACGAAACTTACTATTTTAAAAAGGTAAACGAGATCTGCAAAACCATCCTTATGACGTAAAGCTTCTGCGAACGTTGTATATTTTTCGTTTATATAGAATACTCTGACTCCATAAGGAAAACTAAAAAATTTCAAGGTATAATACAACAAATCTACTGGACACTCGAGTGTATAGTAGGGTGGAGTGAAAAAAAACATATCTTGGATTTTGACCGGTGGGGTGGTTTACTTTGAGTGAGAGACCTCCCAAAAAATTGTTGAGCCCCCTAGAGGCAAGGAGAGGAGAGCAGGAGGTGCTCAAAGTGTACCTCCTTTTGAAAAAAAAACTTCTGTTTTTTGTGTTTTTTAGTCAATCAAATTTATCTGAGAAGCCTTCTTAGCACTTGAAAGATGCGATTTGAGTTTCTACATCTCGCCATCCTTCTCCGCGATCAAAATTCAAACCGCTACCAGGGGGTTGAAAAGTTGCAGATTGCAATATTCCAATAATATGAATTTTTCACTAAGCTGGAATGATTTTTTTTTTCATCAAGTAGTTGAACAAAATTTTTTTTTAACCACTGAAAGTGAATGTTGAAAAAAAATTTGAAAATTTTATACACCAGTGCAGCCAACAGCAAATCATAAAATTCCAAAATACGGAATATATATATCGACTTTGAATTGATTATTTTTTTGAGTGAAAATATGTATTATTTACCTATTTTTTTTTCAATCACTAGAAGTATACTCGTATTTCGGATTTTTTTTTGAAAAATTTTGTATATCAGTGCAGTCAGTTAGAAATCGTGACATGCTACACTATGGAATTTAAGTTGGCCTCGAATCAATTTTTTTATCTTTTGAAAAATTCACAATAATTTTGTTTTCAATCATCAGAAATAAAAATTTTTAATTTTTCTTTGAAAATTTTGTACGTCAGTGCAGCCAGTTGCTAATTATGATATTCTGATGTCTTCAAATTCGAAACATACTTCTATTGATTGGGAAAAAATTGGTCCAATCACTTGACGAAAAAATAATGCATTCGAGTTCATAATATCAGAATATCACAATTAGCAACTGGCTGCACTGACGTACAAAATTTTCAAAGAAAAATTAAAAATTTTTATTTCTGATGATTGAAAACAAAATTATTGGGAATTTTTCAAAAGATAAAAAAATTAATTCTAGGTCAACTTAAATTCCGTAGTGTAGCATGTCACGATTTCTAACTGACTGCACTGATATACAAAATTTTTCAAAAAAAAATCCGAAATACGAGTATACTTCTAGTGATTGAAAAAAAATTAGGTAAATAACATTTTCAGTCGAAAAAACAATCAATTCAAAGTCGATATAAATTCCGGATAATTGGAATTTTATGATTTGCTGTTAGCTGCATTGGTATATAAAATTTTCAATTTTTTTTCAAAATTCACTTTCAGTGGTTGAAAAAATGTTTTGTTCAATTACTCGATGAAAAAAAATCATTCCAGCTTAGTGAAAATTTCATATTATTGGAATATTGCAATCTGCAACTTTTCAACCCCCTGGTAGCGGTTTGAGTTTTAATCGGAGAAGGATGGCGATGGTTTAGGGAGATATAGAAACTCAAATCGCATCTTCCAAGTGCTAAGAAGACTTCTCAGATAATTTTAATTGGCTAAAAAACACAAAAAACCGTGTTTTTTTCAAAAGGAAGTGCACTTTGAGCACCTCTTGCTCTCCTTCCATTGCCCTCAGAGGGCCCAAAATTTTTTTGGGAGGTTTCCCAATCAAAGTAGACCATCCCACCAAATTCGGTCAAAATCCAAGATTTATGTTTTTTTTTTCACTCCACCTTAGTGTGTAGATTTTCATGCAGGGTTGACTCACCCATCGTCATCAATTGTTGTTCCTGTTACTCCAGTTGTAGCATTACTAGCCCAGTAATACGTATAACTCAAGTAATTGTATTTTACATCTCCAAGAGGACCGCCGGTAACGTATGCAACATCACCTCTTTGATTGTTAGTTTGAACTATAAAATTTTCGTTAATAATATTTCTTATACCAAAGTCTTAAATTCTTACTAAATTCATTGGTTATTTACTCGATTGCCCTGTGTTTATTAAAATTGTTATTGCGCTTGCTTCTGCAAATAAATATAGTGGTTTTGATGCCGAGCATGTTTTTGTGTTTTTAGAGTCGACGTTCCTTGTAACAGGTTTATATCTTACGTTGAGGAAGCCTCCTGTAAAACTTTCTGTATCTGGAAATAATTGTTCGTTATTATAGATGTAATCGAGGAAGCATCTATTATGAATGGAAATTCAACTTACCATCTGTTACTGAAACTAGAATTATGCAAAATATGGCCAAAAAACATGCCGAATTTGGTCGCATTTTTGCTTAAAATTTAATTATTTAATTTTTTGAAACGAAAACTATTTCAAAGTAACGTTACTGTTTGGTGCCACTTCATTGACAACCTTTTTTAGTATGAACTTGAATGTCGTTGCTTTTTACGTCAAGTGATTTAAAAAAATACTTAGTAGATATATTTCCGATCTTAATGGGTTTGGAAGTTGATAAAATTATATTTCCAAGTAAACTTACTCACTGAGCGACGATTTATCAAACTTCATTTCTGGCCGTGAAAATATCAAATTTTTGTAACAAGAACGAGTAGATAGGCAACTGTTTTACTATCTGGATTTTTGTACTAAAAAATAATGTAAATTTTTTAGTACCGTAACCTTGGTGAAAAAATGTTCAAATTTTTTTATACTACAGTGATTTTAAAAACTGTAATGATAATACCGTTTCCTGTTATTCTGACAGCGACGTTACTGAGGTTAACGATATTTTTCCTTTGGTTTTGTCATTCTCACATTCTAATTACCTTTGCTTAACTACACTAGATTTACTTAGTGTTTAACAAATATCCGGATATCCAAATACCAAATACAATATCCGGATAATATCCGGATATCACACGGAAATTGTCGAACAGCTCCGAAAATATCCCGAAAACGGTTGAACTTTTCCAAGAGTTCCCGAATTCTTTTACGGACCCTCACATAATTTAAAGGTCGATTATCGAAATTGAAAAATCGAAATCGAAAATTCATTTTTTTTCGTTGAAACTCTTCATTTCGATTATCCGGATATTTGCCAAATATCCGAGTATTTGGATAGCTATCGAAATATCCGGATATTTGTTGAACACTACTATACCATGTTTTCGAGCTTAATGGTTTTAAAAATTGATAAAAAGTTGAAATGTTTTTTATAAGGTTATAGCAATTTTATCAGGTGATGTGGGGGGTTATCCAAAATCATTATTGGCATAGTTGAAGTCTTGAAGTACAGTATTGAAGAAAATATACGGTAATAAGCTGGAAGCACTGCCATGAATTTTTTTTTTTGAAAATTTTCATCAAAATTTATTCTTACTTTCTCATTCTGAACCAGTGAAAAGTCACTGATGAATGGTCAGAATTAGAGCACAGAAAAAATCAATGAAATTCACTGATTTTCAGCGAATTTTCGCTGATTTTATTTTTTCAAGGATTTTCACTGATTTTTCAGCAAATTTCATAAAGGGTATAGCCGGGTGAGAGGCGAATTTGGCCCTGGCTTCAATTTTCGATCTAACTCTCCCAAATGGTACCCCTTGATGTAAAAAAATTCTGGACAAATTTCTGACCCCCCCCCCCCCGTTATGGCCATTTTATTGCAATATTTTCAAGAATTTTTAATTTCAACGGAAGAGAAGGACATTTTCTGTTCTTTGGCACAAAGTTACATCTCGTAGAGCTGTATTTACGATAATTTTTCCAACAATTTTGGTGCATTCCTTCACGTTTTTTCAGCTATTTGAAGTTTTCAATCGTAAAAAACACCATATAAGCGAAGAGCGATCACTTTTTTAAAATATTCCAAAAACGTGGTTTTTAACGTAGTTTCTTCTCACGTATTCACTTTTGGCGATTTCGATGTCCCAAGATGCAAAAATTGCGAAAACCCGTACAGAAATGTTGTTATTTTAGCAGATTTTTCAAATTTTTAGCGTTTTAGATGGAAAGAAATAGCCAAATGAAGAAACTAATGTCGGATTCGTGTTTAGCGGGTCAAAATACCCCGATAAACACCCTTTTCGCGTTCATTTTACTTGAATTCTCGAAATTCGCCATCGAATCCGACGCGACGTTAGTTATCTTTTTTTTATCATTTTTTCCGTATAAAACGCTCAAAATTTGAAAAATCTGCTAAAACATCAACATTTCTTCATGGGTTTTGGCGACTTTCAGTCTTTGCAAGGGAAGTACACGAGGTGTGACCCGTCAAAAAAAAATCAGGCTAGTTGAACATCACAAAAAACTTCCACAAACAAAATTTTAACTCCTGAAGTTGACTTGTGGGAGGAAGAGTTGGGGGGGGGGGGTTGAATTTCAAAAAATCGCCTAATATTCCGAAAAAATTACAAAAATCCAATGTAAGAAATAGGAAAATTGAAATAACTCCGCAACTTATGGCGTTTAGAACGTAATTTTTTTTACCATGAACTAACCTCGTCATAGGCCATCTGCAGAAGGCATAGTCGCATTGATCCGCGTGTAATACTTCAGAGTGAATTTTCACTCATACTTTATTTGGCGATTTTTCAGAATTAAGTTCTCATAACTCCCCCCCCCCCCCCAATCGACTTCGGGGACTAAAATTTTGGCTGTGGAAGTTTCTTGTGATGCTCCACAAGCCTATAAAAAAAATTATTTTAACGTGTCACACCTCGTTGCACTTCCCTTGTTAGTTCAAAAAAAGGTCCAAAGTCAAATATACAGGGAAATTGTACATAATGAAATTAAAATTTTTTTCAGGGTGGTAGCGTTTTGCTTGTACAAATATGTCATTTTTCAAGTTTAGCACTCCAAATAGGCGAAAACACTTGAAGGAGAGCACCAAAATTGATGAAACCAGTATCCTAAATACACCTCTGCGAGATGGAACTGTGTGCCAAAGAACAAACAATATCCTTCATTCCGTTGAAATTAAAAATTATTCTTGAAAATAGGTACTGCAATAAATTTTATATTATTCGTTTATGTAGTACACATTTTCCTGCGTATTTTGCTTTGACCGTTTCTTTGAACTAAGAATTGAAAATCGAGAAAACCTATGAAAAAATGTTGATGTTTTAGCAGATTTTTCAAATTTTGAGCGTTTTATACGGAAAAAAATGACAAAAAAAGATAACTAACGTCGCGTCGGATTCGTGTTTAGCGGGTCAAAATACCTCGATGATCACCCATTTCGCGATAGTTTTGCTCAAAGTCTCAAAATCCACCTTTTTCACTGATTTTTTATGACGAAAATGGCGAATTTCGAGAATTCAAGTAAAATGAACGCGAAAAGGGTGTTTATCGGGGTATTTTGACCCGCTAAACACGAATCCGACATTAGTTTCTTCATTTGGCTATTTCTTTCCATCTAAAACGCTAAAAATTTGAAAAATCTGCTAAAATAACAACATTTCTGTACGGGTTTTCGCAATTTTTGCATCTTGGGACATCGAAATCGCCAAAAGTGAATACGTGAGAAGAAACTACGTTAAAAACCACGTTTTTGGAATATTTTAAAAAAGTGATCGCTCTTCGCTTATATGGTGTTTTTTACGATTGAAAACTTCAAATAGCTGAAAAAACGTGAAGGAATGCACCAAAATTGTTGGAAAAATTATCGTAAATACAGCTCTACGAGATGTAACTTTGTGCCAAAGAACAGAAAATGTCCTTCTCTTCCGTTGAAATTAAAAATTCTTGAAAATATTGCAATAAAATGGCCATAACGGGGGGGGGGGGGTCAGAAATTTGTCCAGAATTTTTTTACATCAAGGGGTACCATTTGGGGGAGTTAGATCGAAAATCGAAGCCAGGGCAAAATTCACCTCTTACCCGGCTATACCCTTTTACTAACTTTTGAGTGAATTTTCACTAATTTTCCAATGATTTTTCTCACTGATTTGTTTTCAGTAAAAAAATTTTCACTGATTTTCACCTGTGCTGAAATTTTGACTGTTTCTCAGTGATTTTCGATAATTTTCACTGATTTATAATTGAGAGAGTAGTGAACAAAAAAAAATTGGTAACATTTCGAAATAAAAGATTGATTGATTTGAATTTGTTTAAAATTCAAAGATTTTAAAATTCGTTACTGCAACTTTTTATCTCCCAGGTATGTCTTATTTCAATCCATCAAAATTTTTGGCACACGTTTTGCCCCTAATTTTCCATCTTCTCTCTTCCTCCGTCATTTTTCAATTTTTTGACAGAGAAAATCGACCAAGCTGTTCATAAATGGCGAAAATTCAGTACCACGTTCGCCGGCACATAACTCGAATCACTTTAGTATCCTCGAGCATCAAACGAAACGTGACTTTATTTCGTATTTTTAGGTTAATCTCGCAGTCTGTGTCTTTGTCGGTGTCTGTCATTTCGCCCCCATTGCCCAAGCTTGTCAGTATCGTTGCGGCGCGCCAGTCCTGTGTAAATGTGTATAAAAGTGGCGCATGTAATACACGTGTATGTAGCAAACTAATGAATGCAAGATACATTTGTCTGGGGGTAGGGGACGGCCGACTTATACAGCCATGTAATCCTTTTGTGTATAAACGTTTCATCAAGCCTTTTTACAGTCTGACTACCATGCTAGTGGTATCGATTCGAAAAAGGCGCAGAATTACCATTTTTTTGGAACGTTTGACGCGAGTTAATCTTTCCTTTTTTATTTTTTTCGGCGATATTCGTACATGCGAATATTCTCCGGTGTATTGTTCAAAGTCGCCGCCGCGTGCCTGGTTTCAGGAAAAAATGATTCTTTTGCTCGAAAAATCTGGCACGTCAAAGGAAAAAAAAGATTTCACTCGGAGCCAGTTGAGCTATTTTAAAAAAATGAAAATTTCAAATGATGCGTTACGTTTTTGTAAATTAAAGGCAGCGGTGCGGTCGACGAAAGACACCTCGAGGTGTATTTTTCTTATTCTCGAGATAACTGGCAGCTGTTGCTTGATCGCTGCTGGTTCGATGATGGATCGGTGGACGGGTTACGAATAAAGGAGCTGAGAGTATGGATCGTACTAATCGACACCTCGGTTTTAATTAATATCTAAAAATCGGGATAAATAACGCGAGCAGCATTGCCCCCGTATAACAGATTGCCGAATATAAACGCCGCGCGATACAATGCGTAGCACTGACATATTGATGATGTTATGGCTCCAACGTTCTGTATAAGTGGCGCATTTGACAAATGGCGCTTTTGAGTCATTTTTATGGCCGTTTTATCTGATAGCAGGCGGCGTGGCAGCGGCGACGGTAACTTTATGGTGGCTTGATTTCCGAGAGAGCGCATACGACGCGCAAACGTACAAGTGGACGAAGCGAAGCGCATTTAATGACCGAAATAAAAATAATCGGTTTCAATTTGGAAGCGTTCTCGGCTTCGAGATTGGAATATAGGTTTTTTTTCTTCCTCCCTTTGTCGAGTTTCTTTTCAAATGTCTGCCCCTGTGCGGAGATGGTGCGGCGATGGTCATGTCGAATAAGGATATAGCGAGGAGATGTGCAGTTTCGATGGAAACGTGATAAAACATTCTTCGATCAGTCACGAGAGTGGAGTTTCAAAATATAAATACCGTGTGTGCGTATGGAACGTTTGATATTGAAACGAGATAGCGACCGAAATGTGAATTATGCTCGGTGGCGTTATCGTGAAATGAAGTTTCCAATATGTCGTTGTGATACCTTTCCATATATGACACGTGAATCGAATGATTGTAAGTGTTGATAAAAGTTTTGATGCGAAAAATAAAGAATAAGGAATCAGGTATACGCATAATGAAAACATCTTACTCTTTTATTCGAATAGAATGAAAATGAAAATGTGAAATCTTGTTGCCAAAATTGAACTGAAATTGTAGGTATATATTAATTTACATTTTTATTGAAAACTGAAAGTTGATTTTTATTATGCAAGTATATTTGCACTGAAAAAAATTAGAAATGAAAAATAAATAAAAAGTGTTAAAAAAATTATCAATTTTATCCAAGAAGAGATAAATTTTATCCCAAAAAATAAATTTTATCTAAAAAAATAAATTTCATCCAAAACCAAAAAAATAATAACGGAACGCCATTCACAAAATTGGCAAAATTTATTCTAAAAAATATTAATATTTATCGCGAAATTTCGTAAAATTTATTGCATAAAAATAAAGGCTCTGGTGTGATTTGGGGGTCATTTGGCCCTTGGTGGAACTTTGACAAAATTTTTATGCCATTCGACTTGCCTATGTAGAAGATGATTTTAGAGCGCAAAAACGAATTTTTACCACACCCCCCGGGGGCGGGGGCCTCAAAATACGTGATTTTCACTCTAAAAATTCTATCTCCGCGAGTTTTCAACCGATTTTTTTCAAATTTGGCATGTAGGCAGAGGTACTTGAGGGGAGTACCCTGAAATTTTTTCAGATTTTTTCGACCACTACAATGACCTTAAATTTGACCTTGAAAGTTTAAAATCGCCCTGGGGGCACCGTTTTGGCGTGTGGTATAAAGAAAAATATATTTTCATGTTTCTCACTCTATTTTACACTACTTAGAATTTTTTTCAATTTTTTTTGAGTGGTGGCCTATGCGTGACGTTCAAAAAACCGATAAATCGGTCGTTTTACCTAGTACTTGAGAAATACACTTTGAAAAAAGACAAACATGTTAATCGCAATTTTATAGCTGGAAAAGCTTCTATATGATGTCCAGATCCAGAGTCTTTGATAAAGTCGCATCGCCCCAGCTCCTATTGCTTTTTGAGGGGGGGGGGGCCTTATGAAAGAAAAAATTGTAATTGTTTTGCACCGATTTCGCTCAAATTCACGTAAATGGTTCTGTAGGTGTAGAAGTACTCCCCAAAATTTTTTAGCCCCCCTCGACCTCAGGGGGCTGAGCGATCGTTTCCCAAAGTTGGACATTTTTGGTTAAGATGACAAAAAAATCGAGGTTTTTGACTATAAAACCGCTCCAAAATTCTAATTTTGAAAAACTTTGTATTTTCTGTGCACATTTTGAGGTAACGAATCCGACTAGCCTATCAAATTTTTCATTCGAATGGTTTACACCCCCTCCTCATCACTGCCCGTTTGAAAGTGTACAGATCGTGGGGTTTTCAGAAAAAAATGACCTCGTAATATTTTTTTTACAAAATTCAGCTCGCGACACATCAGGGGGCAAATGGAATTGTATCAACCTACTTAAATTTTCAATTAGGTGAATGAAAAATATTCAGATACTAACCTGAAATTTTAGGAAGCAATGGCTAAACCTTTCTCCTAAGTCGCGGGAGCCTAAAATTTTTTGGGGAATATTTCTATGTAATTTTTCAAAAAACTGCTCAGATTTGAGAAATAATGGCTCAGCCCCCTGATGTGTCGAGAGCTGATGTTCGTAAACAAATATTTTTGTACCTTAATAAGTTGACATGTAAAGTTGACCAAAATCGATGCGAAAAAAAAAACATTTTTTGAAACAGGCTCCCTCACCCCCCCCCCCCCCAGCAAAAAGAACGAGGAGTAGGTGCGGTGCTTTTTTACCACACACTCGAGACATCATAATTGAACATTTTGAATCAAAAAATTTTCACTTTCTCGCGAAATGTCATTTTTGGGTCACCTATGTAACAAAGTTTTTTTTTTTTGAAAAACCCACGATCTGTACACTTTCAAACGGGCCGTGATGGGGAGGGGGGTGTAAACCATTCGAATGAAAAATTTGATGGGCTAGTCGGATTCGTCACCTCAAAATGTGCACAGAAAATACAAAGTTTTTCAAAATTAGAATTTTGGAGCGGTTTTATAGTCAAAAACCTCGATTTTTTTGTCATCTTAACCAAAAATGTCCAACTTTGGGAAACGATCGCTCAGCCCCCTGAGGTCGAGGGGGGCTAAAAAATTTTGGGGAGTACTTCTACACCTACAGAACCATTTACGTGAATTTGAGCGAAATCGGTGCAAAACAATTACAATTTTTTCTTTCATAAGGCCCCCCCCCTCAAAAAGCAATAGGAGCTGGGGCGATGCGACTTTATCAAAGACTCTGGATCTGGACATCATATAGAAGCTTTTCCAGCTATAAAATTGCGATTAACATGTTTGTCTTTTTTCAAAGTGTATTTCTCAAGTACTAGGTAAAACGACCGATTTATCGGTTTTTTGAACGTCACGCATAGGCCACCACTCAAAAAAAATTGAAAAAAATTCTAAGTAGTGTAAAATAGAGTGAGAAACATGAAAATATTTTTTTCTTTATACCACACGCCAAAACGGTGCCCCCAGGGCGATTTTAAACTTTCAAGGTCAAATTTAAGGTCATTGTAGTGGTCGAAAAAATCTGAAAAAATTTCAGGGTACTCCCCTCAAGTACCTCTGCCTACATGCCAAATTTGAAAAAAATCGGTTGAAAACTCGCGGAGATAGAATTTTTAGAGTGAAAATCACGTATTTTGAGGCCCCCGCCCCCGGGGGGTGTGGTAAAAATTCGTTTTTGCGCTCTAAAATCATCTTCTACATAGGCAAGTCGAATGGCATAAAAATTTTGTCAAAGTTCCACCAAGGGCCAAATGACCCCCAAATCACACCAGAGCCTTTACCCAATTTCGCGATAAATATTATTTTTTTAGAATAAATTTTGCCAATTTTGTGAATGGTGTTCCGTTATTATTTTTTTGGATAAAATTTATTCATTTGTTTTTTCAGTGTGGCCATTTTTAGCTTCTGCAACGACGAAGTAAAGTTGGCGCCTTAGAGGAGGGGAAGAGGAAAGTATAATTTTTTCGACTTTTCCTCCTCAAAATACGAATTTTAACGTAAATTTGTTATAGTGCTGGGAGTTAACCCGTGAAAGGTGAGATCAAATTTTTTATACTTTTTTACGATTTCTCACATAGTAACTTTTTATTAGACTTTTAAAAAATTTGAAAAATTTTGACGAATTGATATCATGATAGGAAAACCTTGATTCAGAAACAATCTCAAATTGGACATTATGTCCCAAAAAAGCCCTCAATTCGGATATAATGCCTCAAAAAAGTCATTTTAGATAGTTCGGACATAGTGTCCTAAAAAAAACAATTGGACAGTTTTCAGTTATGAAATCACAAAAGAATTCCATTTTCTTGGATTTTGGCCTTTTTTTGTATTGAAAATTTCTCTGAGAACGTATAAAGCTTCGTGGAATAATAAAATGCATAGTTCCTGTCTGTCAATTTTTTTATTTTTCTCCTATCTAATTTTTGGGCTATTCCATACCAACTCGAATCAAAAATGAATTCGGCTGTTTGCAGAGTTTGAAAGAAAATTTATAGGATATTTCAAAACAATTATCGCATTTTTTAAAAGCTCAAAGTTGAACTTTGGTGGCGAAAGCTGAACTTTCATGATAAGTACAAAAGATGAAAGCTACATACCATTTAAAAATCTGAAAAAATTACAGTAAGTGGCCATTTTCACCATTTTTTCAACCAACAAATTTTCAAGATGGAATCTCTACTCCTCTGGAGGTACAAGGGTCCATAATTTTAACCAAAATTTTAAAAAATCTAAAAAGTAAAGTAACACGTCGATTTCTACTAATTCGAAGATGCTAAGTTCGAATATGTACTCAGTTTTTTCATCCGACTCCTTTGAACTAGCCCCTTTGATAAAATCAAAATTTAAAAAAAATGAAAAATAACGTGTGACCTGTCGTTTGTTAGGTTTTTGAGGGAACTGAGTTCGAATATTTGTTTATTTTTTTGGATTTGATCCTTGAGTGCCTCCTGCCCCCCCCCCCATTTTGAGAAAAAGTATGTTAAGAAATGAAAATAGCGTTTGGCACATCGATTCGCACTAATTTCAGGGGGAGAATTCGAATTTCGATTTACTTTTTGATCCTACCCCCTCCCCCAAAAATAGTATTTTTTCACTCATTTGCTGTTTAATACTGATCCATGCAAGTAATGAGAATATGACTCGAATGATCCACACGGAGCTGAGTATTTCAAAAAGTTTTGAACAAACATCCTCTATGTACTTACATGTAATAAATGTATGCCACGTAAAAACAAAATCCCAGGTTCTAATACCGAAACATTAGATACTTAATAAAAGAAACAAGACTTGTTCTCATTCCTTGCATGGATCAAAAAATAAATTTTTTGGGGGAGGGGTTCGCGGTTAGTTAGAGCACGTAGGAGGGGGTAGATTCAAAAAGTTAATCGATATTCAAATTTCCCAGTCGAATTTTTTCATTTTTCTCCCCTCCAATTTTTATCAGTATCGAAGGAGTCAAGAGTGAAAGTGAAAAAATCTGAAAATTTCATTAAAAATTGCTCAGAGAATACATTCAATATCATTTTTCGTCCAACTGAATGTTAAAATATCTCGAAAACTCGTTTAAAACGAGTTAATAATCATTGAAACTGTCTAAAAATGGTTCAAAAAGTTTCAAAAACTGATGTAAGTATTGAAATAAATTGATTTTATTAACGTTTTATTCTTTTCTCAAACAATTTTTATAAAAAATTCACTCCATTTTCTCAAGTTTTTAAGCATTTCCTTAAATTTTTAGCTATTTTACTCGAATTTTTATCTAGAATTGTGATGTTTTGAATAATTTTTGTAATATTTCGTACAATTTTGGTTGTTATTTTATTGAGTTTCTCCGCATTTTGACAATTTTTATTATCGATTCTTAAATATATTCTTTATCCATTTTTTTCGTATTTGGAACAATTTTACCAATAAACTGGTATTTTTATATCTTTCTTCGATTTTTAATTTTTCACCTCATTTTCAGCGATTTTGTTCAAATTAAGCAATTTTTTTCAAATGTATATCAAGTAATTTATTATGTTGTACTCAATTTTATTAAAAATTTAACGATTTTTATGCTCTTTTTGTCAGTTCTTATGGAAATTCCGTGAGATTTTTTTTGCAATTTTTTGATCTTTTTTGTTTGGGGTTGAGACCTACTCTCTCTCTGGACAACAGTGTTATTAGAGCGAAATTTTTGCTTGTAAATCTTTTTTTTTTTTCAATTTCCGCCTTCGTTTCACTCAATTTATTTTTGCTAAATAAAATCGATATTTTTTATATGTTTTCAAATCACTCATTTAGTGAGTTTTTTCGTTTTGGAAACCTCCTTGACTACCTACTTTTCTCAGGGGTGGCAACCTTCATATAGACTTGGTGCCAACTCTGAAAGTGGATAGCAACACTTTGAAAAAGCTTGGCACCACCTAGAAAAATTTACTGTTTCTTTTTAAAATGAAAATCTTAATTTTTAATTGGAATTATTTGCTGACTTAACGAAACAGTTCCACTCAAGTAGTGAAATTTATATCGATATTGAAATTGATGGAATTCGTTTTGAAGAGGTTATTATAGTTGCTACTACTGCATTTTGATTGTGTAATTTTTTTCATTTTTCCAATTTTCTAAAATGTCAGAATTACCTACCCTATGGTCCTGTAAAATAGTATGAAAATTTGATCTGAACAAGGTACCTATAGAGTTGAAAAGGGACATCGTCCCATTTTATTTCTACCTCACAAATCAATTGAAAGAGCTTTCCATCCGATCAGAAGCCTTCAGAAAATTGACCAATTTTTTCAGGGTAGGTTGGCAATTTTGACTGATGTAAATAAACGAATATGTAGCTAAATATTAATAATTCTTATGTTAAAAAGTAAAAACCGAACGTAAATATTTTACATTTCGTACATTTTATGCACAATTTATTTCGTTCCATCGCTTTTTTCACATTTTATTTCTATGTTTCGCATTTTACGTGTTACCAATTTACTGTTTTTATAAGCAAAATTCTCAGGAGGGGCCAGAATTTTTCGAGCATCCTTTAATTGGAGCCAGAACTTGAAAATTATTCTGTTAACACTGTGAAAAAATCTAAGTTCCCACCGCTGAATTTACTGGCTAAACCTTTGGGTTTTCGTGGCATTGTTTATTTGAATAAATTTTGAAATATTTTATACCTCCAGTTTTTTATGAGAATTTTTTGTGGTACGAATTTTTGTAAACGCTTTACAAAAATCGAATTTCCTTGGATTTTTTCAAAGTTCTCAACAGATGATTATAAAAATTTTATGAATTTACTTTCAATTTCATGTATTGAAAAATTACTGTAGATAGTTAATCAGAGCATTTCAAGACGAGTTAATCAAACAATTTTTCGTTTTCGATACGTTTTTTGCAAAGACCAATGTTTTTGGCATGGATTGTGGGGGGGGGGGGTGTAAAAATATGAAAATTGTAACGTAACTTTTTTAGATGAAGACATACTTGATGACATTATGTTAAACTTGAAAAAAAATGTAAAAAAAGAAGAAAAAATGAGAGAAAAAAATTGCACTGATATTTCAATAAAGAGTGAAGTGGAATATGATTTTTTTTTTTAAATATGAAAAAAAATTGGAAATAATTTATTAACATTTCTTCGCCAATAATTACTTCCTCTTAAACTTGAAAAAAATGTAAAAAAAAGAAGAAAAAATGAGAGAAAAAAATTGCACTGATATTTCAATAAAGAGTGAAGTGGAATATGAATTTTTTTTTTTTAAATATGAAAAAAATTGAAAATAATTTATTAACATTTCTTCGCCAATAATTACTTCCTCTTCTTGTGGGTCGAGTACTTACTGTAACATAAATTCTCGACCTTGCATATTAAAATGCTAACAAATTGAACTACCTTCGAAAAAAATTCACTCCGAAAAATCCAGATCAATAAGTGCAATTGCTGGTAATAAAGAACCTGGCAAAAAAACAGAGAAAAAAAATCACTCTGATATAATAAACAATATCTTAGGCATTCGAAAATAAGAGCACAGAATCGAATTAATTGAAAAACGTTCATACCAATTAAATCGTACGTTATCTGGTTCTTTTTTGTAATGCATCGAGTGATAAGAGTAAGCGAGAGAGAGTGAGAAGATACGAAGGGAGGAAGGAATTCGTCGGCATAATAACACGTTTTAAAGTAGTTTTTCGTTTGTAATAATTACCGGGGTGGAGCGAGCCAGCTCACGATAAAAGTGTAACATATTGGTAGTCCAACAATAGAAATGATTGCATATCTTGGACTGCTTTTAATCATCGTAATAGTATAGGTAAGAATCGTAGAGTATGCAGGAGACGAGCTGGCAACCGGATGAAGTAATGACCTACGCCGTTTCAATAATAACAAACCGAGTAAGTCCTCGATGGAATACTTTATGCGATGGTTTCTAGGAGAGCGAGCGAGATAGACGTCGCAGATGGAAAAGTCAACGAACACCGCAAGAGATTGCTCTCTGTCTTATCGTTGATACACTACAAATTATAGTGTTTACCGTTGCATCAGCACGTTTTGCTCGCGATATTATTGCTGGTGGCGGTATATTCGCCTTGTTACAAATGAGCATCTATGCAACACGACACGCGGAAAAGTCGTACACGTCTGTGTGTGTATCGAAGAAGAAAAAAAATGACTTTGATTCCATTATTCATACGGTAATGGTGGCGTGTTACCGTGCGTTCGGCGTGGCAGGGTGAAAAAAAATTCCTCTACGTATGCGGCCCTCTCGAAATACTCGTAGGGTGTGAAACCTTTTATTGTGTAAAAGTAAACAACGCCAACAGTTGAATATACACGAATGTACTATCTCACAAATGGCCTTACGCAGCTGAGCTAATTTATTGTTAAAATAACATTTCACCCTGCGAGAGTAGCTCGTCGAGCTGATCGGTTCGACGAACGAGGCTTCATAAATGGAAATATTTATTCAAAAGCGTGCTTTTTCATCGGATCGATGGCGTACGTCAAAGGTCGAGTGTTCGATGTCAGTACGATGTGTCTGGGTACTTATGGAGATGAAGAATGTCGTATGTGGAGACGAACAGATGGCGATGGAATCAACTTGTGTGAAAGCTCCGAGACGAAGGAAGATTGAAGGTGTTTTAGATCGAATGGTCGAGGCTTGGGAACTGCTTCAAAGGTTTAGAAAGTTGGGTAAAATCGTCAATGGGTTTTTAGGGGATAAAAAAGTACCTATACAAAAGTTCGATTTTTGCTTCATTTTTTGATTAATTTTTAAGAATTCAAAAAAATTCAAAGCTTTTTTCATCGTGAAGTAATTTAATTTTAATTTTGTTTTCTTAGCTTTTATTCCACTTATTAATTTATTTATTCTTTTTTTTTGTTCCTGAATTAGCATCATTGCAGAAGGTCTTCATCAACCTCAGTCATCTTAAATCTTCTATCAAATTTTCTGGTAATTTTTGTTACTTGCTGTTATCATTTTATTTAATTTAGGGTCAGAAAGGTGTGAAGTTAACATGATGCCTACCAGACGAAGAAATCGAAATTTTCAAAATGAATCGAAAATCAGTCCGGAAAATGTCTAGAATTTCGCTCAAAAAATTGAGAGAAATCGAAAACTTTATCCCTAGGTGATGAAAACACAGAAAAAATTGAATAAATATTTCAAAATGATTTGAAGCATGGTAAAAATGTAAATTCGTGATTTTTTTCAAAAGAATTTTTCAAGGCAAAAATTATCTTCTTTCCATACTTTGGCGTTCATTTGAAGACTAGCTTCTTACCAAGAGGTCAAGTTAGTCATGCAAAGTTAGCTTTTTGACTCAAAGGTCGAGCTTTTTTTCAAAAATTAAAAAAAAATCCATTCTTTTTTGATAAATATTTTAATTAAAAAAAGAGCTCATTGTGATTTTTTAAAATCATATTTGTTTGAATTTGTTCGTAAAAATTTTAATTTAGGAGCTCGTCGTGATTTTTTTTGACGTAGGTACATTTGTTTGAAGTTTTTCGTACAAATTTTAATTTAGGAGCTCCTTGCGATTTTTTTTTGAAATAAATATTTGTTTGAAGTTTGTAAAAATTGATTTTTTTTTCATGAGAAAGTCAAAAAAGTTAAGAAAAAAATTACGCAAAAAGGTCAAGCCAGGTCAAGCTTTTTGCTCAACATATTTTTTTAGACACTCTGATTCAATTCAAATTTTATTTTCATAAAAACGTTCAAGTTGAATGCCAAAAAAGTTATATAAAAAATTATGCAAAAAGGTCAAGCTAGGTCAAGCTTTTTGCTCAACATATTTTTTTAGACACCCTGATTCAATTGAAAGTTTATTTCCATAAAAACGTTCAAGTTGAATGCCTTAAACCAAGATGTCTTAACAGTCGTGCAAGTCCTTATTTTGTCCTGCATTTTGTTTGTACGTTCTACGTCCTTCAAAAATGTCAAAATATCCTGTTTTTCTCTTTTTTCTTTTGGAATCAAACTTTGAAATTTTTTATTTATTCTCTTTTTAAATTTGAATATTTTTTTTAGTTATAATTTTCGTACTCACTTCGCTCGGGCGTAATAAAGGCCCATTTATATACATTTTTAAAAGGAGAAATTTATATTATTTTCTTAAAATAATTGTGACCCGTGCAGGGACAGGGTACCTAAAGTCGGAAAACATAATTTTGAGTTGGAGACAAAAATATGAAAAATGGGCAATTTTTTTTCACTTTTTTAGGTAGTTCAGACCTCTACGCAGCTTTAAACGTGTTTTTTCGATTATTTTTTTTTTGAAAGTCATGATTTTTTCTAATTTTCAAATGTCTCTATCTCACCGAAAAATTGACTTGGGATGCTCATCCAGGTCTTAAAATGTTCCGCATAGTCTCCCCTATCATTTAAGCCAAAAAACTCATTTTTGAAAAATCCGACTTTAGGTACCTTTTCCCTGCACGGGTCACAATTGGTGTTTTTAAAACTTTTACTGTAGCAGTTTTTTCTTTCCAATTCTTCGCCCAGAGAGGGAAAATGAATGGTTTTCTTGCACTTCTGCGCGTTGAAAAATTTATAAATTTAAAAATCAAAAAATTAAAATGCAATAAAATTTCGACTCCTCCTTACCAAAAAATTAAAATCTGAAAAATTTAAAAAGCGAAAAACTGAAATGAGAAAGAAAATTTTTGACCCCCTCCCCCAAAAAATCGTGAATTGTTAGCAAAATATCCCAGTGACGGATCTAGACAAATTTTTCGAAAGGGTGCAGAAAGGCCGAGTTTAAGGGAACAGGTTCAAATTGGGTGAAAATTACAGACACTTTTCCAGTTGCTTTGGGTCGTTTGGGAGAGAGGAAATTAATCCCTAAATCCCTCCTTAAAACCGTTCCTGTTTTGGTTAAACCTTTTGCTGAGAGAAATGAAATTTGATTTGCTTGGTCATCATCATTGCATTTTTCAAGGAAATTATGAATTATGATTTTCATAGCTACAGGAAAATGTACGTTGGCAAAATGTTTATGCTGCGTAAATAAATAAAACTACGCTCTGTATCACAGGCGCACCCAGAAATTATAAGGGAGGGGCTCAGATTTTTGAAGAAAAATGGGGGGATGTCAAAATTCAATGAAAAAATGAAGTAACCTGTTATTTCAGTGGGGCTGGAGTAGTTGGGATGACGAGATTTAATAATTTTTTTTTTTGTAAAAATTACTGATTTTTTCTGATAAATGTGGAACATTAATTGAGAAATTAGTCATTTTTGGCCGAAAAATCACTAATTTTCAACAAAAATTATTTCACTGATTAAAAACGACAGAATTTTTGCGTGGTATTGTATTTAAAAAATAGTTACTAAAATACTGCTCGCACGAAGCGAGGGCGAAAATTTGTTATACTCTTCTTTGACATTTTTATAATAGAAAAATCTCCTTGCCGAGCTTAAGGGGGGCTCGAGCCTCTTAGCCTCCCTGGGTGCGCCCCTGCCCTGTATCATGTACTGAAATAATCATGAACATTGAAGATAATCAACTGTAAGGTATTTTGTCTTCAATTTTCCAATGTCTAAATGTCTGACGTAAAATTTGTAATGTACCTTTTAATTTTTTTCGAAAAAAAAAACTCAGAATGTACTGCTTGAAAAAAAAAGTGGTATGGCCAAACATTTATCAGAAACAGTGGTGTGGAAACGCGAAAAAATTTTCCGTTTCTGGGAACGTTTCTAGTTTTAAGCACAACGTTTCCGTTCCTGGGAACGTTTCCGTTTCCGAGTGCAGCGTTTCCGTTTCCGTTTCCAGGAACATGTTCAGTTTTCAGAAACGCGTTTCCACGCGTTTCCGTAATTTTTTTTTCAAATTACAGGGCACGAAAAATTCATTTAAAATCAACGAAAATTGATAAAATTTGGCATTATACCCAATTTTTGACCTCCCAAATCGATTGGAAGCGGTTTCGAAACGTTTCAGAGTCTCCGGAAAATTTTAGAAAATTTTAACGCTGGAGAAAACCCCATAAGAATGGCTCATATAAATTTCAGTACCCTGTAACTTCAAATTACCAATATTAGTGATCTATTTGATCGATCAAAACACAATTTTCCGAAATTTAGCAGAGTTGAGTTCAAATTCATATTTTTTCTAGGAAAATTGTTTTCCAAAAAAAACATGGATTTGAACAAAAAGTTACAAATTTTAAAAAATTATGATTTTATTGATCAAAGTAGGCCAGTGCTAGGAAAAAAATTTGTATAATTTTAAATCCAAGCTACCAAAAATCGCAAAATTTTTCACGATGAAAAAATTTTCTCCCAATCCTTTATGGGTGTATAAAATTATATACTACACCTTGCCATGTAAATTATAATTGAAAAAAATCCAATATTTTCGACATTTCGACACCAATTGAGATTAAAATTTATGAAAAAAAAAATTGAAAATGCGTTGGAAACGCCGGAAACGCGCTTTTTCGCGTTTCCGATTCCGTTTCCATTCACGTTTCCGTTTCTCTTAAAATTATTGCAGGGCGTTTCCGTTCCCGTTTCTCAAAATTGAGCGTTTCCTAGCGTTTCTTGGAAACGTTTCCGTTCCGTTTCCACATCACTGATCAGAAAGAACCTGACCTATCCTGGTCCCCTTTCATCTCCGCCATCCGCCACTGAAATGTCCTACCAAATATTCTGCAAATGTCCTAGGTACATTTTCATTATGAAATTTTGTTAGACACCTTGTAAAGTCGGGAACAGGGGGACAGATCGAAGTTTATATGTATTTACTATCGAAGGAGCAAAAAATTGAAAAATTTTGATTCTATTAATATTTTTTTGACTTAATTTGTGCATTTTCTGTAAAAAAAAAAGTTATCACATTCGCCATTTCTTCATCTTGAATTCGAATTTTCCAGCTAAAAATGGAATTTTGTGTTGATGGGAAAGACACTCCGGCTCCTTGTCCTCCATTCAATCTGACTACCTGATCAATATTCACTCATCAAAGTGATGATAATAATAAATCAAAGGTTGTTTGAGCATTGAAACCATAAAAATCTCAATTCGAATTACAGATTCCTCGAAGACAATCTTCCACTATCTCCAGCACCAATCTCATCTCCCACCTGTATTTTTCTTACCGTTACTCCAGGCCGAATTTCCCGCCTTTCTATCTCACCAATCGAATCTCAGCCAACTCGGTAAGCTATCCACACAACCGTATCACGATTCCTTATCGTCCCATAAGTCTATACACCACACCATAATATTGCACCTCCTGCCGGGCACCATGAACACAGCTCCGCTCGCGAAACAGAAGCACGACGCAGCCGTCACCGGCAAAAAACACAGTAATCATTTTAAACTCGCCGATAAGCTCCATAATTCACATGTACGCGAAAAAAAAATATAAGGAGGATCCCACCAAGGCGCATACGGCGAATAAAAAATACTTAAGTCGACATTAGTCCGACGATGCTCCCAAGTCTCGAGTATACGACTCGCGGCGCCGATACAGCAAAAGTGAAAATTCTAAGTACATAATACGTGACAGGTAGTACGATGCTTAAAGAAATGATCGTTAGAATTTATGATGGTTACGTTTTATTTGTCGTCTCTTCTATCTACGCTTTTTTTTAGCCTCTCTTCACTATTTTCGTCGTTTTATAGTTATAAACTATACGACGCGCTATAGCACCTATTTCCTTTCTTCGCGACGAAGAATAAAAAAATACTCACGGGCGCGAGTTATTTATCGCCAAATATGGAAATCCTAGATGCGTCTTGTATAAGCGTATTTAGCATTTTTACCTCGTGTGTCAGTGTGCTATGCCATTCTCTGCACCCAGCGTACAGGCGAATTCCACGGTGTTCTGTTTACTCTATCTAGCGTGTCTTTTTACCACCGTACTGCAGCCTTTTTTTCATTTTTTTTTGCCTGCTTTGCTTCTTTAGACTACGATATTTACATCGTAGTTAGCATATGCGCGAATATCTCGAAATTTAGGTTATACAATAATGTTTGTACCATATTTTTTCTTTTTTTGTACCCTCCAGCTGACATATGGGTAGTTCTTTCGTTTTGTTAAATTTTCTTGGCAATTCGCGTGATTCAGAGTTGGGATATCGTGGGAAGTTTCCTATTTCGGGGTATTTTCATAGGCAATGGGGAAAATGGAAAATTGTGGAAAATTCAGGTGAAAAAGGGGAAAATGTGGAAAACTTATTTGAAAAAATTGAGATTTTTTGGAACAAGGGCTAAAAAAAATGAAGAAACTTAACCAAATGTTGAAAAAATGTGTCATTTCAAGGCAAAAGGTCCCACTTTGACATTTCAGGATTTCGAGAAGAAAAATGGATTTTATGTCGAAATTTTTCAAAGTGGGACCTTTTAAGTTATTGACGGTTCGGGATACTAGAACATCTGCTGTATCACCCGGAGAAATTCCAAGGGGCGCCCCTCGCAGGAAGTCGGTGAACTACTGCGTTGAAGTGTACCACGGAGTATGTCATCAAATGTATATTTTTCGGTTTTTTGAAAATAAATTTTGAATTTTCGCTGAAATATTTTTCAAAATGTGTAATTTTAGACCAAAGTACCATATTGGGTATAAAATTATCTATCAAATGAGATATCAGGAAGCTTTCTAACTGTTAAAGTTCCAAAGTTATGATTATAATGAAAAGATGTATTAAAAAGTTCGAAGCTCAATTTCTCAAAAACATGTTTTTTGAACTTTCAAACTTTCGGAGGCTCTAACTCGAGCAAAAATTATCCATTTGAGCTGGTTAAGGTCTCAAATGAAAGGGAATTTCATGCTCTACAACGTGACGGTTTCAACTCCATTTTGCCAAAGTGGGACCTTTTACCTTGAAATGACACAAATAGTTAAAAATACATATTTTTACCGTAAGAATTCGTGATTTTCCCCAAAAAAGTTGTCCTCCGTCTTCGTTTAGGAGGGTGTCTACAGGTCGCAAAAGTCGCGAATTGATCCAAAATTCATCAAAAGTCGCGAATTTTTCCCAAATTACTTAAATTTTTTTCGCTTTATACAAAACAAAAAAATTGAAGAAATTTCAGCTTTTTGAACACTTTTTCTACAAATTTTCGTCCTCGCTTTGCTCGGGCTCAAAAATTTACATAAATAAATAGATAAGTAAATAAACCTTTATTAACGAAAAAGTACATTCAATGTGCATCATATTACATTCATATTTCTTACTCCGCTAGGCCCAGAATTGGGCGAAGGTTTCACGTAATCTTCACAGGGTTGTAGAACATCACAAGAAACTTCCGCAGCCAAAATTTCAGCCCCTAAAGTTGACTTGAGGTAGAATTATGCGGGGTTGAATTCTGAAAAATTGCCCAGTAGGTACACCGGAAAAATGACAAAATCTAAATATCTCGCTCCCATTTAGGAGATGAATTTCCTACCACAATCTACCCGCACCATATGTAGGCCATCTGGAGAAGGAGTTGTAGCAGAAAATTCATCTCCTAAATGCCATATGAGGCGAAAAATTTAGATTTTTAGTTGTTTCGATGTACCTATTGGACGATTTTTCTAAATTCAAACCCTCATAACTCCACCCCAAGTCAACTTTAGGGGCTGAAATTTTGGTTGTGCAAGTTTCTTGTCCTGGTCCAAAAGCCTGTGAAAAAATTTTCAATTTGGCGTGTCAGACCTCGGATAGCTCCCTTTTTAGTACCAATCACGATTGGAATTTCCAAAAAAATCGATTTTTTTTAGAAAAGAGAGCATCGTGTCCATTCTCTGAAAAATCTGAGAATTTTGGAATTTTTACTAGGGTTTTTTGAAAATTCAGAAGGAGAAATCATTTGGAAATATGTTTATTTTTTGCTGTTTTTATGATTAATTCTTCAAAAAAAATGTCGCCCTCGCTTCGCTTGGGCCAAATAACCACATTATTATTAGTAATCTGCTAATGCTTGAGACTTCCTGCGAATTTTTTTCTCAATTTTAGGTCTAAAATCTGTGAAGTCTATCGTGAAATTTTTTCTGTAATAAATTTGATCTCGTTGATTTTTTGGGAGGGGGGAGGGGAGAAGGGTCAAACTGAGAGGTAGATACCATGGGAAAAAGTTGAGAAAAAGTCGCGAATTCCAAATTCTAAAAATCTGTAGACACCCTTTTTAGGCAATATTTTTTCTCCATCCTGAAATCTTTTTCATCATTTTGTACCAAGAACTTGAATTTTCTGACTATTTTTTCGTTTCGACGAATAAAGCATGAAATTATGATCCTAAATCAAACTTGATGAAATGCTGCAAAAAAACGTGAAGTTTGACGGAAAATGGTGTGTGAAAAACGAGGGAAATTTTGAGATCTGATGTGGAAAAAAATGGAAAATTTTGTGACGATTTATAGAAAAAATTAACGTTTTAATATCCCATCTCTAGCATGATTTGGCTTTTGGTATTGAAGACTCGTCTTGAATCGTTAGGTAATTGGTGTAAGTCATTCAATCTATCAGCGTCAATACCATACCAAATATGACAATGCAGATTTGCTGGGAATTAAACGATACCCACCCAAAAGCTTTCTTGATTGAATATTGCAAGTTATTTCCACCCAATACATACCTATTTTCCCCTCCGTTTTTAAGCACTCGACGAAAGATGTGTGTACGTATTAAGGCTGGATTACATTTCATGAAAAAAAAATTAAAAATGAATTTCTGAATGCCACAAACTACACGAATAATTGTACAGCCCTCAGTTTCACCAACTCGTTGCTTCAAAAGTTATGTAAAAAGAACAAAAAAAAAATAAGAAGAATAACCCTCAATCCAAACGATTCTAATACAATGAGTTATTGAGCTCAAAAGAGAGCAGAATCGAAGAGGGACAAGGGCAGGACTGGCAGGAGGCTTACTAAACTAAGTTTGTACAGTAACAACTTGGAAAAAATTGAAATCAAGTGAAAAATTGAGAAAATTACGAAGAATTTTATTAGGTACCAGAAAAAGTTCTCTTGAGTTGAAAGTTTTTAATTTTCAGCTCTGCAATGATTCCAGTTCATTATGTCAATCAAAATTCAGGAACCTGATATTTCGACTCCTTAAAAATGTAAATTTATTGTCCTTCATATCGCTTTTTCCTTCCATCAACAATCTATTATCACGAATAATCAGAGAAATTTCTTCAAAAAAAAAAAAAAAACACAAATAATACCTACATGAGTTACTGAAAGTTTTTTTTTATATCTGAAGAAAGAGCCTTATTAATTAATCCAAATGTGTATTGAATTCAGAAAATCAAATTTCGTAATATTTTCTTTTAATAAAATTTCGATTGATTTAATTTCATGTCCACTCTCTCTTCAATCCTTACCCACCTCAAACAAATTTTTAGTTTTTTCAAACAATTTTTCTCAAGGTTCCCAGACCTCAAGTATTTGTAAAGAAACGAGAGGATGATTAGATCTTTGACGGAATAGGGAGAGGGAATTATTTTTTTCTGATACAAAGCATTAAAATTTTCGAAGAGGGAAGGGAGGAGGGTCATACAATATTGTTTCAGAATTAAATTAGATTCCTTGTTTTATAATTTTTAAAATTAATTTTCAAATTCATTCTGTTCGAGTGGAACAAAAACGAACTTTTTTTTCAATCTTCGCATTAAAAATTTTAGGAAAAAATCATTTAATTTTTCAATAGTTTTGTTGTTTAGAAATTCACAACTTATCATGAGTAAACATTTTTAAATACTTACTCTTGAATTTTCCGAGTTTTCCAGATGTATTTTCAAAAATAAATTATTGCCAGCCCTCCACCGAGGCTTTGGGCATAAGTGAATGAAGTTCAAAACAGAAATCATTCACATACGAATTTTTGTAACGTTGAACAATAGCCACTTTTTGCTCTTCGGACATGATTTATCATAAAAAAATTTTCGTCTCTATCTCTGTGTTTCGAAAAATACTATCAAAAGTTAAGACTTTTTTAATTTTAAAACTATGATTTTCTGACATCGTCACAGTGGTTACACCCATATCTTTTACTTTTTTCTTAAGACAATTTCAACGAAAAACACCCCTATGGTCTATGAAAAAACACGAAATTGTGAGAAAAGTACAAAGTTGTGTATTTTGAATTTCTTGTGAGAAAACTCGTAGATACAATTTCAACCCATTTCTCTACACATCCTTGGACTGTACGACATATCACGTGGAAAATGCCTCGTCATGTTCTTTTCTTACGCTGCATGTAGCATGTATTATTCGCTCTAAAAAGTCGATTTTCTCACAGTTTTCCCCAACTTTGATTTCTTTTTTAATTTTCAATTTTTATCACTTTTTAAAGTTTCTTCTAAATTACTTATTAAATAGGAAGAAATTTTGAAAAACATGGTTGAAAATTGTAAAAAAAATTGATACCAAAATTTTTCCAAACTGTAAGTTTTTTAAAATTCAAATTTCCTCAAAATTTCAACCAAGTGGCTTAAAAATTTTTCAAATCCATATTTTTAAAATTTCTTCAAATTTGAATTTTTTTACAAATAATTTTATTTTTTAAAAATGAAATCAGGGTGTCTACCGGTCGCGAAAGTCGCGAAAGTCGCGAAAAAGTCGCGAATTTAGATTTAGGTCGCTGAAGTCGCGAAAAAGTCGCGAAATTGACCCAAAATTCATCAAAAGTCGCGAATTTTTCCGAAATTACTTCCATTTTTTTCGCCTTTTACAAAACAGAAAAAGTAAAGAAATTTCACCTTTTTGAACATTTTTTCTAAAAATTTTCGCCCTCGCTTCGCTCGGGCTCATAAATTTTAACAACCCATTCTTAAATTATATACCTCTTCGTCCTCTTCCCTTCTATTTCAGACAATTGAATATTTTGAAGCGGAAAAATATGTTCTTGTGGGAGACTTAAGTAGCGATCACGATTAGGAATTTCAAAGGTAATATTGTGTCCATTGTCAGGAAAATCTAAAATAATTGGAGGATTTTGGAATTTTCTAAGGGATGTTTCGAAGGAGAAAACCATTTGAAAATATGTCTTTTTTTGCTGTTTTTAAATAAATTCTTCGAAAAAATTTCGCCCTCGCTTCGCTCGGGCCAAATCTGCTAATGTTTCAAACTTTCCATGAATTTATTTCTCAATAATCATTTAAAAATTTTTATCGGTTCTAACATGATTTTTCGTAAAATTTTCACCCTCGCTTCGCTTGGGCAGTAACTACTTCTCTTCTTTACCATAAAATAACTCACTTATGGAAAATTTTTGTGAAAGTTGTCTTTTTTCAAAATTAAAGACGTATTTTCTTCCGCGTATAAACTTTTTTCTATAATAAATTTGATCTCGTTGATTTTTTGGTGGGGGGGGGGGGGTGTCAAATTGTCAGGTAGATACTAGATATCTTAGAAAAAGGTCGCGAAAAAGTCGCGAAATTTGATTTTTAACAATTGGTAGACACCCTGGAAATGGAAAAAAGTTTTAAAAATCAAAATTGGAAAAATTTTGAAGAAATTTTACTGGTGGAGAGAAAAAATTTGAAATACAGTTTTGAAAAAAAATTAAGAATTGAAGAAAATGAAGATTTAACGTTGAAAAAATTTGAACTTGAAAATTAAAATAAATTCGGACCTGGATCTTTGAAATCCCGTTTGCAAAAAAATACCTCGGAACTAGTGAAAAATTTTAGTGATCTTGCACTTTTGAGTAAAAATAGAACTGTAACGAAAAAACGTAACGAAATAACCTAACGAAAAATGAAAATAACGTTATTTTCAAAATGATTTCGTTCGAGCATTTTTTCGTTACAAATAACGCAACGAAAAATAGTTCGTTTCGACATCACTGCGTGTAATCCCTGACACTCGGCTAAAAACGTCATACATTCACATCAACTCCTTACTTCCAGTCAAATAGGCAACTACTTCGACCATAAATGAATTCCACGTTCCGGAAACAATACTGCAGTCTCGATACGTGAACCATCAATTACAAGCTCAACTTCCTCCCTCCTGCTTCCAATACCCACCCACTCCTCGTCATTTCAGCTTCCAATATACGTAATAAAAAGCTGGGCAAAATATCGCCTTATGTAATTGTAAAATCGTTGGCGAAACGAATAAACATCGCGAACAGGAACACCATCGCCATCGTAGAATAAAAGGAAAACCGTTTCTACGATAGAAAAAATTGTCTAATTTATTCTTCCGGTCGTCTTTAGCACCGTAGACGTCTGTAACATGGATGCAAGAGGCAACGGGGTGATCGTTGAGAAGAAAACGAATTGGGAAAACCTGTTTACATGACCGCGTAGCCGGTAACAACGCTTTTCATTTGGCGGGAAAACTTATTGCGGCGCTGGATTTTCTAATTAAAAAAAAAACAACAACAAACGCGAGGCAACGCGGCAAAAGAAACAGAGAAGGTGCACGAGGCGAGACGAAAAAGGGAAAAAAAGCAAAGCGTAAATCTATGAAAAAGTAATTATCGTAACGAATTGTCCGCTTGGCTTGGAATTTTTTCGCAACGTGGTTCGGCAAAGGGGGAAAGCAGCGCCGGCGAACATGAAATCGTAACTTTACCGCGCCATTGTTAATCTAAAGGGATGGTAAATTGGTAAAAAGTACATTGTGCTGAAAAAAAAAGTACGCTGAAAATGTTGTACCTATAGAAAGAAGGAAAGCGACAACGCGTACTGTACGAAGCGGGCGCGGGAACGAGACGCAAGAAAAGCTAACGATTATCTTGGGATGTCAACCTGAAAGAAAATTGCATTTCGCAATCTCGTCCCATTTATAAAAGATACATATGGGGAATAAAAGAAATCAATAAAAAGACATTTCAAATAACTAAAATGGAAAATGTAATGTATAATAATCTGCGGGAAGATTTTGTATATTAGGTGGTACCGGTGCTGGTGTACCTTCGTTGTACACGCAGTTTCCCCACGAGGAATACGAATGACAGAATTTAAACGTCTTCGGCGTGCGCGACAATACGTACGCTGAACGGTGACACGACGACGACCCATGAAACATGCCACCAAATCGTAAGAAGTAAAAGGTTAACGGAGGAAAAAAAATGCCTAAACCTTTTTAAAAATTTAATCTCGTATGCGCAAAATGCTTGCATTAAGTCGCAGTCTACGTAGTCGAAGTCGTAAATGCCGAAGCGTCGGGGCTAAATGCACAATGAATAGCACATCTCTCGTAGCGCGCAGAGAACCGTCACGTCGCGAATTTACACATCAAAAAGACACGTAGAGATTTTTTTTTCACTTTTTCGACGGATTTGTCATTGTTAATGAGGTCAAGTTGGCTATTATCCTGGAATCAGTTTTCAAAGAGGGAGTCGATTCATTTTTCCAATATTTTCAGCCTCCTGAATACAAATATTATAGGGGTGAATGATATCAGATCATGCAGGGCGATTCTGTAATGATCAGGTTCCTTGAGAAGGGGCGAAAAGAAAGCTTATCTTATGTAACAGCGTAACGGCTGTACTTTGGTATAGTCGAAGGGGCAACGAGAATCACGACCTTTCAATTTCCTATCTTTTTTGGAGCTTTTATTGGTCTTGCAAATGTATTGATATGTAAGCAAGGAGCATATTTTTACTCGAGGCGTGAAAAATAAAAGGGAAAATTGTCGAATTTTGTGTAAAAGAATGACTTACAGTGAGGTTTCTTCGCAGCGAAAGGGACCACTTCGTTAGAAACCTGATTTCGAGAAAAATGCAAAAATAGATGTTCGGGTCTATTTTGTCGTTTTTCGGGTTTTGGTCGATTTTGATAAAGAATTTCATGCTCTTTCATCCAGTATGTTTGGAAAGTTTCAACCGAGTTCGCAAGTAACAGAAAAATGTGATTTTGTGTGATGTGATATTTCACCATTGCAGCAGGTTGAAAAAATTCCAACACGAGCATTTCAAAGTGAAATATCTAAACTTCTCTTAGCAGCTAGCAAATTTCATACTCTACAATTTTGGTGGTAATAATTTTTTCGGTAGAATGCTTCCTTTCCTCGCAAAATCTAGTTTTATGTCAAAAAATGAGAAAATATCAGAATTTGATGAATTGCAGTTTTTTTTTAAACAATAACATGCCAACTAATCACTTTTTATAAAAATAAATACAGTATTCTGAAAGGAAATTTTACGCTCTACAAATTTCATTCTATTCATTTTTTCCCTAGAATAGGTACTTCCTTTTCTCACAATTTCGTTTTTTATGCTAAAGAAACCTTTAAAAAATGTTTACAAAAGTTTAAACGCGTTTTTCTCGAAACTATTTTTTTTGAAGTTTCAAAATTCACTGCTCAGAGAGATTTGAACGATTTTTTTTCGTTTGGTATAATTTTTTGTAGAATTTTATTGGCTATCACATAGTATGAATAACTCGATTTTCACAAATCTAACGAAGTGGCCCCTTTTGCTGCGAAACCTCACAATGGAAGTGAATGAAACATCATTGATCTTGAGTGATTCACAATAAATACCTTCTTTTAGTTTGGAAAAATTGTTGAATTTCTCAAAGAGGAAACTTCCTCCCAGATTGAACTTTTTTTTATTTTTCAAAATTGAATTTAGCCCTCCCTTTGTTAAGGAGGTATTCTGGGTATTTCTGGTTGCATAAGAAGGCAATTGACAAGGGAAAATTTATGTTTTGAATTTGAATTTTTTTGAGGGTTATAAAGAAGAAAAAGGATGAAGCAATGGCCGAATATGATTTTAGTAGGTAAAAAGAAGGAAATAAAACTATAGAAGATTTCAATTACCAAGAAATTTGTGGACATGATGGTGTTTTTTGCTAGATTCCTTTGAGACTGCTACATAAAATTTGATGAAATGTTGGTATGTTATGTAAAAAAGCATTCCTGACAGGCTGACAGAGCCCATTTTTTGATTTTCCAAAAATATGAGATGAGGATCCTTTTAAAAATCCGGTCATTTCTTAGTTTATTTTTTTTTAAATTTATACTTTTTCGATTTTCCGAGATTGTCAATTTGTGGCCATAATAATGTATCATGAAAATTATTAAAGAAAACCCATGGTTAGCATTAAGAGAGAGAAGGAAGTTGAAAATTGAATATTCTTACTTTGTCAGAAAATGGTCGTTGGGGGGGGGGGGTACCTTGTCTTTCGTTCAGTCTAACCCTGATAATTTTGCTAAATATTTTGAAAATTTGTGAAAATTTGTAGTGTGACAAATTTCAAATTTTTTTGTAAATTTCCTAAATTTCGAGAAAAAGTTATGCGTAGTGCCTACCTTCATTTGTAAAAAAAGGTGTTACGAAATTTGTTTGCAAAGCGAAAAAGATCCTAAAAATGACCTAAAAGTTCATAAAACATCTCCTAAGTTTTCCATTCAGGGAAAACTTTTCGTACTGATAAAAAAATCATAATGGAACAGTCTAATTTTTAAGATAAATTGTTGAGCAAATATTTTAATATACCGAATCATAACTTTCATATTTTAACAAAAAGTTGTCAAGTTTACGTGTCCTGAATTTCAAATCCCCCTCCAGGCTGTAACCTATCCGTTTAATATCATAGTTATGATCTGAAATGCTGAAAAAATTTCTTCAATCCCTCAAAAAAAAATGAATAAAAATACCCAGGCGAGAAAAAACTTTCAATTTTTGTAAAATTTGTTTAAAATGAAAAAAAAAATTATAGAATTTTCATAAAAATCGAATAAATGTATTTAAAATTTTCTGCACATTACAAGAAATTACAAAAAAGGTCATGAAAATCAATAATTGTTCAAATTTCACAAGCCAGTTGTTTGAGATGTAAGAGAAATTGTTCTAATAATAACGACATTTGCTGGAAAGTATCGCAAAGGACTTGAAATTGTTTTCAAAAAAAAAAAGAAAATAGAAAAATTGCATGAAACGTGACAAAAGCATGGGAATGACATGAAAGTGTGCTGAAGACAAGTTTGGAAAACTTTAGCTTCGAATTAGGTTTAAAATGTCTTGAAAGTTGTTTTGAAATGTTGGAGTATTGCTCAGTTTCATAAAAATCATTGTAAATAATACAAAAATTGATGAAATTTTGATAAAATTATGTCAAAATTACCAAAATATTTGAAAATTCCTTGATAATTATAGGTATTCACGGTGTCTAGGTAAGAAAAAACAAGAAATTTCAGAAAATAGCAAGAATTTCCAGCATTTTCTTATTTTCATTAATTTTTTAATGGAATTACAGATTTTTTTTGGGCGGGAGGGGCAAATTTGAAGCTAGAAAAATCCAGAAAGTAGAAAGAATTTTCATTTTCAGATCCAGTAGACACCATGATATTAGAAAAAAACCTTCAAATTGTGAAAAAAGTGTCGAAATTTTCATGAAAATCATTAAGAAATTCTCATGAAAATCAATGGAACATCTATAAAATTAGTCCAAAAGTTTTTAAAGTTTTTAAAAATGAGACATGAATTATTTAAAATAGATATTCAAGAAAAATCGTCGATTTTTTTTTCAAGCAAATCAGCAGTTCTTCGATACGTTTGTGTAATTACCAAAACACCAAGATGCCTTTTTAATCAATACACATTTTGCAGTACCTACCTATTTTGGATATCTTATTTCGATTTTGTAAAGTTTTTAAATATTGGAACAACTCTTATGACGTTCAAAATTGTTTTGATGATTGTAAATGTGATGTAGGTTTTTTTTTTAAATTAAACAGTTCTACCATAATTCTAGATTAGGAATTTTTGAACAAATTTTTAATAATTTTCAATTTTTTTAAAATAGATTTTTTATGTGTCTAACGTAATAGGTACAGGGTGACCGAAAAGTAGTTCCCCTAAAAAAAAGCTTAGCAAAAATTCCCTAATTAACTTATCCAAAAAATTTCAACTCTGGCAGCATCCTTGGTCCATTACTATTCGAACACAGACCACTTCAAAAATTCTCAATCATTTTTGAATTTTTTGTGAAGAATAATTTGATTTTCGCTTACAATGCTATAGCTAAACCTAGTCGAACGAAATTTAAAAATTGCGTGAAATAAAATCTAGGAATTTCTGTGGATAGGTGACGGTTCCTCAAAATCTTGAATTGAACCCTGTTAATCTGAAAACAGTGCGTTCAATTTTGAAATAAGGAGGATTGCATTTCAGCGCTTCACAAATTGGAGTCAGGTGATTTAATTCAGCATTATTGAATTAATGCTCTGATTTAAGGGAAAAATTACGCAATATTGAATTTTTTCGGGTTATAAATTATACAGAGATTAGAAGACGATCTATATTAGTAGAATATGACCAAAAAAAATTTACCCTATCAATAATAATTTTTTACCGAAATTTCAAATTTTTTTGGGGAAGCAATTTTCAGTCACCCTGTAGGTAGGGAACAATTTTTTAATGATCAAATCAATATTCAACCAACTTTTTTTTGCCATTTTAGACAATTCTCTGTTAGTTTCTTAAATTTTTACGGTTTTTGAACCATTTTTACATTTCATGCTTATGATAGTTTCTATACTTCAAACTTTTATAATATTTAGAATTGACTTTTAATCATCTTTTATAGTTCGGACCTCATTCTTAATGATTTGAACAGCTTCTCGAGCTCAATACAAAAATGACATTGAATTACGTTTAAATCGATTTATTTTCATTAAAGAATTAAGTAAACATTGCGAGCCTGAATATAGAAGCCACCCTTAGGGGTAAAAAATTGGTTTGTGAATTGACACGGATTTTGGACTTTTTAGAAAGAGTAAAATCAAGGGGAAACCTCAATTCAAAAACCAATTTTTGACTTCTAAGTTTGTTTTCTATATCCAGACTCACATACTTAGGTACATTAATATTGAAATCTCTCAAAAGAAAACTCGACAATTATTACATCTTGAATCGTTGCAAGTTGCCTTTCTTTAAACGAGTATCAGGTGCAGTAATTTTTCTCGTGGTGACATTTTTCATTCGTACTAATGAATTGGAACATTTATTCGAGTATTATATAAACGTAAAGGTACGTGCGAGTACAGGAACCGCAATATATGTGTAAAAGAGAATTGTAATAGAGAACTCGGTCTCATTAGTCGGTCTCGTGTAGGTTCGGGCACCACGTCGTTATAAAGTTGATACCGTGACGAAATAGTAGCGGTCGAAAAGCAACGTTGAGGTTTTTTTTTACGTAGATGGTCTTTTGAAAACGATCGTTTACATCGTTGTCGTCACCAAATATATGTCTAGTGGTTTAAAACCATACCATTGCCCCGTTCAATTGAGTAATTAATATTCGTTAATGACAAAACGACGTGGAAAATTTTTTTCCACCGTCGCGTCGACATAATCACGGCTGAAAACCTAAAACGAAATGTATAATTTCGAGATACGACGACGAAGAGAAATGAAAAGAAGTCTGGCATCGCGGTTGTTTGAAAAAGCTTACAAACAAAACCTAGTTTTTTTCACTCGCGATAGTAACTCGATACATTTACCGTATGGTGAAATAGGCCACTTTGCGCGTTTCACAAGAACGTATTTTTCATCGCGATATTAAAAATTCCGAATAATTTTTTCCTTTTTGCAAAAAAGTTGTTGGTTTTTTAAGTACTACTAAAATAAAAAGTGTTACATGTTACACGTAGGTACCTATATACAGCCAAGTCGCGCAGACGGTGGTACGCGACGAGACCATAGAAAAAGACAGACGGAGAAAGAGAAAAACAAAGCCACGAATAGCAGACGGAGTACGTACGAGAAGGAGAAAAATAGAGAGAAAAAAAGAAGCGAGCTTAAAAGTCGACGAACCTATTGAAAAAGTCTGAGCATCTATTGTCTCGGTAAAAGTCTAAGAGCTGACTCATTAAAAAATGAGTAGAGGTATTCTGCGCGTCGTGTAACTTTGTACGGAAAAGATACATGTTTTCCCTTATAAATATTCAGCCTACTGGAAAACAATTTCCCGGTCGTGTTTTTACAATGCGCCGAAATGAGAACGTATATACGAAAAATTCTGCGACGTGGGCGCGCCACGCCGCGCTGCACCGTGCAGCGCGACTAGACGAGCTTCTGTGAGGTAAAATCAAGTGGAAATGGATTTTTTTTCTTTGCCGCTGTCGAGCTTAATTCGAAATGAATTAAAATTCGTGTACGTTTAATATTCAAAAGGTGCAGATTGTTTTCAAGGATTTTTTCGCCGACTTAGATGGGGTCGTTACCGTGGAGAAGGGGATTTCATACGTTTCCTTTTGTAGTGTCCTAATTTTTTCACATGGAAGTGGAGTTGAATTAGTGTGTAGCTGTGTAGCTGGTTGTATGGTGTTTTGAAATTTGGTTACGTGAAACGGGTGCAATATTTTTTTGCTTGAAATTGAATTCAGGGGTGGCGCGATGGGGGTAGGGGGGGTGTAATACCCCCAGGCGATTTCCAGTCGGCAAAATACCCCCCCCCCCCCCCAGACGATTTCCAGTCGGCAAATCGACAAAATTTCGGAGATTTCAAGTAATTCGGCAAAATCTTGGAAATTTCGGCAAATAAAAAAAACGTTTGGAAATTTTGGAGCATACTACATAACTAATGAAAAACTGAGCCTTTTAAAATTTCAAGTTTTCTGTCTTCTTTCAGAAATTACAATCCAATTCTAAAATTACTTACTCCCAAAGCAAAATTTTTCAAAAATTTCGGCCTCGCTGCACTCGGCCTTATTGAATTTTTTTCCTTCTATAATTTCAAAACAATCAATCCAAATCCTACAAAAATGATTTTTTTCGCATTTTTCCTCAAAATTATTCCAACTAATTTTATCAAATTATTTCTCATTAAAACTCATTTTCGATGTTTGGAAATCAAACTTTTCAAAAGCTTCGGCCTCGCTACGTTTGGCTCTATTGTATTTCTTCTCAAATAGTTTTTGAGGAAAGTTGGCCGATTTTTTATTCAAGTTAATTAATTTAAAACATTGTTTTATGGCATTTTGAATTTAAGGTCTTCAAAATTTTTCGCCCTCGCTTCACTCGGGCCAAATTTATTTCTCTCATGTTCATATTGAAACTATAATTTTCTAAATCAAGTAGACTAAAGAACTTCCATTGGGTTTTTCAACTATAGGTACAATGAATTTACCGAGGGAAAAATTCAGGCATCATCAGGATTGAGTCGTTAATTTTTTCATGCAAGAAATTTTGTTGTTCATGAGCAGGGATGAGCAAGAATGGCTTTTAACAATGGAAATATATTCGAAAACCCAAGGAATAATTTTCAGGCGTGAGCAAGATTAAAAATTGACCTGAACACGAGTTACTTTTCAAGTTTTTGTTACGTTGATCTCTAAAAATTGTGTTTTTCCCTGTACGTCCATTTCACCCGCCCCGCCCATTTGAGATAGGGGGGTGGGAGTGGGGTCAATCGTTTGTGCTAGGTTTGTGCTGGTTTGTGCTGGCATTAGTTTCGTTTGTGCTCATTCCCTTTCCCTGAAAATGAATATAGGTCAGGGTGGGGCGGGTGAAATGGTGCCCCGCCCATTCAAGATAGAGGGTCGGGAGTGAGGTCAATCGTTTGTGCTAGGTTTGTGCTGGTTTGTGCTGGCATTATTTTCGTTTGTGCTCCCTCCCTTTTATGGGCGGGGCAGTTGAAATGATGCCCGCCCATTCGAGATAGAGGGGTGGGAGTGAGGTCAATCGTTTGTGCTAGGTTTGTGCTGGTTTGTGCTGATATTATTTTCGTTTGTGCTCCCTCCCTTCTGTGGGCGGGGCGTCTGAAATGCTTTCTGAAAAACCTTGAAGATAAAACTTTAAAAAAATTATAACAGTACCAATCGTTTGTGCTACTCACGGAGAGGTTTGTGCTGCTTTTACATTTTGAAAAAATTTACATTCTGACCCTTTTTTTGATTTTCACAGATGTTCTATACCCTGGGCGGGGCGCTTGAAATGGTGCCCCGCCCATTTGTGATTGAGGGACGAGTGTGGGGTCAATCGATTGTGCTAGGTTTGTGCTGGCATTATTTTCGTTTGTGCTCGCTTCCTTTCTTTAAAAATGGATATAGGTCAAGGGCGGGGCGCCTGAAATGGTGCTACGTCAATTCAAGATTAAGGGGTGATTGTGAGCTCAATCGATTGTGCTAGGTTTGTGCTCGTTTGTGCTGACAATATTTTCGTTTGTGCTCTCTCCCTTCTATGGGCGGGGCAATTGAAATGGTGCCCCGCCCATTCAAAATTGTGGGGCGAGTGCGAGGTCAATCGATTGTGCTAGGTTTGTGCTCGTTTGTGCTGGCATTATTTTCGTTTGTGCTCACTCCCTTTCCCTAAAATTGAATATAGGTCATGGGCGGGGCGCCTGAAATGGTGCTACGTCACCTCAAGATTATGGGGTGAGTATGGGGTCAATCGATTGTGCTAGGTTTGTGCTCGTTTGTGCTGACATTATTTTCGTTTGTGCTCCCGGCCTTCCAAGGTGGAGCGTCAGAAATGCTTTCTGAGAACCCTCGGAAATGAATCTTGATGAAAATGGTTTGCAGTGAGTGGCGAGCATTTTTTTTTCAAAGTCCACTTGATTTTGCACTCTGCATTATTTTCAAACTGGGTTTTTCCATTTTTTAATTTTCAAAATTTTTTTAACGCAAATTTTTGAAGTCCAAAATTTTTTGCTCAGAATTTTTCAAACTTTTATATTTTTTCAACGCAAATTTTCAAACTACCTATCAACTTTTTTTCCTGTAAATTTTTCCAAATTCAAAACTTCTGAAACGTAAATCGGAGTCTTCTTCAGGAATATTCTGAAAAATACGATTGAAAATTATTTTTAACAACAACATCGAAAATAAAATAATGAAACATACAATAAAGACATTTATTATTTTTTTTAAATTGTATATTTCATTATTTTCAATGTAGTTGTGAAAAATAATTTTCAATTGTATTTTTCAGAATATTCCTGAAGAAGATTCCGATTTACGTAGAAGTGTTGAAGTTTAAAAAATTTAGAGGGAAGATTTTACAGGAAAAAAATTCAGAATTTGAAAATTTACATTGGAAAAATTTAAAGTTCGAAAAATTTACAGAAAAAATTCAGAGTTTGAAATTTTTCGTTGAAAAAAAATGTAGAAGTTTAAAAAATTCTGAGCAAAAAATTTTGGACTTCAAAAATTTGCGTTAAAAAAATTTTGAAAATTAAAAAATGGAAAAACCCAGTTTGAAAATAATGCAGAGTGCAAAATCAAGTGGACTTTGAAAAAAAAATGCTCGCCACTCACTGCAAACCATTTTCATCAAGATTCATTTCCGAGGGTTCTCAGAAAGCATTTCTGACGCTCCACCTTGGAAGGCCGGGAGCACAAACGAAAATAATGTCAGCACAAACGAGCACAAACCTAGCACAATCGATTGACCCCATACTCACCCAATAATCTTGAGGTGACGTAGCACCATTTCAGGCGCCCCGCCCGCGCCCATGACCTATATTCATTTTTAGGGAAAGGGAGTGAGCACAAACGAAAATAATGCCAGCACAAACGAGCACAAACCTAGCACAATCGATTGACCTCGCACTCGCCCCACAATTTTGAATGGGCGGGGCACCATTTCAATTGCCCCGCCCATAGAAGGGAGAGAGCACAAACGAAAATATTGTCAGCACAAACGAGCACAAACCTAGCACAATCGATTGAGCTCACAATCACCCCTTAATCTTGAATTGACGTAGCACCATTTCAGGCGCCCCGCCCTTGACCTATATCCATTTTTAGAGAAAGGAAGCGAGCACAAACGAAAATAATGCCAGCACAAACGAGCACAAACCTAGCACAATCGATTGACCCCACACTCGTCTCTCAATCACAAATGGGCGGGGCACCATTTCAAGCGCCCCGCCCAGGGTATAGAACATCTGTGAAAATCAAAAAAAGGGTCAGAATGTAAATTTTTTCAAAATGTAAAAGCAGCACAAACCTCTCCGTGAGTAGCACAAACGATTGGTACTGTTATAATTTTTTTAAAGTTTTATCTTCAAGGTTTTTCAGAAAGCATTTCAGACGCCCCGCTCACAGAAGGGAGGGAGCACAAACGAAAATAATATCAGCACAAACCAGCACAAACCTAGCACAAACGATTGACCTCACTCCCACCCCTCTATCTCGAATGGGCGGGGCATCATTTCAACTGCCCCGCCCATAAAAGGGAGGGAGCACAAACGAAAATAATGCCAGCACAAACCAGCACAAACCTAGCACAAACGATTGACCTCACTCCCGACCCTCTATCTTGAATGGGCGGGGCACCATTTCACCCGCCCCACCCTGACCTATATTCATTTTCAGGGAAAGGGAATGAGCACAAACGAAACTAATGCCAGCACAAACCAGCACAAACCTAGCACAAACGATTGACCCCACTCCCACCCCCCTATCTCAAATGGGCGGGGCGGGTGAAATGGACGTTTTCCCTGTTCATGATGTTGCTTCGCACTGTTTTTGCAAAAAATTCTCGAATTTTTGAATTCTTATTCGGCAATTTTGAATTTTTTAGTCAGCATGTTTGAATTTTTTAGTCGGTATTTTTGTATTTTTTAGTCGGCATTTTTGAACCTCATACCCCCCAAACATTTGTGTTTGAACCGCCTCTGATTGAATTGTTACCATAATTGGTGAAAATTGCTGGAAGTTTGATGCGATAGAAAAGAAGGCACAGGAGCTGATGATGATGATTGTTGATTTAAAACGAAATCAAAATTTCGATTTTCTAGTTGTAATGTAAAAATTATTTCTAACTTTCTCATTTAATGGAGCACTGCTGAGAATGGTTCATTATTTTGTTTCTACTCTTGAAAAATTTTCAACATTTTAAATTTTCGTTTGATAATTTTTCTGGAAAATGGTAATTTTTCGTCGTTTTTGAAGAAACGACCAAAAACGACCATATTACCTCAGTAGAAAACGGTAATTTTTCTTCGTTTTATAAGAGACGATCAGAAAAAACTAGAAACAAAAATTTTTCGGCATGGGAAAATACAATTTTTTGTTGTTTTTAAAGAAACGACCACAAAAAATAATTTTGCAATACTGAAAAATTGTCGTTTTTATCGTTTTTGAAAGAACGACCAGAAACGACCATTTTGAAATACTGAAAAGTTGTCGTTTTTTGTCGCGACCATTTTGAAGTACTAAAAAATTGTCGTTTCTGTCGTTTTTCAAAGGAAAGGTCAGAACCGATAATTTTTCTATTTTAAAAATACTCTCTCAATTATAAATAAGTGAAAATTATCGAAAATCATTGAGAAACAGTCAGAATTGCAGCACGGGAGAAAATCAATGAATTTTTTTAAAAATAAAAACAAGTCTGTGAGAAAAATCGCTGGAAAATCAGTGAAAATTCACTGAAAAGTCAGCAAAAGTGTTATGAAATTAGGAGAAAAATCAGTGAAATTTTTTGAAAAATTGGAAAAAATTTGCTAAAAATTAGTGAATTTTGTTGATTTTTCCTTTCCTTTGCTGCAATTTTGAATATTTATCAGTGACTTTTCACTGATTCAGAATGAGGGAGTAGGAAATAGTTGTTTTTCGTCATTTTCGAAGTGACAATCAGAAAAAACAAGAAACAACCATTTTGTATCACTGCAAAATTGTCGTTTTTCGTCATTTTTCGTTGTTTTTGAAGGAACGACCAGAAATGACCATTTTGCAATATTTCGAGATTATCATTTTTTGTCATTCTTGAAGGAATGACCAGAAGCGATCAATTTGCAATGCTGGAAAATCGTCGTTTTTTGTGAAAACGACCAAAAACGACCATTTTACAACATTGAAAAATTATCGTTTTTGTCGTTTTTGAAGAAACGACCAGAAAATATCATTTTACAGTGCAGAGAGATGATCGTTTTTCGCCATTTTTGAAAAAACCACCTGAAACGACCATTTTTCAACATAGAAAATTGTCGTTTTTCGTCGTTTTTATCATTTTTGAAAAAACGACATTTTGCTGTATTGAAAAATGATTGTTTTCGTGGTTTTTGAAGAAACGATCAGCAATAATCATTATCTGATATTGCAAAATAGTTTTTTCCGGTTTTTTCTTCGAATATGGTGAAAAGCGACCGTTTTCTAATCTTGTAGAATGGTCGTTTCTGATCGTTTCTTCAAAAATGTTGGAATATCATAATTTTCCATTGTTGTAAAATCGTCTCTTCTGATTTTTTTCTGATCGTTCAGGCAATGAACAGAGTCACTTTTTTTAGTGGCTTGTTCCCTATTTTCAAGGTTGGTCACTAAAAGTCAATTTTTTGCCAAAAGATCACTATTGCTCACTTTCTTCATTCTGAAGCCACTCTTTTCGTTCAACAGCCTACCGCTCTTCCATAAAATTAAAAAAAAATTCAGTAAAAGGTTATTTTAGATAGAAGTTATAATAATTGAAATGTATTGTGTTGTGCTTGAAAGTAGTTGTAGATAAAAAAAAAATTCAGTAAAAAAACTTTTTTCAGCACTATCGCATAGAGAAATACAGTTTGAGTTAAAAAAATAAAATGGGGGGAGGGTGTATTTATTTATGAAGAAAATTGAAAAATTGTTCACTTTTTGCCTGATAAAAAGTCACTAAAGTCACTATTTTTTCCCAAAATCTGTGTTTGATGCCTGATCGTCTCATCAAAACTTTCCTCTCTCCATACGATCTAAATCTGAGAGGGTTAAAATTTTCAATGTTTAGCAGGAACAGGTTCAGTACAACTTGGAGGGGGGGGGGGTGAAAAACAAGAAATTTCCGACTAAAAATGTAAAAGCAAAAAAAGGGGTGTAACATCCCTCACCCACACACCCCTTACAACTGTCGCTGATGTTAAGGTGTCAACGCGAGAAAGTTGAAAAACGTTTTTTAGAAGTAAGTCAAGAAGTAGATATGTAAATGTAAAAAATTCGACCCAAAAATCCGCAGAAAGTCGAAAAATTATAAGAAACAAACAGTATGAAAGAGGTAAGAAATTCCTGTAAACTGAGTTGAAAAAAATGAACATTTTACGTTTGTTTTTAAATTCAAAACAGGGAACAATTTGTGAATGAATTTTGCTCTCGCTTCACTTCGACTCATTATGTACATACGTCGATTTTTTCTCGATTTTTTTTTAGGAAAGTAATACTTAATTCGATCCCATTACCAAAATATTTCACGCTAAAAATACCCAATATCCTTCCTTATTGTCTGGAAAACGAGACATAAAATTTTTTCCGCAATTCGCGCAGGTAAACCCTCTTTATATTTTACTCTGTTCATTATACCGGTAACATTCTCCTCCATTTTCCCCATCCCTTCGCGACTGTTCTTTCTATATTAAGCGTCATCTTCATCGTCGTCTGGGTAATTCACTGTGGGATAAAGAGCAAAGCAAAACAGGGGAAAAAACCAAACCCGGAGTCCTTGACCGTTCTATTCCTTATAAAGGAAAATCGAAACGGTAAAAGAGCGAAGAGGGGACGATAGACGTGCAAAAAAATGGAATTCACAATCTTGACCAAGCGATTTGTGAAATTTCAACGAAACGTATATAAGAAAAACCCACTCGACGTATAAAGAAAGGAACAATTTAATAAAGAGACGAGAGAAAGATGAAAGTGAAATGAAGTTAAAGGGATCGAGGTATGCTTTGACAGTCACAAATGATACGAATAATATACGAACAAAATGATACTGAAAATTTTAAAAATATATCTTCGCATTCAGCGAATAATAATAGAAATTCTGCACGAAAGAATTCGTTATTCGAAACGTATAGATGCTGTTTCTCTCCTCCCGTTTCTCGGGTACGGATTTATATCAATTCGTGCGAGTAAGTTTATGAAATTTGTACGGTGGATAGATGAGCTAAAAAATCCGAAATTTGTCGATCGACTTTCGATATGATAATTAATTCTAGACCGTCGAGCGAATAATTAAAATCGCGCCGGTATTGTGCTTATTTTTCACGCGGTACGTAATTACGTCAGCGAGATTGTTTTGTTCGAGAACGTGTTTCAAAATGGCGGAAAGTAATTCACGACGAGCTTTTTTTTTCTCCAGCTCGGTGTGTTTTACGCGTCGAGTCGCGAGACTAAATAACAAGGCGGCGTATGAAAGGAAATTTCGTCGAAAAAGTTACATCGATTTTTACATTTTTTGCAGTCATTAAGTCTGTTTTATAATCGTATTTCCTTTTGTTTTGCGTCTCGAAAATACACCCTGCGATACGTTGCTACCTCGATGAGATTCTTTACGTCGTTATACGTGCTTAGGAGTTTGGAAATTGGCCCGTTCGGATTTTCCATTACATAGAGTCGATCTGCATACAAACCCTGCAGTCCATGATCGAAACACGTAAGTGTTCGTCTACTGAACTTTTATTTTTATGGACCAAACAAATGAGCTGCCAAAATGTTGCTTCCACTCACCTTATTAGAAAAAGTGCAGTTTCAAATTTTTCACCTCGGTCAATATATGGGGAAGGGGGGAATTAACCATTCATTGAAAACGTCAGTTTGAGGACATGGTCAGAACAAAAAAAAATCGGTGAATTTGTGATGAGGTAGTTCTCCTTTTACTGAATATATGATTTTTTCTGTCGCATCCTGCACTACTGCATTTTATTGCACCATGGATGAATGTAATTTTTATTCATTTTTGGTGATTTTTGAGAGTAAACCAACCTTTTTATTCTGAAGTAATAGGTAGGAATCAAAATATACTTATGAAGTTCGTTGTGTGAAAGCAGTTGAAGTCAATCCCGCAAAGAGCTGAAAAATACATGCACCAACAATACCAACATTAATGTCCTCTTTACCAAACTCACTCCTATTCTTTGCCACATAGGTTTACAATTTGTCTAGGGTTAGCAAACCCAAACTCTGGTATAATCCATCCGCATCAAATCTCGGATGGGTGTTCACAATTCTTCTTATCGTTTCTAGATGGACTTGGGCTACCTTCCCCAGGTCATGATCCCAAATTTCATTAGTCCTACCAAATCAAAGATGACTAGGTATATTCTCCTTAGGCGATGCTGTTTGAATTTTTTACTCTTGTGATATAGCAGGAAGGATTGAAGAAAAAACTCCTTCGTTATTAAAATGTTTTATTTGCAAAGCGCTTTTTGAGAAGAACAACTTATCATCAGGTATGAACACATACTAGCTTTGTTTGTTTTCCTTGCACTTTTTACACTTCGTGTACCGGGTGTACCAGGAAAAGTGTACACCGAGTACACTGTACACTGCCTACACCACAGTGCAGTTCCAAACGAACACTTTTGTTTAGTGTAAAATGTGAAGAAGTTATCAATTTTATCAAAATTTCCAAAAATTTAAAATTATGGAGAACTTTCTTCTTTTTGATTCTTCATCAAGTGATGAAGAAGAAGAAATATCAATCAAACGGATAATCAATGATGATGATGATGATGATGATGATGATGATGATGGTGAGTAGAGTAAATTGAAATTGCGACTCATTGAATCGTGATTTATTCTTTTTACTTATATTTCAGATTTATTTGTACTTCATGCATCCATGAATGTTATCTCCGAGGCGATAAAAAGGATTAAGCTCGATAAAAACAAAAACTGTGTAGAAGAAACAGTCCCAAAATACACAGACGACGACTTCAGAAATTATTTTCGTTTGAGTAGAGGCACCGTCAACAAACTCATTGAGAAGTTCAAAAACTCAGAAGAGTATAAACAGCTGTGTTTTAATAACGGCAGAAAACCCATCTCCGCTAAAAAGCATATTCTTGGTTTTCTATGGTTCGCTGGAAACCGGTGTTCGTACAGGGATGTTGCCGATAGATTTGGAGTCACTGCAAGTATGATGTATATTATCATTTCAAGAGTAATCGATTTTCTGGTAGAAATGGGTCTGGAGATAATCGTGCTTCCAAATGCTGAAAGAAAAGCTACCACAGAAGCATTCTTCAGAGAGAAAAAGAAATTTCCTTTCGTGATTGGGGCAGTGGATGGGAGTCACATTCCGATCAATAAACCGCCCAATCAAAATGACCCCAACTCCTACTATACACGTAAAAAAGAATTTTCAATCCATTTACAAGGAATAGTCGACCATGAAAAAAAGTTCATCGATGTTTTCGTGGGTTACCCTGGCTCCGTTCAAGATGCCAGAGTCTTCAAAAATTCTGATGTTTTTGAAGTTTTGCCTGAATTATGTGCAGGTAATTTTGAACACAATTAATAAAGTAGAGATTAGTTGCAAAGAATTGATTTGACTAAAATGTTTTCGTGTATGTTCATAGGCGACTACGTTATTTTAGGAGACAGCGCCTATCCTCTAATGAGGGAAGTGATGGTTCCTTTTTGAGATAATGGAAATCTCTAAGCAGAACAGAAACATTTCAGCAGAACTTTGAGCAGTTGTCGAGTATCTGTAGAGCATGCCTTCGGCATGTTGAAGCAGCGTTTCCGACAACTGAACCACTGTGAGCTGAGATGCTACCCTAGGATGGTGAAATTTATTTATGCATGTTATGTTTTACATAACATAGCTAGTCAAGAAGATATTACTTTTCTTGAACTCCAAATACCTCCACCAAACAATGCCGTAAACAATAACAAAGATAACGAAAATGATAACGAAAATGTACAAAATGATGTGGCAGCCCGTGGTATGAGAGATGATCTCTGCGATTTCGTTTGGGAATTACATAATGATTAACTGTGGCAGCCCGTGGTATGAGAGATGATCTCTGCGATTTCGTTTGGGAATTACATAATGATTAACTGTGGCAGCCCGTGGTATGAGAGATGATCTCTGTGATTTCGTTTGGGAATTACATAATGATTAACTATGGATTCAAGCTGTTGTAATTATGTTACTAAATTAAGTTTATTTGCATTTTATTTGTAATCGCGCAGCGCTTTTCTTTTTTTTTGTATCTTACACAGAGAAAGGATTCAAAATTAAAAGTTATTTGTTGACAGTTTCTGTGGTTTGAATTAAATGAATCAAGTTTTCAGTTATTGAAATTTATTTGCTGTTCAGAAATGTCTTATTCCATCAATTTTTCAGGTCAATTATTATATACCTAAATTATGTGCAGAAAATTGCTCAATTCTGGAAAAAATATTTCCAATTTCCATTCTTGCTTTCATCTTCTAAAAAAACTTTCCAATTTTAAAAAAAATGAGGAACTGTCTCGAGTTTTAAACACAACTCCAGTTTTGGAAAATTCTACATTGAAGGTGATCATTGTAGAAACGAAAGAAATGAACTTTGTAATGAAGATTCAAAACAAATTTTTAATCATAGGTAGCTGAGAATATAAATTAATTCTAAAAAAACAAACAAATTCAAAATAAACTTTTGAGATCAATGAATGACTGAAAGCGAACTTAATTTTAAAACTTTTCAATAAAAAAATGGTACAAATTTTTTCAGTCATAGTAGCTAAGAATACAAATTATTCCTAAAAAAAAAATTGAAATAAATTTTTGAGATCAATGAATGGCTGAAAACAAACTTAATTTTACAACTTTTCAATAAAAAAAATGGTTCAATTTTTTTCAGTCATAATACCTAAGACTACAGATTAATTCTAAAAAAAAACAAATTCGAAATAAACTTTTGAGATCAATGAATGACTGAAAAGGAACTTAATTTTACAACTTTTCAATAAAAAAAATGGTTCAATTTTTTTTTAGTCATAATACCGAAGACTACAGATTAATTCTAAAAAAAACAAATTCGAAATAAACTTTTGAGATCAATGAATGACTGAAAAGGAACTTAATTTTACAACTTTTCAATAAAAAAAATGGTTCAATTTTTTTTCAGTCATAATACCTAAGACTACAGATTAATTCTAAAAAAAAACAAATTCGAAATAAACTTTTGAGATCAATGAATGACTAAAAAGGAACTTAACTTTAAAACTTTTCAATAAAAAAATGGTTCAATTTTTTTCAGTCATAATACCTAAGACTATAAATTAATTCGATAAAAACAAATTCAAAATAAACTTTTGAGATCAATGAATGACTGAAAAGAAACTTAACTTTAAAACTTTTCAATAAAAAAATGGTTCAATTTTTTTCAGTCATAATACCTAAGACTATAAATTAATTCAATAAAAACAAATTCGAAATAAACTTTCGAGATCAATGAATGACTGAAAACAGTGAAAACAAACTTAATTTTAAAACTTTGCAATAAAAAATTGGTACTGACTTTCAATAAACCACAATAGTCAAAAACACCTAATTCTACTTGTAAGTAACAAAAAATAATAAATCGATAATGTTGAATTAATCGTTTTTCTTCAACGCCAGCAGTTCTTTTAACAAGTTATTCTTCTCCTCCTTTTGATCAAGCATTTCTCTTCGGAAATTTCTTACTTCCTTCATCTCCTTCTCAGCCTTGGGTTCAGTGGAGGCTTTCTTTTCCATCAACATCGTCTGTATGGCTTTCAATGAAGCATTGCATTCAGATACCGCCTCTGCCGTTGTTAATTTCACCCTTTTGTTCTTCTTTGTTTCGTCCGAATTTGATTCTTTTGTAGTAGAGGTGGGTGGTGGGACTTCGGAATTGTTACTGTCGTTTTGTAAATTTTCTGGTTCATGTATCAGCTACTCTTCTTCGATTTCTTCATTGAGTAGTTCTTCTCTCAGCTGACCCACCGTTGTATTAGTGGCGATGTTTTCTAGCGACGAAGTCAAAGGAGTACTGTTACCAGTGTTACCGCTATTTATGAATGAAAAAAGAAAAACAGTTTATTCTGAGAAGTTAGTGATAAAGTGAATTTTTGTACCTAAAAAAGAAGTTCACCATACATTTTCACTCTTAATCCTTTGCTCCCCAATAAGCAGCGTGGTGTTGCATTGTCTTTCAAAGCGAAAAGTTCTTCCATCTTACTAAACATAGAAAAAAAACCCAATGAAATGTACTTTTAAGAAACACAGAGGATGTAATATGTAAATGAATTCATTTCAAAAATGTACATATACTTACTCTTCGTAAGTAACTTTTATGGTATTTCGTCCTGATTTTTTATGAAACTTATTGACAGAGAAGTACCCTCGCCTTAACAACTTCATTCTATTTTCGCATTGTACTCCGTTGACATTAATATTTTGTTTTTTTAATTCTTGGCTGATGTGCTTCCACAGTTTCGTCGTTGTTTTAAACTTTCTTCTATTTTCGTACAAGGGGAAGTGTTCCCAGTATAGCTCTAAAAGAGCATCCGTCTCTTTTTTAGTCCACTGATATTTTTCTTTGCAATCTTTGTTGGGTTCATTCGGCAAACTGGTATTGGGTTCTTCCGGGACGCTAGCAATTTCATTTTGGGTGATATTTTGATCTGGTTGTACTGTCGGCACAAATGGTTCTTGTGGATAAATGATATAAACTGTGCCATCTATGAAAAATCAAGCAGTTTGTTACGTTACAACCAAGTTACAAGTTACAACTAATAATTGACAATTTATGGATAATTTTCTTACCTTCTCCTAAAATGGCATTATAAGATTCGGTAGCCATAGCACTGAAGTTAAATTCAAATTTCAATTACCAAAACTCATAAAAATCGAAGTTCAAAAAAATGGGTGCGTCATGGGACGTACCTCAGAAGTGAAAACTTGTTTCTGAATTTTTGATTTGTATATTAGAGGTTTCGCTCTTTTATTTTGAAATCTATAATAAGAGGTGGGTGAATAGATAATATTTTTTTGTAAAAAAGGAAATGTCATTTGGAACAAATGATACAAGTTAAACAAATCACATTACCTGTATAGATTATGAGAAACTTAGTGAAAGTTTTTATGTAATAGATAGGTAACAAAACATATGCAATATGGTGCAAACGAATGAAGAATTTTAGAATAAGAGAACAATATATTAAGGTTTTGAAAACAAAGGAATGGAGAATGAATAATTGAAAAAGTGAGAACAGAAAGACGTGTCTAGTTGTTTGTACAATAAATAAGTAACAGGATATAGTCTTAACAAAATTTCAGGAATAGTAATCTAGAACATATAAATGTCATTTATAACAAATGAAAATTTCAGGATTAGTAATCTAGGACATATAAGTGAGAAAAACGCGAAAAAAATGTGCTATAAACGACTGAAATATATCTTCCACTCAAAAACAATATATTGAACGAAAATTAAAATTCGCACGTCAATTAAAAATTCCAAATGACACACAAAAGGTAAAGCAGTGCTGTCAACAAATTTCTTTTTGACTTTTAAAAATTTTCTTTTAGATTACATTTTGACTTTTTGTCACACTTAACGAGTGACATTTTTTAAATGACTTTTAAAAGGTAAAGCAGTGCTGTCAACAATTTTCTTTTTTACTTTTAATAATTTTCTTTTAGATTACATTTTGACTTTTTGTCACACTTAACGAGTGACATTTTTTTAATGACTTTTAAAAGGTAAAGCAGTGCTGTGACTTTTTGTCACACTTAACGAGTGACATTTTTTAATGACTTTTAAAAGGTAAAGCAGTGCTGTCAACAATTTTCTTTTTGACTTTTAATAATTTTCTTTTAGATTACATTTTGACTTTTTGTCACACTTAACGAGTGACATTTTTTTAATGACTTTTAAAAGGTAAAGCAGTGCTGTAACTTTTTGTCACACTTAACGAGTGACATTTTTTTAATGACTTTTAAAAGGTAAAGCAGTGCTGTCAACAATTTTCTTTTTGACTTTTAATAATTTTCTTTTAGATTACATTTTGACTTTTTGTCACACTTAACGAGTGACATTTTTTTAATGACTTTTAAAAAGTAAAGCAGTGCTGTCAACACTTTTCTTTTTTACTTTTAATAATTTTCTTTTAGATTACATTTTGACTTTTTGTCACACTTAACGAGTGACATTTTTTTAATGACTTTTAAAAGGTAAAGCAGTGCTGTGACTTTTTGTCACACTTAACGAGTGACATTTTTTAATGACTTTTAAAAGGTAAAGCAGTGCTGTCAACAATTTTCTTTTTGACTTTTAATAATTTTCTTTTAGATTACATTTTGACTTTTTGTCACACTTAACGAGTGACATTTTTTAAATGACTTTTAAAAGGTAAAGCAGTGCTGTCAACAATTTTCTTTTTTACTTTTAATAATTTTCTTTTAGATTACATTTTGACTTTTTGTCACACTTAACGAGTGACATTTTTTTAATGACTTTTAAAAGGTAAAGCAGTGCTGTGACTTTTTGTCACACTTAACGAGTGACATTTTTTAATGACTTTTAAAAGGTAAAGCAGTGCTGTCAACAATTTTCTTTTTGACTTTTAATAATTTTCTTTTAGATTACATTTTGACTTTTTGTCACACTTAACGAGTGACATTTTTTTAATGACTTTTAAAAAGTAAAGCAGTGCTGTCAACAATTTTCTTTTTTACTTTTAATAATTTTCTTTTAGATTACATTTTGACTTTTTGTCACACTTAACGAGTGACATTTTTTTAATGACTTTTAAAAGGTAAAGCAGTGCTGTGACTTTTTGTCACACTTAACGAGTGACATTTTTTAATGACTTTTAAAAGGTAAAGCAGTGCTGTCAACAATTTTCTTTTTGACTTTAATAATTTTCTTTTAGATTACATTTTGACTTTTTGTCACACTTAACGAGTGACATTTTTTTAATGACTTTTAAAAGGTAAAGCAGTGCTGTGACTTTTTGTCACACTTAACGAGTGACATTTCTTTAATGACTTTTAAAAGGTAAAGCAGTGCTGTCAACAATTTTCTTTTTGACTTTTAATAATTTTCTTTTAGATTACATTTTGACTTTTTGTCACACTTAACGAGTGACATTTTTTTAATGACTTTTAAAAGGTAAAGCAGTGCTGTCAACAATTTTCTTTTTGACTTTTAATAATTTTCTTTTAGATTACATTTCGACTTTTTGTCACACTTAATGAGTGACATTTTTTTAATGACTTTTAAAAGGTAAAGCAGTGCTGCCAACATTTTCCTTTTTCACTTCTGGATAAATGATATTTTTGTAATATAATGTGAGAAATTTCCCTGGATAAATGATATTTTTGTAATATAATGTGGGAAATTTCCCTAGATAAATGATATTCCTGAATAATTGGTGGTTGGCAACCGTGTATAAGCGTAACGCGTCGAAAAAAATAGACCCCCACCATAGAAGTTTTCACTTCAAAAATTAAAGAATTATGGAAAACATGATAAATAAAAGAGGGAAAACCATTTTGGTGAACCAAAACCTACACTACACTCTCTGCACCTACTTTTATTTCGTGTAGAAAGTGTACACTAAAAACCTACACTGAGTGTACACTGGTCGAAACAAACACCTACACGAAGTACACCCAGTGTACACTTTTCCAAACGAACAGTTTCCGTGTAAAAAGTGCAGTTTGTGTAAAAAGTGCAGTCGAAACGAATATACCTCATGTGAGCAGTGTAGGTCTTGGGTAACTTGTGTAGGGTTAACTAGCGCTAAGTGTACAGTGTAAGTTGATGAAAACGAACGACTTAGGTTGGTTTGGTGTAATGTAGAAGTCAAAATTTGAATTTCATAATAAGGGGTTTCGCCTGAATTAAGTGAATTTATCATGGATTATCAAAAGTTAAGAATTTTAATTGACGATTCCTCATCAGATAATGTATCAAAAACCATAAATTTGGGTTAATAGATGTTAAATAAGTTGTACTACCCTTAAAAGTGAATAAAATTTCAAAAAAATGATTGCTTGTTCTTGTTCGACCATTTCTCTGGTACAGAAACACATTTTTTGCTTTAAAACACTTACTTATGAACTAAAAAAAAATTGGTATACGTTTCTATGAACTTCCTTTCACTTTTTCCACCACCTATCCCCCAAAAATTTTCTCTGCTAGAGTGAAAATTACCAATTTTGGGTGAAATCTGGGCCCCCTTTAAAGGTGAATAACTCAGTAATGAAGCGTTTATGATCCATCATGTATATAACATTTCTTACTCCAAATGATGAGTAGAATACGTGGTTTTAATATTTCACACCTTAACTGGACCACCCTGTATAACCTCACAGCAACGACTCATTTGTATCCAAAATTTATTTCAATTAAAAAAATTAATAAACATTCATACAAATTCCATCAACATTCATTCTAAAATAGTCATAAAATTTTATAAAATAAAATTGACCAATTTTCTTATAATTATGGTATTGATTTTGCGGATTATTAGCAATCAAGATTTGTACAAAAATGGTACTCATTTCACAGTTCAATCAAACAGTTTAAAAATAGTTCTTATTTCTAAAATTATGGGTAATCTAGTTTGGTTTAGAAAGTCTGAATTTCTAAAATTATGGTTTATCAAGTTTGGTTCAAAAAAGTCTTAATTTTAAAATTATAATTAATCAACATTGGTCAAAAATGATCTTAGTTTCTAAAATTAGAATTAATCAACATTGGTTCAAAAATAGTATTAATTTCTCAAATTATAATTAATCAACATTGATTAAAAAATAGTTTCAGTTTGTAAAATTACCAAAAACAGTTGTAAAATTTCTCAAATCACCAAATAATCAACATTATTTCAAAACAGTTTTAAATAACATTCATACCATAAGTAGTAGTCACTTCTATCCATTACAATAAAATTCACATTCATTCAACAATTAGGAGGAAATGTTCAGCCTCAAATCCAAACTTCTTAAAAGTGAAAAAGATTTCTTGAGAGGTAGATACGAGATGGTAGGTGCTGCAGAAAATTAATATTCATCAGCGGAGCTGTCTAATCTAATGACTTATTGGCGTCATGACTTCTCTCTCTTTTCTTTTTTTTAGCCTGTTGATTCAAAGTTGAATTAAAAGTTGATATTATACAAATATAATACCCACAACAAAGTCCATTGAAGCATGATAATAGACCAGTCCATGGTGAGTTATTCAATTCAGATTTTCGTACAGGTGTGGTGTGAATTTAGCGAAGTCTTGGTGATGTTCACAGTTTGTTTATGTTCCCAAAGAACCATAAAACTTGTACGATTTTTTTCACAAAAGTATGTGATGAAATTAATTTATACTAAAGAAGTGTTGAATAATAAGTCAATTTATTATACACCAATAGAAAGAGGAAGAATCAATGTTTAAAATGAGGTAGGTAACATGTTAATATCTTTAATATTATGTAGATAAATATTTGGTTGAAAATTGTGTATTTTGATGCGAGAGGTGAGTAGCTAAAAACTGTGATATTTCATAAATAAAGCAAAAATAAGGTACAAAAGCTTCTTTTCTCTAAAGTAACGACCCTCTACTTTTCAGAAATGAAGCTCTTGTACCTTATTTTTGCTTAATTTTTGAATTATCCCGGTTTTTAGTAACTCACCTCTCGCATTTCAACTAAATATTTATCTACATAATATTAGAGATATTAACATGTTACCTACCTCATTTTAAAGATCGATTCTTCCTCTTTCTATTGTTGTATAATAAATTGACTTATTATTCAACACTTCTTTAGTATAAATTAATTTCATCACATACTTTTGTGAAAAAAATCGTACAAGTTTTATGGTTCCTTGGGAAAGTAAACAAACGAGGAAGGAGGCGGAGCAAACGTGTGAATCTCTGATAAGAGCAACCACTATATTCACACAACACTACACACGATTAATTCTATTACTCTCTCAATAGTTTACTCATTAGCTTCAATTTTTGCTGCTTATAATCCAACAAAGAGGCACAAAATTTTCAAGATTCTTGGGCTTCCTCATCATATTTTTTTAGAATTTTTTCTTGGAAATCCCTCTGCACTTCGTTTTTTTTCATAATTTGATCGTTGATGACACCAAGGCTGACTGTGCAATGAGCTACATTGTTAGCTGTGGTACCTTTGCCTACAGAAGTGTATTTACTTCCCTTATGTAGCGATGGTGATGGAGATGATGAACTTGTGGAAAGAGGGTCATTAACCTCTTGTTCAGCTAACAACTCTTCTTGAAATCTGAAATATAAAAATAATTATTACTACCTGATCTCATACCACAAACAAGTATAAGTAGTGAAAACTGAAAACATACGTTATATTACTGACTATCACAGCTACAATAAGAGTGATCTTCAATTTTGAACTACCTATCTATTGACGAATTTCCTCCAGCTAAATTTTTAGTTGCCGAAGTTCCTGCTGCCAAAGTTCCCTCCGCCAATTTAATTGTTAATGCACTACACCCGTCCTTTCCAATAATGTATCTGGCGATATATGTGTATTTTTTTTCAAAGATAGCCTCCAGGTATCTGAAAAATGAATACTACGTACTAAAAAATTCTAACATTAATTTCATAAATTGTGAAACACTTACTATAACTTCAAATGGTTTCATTCAACAAAATATATAAGTATTTTTTGATTCCCGCCCATACTTTGGATAAAAAGCTGTTTTACTCTCAAAAAATCGCCAAAAATGCATTAAAATTACATTCATAGTGCAGTAAAATGCAGTTGTAAAGTGTGCGACAAAAAATTACATATTCAATATCAACTGTAGTCCCTCATTTCAAATCCGTTGAGTTTTTTTGGTTCCGACCATGTCTCCAAAATGACATTTTCAAGGACCCGCCCCCTTACTCCACGAGATCAAAATTTTGAAACTGCACTTTTTTGAATAAGGCAGGCTATAGCAACATTTAGGAAGTTCATCTTTTTAATTCTCAAAAATTTCAGCGAAATCGACGTGTTTGGATCAAGCACTACTGTGCATACGAGTATTTATTAAATGGCCCATAAAGTGCTGGTCATTGGCGATATAAGTAGATGACTAGCAGATAGAGGATGTATAAAACAGAGGGAGTTATGCAATGCCAATAAAACGTTTTGTAAAATGGCATTATTGGGCCCTAGTCGACCGAACTTTGAAATCTCGACGGGCTCGTTGGCGAAACTACAAGCCAATTGGAAGCCCTGATCCGGGATATAATTTTATTGAAAAATGAAAATTAACTGTCGACGTTGGCGGTGCTGCCATTACCTGGCCATATTGTCCGAAGGGGAAGAAAATCTGCCTCCGGTGCGCCCTCCCCTCGGAGCTTATTTTTTAGCAATTCGAGTTCGTGAATTTTTTACCACGTCCGCGTCCGACGGTAATCGGCTTTACGTAATGAAAATTCTAAATGAATGCGACGAAAGAGAGGGTGACGATGACGTTTGAATGGCGCTTCGTTGAACACGTTGAATACGATGACGTTCGTTATACGAATGTTATATACTTAAAGCACCCACTTAATTGATAACTTATGACCGAAGGGGTTGAATAGTAATAACGTTAATGTAACCTTTGCGCGTCTTATTAGCGCCCGCGATTCCTTCGCCACTCGGTCCAATTAGTACATCGTCGGCGATGGAATGAAAAAAAAAGCTCTAGGATGTAGTTTTAATTGTGAAATGCGACTATACCTCGGAATACTGTGAAGCTCCATCTAGACTGTGGGATTATTCGAGCGTGTTGGCCAGATGTTGAGAAATAATTGCGTTTAGTTTGAACAAAACGCGTTATCTGATTTTGCAGTATGGTGTGAAAGCAATTAACCGTATTGGTGGCCTCGATGCTTTTTCAATGAGCTGCAAAAACGCCCCCGGGGTGTACACGCGTGAAAAAAAACGCACCACCGTGGTACGATAGGAAATTGGTTTCTTTTTTTACTCGATGTAATTTATTTGCTAGTAATTTGTTAGATAAATATTGCGTGACGGTGAAATTTTTTTTCCCAAGGTCGAAGCTAAACAAATTTGTGCGTGAAGGCGCGTATAGCGTTGAGATGAATTTTTTATTCGGCAATTGGGTTAAAGGTAGGAAAAGTTAATTGAGATTTTTATCGTCAAGCACGTGGAATTGTTGTAAGTGAGGTGTACAAATGATGAGATTTTGATTTCAGCGGAAAATTGTTATTAAAATTACGAAATTAATTGAAGTTACACGTGTTATGAACTTTTTTCGAAGTGAGTTTTAAGATCAAATGGCGATAAAATTTTCCCAGAGATTTTAAGATTGGGCAAGTTTTGATGGAAAGTTTTTGTGGGAGTGGAGAAGGAAAGGCGATGGAAAACGTGAAAAGAAATTGCATAAAGAAGGGAATTGATTGAAAAGTTTTTTTTTAATTCTTACTAACCTACTGGTATAATTCCCTTATTTTTTTCACTTGTTTTTATTCATCGTCTAAATCTAAGCTGTATGTGTGGAGAAAAGTTATTTTGTGAAGAAAATCAAATTATGAACTCATGAACTGCAGAATACGTAATATGTATAACAAAAACTAATTGAAATGTCTGAAAATTGGTGAGGTAGTTTATTTTAAGCGGAGAGTCTGCCAAAAATAATTGTGAGTTTATACCACTTTTGAATAGTGCCACCTGCTAAGAACCTTGGCCACCCCATAAAGAGTGACGATTTCGAGTTTCTGCTCGTACATCTACATCTACACCTCTCTGAACAATTGACCTTAAAATTGGGTACCTCAATTTACCCCCACCAGGGGATGGAAAAGTTCCAGATTACGAATTTGAGTAATTTTTAATTTTTAATAAATTCAAATCGCTCATTCGAGTGTTTCAAAATCAAGCAAAAAATTTTTCATCATCTAGAATAATTTTATTGTTGATGTTTATGCCAATGCGACCAACTCGATCCATTTTGATTTAAATAATTTTCATAAAATTCAAGATGTTCATTTAGTGACTTGAGAAGTTGGTCAAATTTTTTCTTTGGCCATGTAATAAATTTAGATTAATTTAAAAAAATTGCAGCAGTGCTGCCAACTGAAATTTCTTGAAATTGCTGAAATCAAAATGCGGTTCGCAGTACTGCCATGAAAATTCTTCGAAAAATCTTATCAAAAATTATTTGAGGTGACCAAAGAAAATTTTTTCGATAGATTTTGAGGTGCTTGAGTGGACGATTTAAATTTGGTGAAAATAAAAATATATAAAATACTCGAATTCGTGATCTGCGAATTACCTCTCTCCTGAAAGAGAGAAAAGTGGTATTAAATTATAAGAATTGGCTGAGAAAGATGTAGAGACTCAAATCAGAACGGGGGGGGGGCGACGTTCTGGGCTATAGGTGAGTTGATTCCCAAAGAAATATTTGTGGAAAAATACAGGGGAATTGATTCCATTTTTTTTTTTTGGAGATGTACGAATTGATTCCCCCTTTTTCAAGGGTGAATGTGCGAATTGATTCCCATTTCTTTGGCAGGGTATGTATGAATTGATTCCCACTTTATTTTCCAAAAAAGAAATTTTTCAGGAGAGCGAATTAATATGCACAAAACGTTTCTACGACTTAAAATTAGGTTCAGCAAATGTTGGTTTGTTTCAAAATGTGGATTGGGGGCCTACAGAGCAGGTTTTACTCCAGTTCTCAAGAATTGAAATGAAAAATTTTCCCATCTAGATGCACTTATGCTTGGGAATTTTTTATCGCAGTTTCGGAAATAAAATTTCACGATAAAAACAATGGTGTTATGTATTTTGGATTTAAAAAATTATTTCAACACATTTTTTGTGTTTTTTAAATAAAAAGCTCGAAAACTTCGAAGATCTGTGATTTAGAAACATATGGGAAAATTTTTCATTTCAATTCTTGAAAACTGGAGTGAAACCTGCTCTGTAGGCCCTAAATCCACATTTTGAAACAAACCAACATTTGCTAAACCTAATTTTAAGTCGTAGAAACGTTTTGTGCATATTAATTCGCTCTCCTGAAAAATTCCTTTGTTGAAAGAGGTTGGGAATCAATTCGTATATACCCCTGAAAAAAAGTGGGAATCAATTCGTATATACGTCTGAAAAAAGGGGGGAATCAATTCGTACATTGGGAATCAATTCGGACATTTTGAAAAAAAAAAAAATGGGAATCAATTAGAACCTTTTTCAAAGCTGAGAATCAACCCACTATCTCCCACGTTCTCAGTACATGGAACTATCCGAAAATGAAAAAAAAACGTGGTTTTTTCCGAAAATGACTTTTTTTGAGGCCTTCTACATCGCTATGCCCATTGCCCCCCCCCCCCTTGAGCTGGAAGGTTCAACCTTTTTTGGGAGGTCTCCGCACTCTAAGTAAAGTTTTTCATCGATTTTCGTCAAAGTCCAAAATAGGGTGTTTTTTTCCTGCTCCACCCCTAATTTGTATGTGATGATTGCATCAATGAAATTTTGCCTATAGTTTTCAAAACTGTATCAAGATTTCGTTTCGGTGAATTTTAGCAAAAAACATTTTATCTTTTCTTTTTTTTCCTTTAGATAAAATTTTGATTTCGAGATAAAGATTCTCAAGTATCTAATTACCTTTGTCTTTGGCAAAAATTAAGATACAAAATCTGGGACTTTTTTGACCAGATTTCTCGCAAATTTCAATGATATTTTATTAGATAATATAAAAAGTGAATCGAATATGTAGCAAACTTATGTGCTTAGTTAATTCTTTCTATAACGTAATTTTTGAATTGATCCCCTTCCCCCTCCCTGCGCATAAGACATATTCATTACACACCCTCGTTGAAATTGGTAAAACATTGAAAAATAAATCATTGATAACATCACTTAAAATGTATTGATTTCCATGTTCGCGTCCTTACCAAAAAATTTCCATCGACGTCGATTAGGTAGTTGATTAAATCATAGAATTCTCACTCTATGATTAAATTGAAAAATTTATGAAAAATTGTTTAATTTTGATGGAAATTGAGAAAAAAAAGTGAAAATTGTCAAAAATCCGAGTTGAGAAAATCTGCAAAATAGCGCACAAGTTGATGAAACACAGAAATTATTAAAAATATTTCTACGAAAATGGGAGTTATTTAAGAAAAAAAAAAGTTAAAAGTCCTATTTTCTGATGATTTGAGTGGACTTGAAAGAGAAAAATAACAAGTGTTCAAAATGTTTGAACTTTTACGCAATATGCCCAAAAATTAAGGAAAAACTGTTGAAGTACCTATCATTGAGATTATTAAAAGTAAGGAGGGGGGGGGGGAATCAAATAAAAACATGAAATCAAAATGCTATTACAAAAAATTTATATGTAATAGGTGTGTAGCTCTGTAATGTTCATCAGACACCATTAAAAAATTCATAAAATTAATTTCACGTTGCAGAGAAATTGTAAAATTTTTGTGAGAATCGCGATGAAGTGGTGAAATTTTCAGAAAGGGTACGGTATGTCCAGATAAGGGGTGAATTCGGCCCCAAGCGCTTTTGGGCTCCTAAACACTTCAACTGGTGTATCCCGACTAGGAACAATTTTTCACAAAATTTTGGACCCCTACCCTCCCTTTCGGAGCTGGCCATTTTATCGCACTATTTTCAAGAATTTTTAATTTCAAACACAAAGTTCCATCTCGTAAAGATGTTTTTATGATAATTTTTACAACAATTTTGGTGCACTCCTTCACGTTTTTTCTGCTATTTAAAATTTTCAATTCGAAAAAACACCATATAAGCGAAGAGCGACCACCCTGAAAAAGTTTCTGAAGAGAACGTTTTTTTATGTTGATAGAATTTTGCTGCATGTATTTGATTTTTGCTATTTCTTTGAACTAAAAGGGCCAAAAGTCGTGAAAAACCGTAGGTACAAAAATGTAATTTTAATCGATTTTTTAAAATTTTGAGCGTTTTATACAAAAATAAATGACCAAACGAAGAAACTAACGTTGTGACGTTAGTTTCTTCGTGTTCAGTAGGTCAAATACCCCTATAAACACCCTTTTCACGATCGTTTTGCCTAAAGTTTCAAAATTCACTTTTTTCACTGATTTTCCATGACAAAAAATGTGAATTTCGAGGCTTCAAGTAAAACGATCATGAAAAAGGTGTTTATCGGAGTATTTTGACTTTCTTCAAAAATTGATAAAACTTCTATAAATAATTGCTTTAAAAAAGTCCACAATGCCAAAAACTGAGATAAAAATTGTTTCAGATGCGAAATATCTTTTCTACACTAGTCTATCGAAAACGGCTGTACAAATTTTCAAAATTCAGCACCTCCCTTCGTCTGTGTATAGTTCTCACACAAAAGAATACCGAGAAGAATTTCCTCCCCTGCAGCGACTCTTAATCTCCTCCATGTCATGCCATGCCATGCCACGATAAGAATAGAAAATGTTAGTTTTTAGCATTTTATATCGAATTTTTATTATCGCATATTTCTTCCTAGCCTAAGGCCACATGTTTACCAAGGAGGAAATTTTTTTACCCTATAATGTCCATATAGTGTACTCGAAGCACCTGTTTTTATTTCATACAACCACGAACCACATCGTCGGAGCAGGCGATTTTATAAACCGATTATTACAAAATGATAAGTTTTCGAACAATTCGCCCAACTTGGAATGGAGATACGTAGACGTACGCGGACGTGTTGGTTAATTATCATTCGGTTGGTTATACCTGGCATCAGCAGCCGTCTCATATGAGTATACTTTCAAATTAAATGATTTCATTTCAAAGTACCCGACTATTACTATACGATGAAAAATACAAAGAGAGACGCCCATTTATAAAATAATTTCATTACCATGTACTTACATGCGTAATACAAGATTAACATATCATTTTTTTGCGTTTCGTCCTCTTTGCCGCCAGGCGCTACCTAACCTACCTGTACACGAACTGCGGTTTAAAAAATTATATCATTTCCGCCGATGATGTTGGCAGCGCAGCGAATATGTATTTCGATAGCGGCGAAATATTCGTTCATGGAGATATTTGACTAATTACGTAGCATTTTCTGCGGCTTGCTTGGCCTGGCGTGGCCGCGTTGGTGTTGTTTTAATTTTACTCGCATTCGCCCCTTTCGACGCGAATCGCACGTAAACTATCATTACTCGAGGATACGACCGTATTATGGAATTCGGTATAATGATGAGAAATCAAAAAATTGTATAATTACCGACGATTCAGTCTTATTCGCAGCGCGAACCTTTCTGATTCATCGTTATTATTAAGTGCCTATAATACGCGGACGGTGCTGTCCTCGCTCCAGATGAAGAGGCTTGTAATGGCGATGATGAGTATATTATACCTACGTGTATATTTTGAGGCTTTTATTATAAATGCTAATTTTATTATCTATTCGTTAGTAAAATATACTGGCGTTTAATGTACCTATAATACGAGTATTGTTTATAATTATATGTTATTTGTTAGTTAACTTATTGGACGAGAGATGAATTTTTATTATGTAATTATGTTATTTCGAGGAGTAAAGTACGAAAATTGGAGAAGCTTTTTATTACCTATGAGTAGGCGTACAAATAGAATGGTTGGAAAAAATTCAACGAGGGAAACACCCGAGTTTTTTGACTCTGGTTGGACCGCGAGACGGTGATTTTTAGAAAGAACATGTTCTAAAGCCGCCATAGCCGAAATTTCAGCCAACCCAGTTGATATTTCGTTTTTCGGAGAATTTTCGAACGCAAAAATGAATTTTTTTTGAAAAAAATACTTTTTACTAATTTTTTTTGAAAAAAGTAGGTACTTTTTACTAGCTTTTTTTGAAAAAAAAGCGTTTTTTATTGAATATTTTTGAAAAAGTACATTTTTTATCGAATTTGACGAAAAAGTTTTTACTGAATATCAATTACTTACCTGAATCTAAATTTGACCATTTCCAGCCATTTTGAAGCCTTCGACGCGATTTCGATTTTCTCTAGTATTTTCAAATTCATCCAGAAGACTTTTAAATCAACTTGAGAAGCTAAAAATCGAGTCATTGCTTCTTTTCGACCAGTTTTACAAGAAAATTTAGCTTTGGATCGATTTCTATGCGGATACCTTAACCTTAGGTTCAAGTGCAGGCATCATAGCGGGTCACTTTTTTCGACTTCAGTCACTTTTGGTTACTTTTCACGTCAGAAATTGTTATTTTTCAAAATTCTTCAATAAAAAAATAAAAAAATGGATTTTTGTTAGTTTCTTTGTTGGTTTGACGAAGGAATTTATTAAATGAAATTATTCACGTCTTTTCAGTTGATTTATCTTTGAAATGTTTGCAGAATGCTACAAAAAAATTTGCTCCCCCCCCCCCCGAGAAAACTTGAATTTTTGGTTACTTTTTGGTCACTTTTTGGTCACTTTTTGGTCACTTTTTGGTTACTTTTTGCTCAAAAAAAGTTACTGAAAGTTAATTTTTTCTTCAAAAATTTCGCTATGATGCCTGTAAGTGTGTGTCTTTGACCAACTATTAATTTAAAAAAATTAAAATGATTGTCCGAAGGTTCTAGAAAGGCTGAACACGATTAAATTTGGGGTAGGAAGATCGATATTTAGAAGATCTTGAACGTAAGCGCACCCAAGGGTGGCTCAACCCCCCCTTGCTCCCCTCTTAAGATCGGCAAGGAGATTTTTTTTATTATAACAATGTCAAAAAGAAGTGTACCTATTTTTTCGCTTTCTAAACATGATTTCTCAAAAAATTATCGTCCTCGCGAATTTTTTAACTAACATATTACTTTTTAAATCTAAATCAGTCAAATCAAATTTGATAAGATTTTACCTTTTTGAATCAGTGAAATGATTTGGATTAAACTTCAATGATCTTTCACTGATTTTTCTGTCAAATCACTGATTTTCCTGTCAAATTATTTATTTTTCAATCAATTCCCAATTTTTTTGAAAAAATTTTCATGAATCATTGAATAGACTAACATAGGGGCCTTTTTTTTCCATTTATTGAAATTGCTTCGCAATTTTGAAGCTGAAATCTGACAAAATGTAAAAATGTTATAGAAATGTCAAATTTTATTATCATTTGTCAATTTACTTGCTTCAATTGCTTAGCAATTTCAAAATTGCCCATCACAATAATAGAAAATGGTTGTTTTTCGTCGTTTTTGAAGAAACGACAAGAAACGATCACACTATAATATTGGAAAATCCCCTTTTTTGTCGTTTTTAAAAAAAATACCAGAAGTGACCTGAAAAAACTTGAAAAATTTTATTTTTGGAGAAATTGGAAAATTGGATACAATTTTTAAAAAATGGAATTAAAGAAATTGAAAAAAAAGGTTCAAAAAATTGAACTTGAAATATATTTAAAGCAGAATATAAAAGTTTCACTTTTAAATCATTTTTTGACTCTTTTACATTAGATTCTAAGAAAAGATTAATATTCTTCAATATCTGATATGTTAACAAAACGTCATCAACTGCACAAAAATTTAAATATCGGACTTTTCAATGACTTAGAAGCTTTTCCTCTAAAACAAAACTTGCTGAATTTTTTTTCAATTTTTCTTTAGTTAAATCTGTATATTCATCATTTCTGACTACGTCAGCGCCACTGAACTAACAGGTTACTCAATTTTTTCATTGAATTTTGAACCTCAGCGATTTTTTCGAGTTTTCAAACCCTCCCTTTAATTAATTTCTGGATGCGATCTTGAAATTTTGAGTTTCTGGTAAAATTGAATGTGACATGACATCTGAAAGGACGTAATTTTTATTACCAAATATCTCGATTTCAGATTTTTTCCATTAGTCCACTGCCTGTGGGAATTTCCCCCCAACCTACATTTTTTAGAATTTTTAAGGAGGGGAGGGTTTCAAATCATACCATTTGCAAACCTAATGAGCTGTGAATTTTCAAAAAAAAAATTTGGAAACCACTCCCCCTCTGCACCAATATTACGGATTCGAACAAAAGAAGCACTCATATGTCTTCCTATGTATGGTAAATTTTTTCTCCAAAATCTCTTTTTCGTTTCAAAAAATATTTAATTTTTTTCTGCTTGTTATGAAGAAAAACACTAATTAAAGATATGTACTTAATGGGCAACTTGGTAATTCATACACACGTCTATTCACATTTTTGCTGGAAAAACTTGGGGTTTAAATTTTTTTTAATTCGTCCATAATCCATAATTAAGATAAATCCATTTGGAAAGTTGAAATTTTGGCTAATGGGTTTTAGGACACGATTTTTTCAAAAATCGCAGACTCTTTTCGATCAGAGGCTAATACTTCAAGTACGTAGTACAGTACTTTTGTAAAAAAAAAAAGACTCGTGGAGAAAAAACTACATTATTTTACCTGAGAAAACTGGAAGAAATTGAATTTGTGTGTTTTTGGCAGGTTTTCAAAGTTCATGTAACACCCCCGCTCTTCAGAGTCGACTTTTGGGTTTATAAGGTCAAAATAAATCTCGAAATGAATAATTTATGGGTTAAAAAAATATCTTGGAGTTATTTTTCAAATTTTTTTCTGCTTGATGGAGCTCATCCTCTGTCGACGAAAAAAAATTGAAAACATTTTTTGCGGCTCAGAAAACTCCAAGAAATCAAATGTCATAAATTTAAAATCACTTTCTCTTTTTGTGTGCTTTTAGCAGGTTTTAAGGTTCTGGTAACATTTCAGCGATTTTTTTTTTACATTTTTTTTGTGCTTAATTTGTAATTTAATTTAGCTCCCCCGTCACAAAGAAGGAAATTTTTTTTAAATTATTCTTTCCGACCCACGAAACTGGAGAAAATCGAATACCGAAACCCAAAAGCTCTATTCTCTCTTTGTATGCCTTTGGTGCGAATTTAAAGTTCGGATAACGCTATAAATGGCCCACCCTGTATCTATACTATGTAGTATAGATATTGAAGCGTACGCGTCGTAATTTATATATTCTATCTCTATATTCAAAGTTTTATTGGGTATAATATAGAAGAGCCTATAGGTTCGGTATATGAAACCACGTTAGAGTCTTGGTAAGTAGCGAAGAAATGGCGAAACTTCTGATTTAAGCATTTCATCGATATATAAAGTTATTTTACGCATCGGTGGAAAGAAAAAGCGTGTAAAGCGAGTAAATAAAAAACTTTTAGCCCCTGTATTTTCCATCTCTTTCTCGCTCTCTTTGCGCGACGCGCGTTCGGCTTTTGTATGTATAGATTTGAAGGCACGAGCTGAAAGATTTCTATCTTAAGTGAAAAATAATACAAAAAAGTAACGAGGAGCGGCGATGCTTTTAAGGGCGAATTTCCCACCAATTTCGAAAACGTGTAGAAATGTGTTTGGATCGGTTCGATGCATTGAATGAGTGGAAATGGTGCTAAGGGCGGGATCTGGGAGCTGAAAATTTTATTTAATTCTTAAATGGCAAGTCGAACCAATGTCAGGAAAAATCGATAAATGTTTCAAAAATTTACAAATTTTGGAAGAAATAGTTCAATTTAATTCAAAAATTGAAAGTTTTTTTATAAAATAAGAAAATTGTTGAATAAATTGGTTGGAATACCTAAGTGAAGTTTTGAAAAATTTTCGAGATTTGTGCCCCGGTTTCAAAAGGATCCAGGTTTCCAACAAAATAAATTTTTTTATTCGTGCAAGAAATTGATTAAAAAATCTGTAAAATTGATTTGAAATTTGGATTTGTCCTCATGTGCATCCGAAACAGACCCAACAATTTTCCTCTGAAATTCGACTGTCCAATTTTGGCCCAAAAAACGTAAAAATTCTTTTAAAATGTCTAAAATTCAAATTCAAGTTATTTCCTTCTTCAATCCCAAATGGCGCTCAAAATTTGTAAGGATCTCTGAGAAACGTGTAATTTAAAATAAAAATAGATCAATTTTTACTTTTTTATTTCATTTTTTTTCAGAATTGTAAAAAAAAAGGTCAAGGATTTTTGTTCAAGAGGATTTTAGCCATTTTAATGAATTTTTGAAATTTTTGTGATAGCGCTGGCACTAAAATAAAGGAAAAATCGTTCGAATTTTCACTGCGATTATAATCGATTAATCGATTATTTTTTCATTGATTAATCGAAGGGTCGATTATTTTTCCCATCGATTAATCGATTGTCGATTATTTTCAAATAATCGATTTTGCCCCACACGATAGGAAATACCAAGAATTTTTAAATTTAGTTTAAATGGCTGTATCATGCCCCTCCCCCCTCACTTCAAAAATTGTTTTTTAAAGTTTTGATTTTGATTTACAATTCAGTCTGAAAATCATCGAAGGTTGTGAAAAAATTGGTTAGAAAAAGTTATCATGTTTTCAAGTGCCTCAAAAAAGGTCCCAAATCCAATAATTTTGAAAATTTAGAGATGAAAAATTCTAAATTCCAAATTTGAGGGGTTGAGGCTCTTTTAGAGCACGTAGGGGATACTTAATACAGTTCTCAAACTAAATTTTTCAAATCTATTCTCTCATTTCTGAATCAGTGAAATTTATCAAAAATCACTGTAAAACACTTAAAACAGTCAGAAGTGCAGCACAGTAATAAATCAGTGAAAATTTTTTCCACTGAAAGGAAGTCAGTGAAAATCAGTGAAAATTCACTGAAAACCCAGTGGTATTTATGAAATACACTGAAAAATCTGTGAAATTTTTGAATAATCAGTGAAAAATCTCCGAAAATCAGTGAATTTCACTGATTTTTCCTGTGCTGCAATTCTCACTGTTTATCAGTGATTTTTCACTTATTCGAAATGAGAGAGTATGGTAAAATTTCTTATCAGAATAAGATCAATTTTCCTCAAGATGCGTTCGAAAAATGAAAAAATTTTCAAACTGGTTTTATTCGAAAAGTGATTTTACAATTCATCATTTTTCTCGATCTCAAGCTACGTTTTAGACATATTATTCGTCAATCAATATTCGGGAATATTTATGAACTCTAAAAATGCAATATTTTCATAATCCAATATTCAAAAATATATTCATCAGGCCCGTGCTGAGAAAATGTACCTAAAGTCGGGATTTTCAAAAATGAATTATTTATTTAAAATAACAATGGAGAAACATATTGACTTTTCGTTTTTTTGGATTTAACTCAAAATTCAGTTTTCCGACTTCAGGTATCCTGATGTCCCTGCACGGGTCACTTATATTTTTTGCTTTTCAATAATTATTTTCTTAAAATTCTGCTGTACATTGAATGTTCTATGTAATATTTGGAAAAATTTTTCAACAACTTTTCCATTTCTTTGAAATTTTTTTGATCGAACCTTTTTTGTGGTTTTTCATTAACGCAGTTTTAGTCACTTTTACTTTTCCCCTCCTACTCCCCTCATTTTCCCACCCTTCTTCCGAAAAGATCTTGGCTCCGTAACAGAATTCCTGATAAAAAATTGGCCTAAAATAATCGTCAGAAATTTTGCTTTTCCATCAATTTTACTTTGGGGAGTTTTAGAAATTTTTCGTTTTTATCCCCCCTCCTGCTCTTTATTGTTCATGACTGAATTTCCCTCCCCCACAAAACAAAAAAAAATCACCATCTCTCTTCGAAAAAGTTATTTTGATTCTGGCATCAATGTTTTCCTATATTTTTGTAGAATATTATTTTAGGTTCTGATGAGTGATGAATAATGATTCATATTGAGCTAATCGCTGAACATGCATATGAATCTGAAAAAGTCTGAATAATCATTCTAAACTTCTTTTTTCCTCGATTAAATGAACGTCCAGAATTTTCTTTCTCCATCAAAACGATTTTGTGGAAGCAAATCCGACTAAAATTCGAACGAAAATACTTTTTTCCTTCATCTCGATTTATACTAAAAACGTACGCAGGTTAAATATAGACGCACAGTGCGTATACCGAATTTCGAGTATATATTTGAATTTATAAACCAACCAAGGTAAATACGCGAAATTAAACTCATATAGAGTGTAATTTTCGAAACGAGAAGGGCTTTCTTTCTCTCTCTTTTTTTTGAGATATGAACCGAACGAAATGCATTATAAGGGGCATGGTTTTCGCGTGGTCGTCTCTCCAACAGTACAGTACGAAGGATCGGTTTAATTTGTTCTGGCCGAACGCTCTCAAATATTACATTTTTATCGTTTATTCCCATCTGAAATGGATCTTCCTTGAAGAAGATAGAGGAAAAAAAGGGTTAGGTCGAAATGTCGGTACGAGTCAGTCCATTGTAAATAACGTTCGCGCGTCCCAACTTCGCGCAAACAATAGAGTTTTTATATGGACGATCCAATTCTTGATATTATCGTGATACTGAGTTGATTATACCGGGTTTTTATAAGGTATATATCGTTCTATCTCTTTCTATCTATCTATCCGTTCGACGTATTGTGTACTTATAAACTCGTATAGGTTTAGGTACTTTATACTATACGCATTTAAAATGCTAATATTTTTCTTATAATCTGGTTACCTCAACGATGACGTATTATTATGCTAAATTTTCATTTTATTTTACGTGGAACCGGAGACCGTCAGATGACGACGCCCAACAAACTCGCGATTTTGATACAGGCCTACGTAGACAATTAGACAGATCGTATGTGTGTTGTTAATTGTCTCAAGTGCTCGAAAAGAGATTTTTATTTGAAATAATCACCGGTTCGTATGAAGAATTTGACGGTCTATTTTACCTGTAGGCCACCTATCGAGTGTTTGTTGAACGATTTGTCACGTAACGTGATTTTTAGTGTATTCTGATACGTGTATCGGTATTGTTATGGAACCAGTTTAGGTGCTAGACAGATTCGTAGCGAAACAGGGAAATTTCATGCTGGATTATGTTACCACCGTTTGTACATACAGCAGCAAATATGCTGGCTGATGTGTCAATCTCATTCGAGTATTTTGTACACGTGAATGAACCTTTTACGAGTGAGGTGTTCGAGTGGGTGGAGATTTTGTCCCAGTTTGGAGAAGACTCGAGAGATTTGTGCGTGGTGAATAAATAAACATCGTTTGAAAATTGCGATTTTTTGATACAGGATTATTAAAATGATGTGAAATGTATCGGGAAAACATAAATATTTGATGCGAGGACGTTGAACTTTGATATGGAAGTATCTCGATGTCGTTATTTGCGATGGAAATAAATTTTTATCGTTGAAGTTATTAAAATAACGTGGAAGTTGTAATGTTGTGGAATTTGGTTGAAATGGATTCAAAAATGTTGAAATTTCGACAAGTTTGTTGTACAAGAACACGAAAATTATTCGAAATGTTGTGAAAAACTTTCAAAATATTTCTAAAAATTTTTTTAAATATCAAAAAAATGTAAAATCGTTAAATATTTGTTAATATTGCATAATACTTGGGGGGGGGGGGGGTGAATTATTTGAAAAAAAGATTTAAAAAATGCAAAACTTATTTCAAATAAACTAAATTTTTTGAAATTAAAATATCATTATGTGAAGTGATTTCAATAAAAGTCAACGAGGAATACGAAAAGGTTGATTTTAAAACTGCTAATTCAGAAAAATAAGAAATAAACGTTTTTTTAAATGAAAAAATGATTTTTGTTTGGGACATTTTTAAGGATATTTTGGGGCATGATACAACTTCAAGACCAACTTGTTGAATTTTTCTTCGTAAAATATTTCAGAAGCATTTAGAAATGAGTAAGAGAAAAGCTAAAAAATCAATAGTTTTTTATGCTAATTTTTCTAAAATAATTTGATTTTTCACTCTAAGGACTTTTAATGAAACCAAGATACATATTTTTTAAGTACTTATTTCGATAATGGTTCAAGATGTTATTAAAGTAGTTCAAAATCATTGAAAACTTTTTTTAATAAAAAAAAATGTTCAAAATTTACGATACATATTTGTTTGAAATCCTTTAAAAATTGTGTTAACATCAAAACACTCTTGGAAAATGGTTAAAAAATTGTTCAGAATGACGGAAATATTATTGAAGTGGTCATAGAATTCCTTATAATTTTGTATGTGGATATTATTTAAATTATCTTGAAAATTGGGCAAAACTTGAAAAAATTTCTCAAATGGGATGGAAAAATATTGAAAACGTTGTAAAAATGGTTGTAATGGTCAAAAACTGTTCAAAATATTTCGAAAATCATTCGTCATTTATCGATGTTTATAATGTTTTGAACATGTTTTTCATAATTTTTAACCAGTTTCGTAAAATCTTGTTACGGTTTCTCTCCCATTTTAATCATTTTTCTCAATATTTGGATTACTTTCTCAATTTCTACGTTTTTTCTAATGATTTTACTGAATATTCAGCCATTTCTCTTCAATTCTACACCACTTCTGTCTAATTTAAAGTTTTTTTTTTTTCAATTTTTACACTATAATAATTATCAGTTGAATTTTGTTTACAATATTTCAAAAAAATTTCTACTTTGGAAGGTTTTTCATAATTTTTACCTTATTTCTAACAGTCTTCTCTATAATTTTGAGATGTCTACTAGCAAGAAAGAACATTCAAAAAATAGCAGGAATTTTACTCGTTACAAGAAAACCAAAAAATGGCAAAAATTTTAAACGATGTTTTACTGCAAAAAGCAAGAATTTTCCTCTTTCCTTGAACTTTTTAATCAAAAGATAGAAAGGGGGTTCTTTTTTTGGCAAATTTAGAGCAAGAAAAATTGCATAAAAATGGCAAGTGAAAACCATAAAATAGCAAGAATTTTCACTTATCAGATTCAGTATAGACACCAAAAATTTATCAGTTTTCTAGAATTCAATTTTTATAACATTTTAGCATATTTTTTAATATTCGAAGCAGCTAATTTTTCTTAAGGGGCGGAAAATCATTTTTGAGTTAACAGTGATTCTGGGTACTTCCGACCCTTAAAAAAAACGATTGAGAATGGTTTCAGACCTTCAGGAGGCTTGCATCACCCTTGAAAATGCAATTTGAAGAAAATACTTTTTTCTTAGCAATCAGTTTTTTTTTTGTAATGACAAAATGTGTTTAAGGTAACATGAAATAACTCCCAAGATAGCTTCCTCGAAGCAGCAAGGTCCCATGATTATTTTCCACCAAGTTTCATGAAGGTAAGAGGTATAGTGTTACACGAAAAAATGTAAAAAAATGTTTTAAATAATATTGAAGAGATGTATATTCAAGATTTTCACAGTATTTCTAGCGATTTACCTTGAAGTTCATCATTTTTTACGCATATCAAATAAATTTTACGGGATTTTGAGACATTTTCAGACAATTTTACTGAATTTTATTGAATTTTTTTAAATTTTTGAGTTCTGCCCCAAAATACACTCAATATTAAAAATATTCAGTCGGGCTGTATTGAGGAGGGGGGGGGGTTACTTACCTCTCCAGTTATAACAAAATCGCATATTTCTAGCCGGATAAATTGGGCTTCAGTTGAAGAGTTTTTCAAAAATGATAATTTTTTGAGAAATTTTTATTTTTAATTTTAAATTGGAATAAGGAGAAAAATTGTGCTCACTTTGTGCAGAAAAACAGGATGCCTAACAATAAAGTTAAGTAAAGCTGGTCAAGATAAGTGGAACTTTTGACCAAGAAGTCACGCTAGTCATGCAAAGTTGAGATTTTTTACTCGAAAATCAAGCTTTAAATTTAAAACTACATTGTGATTTTTTTAAAAATTATATCTGTTTAAATGTGTAAAAATTAATTTTTTTGGAAGGAAAGGAAAGGAAAGGAAAGGAAAGGAAAGGAAAGGGAAGGGACGGGACGGGAAGGGAAGGGAAGGGAAGGGAAGGAGCTGGCCCATAAAATGTGAAAAAAGTCATGCAAAAAGGTCAAGCTAATTCAAGCTTTTTGCTCAACAAATTTTCCCCGAGAAAAATCAGAATGTTTTTTTTCAATTATAAATTTTCAATTTCTTTTGCTTCTCCAAAATTGCTTTCAAAACTCTGAAATTTCAATTTCGTAGCCAAGATTTACTCAAAAAAGAGACAAAACATGTAATGATTCTAATTTCATGGCAGAAAATTAAAAACCTACTCGGTCGAAAGCCGAGAAATATCGAAAAATGGTGTAATCAATTTTTGATCGAATTTGTTAAAATGCAGAGATTTTTACGTAAATAAATTGAGACTCGAATTTAATCACTACTTAAGCACTGAAAACGTGAAAAATTTTCGAAAAATGTACCTGAAAAATCAAAAATTGATTGTCAAATTTTAAAATATTTTATTAAACATTTTTGATTTTCTGGGGGGGGGGGGTCGTTCTTTACAACTCCTTTCTCTTGATTTTTTCAACTTTCAAGTTATTTTGGTAATATGTTCTGAGATTTTTTCTCAGTAGCTTAATGCAAGATTTTCGTTCAAAGTTTGAAATATTGCTTTAAAATTACCCAGTCCATATCCATGATGTCTACTGGCATGAAAAATAAAGAAAACCCAGAAGATAGCAAGAATTTTAATGTTTTTACTGCAAAATGAAAGAATATTCGACCTTTTTCTCTGTTCTTGAATTTTTTAATGGAAGAATGAGAAAGGTTTTTGGGGGGAGGGGGAGGGGAAAATTCGAAGCATAGCAAGAATTTTTTTTTGATTTTTATATCCATCAGACACCATGCTATCCTAATAAAAGTGATTTTAAAATCCGAATAAATGTTTGGATACCTTCGCAATTACATTTCGCTCGTTCTCGACAGTCGACATTTTTCATTTGAAAACTGGTGCATTATTACCCTAAGCTGATTTCCCGTCTGATTTAATTCGTAATTGAGAATCGCGGATGAAAAACCTCGTAACAATCTGTCGAATAAATCCGCGTTAAATCACCTCAACGGGTAATTGAGATTAAGTACAAAAGGGCGCGGGGAGAGACCGCCCAGCGAAATTCTGTCGAGATGGCGCGTCTTAAATCCGCGTCGCGTCTCATCGTCGGTTAAAGTTCTCGGTGTGAATTCAAAAATGAAGTGGCAAAATGGCTTCTTAACAATTCGCTCGTTTAAACGTTCATTAAGGGAGAAATTCGTTTCTCCGTTTGAAAATACACTTACATTGCAGCTACGTAGACATTCGAAGTTTCAGACAAGACACAAAAACGCAGGGCGAAGGGTACACGCAGTCGATGATGATGTAAAATGAGGTGCAACAAGCACTAAAAAGGAACCAAATTTAGAAGGTAATGCTCCGCTGTAACATCCATTAAAACGAAAATGACAAAGTATCAAAACACGCAGATGGTATTTATGGTTAGTTGTTAAAATTATACTCGAATGACATTTAAGCTTTTTCCTATTATCCGGCGACTAAGAGATCGGGGGCCGAGGTTTATGCCACTACTTAAATATCACCAAAAATTTGATTATTCGCTTGCTCAGCTCTTTATTACAATAAATGCCTCGCTACGAGAGAATTTTATGAAAGAAAAATTAACAAGCGGAGTGATTATTTTCAACGTGCAAAGTGCCATTCATTCGGCTGGCTTTTTTCGGTACTCGTTTCCAATTTATTTCGCGAAATTGGGGAAAAACGAGCGTTGTTTCAATGGTGGCTGCCTACGTATTTACAAAATTGAGGTATAATTTTAATGAGAGTGTGTTTTTGAATAGACGAAACGAGACGAACAAAATAAAAGACGCGACGACACATCGAAGGTAGAAATTTTCCGAGATTTAGCTCGGCGTCGAGCAGGCTGGTAATTTATCGCGACGCGAAAAAAGTAATTTATTCGAGTATTTTAAGCTCATTAAAAGTAGGAAAAAAATTCTCATATTCTTATCTTCTTAAGTAAACGCATCTCGGGCTGGGCCTCGTCGCGCCGCACAACTGCGAATAAATGTTGGTAAAATGAACTCTTTTAAAAACTTTTTTTTCTTCTTCTTCAAAACTCGCATACGTTTGATAGTACAGAACGAGGGGCGCGCGAAATTTAAATAAAATGTAAAACAGAAAAGTAACGGAAAAAAGAAAAATAAGAAGACTAAAAATAAATGAAACTGAAAAGAGAAGAAAACGAAAAGAAAGGCGAGGCAAAAAAAGGAAGTGCCTTCATTAGGAAAAAGTAACTCAGTTGGAAAACAGATAGCAAAAAATTTAACCTGAAAAAAAGTAACTGGAAACACTTGCAGCGGTTTCAGAAAAGTAAAAACTTTTATTAGAAATTCTCTTTGAAAACGGTTCGAGCCGGGACGAGGTGGAGGCAAAACGAGGAATTTTTTCGACTCTGTTCAGACACGTGAAATAACGAGGACTGCGTGGAAAAAAATTGCTTCGCGATTTGCAAAAAAAAAAACGTCGCTTGTATTTTGACGATTCAATGACGAGTTGATTTACACTTGAACTTGAATATTTCCGCGCCAACGTTTTCTCTCGCTCGACTACGAAGAGGCGTTAATTGGAGAAAATTTTACGCGTGGTGGCGCGATGGCGAATGAGTCGAGCAAGCCGGAGAGACTTTTTTCTGCGAATATCGTCAAACCGTCGGAAGATTGAAAAGGCTGAAATTACTACAAACGTACAAAAAAAACGTGATAACATCGATGTGCGAGTTCTCTATTCGAAACGGGCTCTGTGAAAACTTTTCTTGTCACGAAAATTTGTAATGAAATGTTAACGAGATTTTTATCAACGAAGTAAATGAAGGCAGTTTCGTCATTTTTTCCAACTTTTCTCTCTCGCGTTTTTCGCTTTACGGGGCTTCTATTTTAAGCACCTATTATGTGTGTTAGTTTTATTGTTCTCGTTACAAAACGAGAATATCATCCGCAGAAGTGACTGTGAATTTTAAATGGCGCTAATTTTTTTCCATCGATTTTTCTCTGTTGCAGGTGACGAAGTCGATGTCGAGATGCGGCGGGATAATGAGGTCAAAAGGTAATGGATTATTTTTACACGTATTCGGTTTTGGTTTGATCCAATTTTAATGATATTTTCAACCATTTTTGTGCGTTATTTTGACAAGTTATGCGATAGTTTTGGAAAAATTTGATGAAAACTATTCCAATAATTGTTCCAGAGTATAATGGAATGAAATACTTCTACAGGGTATGTTCATTAGGATGGATTAAAAAAAAATCACATCCTGAATGCTGAATTTTGATGAAAATTAATAAGGTAGATTACTTTGAGTAGAAGACTACTCAAAAAAACGTTGATTCTCTCAGCTTATAGGGAGACTGATCTAGAAGACCTTAAAAATGGAGTGAATGATTTTCAACAAAAAAAATTAACTGCTTTTGGGTGGTGCCATCTTTTGGGAACCTTGGTCCCACTTCTAAAAAAATTCCATTTGAATTTCTGCACCTCTCTGAACAATTGATCTCGAAATTGGGTACCCCTTTTTGTCTTTCAGAAGACGTTTGGAAAATTACATGCGACGAATTTGAAAATTTTTTGATTTTTATTAAATCCCAAAATCGAGCAAAAAAAATTTTGTCGTCTAGAATAATGTTTGATGATTTTTTAAAAAAGTTTTCATGGCAGTGCTACCAACTGTATTCTGATTTTCGCAATGTTGGCCGTACTTACTGCTGCAAACAATTTACAAAAAATTGATTTGAATTTTTTTTAGTGACCAAAAAAATCTTGGCTTATTTTTCAAGCCACTGAATGAACTTGATTTTAAGAAAATTGCGTGATTCGAAATACAGTTGGCAGCCCTGTCATGATTTTTTTCTTGAAAAATAGCATAAAAAATTATTTTAAATGGTCAAAAAAAATTCTTGATTTTGACGTGTTCAAACGAGCAAGTCTGAATTTAGTAAAAATCAAAAAATATTCAAAATCAGTTTACTTCTATTTTGTAAGCTAGAAAAGAGTTGTGACAAATGAATTCATCCTGTAGTACGTATATAGAAACTTTCATCTAGAATTTATGAAAAAGTTGCGAATTGAACGGAAAAGCGTAAAATATTATTCTTTTACCCGAGTCCTAAAATTAATAAAAGTTGACAACGAAAACACGATTTGAATTACATAAGACATAGAAAACCCATAATGAAAATACACATATTGATGGAGTAGACGAGTACATTTTTTCCTTGTTCGAAGTTTTGTCAAAAAACGTAAGAGTAAGTTGCCTAATCAATCCGAAATGCTCAAATCGTTTCGGTTGTTCAGCGTTCAACTCTTTTTAACCTATATTATCATAATGTAAAACAGGAAAACTGAGAGTGATTCTCCAAAGTTTCTTTCGTTTTCGTACTACAATGAGATAGTCTCTCATGGACAAACCGAAATCGCCTTTTTGAAGGGGCAACAAGGGCAAAAAATTGAAAATTTCCGATTCATATATATATTTTTTTACCTGAAAATTTCATTTTGTTACTAATGGGAGGCAAAGTACCCCCTCTCCCCCTCTCCCGCTAATATTTCATCAAAATCAATCAAAACCCTAAACATAATTGGAAAAAGTAAACTTTTCAAACTTCATTTTTCAGGTACCATTTAAGGACCGTTAAAATTACATGCTCAAAATTTCCAATAAGCTCTTCAATTTTTTTCGTCCCCTTACTTCCAGACAAGAAAATATAATTCTTATTGAAGAACCAGATTTAGCTTATAGAGGGGAGGAGGAGAAAAGTTGGAAATTTTCGCCTGGAATGGATTTTTTCGGATGATGTTCGATTCAAAAGCAGGTACATACGATTTTTCCCAATTTTTTCCAACCATAAATGAACATTTTTCCACAAAAAGGTCGTCTTTTTCAAAAAATTCAGATTCAACTCTAATTATTTTGCCAAAAATTCAATTTTGCTAAGCTAAGAGTTGCTCCTTTCATTTTGCATCGTCAATCATGTTCCATTTAAATTTCATATGTGAATCTGAATATAGAAACTATCCTAGGAGTCAAATATTGGTTTTTGATTTGACATTGGTTTTGAGCCTTTCAGAAGGAGTAGAATTAAAGGGGAAGCTCAAATCAAAAAATCAAAAAGCAATTTGTGATCCCTAAGAGTACTTTCTATACCAAGACTCACATATTCAAATTTTCAAAAATCTCTTCAATATTTTTGCACCCTTCAAAATCCAAGCAGAAGAAAACACTCTCCGAGACGAACCGAAATTGGCTTATGGGAGGGGGAGGGGTTGAAAATTTCTTACTGAAATGGACTTATTTTTCTCCAGTTGAATCATATATCTGTTTTACACGGTGCCGTCGTCAGAATCGAAAATTGAGGGGGGGGGAGGCACAAAAGGGGCCTTGTGTCGAGCAACTTTTTTTTTGCTTTTTCGAAGTGAAAACGGGGGACTGACTTCTTTCACCTGCTAAAAATGGAAAAGCTTTGAAAAAATGGATTTTTAATGTCCTAAAAATACATTTTTTCATGTTTTAATGCTTTAAAAATCCCAATCTGATGTAAGTGTAACGTAAATTTATGAATACAACATGATTTTTTTAAGGGGGGGGGGGAGGGGCAAATGGGGGCCAGAATTTTTTTCGTGGAGGCCTGCCTCCCTCTCCCTTGAAGACGTCTCTGGTTTTGCATGTCCATCAAGATCAGGTTGAAGTCGATATTGCAAAACTGATGGATGTAAGTATTTATTTTAAAAACAATAATAATAATAAAAAGTCCAATTTCAAATTAAATTCGCGGATAATTTTTTTTTCTTTTTAATTTGTTAAAATCTAACTTATTATTTACCTATTAACAAACTGAAGAAAAATTTATTCAAAAAAAGTTTTAAAGGATTTGAAAGGAATAGCATGTAAATTTCTCTATTTCTGTACATTTTTGTCAAATTCAGGTACGCACCCAAGGGGGGATGGGGCTCACTGGCTCACGGGGCTCAAGCCATCTCTTAAGGTTAGCAAGGAGATTTTTTTACCACAAAAATGTCAAAGAAGAGAATGATTTTTAAAAAAAAATTCGCTCTCGCATTTCTTAAATAAACATACTTACCACTCTTTGATTTGAATCAGTTGAATTTGCAAAAATTCTGTCTTTTTTAATCAGTAAACTAATTTTCATTGAAAAGCAGTGATTTTTCACTGATTTTTCGCTCAAAAATAACTAATTTCTCAGTCAATGTTCCATTTATCAGAAAAAATCAGTAATTTTGACTAAACAAATCATTTAATCTCGCCATTTTCCAATTTTTCTTCGCTCAAATCTGTAGGTATAATTTGCCTACTCCAGCCCTACTGAAATTACTTGATTGAGCGAAATTTGAAATTAACTATTTCATCTCTCCCCAGTTTCAATTTTTCAGATGATAATAAGAGGTTAAAAAGAGTTGAATTCTCATTGACCGAAATGATTCGAACGGTCCGGATGCCTGTTCGAAAATCTCTGCCGATACGACTTACCAGTCCAATTTCACATGCAGAATCGCTTGCAATGACCATAATACTTCAAACGTCGAATAAATTGCCTACACGTAATGAGCCAGGCAACCCGTAATAGGATGTAGGGTGACTATTCAGTCGAACTGAAAAGAAGATTATCTTACGTTAGTAAAAAGGTGATCCAGTCTGTTTGATGTCGAATTCGCATACAAATCGGACCGGAAAAAAAGGACAAAATGCTCGAATATTCGAGTATTTCAAATGCAAAAGACAAATGCCAAGTGTACGCTTCGCCAGTCGATAAATAAAGGTGATCGAATACTGTATGGGTTACAATACGAAAAAAAATCTTTCTAAATCCAGTCTATACGTAAAATTTTACTTGTATCGGTAAGATGAGGATATACTGACGCATATATTTCTCTTAAGGTCGTATAAAGCATGGTGCCACCGTATTTATCTGACTGCCAGGGTAGAAAAAAAAAGGCAGACCGAGAAATGGATAAGGGAAATTTACTTTTTTCTTTAAAACTAACACCAAATAGAATTAAGTAGAGGTATCGCAGATGGTCAAAAATAAAGTATTAACTTTTCTCGAATGTACGTGAGTCATGGTTTGTGAACTGGTATTATGCTAAAAAAAAAAAAAGATGCTTTCGAATCGTTAGATCGTATGAAAAGTGAACGAATCGGCTTGAGCTTGTAAATCACGTATTTATAAGTTAGGATGTTTAGGGTGGTTTTTGGAATTGGAGGATAAAATATCGTGTGAGTAATGGGTCAAGATGGTTGGAAAACGATAGATTTTCTGGGTCCCATCGGTTCATCGTATAAATTTTCAGATGTTTATACTGATGCTATGAGTTGTGTTGAAGAAGTTGCCTAATTAGGTTCCTATGTGTGCGAATCCTCTATTTCTAGGTATAATGAGGAAAATGGGGATTTTCTTTGAGGCGAGTTTACTTCAAAGATCCTGCGCAGTTAGGAGCTCGTTGAGAAGAAGGTTTGGTGGATTTAATTCATTTTTTGAATACCCTGTCTCATTGATTGAAAATTCGAAAAGTTTTGTTCAATTTCAACCCCAGTTCGATCATTAATTAACAATTCGATTAAATAATGATTTTTTTTAAATTTCTAAATTACAGAGGTCGAATCAGTTTTTTAAAAATTTGTATTAAATTTGAACCACTACTGGTCGAATTATTATTTTTTGAATACTCCTTCCTATTACCTAATTAGGAATTTGACCAATTAATAATTTTTCCTATTAACTGAAAGTTTGATCAATTTTATTCAAATTGAAGTACATTACTTCAATTTTTTCAACTTACTCAGGTCAAATAATTATTTTTAAAACATCCCCTCTCATTAGCTGAAAATTTGATCAATTAATAATTTTTCAAAATTATTCTAATTCATTTTGGAACACTGGCACCCATCGGGTGGACCATCTAGTACTGCTTTTTAATTTGTACTAATTTTATTGATATCTCATATAATTTCTCTGTACTTTGGGGTAAATAAATTTAAATTTTTTTCAGAGAATTGGATGAAAGAGATGGGGAGTAGGGAGAAAGAAAGAACCTATAACACGACTTCAAAACATGTAGTAAAAATTCAGGTCTTGAATTTGATCTGCCTCCCTCTCCGCACTTTGTGGCAGTTTCTATCATGTGGGAGAATTGAGGAAAATTTTTGGTAAAATGAAATTACATATGATACGAATAATTTTTATATTGGGACTAAAAAAAGTTTAATTTTCGTATACCCGTTTTTTAAATAAATCATCATGTTTTTTATTTCAACTAATAATGTACATCATAGGCGCACCCAGAAATAGTGTAAGGGAGGGGCCCAGATTTGAAAAAAATGGGGGGGGGGTCAAAATTCAATGAAAAAAATGAAGTAATCTGTTATATCAGTGGGGCTGGAGTAGTTGGGGTATTTTTAGTGGGATAATAATACATGCTTACAAATTGAGTGAAGAAAAATTGAAAAATGACGAGATTTAATGATTTTCTTTTAGGTAGTCAAAATTACTGATTTTTTCTGATAAATGAGATAATCAGTGAAAAATCACTAATTTTCAATGAAAATTATTTCACTGAATAAAAAAGACAGAATTTTTGCAAATTCAACTGATTCAGAAATAGACACTAAAATATTTCCCGAGTGAAGCGAGGGCGAAAATATTTTTAAAAATCATACTCTTCTTTGAGATTTTTATGATGAAAAAATCTCCTTGCCGAGCGTTAGGGAGGGACTTGAGCCCCTTGAGCCCCCCCCCCCGGGTGTGCTCCTGATGTACATTTGTAAAAAAAAGTAAAAATAATTAAAAAACAAGGAGATTTTCACAGGAAATTAAAAACAAGTCGAATGAACACGCTCGGAAGTTGCCGAGAACAGCCGAGCGATGCCGCTAGTTCCCTTGACGGCTAGGAATTACCGGGTCTGTCGTCTGTTTATTCTCACACGGAATGAACAACAAAATGTAAATCGTTCGCTCGAATCGCAACTTCGCAACCTGTCTCGTAAGATAGCAGGAATGAAGGAAGAGCTTGCTAAAAAGTCGATCAAATTTTTAGCTTTTGATTTGAAAATTTGAAACCGAAATCAACAATTTTTCAACCCAATTTTTTTTTTGATTCTCGAAATAGTTTCAATCCTCTATTTCCTTTTCTCCAGATAAGGTATTTTTCAACTCTAAATTTTTTTCGTCTGGAATAAAATTTTTACCCACTCTGAAATTTTTTCCTCCAATTTTTTTCAGGTAGGTATAACAATTTTTCAACTCCGGCATTTTTTCCAAAAATACATACAGTATACTTAGTTTTCATTTTTCAACTCTAGAAATTTTTTCTCAAATTTTTTTGCTCTCGAAATTATATTTCTTTAGCTCAAATGTTTTTCTCAAATTATTTTCCAGCTCTGAAATTTTTAGAATAAAAAAATTAAAAAAAATTTGGGTTAAAAACATTTAAAGAAATTTAATGTGATAAAAAATCGAAAGAATTGTCCAAGTTTTAAACAATTTTAAGATTAAAGAATAGAATTTTCAAACTAAATTTGGAATTATTTTGCGATATTTTTGTACTCAGTTTTTCAAAATTTTGTTAGATTTGACGAAGCTTGAAAAATTATTTTCTGATTTTTACATTGCATTGCCTGTAATTTTTCAACATCAACCATCATAGGTATGGGACTTGTTATTTTCCATGACTTGGAAGAATAGTGAACGATACTAATTCTCCACTCAAATCTTCAGTATCACTTCAAACATTTTTTTCAAAGCCGTATCCATATTTTAGAATTTTTCAATCAGTAAAAGTTTTCTCAACTTTGATTTAAGTACAATTTTTTTCAATTTCATAATTTATTTGTACCTATTCCTATTAAGTATGTACCTATTTTTGATTATTTTTTTTCAAAACTCAAAGTGGGAAAAAATTTTTAGAAATTTGCCATTGAAAAAATTCATTAGGTAAGTACTTAGTGAAAAAATTGAAAATTATTAGAAACGGCGCGGCGGAAGAAATTCTTAAAAAACGTTGAAAAATTATTAATGAAATCCAAGTAAAAAAATTTCAATTTTAAAATAAATTTTTAAAATTTTTCAACATTTTTTTCAACTGCATAAATTTTAAGAGAGAGAAAGAAAGTTTTATTTTATCGTCACAGCAATTTTATGCACTTTATCGATACTTATTGAATAATGAGACAGGTATTTAGTGATAGGAAAAAGTTTAGAGAAACTTAAACGTTTTCCTATAATATTGAATTTTTCCCTCAGATTTTTTTTCAGATTCAAGTAAACAAAATGTTTGAAAAGTTTTCAACTTTATGTTTTTTTTTCAAAATTTCTTCCAACTAAATACGTAATTAGAAGAAATCTAAAAAGTTGGGAAAATTTTGTGAAAATTCAAGTTGAAAAATTTCGAAATTATGATGTAATTCTAAAAAAATTGGAACCAAAGAAATCGAAAAAAATTGAACTTGGATCGTCGAAATTCCATTTGCAGCAAAAATAGTTAGGAACTGGAAAAAAATGATGAAGAATTTCGAAGTTCAAATGTTGAAAGAATAATGCTGGAAAATTTTTACCAAGTCTAGAAGTCGAAAGAACGAAACATGAATCACTTGAAGTGACTGACTCTTCCAAGTCATGGAAAATGATAACTCACAACATGAATGTGTGTTTTTTTTGGGGGGGGGGGGGGATTCGATCCATAAAAAGATCAAAAATTGACGACCGACTATTTTCTTATTTGCAAACATTTCCAAAACTTAAAAAAATTAATTCTTTGTCTTTCCACTTGAATTAAAATTTATTCTATGGTTTGCTGTTAAAATGTCAAACTTTGAGCTTTCCTCTTCATTTGTTGTCTCCCTTTTTTTAATCGACGATACCTCTTCGTTCCTACCCCAATTTCCTCATTCAAAACCACATTACGTGGGAAATAAAAAATTGTTTTTTTTCAAGGACTGTTTATTTTCGAAAATATTATTTTTAAAATTTTTTTTTGTTTGAAAACTTTTCTATTGTCAAGATTGTACTTTTTTCTTAGAAAATGAAAAGTTTCTTTTTTCCCCTGGAAATCGTCTCAGATTAAAGTTGATTTTTGTATGAGAGTGGGGAGGGGTCCTCTTGAAATTTTTTTGAGAGTAATGAACGATATTAGTGAAAAAGTAGTGATTTCTACCAAAAAAATATCAAAAATCTTACTTTCTATCTCCTTTTTTCTAAAATTTTTAATTATTTAGAATCAAAAATGATACATTTTTCCATCTTTTATCGATAGTTGAGCGGAGTATTGTCTTTGACCCTGAATTTTTGTCTGAAATTCAAATAAATCCGATGCCAATCAAACGTATTTATCAATTTTGGAATCCTCGCAGATGTCTCCATGAGCAATAGGTTAGGTATATGCTAAGTTTGGACTGATCTGACATGCGAGCCAATAAGACAAAAATAATAGAGACACTTCATAATATCGACACCCTATCCAAGTATCCATTTGGGTCCCAGTTTGAAGTAATATCGAGCTAGGTGATGTATCTGTCATGCATATCTGAGAATAAGAGCATACAAACTCATATGCAAAAGTAACATTTGACTTGCTGTACCGCCGGTGTTTCGGACATTTGTCCCTGTTTACGAAAAAGACGTATTTCGGTATATTTTTTATTTTTTTTTCGGCTTCAGCCTACGACACAAAATCGCGCCACCATCTGGGTATAAATTAAAAGAGAAAAAATTATCGGAAGGGTGTGATGTTTGATATACGATCCGAAGCTGCGAGAACGACCTGACGTGGGTGTTTTTTTCCATGTTTCGCAATACACTCGGTATGTACGAAAGGCTCCGGCATGGAGGGGTGGAAAAAAGATGAAAAAGTTAGTTATAATATCGAATTCGAACAACCTACGGGTTAGTCTAATTATTGAAATTAATTGTGATAAAATAATAACGCCGGAATCCCTCCGGTGTATGGAGGCAGCGTTGCGAGTAATTTTGATAAATTCTGTCGACGCGCCGTATGAAAAAAAAATGAAAAAAAAAAACACGCTGAAATCCTCTCAAAGCGGAAATATTTTTCTCAAATTAAAAGCGTCCGTTGATGTACGTTGAATTCAATTCTCACAACAGAAATATATTTCACGATGATTATTCCATATATTCGATATAATCCACATATGAAATGTATATTTTTTTTCGCTACTCACATTTCAAAAATGCCACTGTGACAACTCTTTTTACAGCATTGAAAAAAAAAACGGGCGCGTATGATGACAGGGCCAGGATATTGTCTAAACGAATCGTGTATGTGTTCTCTATTCTATTGGACGACGAACTCTTTATACAATAAATTATAGCATCATTTCCACTTTGTTTGGCGTGTTTTTCTATCGCCGATGTCCGGCTACCACGCGTATATTTTGTTTCTGTATGTATGTTCCAATGTCTTTTATTCGTTGGCTCTTTCGCTACAAACCGAAACATGATTAATCGTTTTTTTTTTTTCGTTCGAAGTTCCAATTTCGTCGGCCGAATGATTTGGAAAGAGGGAAAAAATTTCGAAAATTTTTATATACGAATCGAGTTCTCCGGTTGGCGAGTTTATTATTGTGTGAGGGTCTGGTTATGAGACCGAGAAGGGCGGGGGATTTTTCTAGAAGATGCTGCGTTGTGTATTTTTTTTAAAGCCGTCACGTACGAAATTGGATGATTTTGTTGTTAGGTAATCAGATGTTTATTCCTTGTTAACTACAAGAGCGCCGGTGGTTACCTTTTATACAGCAAGGTAGATACCGACGCAATAAGTAATAAGACTTTGTGTCCATTTTTTCTATTATTTTAAATTAAACTTTATACGTTCGCTTAAATATATTTCTCATTTTGCGAAATAGCTTCGGCGTCTCGTACCGTTTACGTTCAACAAATATGTAATCAGTTTGCGAGATGGGAAAATGGACGGTAATTACGGTAAATGAAGCTCCGAGTGTTAATATCGGAGTCCACGATGGAAGGTGGGATAGTTCGAGGTGGTGGTTTTACTATGGGGCGGGTTGTGTGCTCGAGGATGAGCGGAGACGAAGGCGTGGAAGAAGGAAAATGAGAAAAAATTGAAGTTTAGATGAGTCGATGTGAAGATGTGATAACAACGATGGCGAAACATCAGGGGGAAAAATTATTTAAAATATGTTTTTGGCATCTTCCTTGGTTATTCAGATGATCAAGATTTCGTTATTTGAATTTTCATCGTGGAGGGTGTTTCATAAATATGGTAGATCCTTCAATTAAGTTGGTAGGCAGTAGAGAAGATGATTTTGCATTTTTTTTCTGTTGAAAATTGGATGGATGTAGTCAAGAAGTTGTATCTGAAGTTCGGTAAATTCTGCAGCTAAACTGCTCAATTTTAAAATTTAACCTTTTCAAAAATTCAAAAACGTTTTTCCAAATGTTTAAGGCCTCATTCCCCATTGTCTTGTAAAAATTAAATTCCAAAAATTCAACAACCCTTCCAATGTCAATTAGGAGTCATGTGCTTGAACTACCTTTTTTTAAGTTGAATTTAACATAAGATAACACGCTGAAAACGATTTTTTTTTTGGAGGGGAGTTAAGATATAAAATTTTTCAATATTACTTGAAAATACGACTGGATTTGATTTCTACGAAAGAGATAAATTTTTGACCCAAGGAGTAATTCTTGATGATGTTCAACCCTGGGGGTTCTCGAATTGGTAAAATGTAATTTTCTGCAAACCCTCGCTATATCAGGAAGTCTAACAGCTCAAGCTGTCCTGATAAGTCAAGCAGTCATTCCAAAAGGTCAAGCTAAGTCAAGCTAAGTCAAGCTTCAAGCTTTTTGCTCAACAAATTTTGTTAGACAGCCTGCATATTGAGGAGGTTTATCATCAATTCATCATAATCAAAAACATGATGAATTTGAAAAAGTGTGAATAAATTTGAGATGTAAAAAGACCAATTTTGGAGAGGAAACTGAAGTCTCCAAATTTTAAAAATTTGCCGATCTGTGATTTTTTTGCGATTTCAGGATAAAATTTTAGAATATGTTGGGCTGAATGAGTTTGATATGTATTAAGGGATAAAATAGAAGAGAGGGGGTTGAGCCTTGTGAGATATTTTCTCATTTTTAGTAGTTTTTCAAGGTTTTCAGCTCGTGCTATGGAGCAAAAGCTTTTAATGGTGGATATGTTTTAGGAATAAATTGAAAAATGTTCTAATTATGGAGATGAATTTTTGTCAAAATGTCAGATTATTTAGGCTTTTTTTCCAATTTTAGAAATTACTAAGTATTTTTAATAAATTGAAGAGGGTTTAGTAATCAAATTTTACATTTCTGTTACTTTTTGATATTATGGACATGGGAAAAAAATTCCTAAATAGATACTTATCATAATTTTACATTAGCTTTGGGTTTTGCTATGCCTAATGTCAAATATTATTTTTAAATCTTTTTCTTTTTTTATCTTGATTTTTATAAACTGAAAAGTAATCTACCTACAATTTTGGCAAGGCAGACAGACAGAAAACAAGACAGTGTCCAATTTTGACAAAATTAGTAACAATTTTATTTGAAATCATAGATCAAATTCAAGCATTAGATTAGGGTTAAGGAATCAAATAAAAAATACGAAGGGGGGGGGGTGTACTGAAATCAAATCTGAAAAAAATGAATAATATCGAGTTTAGTCTCAAAATCTAGGGTTTCTAATCCAAAAAATATGATTCTGAAGTTCTTTTGTGATTTTGACCCCCCCCCCCGAAAGCCTGGGGAGGAGAGGACCGAACTTAAATTTAAAAAAAAAATGGGTTAATATAGAGTTTGGTTTCAAAATCTAGGTTTTCTAATCCTAAAATACGATTTTGGCGTTGTTTTTTGTTCCCCTTAGAGACCTGGGGATGGTACCGGATTCAAATTTGAAAAAATTGGATAAAATCGAGTTTGATATTAAAATCTAGGTCTTTTGGTGCAAAAAATATAATTTTGTGATTGTTTTGGAGTGTTTGACCTGGTACTGAACTAAAATTTGAAAAAATGTACGTTATAAGAAGATTAATTTTATAAAGGTTACTTGCGTAAAACTTTTTTTTTTAAATAAATATATTTTGTACTGAATTTTTTTCAAATTTCGTTTCAATACAAGATCAAACACCCCAAAACAACCCTAAAATCACATTTTTCGGGCCAGAAAACCTAGATTTTAATACCAAACGCCATATTATCCAATTTTTTCAGATTTGAGTTCGGTACCTCCCCCTTGGGGGCTGGAGACAAAAACTGACTCAAAATTTGGATTTAACGTTGAAAATTACTTGTATCTACAAAGTTTTGAACTGGTGGTGAGCCATACGTAATTTCTTAAAAAAAGATGTGCGTGTTTTTTAAAAATTCTGGCCCAGTGTTTGAGGTTTAATTTTGAAGATTACAATTTTGGATTGCATTTTTGATAGGTACCTGTCCAATTTTTATGGACTTCCCCCGTCCTTCCCCCTCTTCTATACCTAAAATTTATGAATGTTTTATATCACTTTTTTCACACCACGTTTTAAAATTTCCTGTAAAAAAATAGAAGATTTGAAAATGTTTGCTTGAAATGGTTATTTTTACCGAGAAAATCATTAGCGGTGGTTTCGCACCGCCTCGTCCCGGGTTTTACTTTGGTGATATTTTTTTAAATGAGAGAAAAATGCATTGCCTATGCACATTTTTTTTCTAATTTAATCTTCGAAAAAGAATCGGAAGAAAAAAAGAACCTAGGTTGCTGCTTTCCCAAAACTTTTTTCTGGAAAGTATCTCTTTATTAATCAATCAAGCGATCAAAATTTCGAGCCAAACTTGCCAATTGGTTATTCACACGAGCGGAATTTTCTCTGCTAGCAGTCTCGCACGTTTCAGATAAGAATCTGCCAACCGAGAAAGTTGCCGTAAAAGACAAAAAGAACCAAGAGAGAAAAAAGAATCGATTTTTTTTTTAGATAATCAAAAATGAATACGCGAATAAAGGTACGGCCGAGCGCGATATTCAACGCAGCGTGAAATTAAAAAGTAACGCCAAGATCGAAGGAAAAGACAACACTATAATGGTAAACGACGACTACGACGATGGTGGAAGAAAAAATGAAATTTCCATAAAATTGAGCTTTTTCCCGCTATAATAGGAATATTTTACATTTAATAGATATAAAGCTAAACGGTTGAGGAGATGGCGAGACGTGAGATTGAAAAAATCCCAAGTAATCTGCGCCGAAGAACGTGGCTGATCTAACAAAAGGGTGAATTGGTTTTTAGGGCTATTAACGAGTCGACGTGTATACGAAAAGTCGACGAATAATTTTCATGTACGTAGATTTTTAGTACTGGAACATGTCGAATTAATTTTTTATTTAGAAAAAAGCACGACAGAGTCCACGCCGCTGTGCCAATTAATTTGCGTAATTTTATTCGTCGCGTTTCATCGATCAGGGCAGAAAGCTTGTATGGTTGAAAACAACGGACTCGGCTGGAAAAAAAATCGGTAACGAGGCTGAAAATACATTTGAACTGCGGAACTTGCTTTGGTACAATAATTCAAAGCGTTTACCATTGCGCAAACATGATTCGAATTTAATTATTTGTATCGCATTGACCCGTGAACCTTTGTATACGTGACATGTTTAACATAAAATGTCGCCCTTGCCGAACGTTTTGCCTAAACTCGAACCTCGCCGGTGTAAATTTTAAATCGAACCAATCGATGTTAAAAGTACAAATTTCTACGATTTCTAAATCTTTTCCTCCTTCGCTTTCTCATTCTATCTCTCTCGGTTCGTTTGGTTTCTTTTTTTAAAAAAAAGCTTCGAGCCCGCTTCATTTTCCCCATCTCTGGTTGCCGCTCTTCGTATTACATGCCAAATGTATAAAACGTATAACGGTAATTTTCACGATAAAAAACAAAAGCAATTTCGATTTTCGCGCAAAAATAAGAATGACGCTGTAGCGCGGTAAAAGTTTACATTTTTTTATTAGAGACGGCAATTTCATTTTCATTATTCCGCGTAAACGCTTCATTTTATTTAAGACGCGGAATTTTCACTCAGATTCTATCTACCTGAAGTAATTCAGGGGGTGTTAAAGTATTGGAAAGGCGAGTACGATGTAGAGGTGTAGGCTGACGCGATTCGAGTAAATTTCTGTTGCGTTTCGAGGTTTTGGGGTTTTTTCTTCGTGGCGTTTTGTCGCATTTTTTTCCACCGATATGGAGATTCGTTGGGTGAGAGATGGATTTAGGTTTGTGGAATTTTCAGTTCGGTGAAGATATTAGACGGTGGGAGGGTAATCCGGAGGTGATGGTTTGGCGGTTAATTTATCGGTTATTGGGTTTCAAATTGGTTGATTTTAAAGTGAAAAAATTGTTTATGGGGGTTTAAAAAGCCCGACGCAAAGGAAAAAACGGATCCATTTCATCCGAAGTGCGAAAATTTAGCTATGTTTTTTTTACACGAATTTTGTATAATTCAGATTAAGATTCTGAAAATGCGTTCACAAATCTGTTTTATTTTCATAATCCAAAATCAGACCTTTAATAAACTTCTGTTCGTTTTACCAGATTTTGAACAGATTAAATCCAGATTATTGAAAATCCATAACACAAGTCGACACGATTTTTGTGTTTGGGTTCCGATTGCGAAATTTGAATTGCTTTTATGTATCTAATGAAGGGAAAAATAATTTTTTTGTCCAAAGTTTGCTTGGGGGGGAGAGCCAAAAATGTGATTTTTCAAGAACAATACACACGAATTTGAGAAAAATTTGGGAAAAGTTTGAAAAAACAATTTTTTTGGTCCAATCTTATAGTAAATTTCACGCTGAATCGAATGCCGTAAACCGCAGACCTCTATATCTTTTAGAAAAAAAGTTACGGTTAAAACTTTCCTAAATTATGTGAAAAAATCGCATTTTTTTTCGCCTTGCTCACCGAAAAGTGAGATTTCTGAGGAATCTAAGCGTTCTACGACCATAATGACCATGACGAAAGTTGTAGAGAATTAAATTTCCTATCGGATGAGTGCATTCAGAGTTTTCCGGAAGGCGTAGTTTTCGAGATATTCTTGAGTAAACTTGAACACTAGTTGAGGTAATTGTGAAAAAAAGAGAAATGAAGCAATTTTTGGCTGTCAAAAGTGTTACAGCGAAAAATTGTGGGAGGTCGTGGTAACTTCTAAAGGTTGGTCACCTTCCACAATTTTTCGCTGTAACACTTTTGACAGCCAAAAATTGCTTCATTTCTCTTTTTTTCTCAATTGCCTCAACTAATGTTCAACTTTACTCGAGAATATCTCGAAAACTACGCCTCCCGGAAAAATCTGAATGCACTCATCCGATAGGAAATTTAATTCTCTACAACTTTGTTCATGATCATTATGGTCGTAGAACGCTTAGATTTCTCAAAAATCTCACTTTTCGGTGAGCAATGCGAAAAAAATGCGATTTTTTTCACATAATTTAGGAAAGTTTTAACCGTAACTTTTTTTCTAAAAGAGATAGAGGTCTGCGGTTTGCGGCATTCGATTCAGCGTAAAATTTTCTATGAGATTGGATCAATTTTTTTTTTCAAATTTCTTTAAAATTTGGGTGTATTGTTTTTGAAAAATCACATTTTTGGCCCCCCCATCCCCCAAGTAAACTTTGGAAGTCACGAATAAGCATATTAGTGTATTTTGATGTCTAGAATCAGAATTTGGCCATGAGAACTGAAACACAGAACAATTTTTTTTTTTGACTTGTGATAATTTACTGGGTTAGTACGTATCTTCTGGGAATGGATTTTAGATTTCAACAATCACCGGACTAAGTTTTTTTTTAAATTTCAAGTGAAGATTGATAAGGATAAAGTTATGTTTTTTTTTTAAATAAATGAAATATTTTAAATTAAAAGTCCCCTCTCTCCTTTGATTGAGCCTCCCTCTTATCAAATTACTCTGTCATTATAGAAGAAAACACCCAAAGTCTGAAAAAAATGCTTGTACTTTTTACTGCGGTTTATAAATATGGATTTTATTTTTTTAGATTTTCCAACCAAAAATCCAGCTAAAATCTTGGCACAATCCAGAATCACATTCTAGTAAAATCCGTGTAAAAAACATAGATTTTAATCTATTGATTACTGCATTTCGATCGCTATTGAAGAATGGAGACTGAATATTGTGAATGGTACCATGAAAAAAAGACATTTGTATCCTTCTAAAAAAAAAAACAATTTTGGTTTTTGGAAAAAAAAGGTCATTTCCTTCGTGACAATAGAGTGTGGGTTAATTGACCCTGCATGTAAGCAGTCAATATATCACATCACTAATAATGAAATGGTTCTTGTAATTTCAACATTTTCGTGTAACATTTTTGGAGTTTCCATACTTGGTATTGTCGTGTCGAATCATTGTAACATAAGAAATTTGAAAATTATTTATTGTTTTTATTACACACATTTTACATCATCATTTACAAGGTGGAGTAAAAAAAAACATGACTCGGATTTTGATAAAAATTCGTGAAGTAGTTTTTTTTAAAAGTGAGAAACCTCTGAAAAAATTTTAAGCTCTCATCACAAACGAAGACGCAGCTGGTGGGGTTGATGTGAAATCATCTCGGTTTTTACCACTTTTGGGTAGTGTCATCAGCTGAGAGCCTTGGTCATCCACAAAAATTTGCGATTTGATGTGGCGTCCACTTTTTGGAAAACCTGGAAAAGTCATGGAATTTTGTAACTCTGGAAAACTCAGAAAAATGTCAGAAAATATTTAAATTTTTTTAAAATCCAAAAGAAGAATAAATCATTTAGAAACGACCTTTTTTGCATATTTTGCAGCCTCGCTTCGCTCGGGTTAAATTGTTACATCATTTTACTAATTTTTTTATTCCATTTTTTGTTGACTGTGATGTACAAAAAAAAAAAAAGATATTTGAATGCATGATTGTCTATTAAATTCAAATTATGAATAATTTCTGATTGTTATCGAATTCAAATCGTTCATTCAAATATTTCAAAATTGAGCCAAAATTTTTTTGACCACCTGAATTAATTTTTAGTGAAATTTTTCCAACAATTTTCATGGCGGTGCTGATCACTGCATCTTGATGTACTTACCTAAGCCAATTTTTTGGCCACTCAGATAAATTTCGATAATTATTTTTTTTGTAGCAGTGTTGTCGACAGAAATTTTCTTAAAATCGCGTTAATCAAATGCTGTTTGAAGTTTGATGGATGATTTTTAATGTATTTTTCATGCTGATCACAAAAAAAGAGGTAAAAAAATTCCATCATCTAAGGATTTTTCACAATTTGAATTTTTTTTTGAACATTTGAGAAGCTGAGAATCAAAACTCAGTTTTTCCACAATTTTTTTTTCGTTTTTATGACGGATTTTGAAGAAGTTTTATACGCTCTACAACCTGGTATTTCTACTTTTTTCCTAAACCGCTTTCTTCGGACAGAAAATCGCAGTTGAAATCATGGTTTGGAATCAAAACTCATATTCGCCATCTACAAACAAATTTCGTATAACTGATAGGTAAAGAAACATTTTTTTGTCTCTTGACATTTTTGCCTAAAATCAATCTTCTTCGTGTTATGAACCAGTTTCGAAATGCATTAATTTTGAAATGCATTTTAAAATTGGTTCATAACTCGAAGACAATTGATTTAGAGCAAAAATTTCAAGAGAAAAAAAGTTTCTTTTATCAATCTCTATGAATTTGGTCGTACGAAATTTTTGGTAGCTGTAAAAAAATGCATGTTGGAGTCAAAACTCACTTTTGCTGTTCTTCTCGCTTCATTATAAGAAGAGTATGTGATCGAATTTTTTTTTCAGGGAATCCTATTTTTAGATCCTACTTGACAATATACGACGATTTTAGCACACTCGATGATCGGTAACTTTACAAAACAGTTTTTTACGTTTTTCTCAAATCACTTATGATGGCAAAAGTGAGTTTTAATTCTCAGCTCCTCATTTCTTTTTACACATTTTGATAATTTTTGACATTTGAAGTCAACTTTGTGAGCAAAGAAAAGGTTCAACGGAAAAAATGAATAGAATATAAATTGCAGAGCGTAAAATTTCCTTTCTGTAGAGTTCAATTAGTTTTCTGTTAGGAGGTTTAGCTGTGGAGATATTCAAGTTGAAAGCTTAAAGATCAACTTCTTTTTTTTTTTATTGAAAATATCTCAAAAATTAAGCCTTTAAAAGTTGGATTTTTTTTTGAAAAAATACTAAAATTTTTTTCCAATTTTAAATTTCCTAATTAAATTAAAAAAAATTGAAGTTGAAAAAAATTGAAAAAATTTCGAGAAAGTTGAAATTTGAAAAAAATGTTACCGTTGGAAACATTTTAAAACGGGGCATAATTTTGGAAATAATTTAGAATTAAAGAAATTGAGAAAATTTAGAATTGAAGAAATTTGAACTTGTTTCATCGAAATCCCATTTTTGGCAAAAATAATTCGGAGCTAGAAATTTCGCGGTTGGACCTGATAGGTACTTACTTTCCAAACGTACTCCAGTTAGTAATTCTTGATTAGATTAGTTCATGTTCATTAATGAGTTTCCAGTAATAATTTTGGCAGGAATTCCAATATTGAAGATGTTTCTTTTATCTTTTTGTATGATTTTTTGAATGTCTATTATTGTTTGCGTCATCAAAATATTTTTCTGATCGATCTGATCAATGATTTAGTTGGAATTTATGAAAATTGACAACGATCGAGGTCTCAAATACTGGACTAAATACCCCTTTGTAGAGAAATTGATACTCAATTATGGTCATCTTAAAATCTTATCAATGCTTGAAACCCCGAGTGAAAATCTTTTTTATTCCATCCATTTTTGCAGAATAAGGGTAAAAAGTCTAGCCGAACGTTGGCTCACCCTGGTTAATTTTTTTGTGCAGAAATTCGAACGATATCGTTTTCGTCTGCGATCACGTTTTCCTCTACCGTCGGTATACATAGTATTGAATTTAAATGCATTACAATTATTGTAATAGGGTACGTTTTGTGTATCTATTGCACGAATATAGCATAGCGATGGCGGCGCAATGTACAAGAGAAAACGATTGCATTATCGATGTTCATTTCCATCGAGAAGTAACGTTTTTGTTGCCTTTTTTTTTCAGCCAGGGTATTTTTCATTATCTCTTTTCTCCGGGTTTTTTCCAATGTGCAACGCAGAATGCCATCGCGAGCAGTAATCTCTTTGATATGAGTCGCCCTTCCGTCTGAGTTTCGTGATCGGAATACGTTTATGAAAATTTCATCGGTTTGTTGGAACTGGTAATATCGTTTGACAAGGCGCATCAAATTCATTACTTTTTTCTTTTTTTTTTAAATGTTAAAACTGATAATCATCGGGGATCTCCCTTCGTGTCGACTTTCTACGCGGAGGTACCTTTGGAAATAATTTTTTTATGACTTTCGTGAAGCGTTGAAATTGAATTTCGTTGTCTATGGTGGCGGTTGAGGTGCTCGAACGAATACAAATTTTTATTATATAATCGAACGAGGGTGGGTAATTTATTTGACGTAGATATCGCGTATGTGGGTATTAATATATTACTCGTTCGAGCCATAATTCATCCTTCGTCAGGATCTCACAGAACTAAATGCAGCTCGATATGAAGACGGTACGATATTACACACGTTTTTGTAAAAACGTACGCGAGGATATGAGTTTAATTATAAAAAGAAAAAATGGGGTTTCCCAAATAACTCTTCGGGGGTTGATTTTCCAGCAAAAGTAGTTGAGTTTTTTTTTCTAAATTCTAGATACAATCAATTTTCTACAACTTTTGTCCAAGAAATTTTTCGTGCGATCATTTGGTGAGGAAGTGGAAAGTCCTACAGGAGGGTGGTTTGGAAAAATTGCTCTAACACGCAGGCTCGTAGCCAGTTAATTAGTAGGGGATGCTGGTTGCATTCCAGAGAATGCTGGGTTAACATTCTATGGGTGAAAAAAAATTGTACAAATTTTTCCAACTTTCAAAGGTACCTAACTAATCTTAGGTTACAAAAAATTGAGCAATATTGACTTTTTCAAAAAATTAATACATATTTTGAAAAATTTTAATTAGTAACATTTCATCGTCTTACCATTTTTCCCACTAAATTCCCATGAGAAGTCAACTAATTTTCTTAGTCAATTTTCACAAGATTTTGAATATTTTTCACAGTTTTCCAACAGGTTATGAAAAATGAAGTTACGAAATCAGTTCGAAATTTATAAACTTCTTAAAATCAAAAAAACATCTTCATCTAAAATCCATAACCTCAATTTTGAATAATTTCCGACGAAATACAATTTTTTCGGACACCATTTTCGAAAAATTCCTTGTTATAAGTGCAATATTGCCTGTTATTTGGAGGAAGGGGTATGCTCTGGTCCCTTTTCTCGATTTAGCCTTGATGAACACCGAAACTTCATAAAAAGATCAAGCTCATGAATAAGGGGTGAAAAATTAAATTTTATTGAGCCACCTCAATTTTTTTCTTTTTATAGATTTATATTCACGATTTAATTGATTTTTAAACTACCTGCCTAATAAATGTTTTCGATTTTAATCGTTTTCATAAAACTTGCTGGCAATTTTATATTTTACAAAATTCCTCATAATTTTATCATAATTTCATTTCCTTTTTGATCTTCATCAATTTTGACAATTTTGTAAAAACTTATCATCTTTGTCAGTTTTTTTTTTTTACATTCTATGATATTTTAAATAATTTTTGAAGCTATTTCTTAAATTCAATGATATTTCATTGATTTATATATGTAATTTTTATTTTATTTTCCATGTTAACGAAATTTTTTCAGGGATGCTCAGCTCAGCTCTTAACATTCTCGGGCGGGCTAAGGGTCCAGGTCTCACCCCTCTCCCCTCATTTATGAAGCCATTTTTGAATTAATTCAAATGATTAGGCATCGTCGAGGAACCGAAGCTACCGAAAATGGATCGAAATAATTGAAAGCTGGAACTTTCCCAAAAGTTGGTGTATGAATCCCTGTTTCGAATAGGTCGGCAGACAGAGTGAAAAAATTGTAAATTTTTGGTAAAATTTCTTATAAAACTCGTATAATTGGAATGAAAGGGGTTATAAATGGTTGTAAGTATTGCTCAAAAATAGAGATGACTTTTAAACTTCAGATTTTCATAAAATTTACATATTTATAGAGGGGGTGGGGCGTAGTGAACTTTCAAGCTTTCACTGTGCTTAAAAGCAGCAGCTATGGATCTGCAGACTGTTAGTTTTCGAAGTAGAAATTTATACACCAACTTTTGGGACTGGTCCCAGCTTTTCAATTATTTCGGTAATTTTTGGTAGATTTGGATCTTTGACGACATCGAATCGTTTGAATTAATTCAAAAAAGAGTTCTATAAATGAGGGGAGAGGGGGTGAGATCTACACACACAAGGAGCACCGGTACACCATAAATAAAGATCATAAAATGCCCCCCCCCTCCTATTTGCGATGATTTTAAACATGATACTTCTTGTTGAAGCATATTTGCTGAAACCACCCTCCTTCAGTACTCTCCACCTCCTCATAAAATTATCGTACGAAAAAAATTCTCAGACAAAAATTGTAGAAAATTAAGGGTCTCGGATAAAAAAATACTGCACTATTTCAGAGTGTCTAACAGGTCAAGCTTTTTTCAAAAAGGTGATGTTGGTCCTCAAAAGTCAAGCTTTTTGACCAGTTTACCCTGATTTACTCAAAAGGTCAAGTTTTTTTCATAAATCCAAAAAAACTCTCATTTACCCTTCAAAAATGGGAAAATTTTGTTTGTTAGAATTAGGTTTGCATAAATAGCTATTAAAAATTAAGTTTTTTTGAATTTAATGCGTTTGTTGAAATTTTAATTTCCTATAAATAGCTACAAGCACACAAATTTATAATTTTTTTTTAGGGGGGGGGGGGGGGACTCTGGCGTACAGACTCATAACTTTTTTAGGGGAGGGAGGTGCTCGGAAAAGTCATGCAAAAAGTCATTCCAAAAGATCAAGCTAAGTGAAGCCTTTTGCTCAACAAATTTTGTTAGACACCCTGTTGTAAAATCAAACCTTGAAGAGTTATTTGGGGGGAAAACATTTTGGACGGTGATGAAGCCTTGGTGAAAAAATTTAACACGTGGTCTGGAGGGGTGGACTTTCTAGGGATTAGTCAGGGGACCAACCTTGACAGTTTTTCTTAATAAAAGCTTTACCGCAGCTAATTTTTTCTCCAATTCGCCTACACTATTTGGGATATGGTATCTGTTGCTCAAATCTGGTATATCTGTGGAAAAGCTATTGGCCAAAGCTTACATGAGAGTTTACACCTTGGGTATATTTCGTGTATGTATAGTGGCGTTGGCTTAAAGCCAAAATTCGTAGTATACGGATTTTCGCAATTCAGACAGAGTTGCGATTTTATGGCTCTATTGGTATTGTTACGAATACGAAGAATGGGCCAAGTGTCTCGGACGTATAAAGAGCTGTCTGCGACTACGAAGATTTCTGGTCAAAAGGTCACACATTCTGCGACGAGGAGCTTCCAAGACGATGGTGTTGAGCGGAAACGTCGTCGAGATTCGTTTTCTTCCTCGTTTCTTCACTTTTTTTAATATTCTTCCAGTATTCAACACGATTTTGCTTTCAAATTGAAGACTATTTGTTAGCGGATTTTTTTCTAGCAGCGAAGACGTTGCACGGTGATTCGACGAGAACGCCTTAATGGCAATTTCTCCGAAGGGTGAACGTTGATGCATTGTAAAAGAACACACATTTAAATCATACGTCGGCGGCGGTGACGGTGACGCCTTGTGCACCTATTTTTTTCCATCTCCGAGATGCAAACGCGACGCAATTTCTTACCTCTCTACGTGCAGTGAGCGAGGGTTATACGATGGCGTATAGAGTACCCTGTCAGTCGAGTTTTATTCAATAATGAAAAAAAAAGAGGAGAAAAAGACACACCGAAACGACGTACCGATTTATTCATCGTACGCCAACAGAAGTATCGTTGATTATGAAATAAACAGCAGCTACGTGTGTCGCTGCAGTCGCTCCGAACATGTCATTTTATGGTATCGTGTGTGAATTTGGTATTACCAACGATGACATCTGGATGATTTGTCTTTTTTTTTCACTCTTTCGCATGTGATACGTAGACTTAGTCCGAAATCGATGCGAGAAAAAATCATCGTCTGTATTTTCATATATAAAAGCGTTGTTTTCTAATCTTGTGTATGTTACATTTTAGCCTACCGAGTTTTTTCTCCTTCTCGCTCCGTGTTTTCTGTGCTGTGTGCTGGATTCTCGTACTCCTATTAATGTTGCAAGAGATATAGGCTACTAATGTAACGGCGTGATATACACAAAAGAACCTATAAATTATGAAAATAAGTTTTGCGCTAGCGTAATCGCGCAACAGATGTGCAAAATGTTTCGCCAGACTGGTGACTCCATCTTTATTTTCATTTTTTTTTCTTTTTCGCCCTAGCTCTATATCGTCGCCGTATTCGTATAGTCCTACTATGCACCACGACGTACATATATTAACATTCTGACGTTATTAAAATATATTTCGTCTTCGGAATATATACGTTTTTTTACCTCGACGATTAACGAATCGCTAATTGCGTGACGAAATTCGCGTTCGAGAAACCGCTGCTGGGCGAAGGAGGTGGTAGAAAAGTGGAACAGCGCGGTAATAAGCTCGGTGTACGTTTCACGAGTTAATTTATTGGGGTTAGGTTAATTTCCGGAGTGTTTTAATGAATCTACGATCTGCATAAGGTGGAGTATTGTTTAGCGTTGATTCTTATTTTTTTTTTGATGCAGTTTGAACGAGGAAAATTATATTGGAGTTCATTTTGAAGACGTCTTTATTTTATATAATTTGGAATCATCGGAGGTAAGGGAATCTGGGGCATGATGCACCACTCTCTCAATTATAAATCAGTGAAAATTATTGAAAATCACCGAAAAACAGTTGAAATTGTATCACAGTAATAAATCAGTGAATGCATTTCACTGAAAGCAAATAGTTAAAAAATTGGTAGAAAAATAGTAAAAATTCACTAAGAAGTCAGAGAAATTCTGAAATTCGCTGGAAAATCAGCGAAAATCTTTGACAATCTTTGAAAATCTGCTGTAAATCAGAGAATTTCGTCGATTTTTGCTTTTGCGATTCTGACTATTCATCAGTGACTTTTCGCTGATTCAATACGAGAGAGCACCCAGACCGAATAGTTCGCCAAAATAATTTCAATTGGCCAAATCGTCTGACTTTTGCAACTGAAGTTCAAACTTTTCCTTTCATTTTGCTGAAAAAAAATGTCTTTTTAGTGCATACCTCAACCCAACAGAATTTTTTGAAATTTGTTTGAATGTGGAGTAAGATGCAAAATGCCATGGGCCAAGATGCAAACAGTAAAGACATGATGAAAAATAATGATTTTTTTTTTGTCAAATTCACTCGAGTATAATTGAAGTGAATACCATAGATTAGAATAAAGGTGTAATTTTTGGAAAGAGGAGTTCTAAAATCCTTCGTAATAAAAATTTCTGCTGCCTTAGTTAATCTTCCGATTTTTTGGCAAAGTTAGATTTTTTTAATATTAGAATTAGAGCAAAAATGTGATATTCTGGAAAAAGCATAGAAAATTTTTCAACTACATCACAGACGACAACAGACCGACAGGTTCCCTATTCCGTGAATTGATGGCATGTTGAAAAAAACTTCGTTTTCACATATTTTTTTCATGTAGGTACAACGGCATTTTCATTCCACTGAGTAAATTGGGAAAATGTAAAGACCAATTTTTTGAGGACCTTTCCATAATTTTAGCATCCATCTTGTGACATATTCACAAGGGTCCCACTTGAGGTGCCCACATTGAATTTGAATAAGGATGAGGTTTTACGAAAGAGTATATTTCAACATCTCCATAATCATACCACACTTGAAGTGCCCGATTGGAAAGCCCAACAGAGATTGATTTTCTCGATGCATTTCTCGAAAAAAGACGAAACTTCAATTTTTAGCTGTTGAAGTTGATTTCCAAACCTTTGGAGGAAATGAGAAATTGAAAAAAATCCAAGTTTTGCTGGATGCTCATAGAATCACGGTATCTACTGGCAAGAAAAACAAGAAAAATCCAGAAAATAGCTAGAAATTTCATTTTTCAGATCCAGGAGACACCAAGAGACTCTGGAATGACTAAATAAATAAGAATTTTCATTTTAAGAATTCTATTCTAGACAGAGATCTAGTTTTAATCATTTTTAGTGAAAAAGTGAGTACTTTTTGGTAAAAATGATTTTTTCCAAGTATGGGGTTCATTCTTTGGAAAATCTGAAAAAAAAGGAAATTTTGGAATTTTCACTACAATGTTCTCATATGATTGAATATATCATAGAAATGCTATAGCAACTATTGATGTGAATGGAGAAAAAGTAAACATCCAGCTTAAGAAGGGTATAAGATAAGGAGACTCCTTTCTACCAAAATTGTTCACTGTGACGTTACATATGTAGTAGCCTACAGGAGGTAGACTGGGAAGATGGAGGAATTGAGATAGGAGATCAAATCGCACCTCCAGTGCAATAACAACACATCTCAAAAAAAATGAACTTCTTTATTTTTGATGTAAATTGAAAACTGATCAAAGATGAGCACGTTTCAGGAAAAAATACGAAGGTCCAATTTTTTTGAGATGTGTTGTTATTGCACTGGAGGTGCGAAATACTGATGCACCAGAAATTTGCAGATGACTTGGTACTACTTGCAAGGGACATGGACAAACTTCAGAAAATGCTAGAGAAAATTAATGAGGCCTGCCTAAAACATGGTCTGAAAATAAATAAAAAGAAAACGATGATGATTTGTAATGGTTTTGCGGAAGATAAACAATGTATCACATTAGAAGGAGAAATGGTGGAAATGGTGGAGGAGTTTACATACTTGGCCCAAAATCTGAATATGAACAACGACTTTAACAGTGAAATATTTGAAAGAATACGACTAGCATAGGCCATATACTCAAAAGTTTGAGGAATAATTAGGGAAACAACGATCCCAATTAGCTTAAGGAGAAAGATCTTGAATCAATGTATTAACCAGGTTGCAATATATGTGAGTGAAACATGGGCTCTTATAAAGAGGCTAAAAGACAGAATAGTCAAAATGTAGGGAAGAATGGAACATTCCATGCTAGGTATTAGTATTGCCCTGTGAGATAAATGGACAATGGAACGCTTATATGAAACCACAGGGATAACAGATATTTTGGAAATGGCAAAAAAAAAAGTAAATGGAGATGGGCTGGACACATGGTGGGAGGAGGAGATCGATGGACGACAGGAGTCTCGCGATGGAGACTAAACCGAAAAATGTTGATGGGGGAAACCAAGGAAGTGATAGGAGAATGAGATCAGAAAATACACTGAGAACTGGTGGGAGACTGCTCACTGCTCAGGATAAAGAAACACTGAGGACAGATGGGGAGGCCTACATCCTGCAGTGGATTGAGAATATGTGATGATGAAAAAGAAGAAGAAGAAGAAGAAGAAGAAGAAGAAGAAGAAGAAGTTGTGGAAATTCAAAAGAAGTTATGTGATAGGTAGTTAGGTACCTACATAACTTGACAATTTTCTCAGAATTTTGTCCGTTTAACGTTTTTGTAATAACTTTTGATTTTGATTTGTTTGCATAAGCGCATGCATGGTGGGGGGGGGGCTCAGAAGGCTTGAGCTCCTCCTCCCCCCAAGTTCGAAAAGGAGAATTTTTATTACAAAAATGGGGGGAAAGGGCATTTTTTCCTAGCTCTTCAAACATGATTTTCCAAAAAAAAATTGCCCTCACTTTGCTCGGGTAGTATTTTAGCATTAACTCTTATTTTAGTCATTCTAAGTATTTCTTGAATAAAAACATAACTCTCTAAATCTGAATCATTCTTTGGATGAAATTCTGCTTTTGAGAATCAGTGAAACGATTTTCATTGAAAATTGATGATTGTCTCTGATCTTTCACTCAAAAATCACTAATTTTTCAAGAAATTCCCAATTTGTCAAAAAAATCAATAAATTTGATTAAAAGGTCAGTGAAAAATCACTAATTTTCCGTTAAATTCATTTCACTGATTCAAAGAGGTGAATTTTACTAATTCAGATTTAAGGAGTGTATTGATTGTTTGTTCCAAAAAATTCCGCAATTTTTCAACTTTTCTTTGCTCAAATCTGTTTATTTATCATCAGCCTACTGAAAATACCTTGACTTCGCCTGCGCATTCAAAATAACAGGTTACTCAATTTTTTCATTGAAATTTGACTCCCATCATCCTATTTTTTCTCGATTTTTCAGCCCCTCTCTTAAATAATTTCTGGGTGCGCTTATGTTTGTTTGTCACATGTTTTCTTCCCATTTAACAAATTTTGAAAATCAAAATTCGATCACGACTCATTCTCCCATTTGCAACATTTTTTTCCTTTTGAAACATTTTTTAATGAATTGCAATTTTTCTGTCATTATTACGGAGTTTCTTTTGAAATTAAACAAATTTTCAATAATTTTGATGATGTTTTAATAAACTCTAATATTATTTTATCTTAATTTGTTGATTGTTTTTTCAATATTTCACAATGGCTGGAAACAATTTTTATGAAAATTTCTTAATTTTTAAACGTTTTTATGTTCTTGGACTTCTTAAGCGATTTTTGACATTTATCTTTCAGTTTTAGTGTGTATTTTATTAATTTAGTGTATCGTTTTTATCAAATTTAATATATTTTGACCATATTTGTGAGAAACACTCCAACCGATGATTTGAAGTACCTATTTTCTTCAACAAACTTATTCGAAACGGCGTTTAAAAATTAGTCTATATTTCGTCGTCTTTGTACAAAGTCGTAACTTTCAAATAAACTCGGCTATTGCCCCCGGAAAATGAAACTTTCCGCGGCTATTATCATATCAAACTGATTTTTTTTTCATTCGTCGTTGAAAAGAAAGAAATAAAAAACGAGAAAAAAACTGCAGAAAAGAAAAGAAAAGTCGAATATAAAAAGAGCGAGAGAAAGGGAAACGCGACGAGGCTGGAGGTGAATAAAGGAAGCAAAAAAACAAAGAAGCAAAAGGTAATATGTTTCTTAGCGCGGTAAAATTACGACTTTCGGGAATTAATGAATATAAAATACGACGAAATGCGCGCCTGAGCGAGTAAGCGAGCAAGCGAGAGACCAAGATGAGGCACCAAAAAGGGTACGCGGGCGTTGGTGTGGAGCTGGAAATCTGAATAATTCCTCACTTGTTATTTTTAATTTGCACTTTTGAATAAATTAAACGCGGAGCAGTTTACTTTGGCAGCAGGGCGAGGTGCCCGCGAAAGAGATGTGTATTCCGGTGAGCTGATTGAAGAACACAAAGTTAGAATTGTTGTCGAGTTGCGCGAATTGTACAGACGAGGTGAGGTGGCGCGGAGACCAACGACTACGAGAGCGGGATCCAGATTAACATAAAATTTTAATTTCGATTCACCTTGAAAACGAAGATGGCGATTTTAATTCGGCGATGAGTTAACCTTAATTTGGCGTCGAATCGAGAAGAGGGGACGAGGGATGGGCATTTATTTGGAAATGCAAATTAGCTCCCCAAGTTTCGACTCGGGCGCGCAGGGGCGCGTTTTATTTGTTAAACAGAGAGAAAATACACGCCGACGTAAATAAAATAAGCCGCTCGAATGTACGCGAGCTTTTCAACATCTCGATAGAAAATTAATTAAAAAAGGTAGCTAGTGTTTTACGAGGCGTTATTCTGTGCTCAAAAGTACGCCGAGTCGAACGAGCGAAACTTTCGCCACCTTCAGCCCCCCTCTTCACCCCGCGATGTTCGAGTTCGAGGATTTAAATTAGCAGAAAATTTACAACGTGAAAATTTCTCAGCAGCGAAGATGTCGAAATTCGTTAATTACCAAGTAATGGCACATTTTCCGAAGAAAAGTCGTAAGTTTTGGAGAAATTTTCATTCTTGAAATTTTTCCAGACAGTTGAGACGAAAATTTGAAAGGAATAAAGGAGATGGAAGAAATTTTGTATTTCGAAGAATTCGCAATGTCGATTGTCGAAGGTGTTTGCTGAAGAAAAAGCAGAGGTGTAGCGATATGATTTTACTAGGGGATAAAATTTTTTGAAAATGTCAACTCCAAAGTAATGAAATTGCCAACTCACAATCTCGCAAATTTGCCAACAAAATAAGTAACAAGAAAAAATTGAAAACCAACGGAACTGGTCCAGTTTTACAAAACATATGGTAGGTTCCTAATCAACAGAATTGAACGTTTTTCAATCCCTACTTTCCAAAACAAGGCGTATTGAATTTCGTGACCTATGTCTTCGATCGCAAAGACTTCAAATCGACAAAATGTTCCATTTTTTCATGAGGAAAGAAAAAAATTTATAAAATTTCAAAAAAAAATACCCACAAATCATCATTTTGTGGAGATAATTTTGCAAATTTGTTGAGCTTGAGCGTAGGAATGAGCCTGATTTGAATCATTTTTTTCTCTTGATTCGAAAATTTTGATTCGAATCATCTTGTGAGATGTGATCGTGAATTGTATTCGAATCATTTACGCACATCATGATTTTTGATTAGAATCGCTTTGCACATGATTAGAAAATTTTCGAATCAAGCAAAAAATGGGATATCAAAAGCCAACAATTTCGTGTATTCTTTTTTAATTCATTTTGAGAATTTTACATTAAATTGTGTCAGATTGATGATAGGTTTTTTGAAATGCTGAGGGCCTAATGCGATGTAGGTAACAAAATATTAGTTTTCGGAGACGCTGATTCTCGTTTTGATACCCGTTCGGCCCTAAAAATCAAAATTAAGCCCTCAAAATGAGGCCAAGGGACCAAAAATTTTAAAAATTGTGATATAGGTATGAGAACATAAATTCTTACTTTCACTGGATAATAGTCAGAATTGCAGCATAGTAATAAATCACTGAAAAAAATTTTCCCGAAAGCAAAAGAAATTTCTTTTTAGAAAATCAGTGAAGATTCACTGGAAAGCCAGTGAAAATTTACTGGAAAGTCAGTAAAATATCTGAAATTCTTTGAAAAATTAGTGAAATTCTTTGAAATATCAGCGAAATTCGACTGAAAATCAAAGTATTTCGCTGGTTTTCCCTGCGCTGCAATTCTGAATATTTATCAGTGACTCTTCACTGATTCAGAGAGAGTATGTAGGGATTTTAGTTTTGATGATTGTTTTAAATCAACATCAAAAATAATCCATCAGAATGGAAGAATGGGAACAAATTTTTTGGAAAATATGACACCAAAGTTGAAAAATTCAAAAAGCTGTTTTTGATACCTATATCGCATTTTTCAAAACTTTAAATTCCACAGATGCATTCAAAGGAGTGCGTAGGGAGCTCGATCACCCCCCCCCAAGCTTCTCCATGAGATTTTTCATCATAAAATGTCAAAAAGAACTGCATTTTTTCTATTTTCAAGTATAATTCGTTTAAAAATTTTTTTCGTATTTAATCAATTTATTTCTTGCACGAACATATTACTTTCTAAATTTAAATCAGTCAATTTCCAATTAGTCAGTAAAAGCGAGTAATTTTTTACTGAAAGATCATTTCACTAATTCAAAAAAGCAGAATTTCACCAAATTTTACTGATTCCAAATCAGATTGACGTTTGTTCCAAAAACCCCACAATTTTTCAATTTTTCTTGGCTCAAATCTGTACATACAAATATATCATTCACCTATTGAAATTATCCCAATTACTACGTCACGGAAGTAAAAAATTACTGAACTTTTTCAATGAATTATGACCCCCATTCTTTCTTTAGTTCAGCCCCTCCCTTACATAATTTCTGAATGCCCTTATGCTAGATCTTTTCCTCAAATTTGAAGGTTTGATTTAGGTTTTGGAATCAAATGGGCATCGAAACCAGAATCATCGAATTAAAAAACCTGAAAATCGATATCCATATTGTCTCTGCCGATATTTTTCAAAAAATTTCAGAATAGAAAATGAACTAAGGAGGATGCAACAAAAATAGTGATTCGAATCATTTCCACACATCCTGATTCGTGACGATTCGAAAAAATAATTCAATAAATAATTTCCCCAAGTGTGATTTGTGATCGTGATTCGAATCACCAATTTCGCGATTTTGCCCATTCCTGCCGAGCGGCAAGAGGTCGAAAATTCTAACCAAAAAAGTCCAAAACCGAATTTTTATAATTTTTTGTAACACTTTGGATATCAGAAAAATAATTTTTCAAATCCGTCTCATTTTTTCTTGAAGAAAAAAGATTTCATAAAATTTTGCGAAGATGCCTACGTAAATTCGTCGAATTCAAACAGAGCAAAAGTAAAAAATTTGACCCCCAAAAAAACCCTCCAAAAACTGAAATTTCATAATTTTTTCACAAAATTAATGTATAATTGAAAACATAGCGGAGATGGACCGTAACTGGGAGGGAGGGGGCTCGAGCCTCAGTTTGAAAAAAAAGTACATTTTTGACCCTCTCAAAAAATTTTCTATCCTTATCATTACGAGATTTTTACTTAACCTTTTTTCAATATGAAGAATCAATGGAAGGAAAGAGGATTCATACCATCATTTTGAGGATGAATTGTGTAAAATTAAAGTTATCGAGCCCGAGTGAAGCGAGGGCGAAAATTTTTGAAGAAAACGAAATCCAAAAGCTAAATGTGTTCATTTTTCTCCTTACTTAAATCAAATTTTAGTATTAAAACGGAGGCGAAATCTTCAACCGTTCATTCTTAGATATAATTTTGTATGAAAATTTGAAAAATTGATGATTTTCAGAGGGAAAATAATTCGTTTTTTAGTAGTTTGTTCTTTGTTGTTTGAAAAAATTTCATTTCTTTGGTGAAGAAATTTGGTGATTTTTGAAGTTTTTCTTGTAAGAAATTTCGTATTTTTTTGCTACATGGTAAAACAAGATTTACATAGAATTTTTAAAAAAATTTCTGTTTTAATAATCGATAATTTTAATAACTTGAAAAGAGCAGGATATTCGTCACATATTGATAGTTTATCCCTTGAAAATTAGGTGTTCGCGAATTTTTTTTGAGTGAAACATATACTCGAAAATTATTTGGGGGCTAATTCAACATTGGGGGGGCTCAAACCCCGCATCTCCTCTATCTCCGCCTATGATTGAAAACCTGCTCAAAAAACCACAAATCTTCAATTTATCAACTGAGACCTCAAAATTGGCGAATTTTTCAACTTTTCAAATATTCTTGAAAAAACGATCCCTCTAAACCCCCTGGTCGCTTTAGAACCTTCGAATCTCGACAATTTCCAGCCCTGTCATCGGTTTCGATCCCCTACTCGAGGAAAATTTCTCGTTTCCGGAATTCTTACATCGCTTTTTAAATCGGCGTAAAATTCACCGCTTTGGAAATCGACTTTCGTCAAAAACGCCTTAAAATGATAATAATTATGACTGATGACGAAACGTCGACCGAAGTAGCAGGGTAGAATGGATGATTGCCGAAGGGAAAATGTGGAAATGATCCGTGAAATGAAGACTTCCCTCCCGATGCCAAATTCGGCACACGATAAAGTCAAAAATGAAGACCAGCCGTGGAAAATAAATTGGAATTTATAACAATGTAATCAGTATTCAACGGTAACCGTCCTACCCCTTACGTTCGGCATGTGGTCTTCGGTCGGTAAATACTGCAGAGGGCGCTTCGATAAGCTAGAAAAATAACTACCGTATCGTCGAGAAAAAAAAGGAGTATTTTATAAGATTATAAAAGCCGACTTGTGTTACGGAAAAAATCCTATCTTTCGTGTAATCATAAAGTCGAGGTTATAACCATAAAGCGCCTCGCCGCACCTGGCCGGAGCGGTACCGGGGTGTAAAAAAGGTAAACGTATTCTAAAAACGGTTCGTTTCGGAAAACTTTTTCGAATCTGTTTAATTAAAAGAAAAAATATTGTCGCGAAACGTCTTCGAAAGTTGAGTCGTATCGCGACGGCGTTTTTTCTACTGCCATAAGACACAGAAGGCAGTACCTATATAAAGAACTGTATAAGAATGGAAAAAGGGTTCTCATTTCGTTATTAGTACGCTTGTCACGCGCCACATCTGACAACCAGTGTATTCTTTTTAAGACTAGTTTTCTGCAAGTTGGAAAATTTATAACGCGAGAGGATTTGAGGGACGAGCGGCGCGGAACAGCACGCAGAGAAATTGTTCCATTCGAAGAGGATTTCATACCGCGGAGGGTGCTGTCGTAAAATGTGTAAAAATTGGGATTTACTGGGTATCATATCTTAGGGTTAAAAAGGTAAGTTGAATTCTCGTCTGGCGAGGCGAAAAACTCTCTTGTTGGGCGTAAGGAAGGCGCAGCGCGGCGAGTCGATAACAAATATCCATTTCGTCGGCGAATAGCTTTTATGCAAATTACCTCATCGTGTAAATTTCACTAGAGCTCGTATATACTTTGGCGCGCTATGTCGACAAATAATTCATTTTCATTATTTGTAAAATTACCAGCTCTTTCTCTTCGGCGTAAGGCTTTGTTTTTAAGTTTTTCGCCGTACCGTTTCTTTACGCGAGCAGCTCGTAGAAGGGCTCGCCGAGGCTCGATCTTTCAATTTTCAACGCCCGAGATAAACGTAGATTGTGCGTAAGCTCGTGTTTGATGTAAAAAGCCTATATATAAGAGTATACATCTACTCTGTCGACTCTTTTTTACGATCCCTGGCCAAATGAAGAGGAGAAATTTATTTTAAAAGTTGAAAATTTATTTTAGTATGGATGGTTTCACTCGAAAACTACTATTGGCATCAATTCTTCATCCTTACTTGAGGTATTTTTCAGAGAAAAAAAAAATCATTTGATTACGTTTTTCTAATATTTAGTGAAAAATCGAAAAACAATTGTTTAAATATTTTTTCATTGATTTCTTTCAGACATGAAAAATAAAAAAATTGGAAAAAACAAATTCTATTAAAATCTTATTACCAATATCGCACTTTGGAAAACATTATTTGTAAACAAGTGTTTTTTTATTTTTAACACACAGCAAGGAAACTAGGGCTAGAGGCGTTTGAAAATGGAGATTATGTCAGAGTAGGGATTGCAGACCTGTGTTGGAAAGAAATATTAGGATTTTTTGGTTGTTTTCCAAGATTTTTGTATGGAGCTGATTCTATGTCAATTTGAGCAGGTTTTGACCTTGGGTCTTCCGATTTCGCTGAACATTTTTTTGCGGGTTCTCCCCAATGATCTTTCAAGGGAATCGCCGTCATTTCGATCCGAATCCTTCAAGGGAACGAGGGGATGGCCTTTGTAATTTTCGTACAATTGAGTTTTTTTTGTGTAAAATGGCTCAACTTTGAAGGCTCATATCTCGAAGTTGGTTTGATCCAAGATGAACCTGTTTGTGCGGTTTTGTAGAGAATTGAAAGAAGACTCAAAATTGATAATCACTTGAGATGAAAGCTCAATTTTCGTCATTTAAAAATCTGCAAAATTCCTGTAAGAAGAACTTTCTATGTGTTTTTCAACTAATTACTTTTCAAGATGGGATCTCAATACCCCTGTGGGTCACAAGAGGTAACCGGTAACTTTGTTACTCGTAACAGAAACGAAATAGAGCAGGGTGTCTAACGGTCCTGATAAGTCAAGATTTTTTCAAAAAAGTCATGCGAGTACTGAAAAGTCAAACTTTTTGACTAATTTACTCAAATTAACTCAAAGGTCAAGCTTTTTTTCAAAAATCAAAAAAAAATCCATTTACCCTTGACAAATGGTTTCTTCAAAAAAAATTTAAAATGGAAAATTTTTAGTTAATATTCATTTTGAGGCTTCATTTTTTTTTTTTGAAAATCACCACTTTTTCTTATCTTAGCCCTCGTTTTGCTCGGGCATATAAGGTCTAAAATTTATCCAAGAGATAGGGGTTGAAGATTTCGCCTCCCTTTTAGTACTAGAAGATTGATTGAAACAGTAAAGAAATTTTAGATTTTGAATGCCTTTTTCTTCAAAAATTGTTGCCCTCGCTTCGCTCGGGCTCAGTGAATTTACACAATTTTTTTTCAAAATTCTGGCATGAACCTTCCTCCTTTCCAGCCCAGACAATTGATATTTTCGTATGAAAAAAATTGCGCTTCTCATTTATAAAAAGACTTAGTGATTATCTCGATTAGAATATTTCAAAAATGTTTCGATTTTTTGGAAGGAGGTCTGGAGATGAGTCCATAGATATAGTTTTTTTTGGGAGTCAAAACATAACACGAAAAAAAGCATGAATTTTAATAAGAGAATTTCAGATTCTGGGTGCTCTGTTTTCAAAAATTGTCGCCCTCGCTTCGCTCGGTCTCAGTGATTTTATACAATTTTTCTTCAAAATTATGATATAAACTCTTCTCTTCCATCTCAGACAATTGACAGAAAATAAGTTCTCGTTCCAATTTCTTAGAAGACTTAAAGGCGATCTCAAATGTATGGGGGGGAGCCCCAGGCACACGGACGCATAGTGTTTTTCTTGGGAGGGAGGGGGTGGCCCTCAAAAAAGCCGTTCCAAAAGGTCAAGCTAAGTCAAGCTTTTTGTTCAACAAATTTTGTTAGACACCCTGTAGAAACAAAATGTGGACCTTAGCTAACTGACTGATAAGAAGAATGAACCGTGGCTGGCTGACTGATAAGGATTGACCTTGGTAGAGTGAGATACGAAGAGGCAGAACAGAAACAGAAGTTGGAACCTATAAATTTTTTTTCTCATGTTAGTTATAGGTGGGACTACAAGGTTCATTAGCCCAGCCTAAATATCAACACAGCATCAATTAACTAAACCTATAAGTCAAAAATGAATCCTTGTGACATGCTAAACTCTGGAATTTACATTTACCTCGAATTAATTTTTTTGTCGTTAGAAAAATTCATAATAAATTTGTTTTCAATCATCAGAAATGTTGAATGAATTAAAAAATTTTCTTAAAAGATTTGATACATTGGTGCAGCCAGCACCGAAGTGTGATATTAACAAGATCGTTCACTGATTTAACTGATTCAAGGATGAAACCTGCGCTCAGTGTTGGCAAATACGCGACTGTGAATGCAAGTAGAAAAAAATTGAGGAAAAAATTTTGGAATTGGAAAAAAATTCAAGAAAAATTTCAAACCTGAAAACAATTTTGAGAAGAAATTCAGAAAAGAATAAATATGAAAAAATCAGAGAATATTTTAGGTTGAAAAAAATTTGGGGTGATGAAACTATTTGAGAAGAAAATTGAAAGTCTGTGTGTGAAGAAGAACGAAAAGGCTTCATTGCAAATAAATTGAGAAATCAAAATTTCTTAAAAAAATTTGATACTAAAAAAGATTACCCTATTTAAGGTTTTATTAATTGTTGTACCTATGTTCTAAATTGCCAAGTTGTTTGAGGTATGTAAATATTTCTACCGAAAATATAGGATTTTTCAAACGACAAAAAAATTAATTCGAGGTAAATGTAAATTCCAGAGTTTAGCATGTCACAATTTGTATCTAACTGGCTGCACTGATGTTCAAAATTTTCCAAAAAATTTTGAAATATATGTACTTTAAGTGATTGAAAAAAATAATACATTTTCAAACGAAAAAAATAGTCATTTCAAAGTCGATATAAACTACGTATTTTTGAATTTTAAGATTTTCTGTTGGCTGCACTGACGTAGGAAATTTTTTTTTCAAAATTCAGTTTCAGTGGTCGAAAAAAGGTTTTATTCAATTACTGCATGGAGAACAATCATTTCAGATTAGTAGAAATTTCGTTTTGTCGAAATATTGCAATCTGCAACTTTTCGACCCCCTGGTAGCCGTCTGAGTTTTGATCGGAGAAGGATGGCGATGGTTTAGGGAGATGTAGAAACTCAAATCGCACCTTTTAAGTGCTACGAAGGCTTCTGGCTCGACTTTTGAGTGACTGAAAAACACAAAAAACAGCGATTTTTTCGAAAATAGGTGCACTTTGAGCACCCCCTGCTCCCCCCACGTACACCTGGGGGGCTCAAATTTTTTTTGGGAGGTCTCCATATCTAGGAAAACCACTCTAGCAAATTTGGTCCAAATCCGAGGTATGTTTTTTTTCGCAATCCACCCTATAGTACATCTAACATGCCACGGTTTGTAACTGGCTGCACTGACGTACAAAATTTTCCAAAAAATTATGATTTGCGGTTGGCTGCACTGGTGTTTAAAATTTTCAATTTTTTTCAAAATTCACTTTCACCGATTGAAAAAAATTTTTGTTCAATTATACTTGAAAAAAAATTATTCTAACTTGGTGAACATTTCATATTATTGGAATATTGCAATCTGCAACTTTTCAACCCCCTGGTAGCAACCTGAGTTTTGATCGGAGAAGGATGGTGATGGTTTAGGCCTTTAGGGAGATGTAGAAACTCGAATTGCATCTTTTAAGTGCTGAGAAGGCTTCTTGCACAATTTTGATTGACTAAAAAACACAAAAAACAGAATTTTTTCAAAAAGAGGTGCACTTTAAGCATTTCCTGCTCCCCTCTCCGTGCCCCTAGGTGGCTCAAAACCTTTTTGGGAGGTCTCCCACTCAAAGTAAGCCACTCCACCAAATTTGGTGAAAATCCAAGATGTGTTTTTTTTTCCACTCCACCCCTGATGAAGGTATCCTACAAGGACAATTTTTTGGGGGTTGGTGATTAGAATTTGTACTGTTTTTTGAGCAATATAATGTTGTTTTTTCGAGGGGTAGCATTGAATTGAGAACTGAGCTGAAAGAAAGTCTGAGAATATGTGTGACAAAATGTCATCATATCGAACCGAAAGTGCCACCATGTCGGATGGTGTTTAATTTTAGTAGTTCGTCACTTTGAATCCCATTTTTGGGGTCTAATTTAAAAAAAAATCTACCCCCTCCCCTCCTCGCCTTCAGTTAAACGATCCGCATTGAATATTGAAGACCATCTCAAGCTAAAAATACAAAGAAGTGTTTTTATTTGATTCGGGTATCGCGAAGGTTTTAAAAATAGCCTACTCGAACACCTACATTTGCAATACTTCATCTAACGCCTTCGATACCAACTCCCGACAACTTATCACACACCAGCAGGCAAATTACCACCCACATTTGCCATACACCATCAACGCGAAAAAATCTCCATCGATTGCCTTCTCATTTGCATCAGTCAATCCGCCTTACCGGATTGAAAAAATCCACTCGAATACCCATATTGACTCAGTATCCGAATAACACACCGTATAAATAATTTTTTTATTCAAATCACGACCACGTACATTTATTTTACGAAATTTAAAACACGCATACAAGTTCGAAAGCGGGCTGAACGCGACTGGAAATCCCACTCGAAACACTCGAGACGTACCAAATCCGGGCATCGATGGCACCCCGATCCCCTTATTAATTCATCGGACTGATCTGGCATCTCGACGAATCAATGACAAAGTAAACACATGGAAAAAATCGTCGGTTGCGGCGAAAGCGAAAAAGTCAAATATAAACATAACATTCTTGCTGGCTAATTTACATAAGCAGCAAAACAGTAAAGAAGGAGAAACTGGTGTGTATCTTTTTTCGCGATTATTTTCTATTCCGTTCGGTCGATAAGATTAAAATTATTCAATACTCGGGCCAAGGCGAAGTAGAAGGGTAGACGAGCGTGGTAAATATAAATGGTAACATCAAATGATATCGATGATGGTTTATTTACTTTGCACAGGGCGAATGTACTTCTCCAGTGCTAATGCAACCCTCTTTATTTAACCGAGATATCTCAAGTGAAATTTATTCAGATTAGGTATCGAAAAGCATTCTGCATGTTTCACCTCGTCGCGTCGTCTCGCTAAAAATTCAAAATGTTAATAAGTTCATTGTAAGGGGAAAAATCAGACGACGCTTGGCGTTTAAATCTTCGCATTTTCATGTTCGCAGTATTTACTCGACGAGCGGAAGCGGCGAGGCGCACAGCTATGTACCTCGAAACTGACGCTGACATGTATTTTGAAAGTTGATTATGTACGAGCATCGTCGTCGCCGATGGCTCGACGGCGGCGCGACGTAATAAAACACCGGTAGTAACCCTTTCACGTAGATTCGTATTGTCAAATGGTCGTCGTCATCGTCGTCGACGAGATTTTAAAAGTGTATTCAACGTAGGTTTTTTCTCCTATTTGAATTTTTTTTTCCACATGTACCTACCAATGTATAAAAATGGTATTGTAAAAATTGCACTGCGTATTTCAACCATTCCCGTAGTACGTACAATGGGAATAAAAAATTACCTAGGTGGGAATTTATCATTGTATTTTTCATTATGGAGCGTTTTTTTCCCCTCTCCCGACTCTCTCGCAAGGGCTATCTCGTTTGAATGGTGACGGCGCGACGGTCCTAGAATATGTTTCTTTTTTCTCTCGCTCTGTGTTATCTGTTATTTTATGAGCGAATAATCATTTTTCACTCTGCTTTTTTTTCCCTACCCAGCACAATCGAGACCGAAACTACGAGGTAATTATTATTATCTAAATTGCTCCAGGTACACGTAAAATATTATGTATTTCAATCGATTACCCATTATGTGCATATCGGGCTGTGAAACGCAGTATTTTGTGGAAAAAATGAATCACGGCAGGAAGAAGGGATGAAGGGACACGTAAAGTTATTGTGAAAACGCACGTATTATAGCTAATGGTTCGAGATTTACGCTGATAAACGAGCAGCGTTTTACTAGAAGTGCACAGAGTCCGTTCTTTTCGAAAATGAGATTTTTCAGAATTTCAGTGTAATAGCTGCACTGTATCTTGTGTGATAACAAATAGACCAAATCTTTCATCATTGAAGTTATTTGACATTAAAATTTTTTAAAGAAAAGTACTAGAAATGTTTTTCCTGAAATGGAAAATCCTTTAAATTATGGAAATGTTTCTCTCTGAGTTCTTAGGTCTGATATTGTTTCATGCATCTAATGAGGAAAAGGTCCTGCCTTAAGCAGATTTTCGAATCCAGGTGATGATACAGGAAGTCGATTTCGTGATTCGTGCACAATATCAAGTTTTTGCTCATAATTTTAGATGTTGAATTTTGTTAATCAACTGAATCGAAGGTGGTAAGAGGAAGGGTGTAAAAAATGCATTTGTTCTGAGTTTGGGTTTGGTCCATCTGATCACATCTGACTATATTTACGAAGAAAAGGGAGGATAAACCTGGGAAAATAGAAATTTGGAATTTTTTTGAGTGATATATCTAAATCCATGTTTTCGGGGACGTAGAGGCGTAGAGAACAAAGGGTATAGCCGGGTTTTAGGTGAATTTGGCCCCGCTCCGATTTTTGATCTAACCCCCTCAGATGGCGTTCCTTGATGTAAAAAAAAATAGAAAATTTTTTGACTCTCTCCCCTCCCCAACGCCCTCCCTTTTAGAGTTATGGCCATTTTATTGCATTATTATCAAGAATTTTAAATTTCAGTGGAAATGAAGGAAATTTTCTGTTCTTTGGCACAAAGTTACATCTCGTAGAGGTGTATTTACGATAATTTTTCAACAATTTTCGTGCACTCCTTTATGTTTTTTCGGCTTTTTGGAGTTTTCAATCGTAGAAAAGACCATATAGGCGAAGAGCGATCGATTTTTGAAAATATCCCAACAACGTGTTTTTTAACGTAGATTCACGTCACGTATTCATTTTTGGTGATTTTTATGCACCAAGGGCCAAAAATCGCAAAAAACCGTACAAAAATGTTGTTTTTTTAGCAAATTTTTAAAATTTTGAGCGTTTTGTATGGAAAGAAATGACTAAACGAAGAAAGTAACGTCGGATTCGTGTTAAGCGAATTAAAATACCCCGATAAACAGGCTTATCGCGATCGTTTTGTTTAAAGTCTCAAAATTCACCTTTTTCGCTGATTTTTCATGACAAAAATAGCGAATTTCGAGTTTTCAAGTAAAACGATCGCGAAAAGAGTGTTTATCGGGGTATTTTGAATCGCTAAACACGAATCCGACGTTAGTTTCTTCGTTTAGTCATTTCTTTCCATACAAAACGCTCAAAATTTTAAAAATTTGCTAAAAAAAACAACATTTTTGTACGGTTTTTTGCAATTTTCGACCCTCGATGCATCGAAATCGCCAAAAGGAAATACGTGACGTGAATCTACGTTAAAAAATACGTTTTTGGGATATTTTCAAAAAGTGGTCGCTCTTCGCCTATATGGTCTTTTCTACGATTAAAAATTCCAAATAGCCGAAAAAACATGAAGGAGTGCACGAAAGTTGTTGAAAAAATTATCGTAAATACATCTCTACGAGATGTAACTTTGTGCCAAAGAACAGAAAATTTCCTGCATTTCTACTGAAATCAATAATTTTTGAAAATAATGCAAAAAAAGGGCCATAACTCCAAAGGGGAGGGCGTTGGGGGTAAAAATTTTTTAATTTTTTTTTTCACATCAAGGAACACTATCTGAGGGGGTTAGATCAAAAATCGGAGCGGGGCCAAATTCACCTAAAACCCGGCTATACCCTTTGACAATATTTTTCTCTTAGGAATGTGGAATTAGGGTAAGAGGGAAGGGAGGACGCGGCTTTGAAAAATTGAAATTTTGTGATTTTCTCAAGTAACATATCAAAATCTACAAATATGTTTTTGAGGACGTAGAATACGATTTTGGCTATATTTTTTTTCCTAGGTATGAAAGGTTGAGGTGAGGGGTTGCGGTAAGACTTGGAATATTTCAAATTTTGAAATTTTTCGAGTAATATATGGAAATCTATGTTTTTGAGAACGCAAAATACGAAGGGTGAGGAGGGGGTAAAACCTAAAAAATTTTGAATTTCACAATTTTCCCGAGTGTAAATCAAAATATATATTTTTGAGGGCGTAGAATTCAAATTTGGCAATCCTTTTCTTCTTGAGATGAAAGGTTAGAGTGAAGGATGATTGTAAAATTTCTAAAATTTTGAAATTTTCCATGCGCGTATATCAAAATCTATATTTTCGGGGCGTAGAATACGGATTTGGAAATATTTTCTTGAAGAAATAAAGAATTGGGAGTAGAAAGATATAAAGATAGGGAAGTGTTGCAAAAATTTAAAAATTGTGATTTTTCCGAGCGGTATAATATCAAAATTTATGGTACTCACAAATTCAGTAAAAATTTTCACCGAATTATTTTTTTATAGATATTCTGATGTGTTTGTATTTGATCTCATTGCATATTCCTTTAAAAAAATCACTCAATTACGCATCGGATTTTGTTTTCATCCGATCACATCTGATTTCAACTGATTATATTAATTTTTTTTCATTACATTTCACGATTCGTACCCAATGTGAATATGAATACATAAAAGTATATCTAATCACATCTGATCACATCTTCACATCTGACTACCATCATTATAATTCAAGCACCTATGATCTTAATTTAAAAAAAACTGTGCCGCAGAAAAACTATTTGATGTTCGACGCTGTAAAAAATACTAATGTATTCGGGCTACCCTTGCGAATCACATGGAACTTTTGAAATTTTGAAATTTTCATTTTAGTCATTGTAGGAATTGAACAAAAAAAACCCGTTGTCGATAGCTCAGTTTGAAAAAAAACGATTTTTATTTTTCGCCCTCTCAGGTCCACATATGGATCGAAAAAAATTTTCATCCTGAGGTATACCTACTTTATGTGAACGCCTTACAACGATTCTGCATGATATGACATGATTTTTTTTTAGAATTTTTCGAATACAATAAGCAAATTTCAAATGGTATTTGAAATTTGCTTATTGTATTCCAAATTTTCTTAATTTTTTTGCGTTTTGAAATTTTCAAAAAATCATTTTAAAAAATGTTAAGGGGACTGATTTTTTTTCATCGAAAATAAGCTACACTTTTTGCAATTTACGCTCAGATTTCTTTTTGTAATGCAGTTTTTTTTTCAAAAATAGAAGAAACCGAAGTTGCATTAGTATTGAAAAGTAAAATATTGAAAAAATTTCAATTCGGATGAAATTTTCCTCAATTTTTTCGACTCAAAACGCACAATTATTAAAATTTTCTCAAAAAAATTATACATTTTGCAAACTTCTCATTTGGAACATGATTTTTCCGAATAAGATTGCAAATTTGCCTCAAAGGCAAACTGTTCCTTTATTGCAGAATTGTGATGTTAAAAAAATTTCTTAATAGAATATTGATGAAAATGAAGCGTGCACAGTTCATATTTGCGGCAAACTGATTAGGCAATTTTATTAACATCACTTAAAAAATCTTGTTTCATTCACGGAAAATGGAATAGGCAACTTTTTCATCATCCCAGAAAATACAGATGCATCGTTGTTTTTTGACAGGATAGGGATGTAATGTGAATGGTACCTGCATTATTACAATTAATTTTTCTGCTGTTCGGTTTTGAAAATAATTACGGTACAAGTAAAGACATTTCTGTAAATTTGCAAGATTTCAGAAATCGTTCAACACATTTTTTTTCAGTACCTTTCGTTTACTTGGAGTTGTTTTTCCAGAGTGAAAAATTTGGTGTCATATTTAGTGCAAAACCTACTGGAAACTAACCGATGGAAGTTGGTTCTTATGGTCTGAAAACCTCGTGGAAAAATTTTTGGTCCCCAACTCTTCTCCTATCCTTAATTATGGGCCAAAACGTTCTTTTTTTCATCCTCTTCATTGGGAATTGTTATTTTCTCGAGTTTTCAACCAACTTTTCTCAAACTTACATGGGTGGTACACTATACTGAGGGGTATTAGTGGGTGGTTTGAAAAAATTTTCGATGATTTCTTCTAGTTGAATCTCGTGTTTGAAAACTTCAAATCGAGTTTTCCACACATGATGGTTCAGAGGTGCAATTCTGAAAAAAATATATTTCATGTACCTGGTCCCTATGTATGTACAACGTGGTATTTTTTTCAAAAATTTTCAGGTGGTAGAACATCTTTAAAAATGCGAAAAACCATTTTCCCACAATGTTTTTCACTCATAAAGTGGTCATCTTTGGTCGAAATTTTGTTTTGTGTAATTATACCCCAAAATACGTATTTATACACCACTTTTCCGATTTTCACTTCATTTCATTCCTTTTTTGCGATTTTTGTAATTTCAAGTACAAATAAGTACAGCAAAGAAGGCTCAAAATTGAATATGTCATTTTCTTTGTACACGAAATTGGCATACGAAAAAATTTGCCACAGATCTGTGTTCAGCAGCTCAAACTACTTGCATATACCCCATTTATACGATCAAACCATCCAAATTTTGAAAATTCTCACCGAACTTTTACTCTTTTTTTCCAAAATTTGAGATTTGCCCAAAACACTTGCCCAGAAAATCCTGGGAATGAAAACGCGTTGAAATTATTTTCTCACAATAACCAATACCTTCGATGGGGTTAAACGACCCGCTGACGTCACCGATTCACAAGTAACATTTCTCTTCTATTTTCACCGCTCACAGACATCGCCTAATTCACGCCACCACTTCGAGATCGTTTAATTGATAAATTATGTAAATTTGCAGAAAAGCAGCCGCCTTTGACGTTTCTATAAACTCGGCATTCCTTTTGATAAAGGGTCTCTATAAGTCTATCGACAGGTCGCCTTTGCTTCGCGTCGATTTCACGATAATTACATCGTATCTTGGGCGTCGTCGAAGACAAAATGCACCTGTTCGACTCGTCTCTCGGAATAAATTCATCACTCAGCGATACAGCCGTTTGCTCCCTCGCCTCGCGATCATTTTAAAATAAAACCAGGCTCGCCGAAGAATATTTCTAGCTCGGTGAATAACGAGCGCTCATTTTGTCAATCATTTTAAATTCAAATTAGCGCGCAAATCGCGAACTGGCGAAGGAAAAAAAGCCGCGAATGGGACCGCTTTGATGTGAAAATAATTTGAATGCGCGTTGGCAAGAAATACTATAACGGCTCTTTGACATTTTTTTCTCTCTGCGCGTTTAGCTAGGTCGCGACGTCGTTGTCGCAGCCAAAACCGCAGATTAAAAGACAAAAGTATTTTCTACGGTTTTAATGTCGAACTCTAGTCGTGCAAAATGCCGGGCGAAAAAAGAAAGATTCTTATCAAATTACAAAGCAGTACGGAGTCGAAAGATTCAACGTTGGCTTAAATTTCGTCTTTATGCAGGTCTCTGGCTGGCTGTTGCCTGGCAGGGAGAGAAAGCACATGGCAGTTGTTAAATAATGACGTTCGGAAAAATTTTTCTATTTTCACTTTTTAAAAAAAAGGATCAGATTGCGACGCCCATGCCTCGGCTGCTGTAAGTGTACAGACAATAGATTGCGATGGGACGGAGCCGGCTGTACATCGAGATTCGAGACTAGAGGGAAAAAAGAAGCAGAGTAAAATGATAAGGCAGTTATAAAAGCTAAAAATGCCGCCGCCACCTTGGTCGGCCGAGCCAGCGCGGCAAAAACAATAGACATTTTATATCACCGAAACTGTCAGCTTATTATAAAAGACGGCTACCATGTTCTTACAATGATAAATTGAACAACTAATGATAAAATAATGAAAACGTTGCAAGAAGCGAGAAAATTGGCTTTCGATGTAGGCCAAAAATTACACCCCCGGCTGCGGCCCGTCCACGAGGCCGGAGCAACGAAAAAAATTCCTTAACGAGGAAGTCGTCGGTACTCGTTGTCGATGATTAATCGACGTTTTCGCAGGTTAATTAGACGGCGGTTGAGCTCGTAATGAAGTTGTGGCCGCGCGTTTCACGACGACCATAGACACAACGGGCTGCGACAACGAGAAATGCCCGAGCTTCGTGTAAAAGACCACCACGCAGTCGGTGACGTTTGTACGAGCACACTTCGCAACTCGGTTACAAGCTGGTCAACTAATGAAATCGAGGTTTTCGCCGTCCACCGCATGCCCTCCCGGCTCGACCTCGTCGACTCGTAAATTGCACGTCCGATGTACGAAATTTTACCAATTTCAAACGTTCCGGCTCCGCTGTACCGTGGCCGCGCTTGATTAAATGCAACGGCAACGTTTCCTTCGACAGTTTGATTTTTACACCTAATTAGCGAAGAATCTTCTCCGGCGGCTCTCTGCTGGATGGATGGAAAGTTCAACTTTGGTTGGGTTTCTTGTTCGTGTTACGAGTAGAATTCAAAGTTTTGTTATACAGAATCGCCAAAAGTATGTTCGGTACCAGAAACACAGACCGCAAGATGCACTTCGACGATGCTCTTGATACTATTCTCATCACTTTGTTCCTCGTTGCATCCTTGGTCGTGGAAAGGGTGTATGGTGAAATTTTAATGGTGAGATGCGATCAATGTGCAACAAATAAAGCATAAGAAAAGTGACATGGCGATGGTGTGATGTTTCTTACAATAGCGTTTGCACTGAGAAAAATGGAGAATGAAAAATGAATAGAAAGTGTTGCAAAAAATTATAAATTTTATTCAAAAAAATAAATTTTATTCAAAAAAAATAAATTTTATCCAAAAAAAAATAAAGTTTATCCAAAAAAAATAATAACGGGGCACCATTCGCAAAGTTAGCAATTTTTATCAAAAAAAATAATAAAATTTATCACGAAATTTGGTAAAGTTTATTGCATAGAAAATAAAGTTTGTCTATTTTGCGATAAATATTATTATTTTGCAATAAATATTATTATTTTTTGAATAAATTTTACTAGTTTTGTGAATGGTGCCTTTTTATTATTACGTTTAATAAAATTTATTATTCATTTTTTTGAGTGTGTTTTTGGGTAAAGAAGGATCAATCGTCAGGTACTTGAAAGGCAGCGAATTAATGAAAAAATTGAATATTGAAAAGATGTTTAGTGAAGGATTTATCATACTGGATATTAAAATAACTAACAAGGGAAAAATTTTGAGTTCAAACGAAAAAAAATGGAAAGTACATCATAACAGGACCCCGTATCCAAAATTTCAGGTGCTAAAGTTCATTTCTCGATTTTTGGCGAATTTTTGAAATTTCAAATTTCCTCATCCGCCCTGCGAAGTATGAGAATTTGATCTAATCAATGAAAAAAGCTTAAATTTGGTATATACCCTATTTTCGACCTCCCAAATCAATTGGAAGCGGTTTCGAGACGTTTCGGGGTCACCAGAAAATTTTGGAATTTTCCAGCGCTGGAGAAAACCCCATAATAATGGCTCATACGCACTTCAGCACTTATAATCGCGGATTATCCGTATTGGTGGCCTATTTGATCGATTGAAACACAATTTTCCAAAATTCGTAACTTGTGAGTTCAAATTCGCATTTTTGGGCAAGAAATTTTCCTGGAAAAAATTTAAAAATTTGCCTAATGCTCATACATCGAGGTAAAAAGTTGAAACTTGGTAGATACCCTATTTTCGACCTCCCAAATCGAATGGAGGCGGGTTTGAGACGTTTCGGAGCCACTAGAAAAATTTGGAATTTTCCAGCGCTGGAGAAAAGCCCATAAAAATGACTCATATGCACTTCAGAGCCTATAATCGCGGATTATCCATATTGGTGACCTATTTGATCGATTGAAACACAATTTTCCAAAATTTGTAACTTTGAGTTTAAATTTGCACTTTTGGGCAAGAAAGTATGGTGTTTTGGCCCTGGAGAGGGATTTTTATGAAACCTATCCCAAAAGTTGATTCGTGATAAGAAAAAATTTTGGACCCCCAGAGCAAGTATTTTCGGGGGGAGGGGCCAAAATGTGTTTTTTAAACTTAATTTTTTCGTTTTTCGCCAAATGTAGATGAAAATTTCGTGTTTTTTAAATTGAATCTAGAGGGTCAGAGGAACCCTACTCTCCCTCTACTTTCAAAAGTAATGTTATTTTTGAACTCAGCAGATTTCGATCGTTTGGAAATGACACGAAAAAAAGCTGATAGTTCAATTTTGAAAAATGAAAAGGCTGAACCCCCTCGATCTTCATTCTCTCCCTCAAATGAGGTTTGGCGATGACATCCCCTTACCAAAAAAATTTTTATGGTGTCTTTCTTCGCTATGCCAAATTTTATACCTCTATCATCATTTGCGTTCATATTTGAAAAAATGCAATCCGCCTCTGGATTAGAATGGCATTTTGTCAAACATAGCGTGCGCGAACACTGCACTTTCCACCAGGGCGCCGTGAAAAATTAACATGAACGTTCGGGCTCCGCACGATGGGTGGTCAGTTTTTATTTTTTTTGACAATGTTGCACCAACTGAAACACATTGACACTTATGTGGTATAATCAACATTAAATAACACATTTAAAAAAAAATGGCGACTGTACCTCTGAAATTTCTTTCCAAAATGGCCGCTCAAAGTTTTTAAAACGCCATAACTCAACGAAATATGGGTCAAAATTTTTGAAAATTTTTTGTTAGGGTTCCTCTGATCTTCTAGATTCCATTTAAAGAAACACGAAATTTTTATCTACATTTGGCGAAAAACGAAAAAAATTGAGTTTAAAAAACACATTTTGCCCCCCTCCCCCGAAAATACTTGCTCTGGGGATCCAAAATTTTTGTCAGAATTTTTTTTCATCATTACTCAACTATGAGGTAGGTTTCATCAAAATCCCTTTCCAGGGCCAAAACACCATACTTATCCTGCTATACCTACCCTTTCCCTGGAAAAAATGTTCTAATTGCTCCGAAACGTCTCAAAACCGCTTCCATTCGATTTGGGAGGTCGAAAATAGGGTATATACCAAATTTTAGTTTTTTTCGTTGATTAGATCAAATTTTCATATTTTGCAAGGCGAAGGTAATTCTGAAATTTCAAAAATTCGCCAAAAATCGAGAAATGAACTTCTGCACCTGAAATTTTGGATACGGGGTCCTGTTATGATGTACTTTCGATTTTTTTGTTTGGAGTCAAAATTTTACTTTGAGTTGGGATACCTCTCTTGTAAGAAGCAAAAAAAAGTTTTTGAGAAAAAAAGGTTTGAAATTGTAATGGTGCGCGTGTGATAGGAGACTACCGAAGAGGTAGAGAAGTGGACGTACATAAGGAAGGGGGAATTAAAATTTACCATCCTTGGTGAACATTGTTGGTACGAGGTCTGGCAGTTGAAATAATAAGACAAGTCTGGCCAGTTGATCTTCCATCTGTCCTCTATTGATAGATGTATAAACCTTGGAATCCTTACTAGGGAGGTATTCATAGGTCGAAAATAGGGTACATACCAACTTCCAGCTGTTGATATTGAAATGAACTGAATTTTCATATTTTGCACTTTTTCAGAGTTATGGCCATAAGGCAATTTTTAATTTTCAAAAATTCCAAAAAAATTCGAGAAATGAACTCAAGCATCTGAAATTTTGGATATAATCCTTTCAATACATTTTTGTTTTGGTCCAAAATTGTATTGTCGATTGGGATACGATCCTTGTGAGTTTTTCAGCTGTGCAGGTTTTTTTTAGATGTTTGATTACGAAGCCCCGAATCGCCCAGAAAACATCCCACACACCGAAAAATTCTCACCTTAACAAAATAGAAATTTCAAATCAGAACTTTCGTAAATTTTCATCCATTCTCTCACATACAAGTATCCCTCACACTTTCGAATAAATTTACATACCTTGACATTTGTACTTCTACAAAAGATACCGGAAACCCAAATGACCATATTTCGCTCATTTACCCTTCGCTCCTCATCCACGCATCGAGGAGACGATAAAAGGGGGAATTTGCATAATATTACGTTGGCCCGGCTCACATCGCGTGTTTTCTTCACACCTCGATCGCGCCGGCAAAAACACCGCCGTTTACACCGTTTGGAAAAACTTGACGAGATATTTTCACTCGTTAATTTGCATATAAGAATTTTACACGCGGCGGATTCGAGCGTTTAATACGCGTCGACGATTTAATAAACGAAATAATTCGGCTATAAAAATTTCCACCGTCGTATCGGGGTCACGCGACAAAAAGGGAGGGGTAATTTGCCGCGTCGAAACGATAAAAAAAAAGGTCCCGGGGAAGCAAAGTCAAGCTGGTAATTTTTGTTCGAGAAAGAGTTCGTATGCGGTAACGCAGCCAGTATGTTTTTTCTCCGCTTTGCGAAGACTTCGAATGCAATCAACGAAGTATTTGTTTTTTTCGGTTGCCTTTTGTACCTCTACCTACGGAATAATAAAATTTCTGGTAAATTGCAACAGCCAGCCGTAGGTTTTCCAGCTTAATAAATCGGTCAAAATCAAACAATCCGTTTAGATGGGTTTCCGGGCAGGCAGCGGGAGGCTGGAGTGGGGGTGGCACAGAGGACATCGCCAAAAGAGAAGTTTCCATCGCAATCACGTATATCGGACGCTATTTTAAAAAACTTGCTACATTTCTAGCTACTACTTGTGCAAGCAACTGTGATAAAATGCAGCGAATGTTGCTAAACTTTTCCCTTTGTTTGTGATAGAAGAGTATAAAAAGGAGAAAAACATAGAGAAGGCAGAAAAAAAGTTTTAGACATAGTTGCGAGAAATACACGCGCGCGTCGTCTCCCCCTCTCCCCCCTTGGTACAGAAAGTAAGTAAAATGAGGACGTCGGATTCGTCGAACCGAGTAATACGAGAAACAGAGAGAGATTTTTAGAGAGAAAAAGTATTAAACTTAAGTAAACAAATGTAAAAGATTTTTATCGTATTCTTGAGGCTTTATCTTTTTTTGCCCTCTTCTCTTCACCTTCGTTCTTATGTGTTTTGGCTTTGGACTCTCGTTTTAGTGTATTTTTTCGCTGTGCCAAAAAATATACCTTTTAAGTTCACCCCCCCCCCCTGGTCGTATAAAATAGAAATATCGTCTTATTTAGTAAACCATACCGAAGACGAAGCTATTTCTACGTAGACATCGTACCGTGCAGCAATTCTTTTGAAATTATTTAAATTTATTACGTCGCAGCAATTTTATCATTCGTTTTAAACGGACGCGGACGTCGTCTGTACACGCAGCCAAAGTTTATTGATAAAAACGAAAGTCCGTCGAGTGCTTTTTATTTTCAAATATACTACAGCGCCATTTAAATATACTATAAAAACGTGGCCAAAAAAAAAAAACACCGCACACCAGAAACGTTTCAAAATGAAGTAGAAACTTTTCGCGGAGTCGATATATGAGATACTCGTCGTCGTGTACTTTTTTCTCTCTTTTTTTTTGAAGAATGCAACTTTTTAAAAGTTTTCCCGTCGAATTGAATATTCTCTCCGTTGAAAACTTATGTACCCGCGTACCGCGCGACCGCAACTTATATTTTACCGTTACATAAAGTTCGCAATTTTTTCACCGAAAATATTCACTATGCTTTTTTTTTTGTTGGTTAATATTTTTTTTCTCGCTTTTTTCTTCGTTTCGTTTTTTTGTGCTGGGTCCTCCGCCGTGTATAATGAACCCATTAGCTTGATAAATACGTTTTCAAATAAGAGAATTTTTCTCGTATTTGTGTGTGTGGGAGGTTTCGTGAATCGGCTGGTGTGAGATTTTGTCGCTGTATGGGCTCGGCAGAGTGATTTGGAATTGTTTTTTAGTCTCAAGACGAAAGAAAAAATGAGTTTTTCAAAGCCTCGGGTTTCTTTATTGATATACTTATTGCGTGAGACCGGGCTAATGAACTGATTATGGACAATATTTTGAAAAAAATGTTAATAGGTACAGTGCCCTCTCGAGTTTGGAATTTTTTTTCAAAGCATATGACCGGATAAGTGGTGATTTTGGCCCCTGGCACTTTTGAGCTCCTAAACACTTCAAGTAGTGTATATTGACTGGGAAAAAAATTTCACAAAATTTTGGATCCCTATCCCTCCATTTTGAAGTTATGGCGATTTTATTGCATCATTTTCAATAATTTTTAATTTCAACGGAAGTGAAGCGAATTTTTTGTTGTTTGGCACAAAATTCGATCTCAAAGGGGTGTATTATGATGATTTTTTTCATCGATTTTGGTGCACTTCTTCGCATTTTTTTCGGCTATTTCAAGTTTTCAATCGTTGAAAACATCACATAAGCAAAGAGCGCCCTGGAAAAACTATTAAAAAATTCGTTTTTTTATGTAGAATTTGTCTGTATATTTGGTTTTGGCCATTTCTTTGAACGAAGGGCCAAAAATTGCAAAAAACCGCACAAAAATGTTGTCATTTTAGCAGATTTTTAATATTTTGATCGTTTTATGCAAAAAGAAATGACCGAATGAAAAAACCAACCCCATATTCATGTTTTGCAGGTCAAAATATCCTGACAAACACCCTTTTCGCGAGATTTCAGCTTAAACTTTTAAAATAGGTATTCACTGTTTTTCACTGATTTTTCATGACAAAAAAAAAATGAATTTCAAGATTTCAAGTACTAAAATTGTTGAAAAAATTTAATTTAATGAAATATTCTTGGAGAGAGGGAGTGAATCCTTTGAATCATTCATTAAATTATTTTGGCCCCAAATCGAAAAAAATGATTCAAATGAGATGAGACTCAGCTTTATATTAAAGTTACAATTTTTGGTTCCCAATCCACTTTACTCAGGTCCAATTTTGTTTTAATCTAAAATAATCACATAATAATTTAGAGATTAAAATCATAATTATTGATCCCTATCAGAACAGTGCTCAAATTTTTGGGGTGTTTTTTTCTTGAAAAAATAGTAAGTATTTGGGAATTAGAAATTTTTGATATTTTACTTGATGGTGTTGATAAATTCTCGATTTTGGTCACATGCCTTCCCTGTTGAGGGACTTATTTCAAATTTGAAGCCGAAATGACCTCGAAACTAAATCCGGAGCTTTTAAAAAATTCATTTGAGCCATTTTTTCGAAGAATTTTAAAATGATTTTTTTGGCTCGTAATACCAAGTTTTATTACCGAACAGATATGGGGGGGAGGGGCGTCTAGGGTGATTTTTTTAGATCATCCAGAAACGCAAAATTTTGATATTTTTGGAAAGTGTAGGTCCTTAGAAGTACAAAGATCAACTACCAATAATATTTACCTTTTTAGACTGGATTTCATCTGTCCCAGCCATTTTGTTTTGGTCTCTCCAGAAAGATTTTTGATTTTCATCAGTATTGTTAGATTACTCCAAAAGGCATCGAAATAACGTGGAGCAATTAAAAATCCAGTCCCTCAATCGCTTCCGAATAGTGTAAAAATAAAACCGAAGCATTGTCGTGATTTTCATTGGAAAACACCTTCAGGTTTCAGTGATAAATGGATTCGAGTCGAAGGAAAAAAATCACGTTAATAAAATTGCCTAACCAGTTTGCCGTAAATATGCGACGATTCATCGCCAGATCTATGGAACAGAAATGAACTCAGGTATTGCGATTTCGCTCAATTTTTTTTTACGTGTTTCCTTTGATAGCCTAGTAAAAAAACTACCATCATTTTCATTCTTTCTCCCGGGGGGGGGGGTGTCCCTAATTTTTATACAATAGGATTGCGATTTTTTGCTGAATTGTCCAATATTTTGAAGACTCATATCTTGCGATCGGTTGTACTGAGGGTGAATCTATTTTCGCTGGTTCAAAGTGAATTAATAAGAGACTCGAAATCGATGATAAAATTTTAAAAAGCTCAAAGTTCAACTTTTGTGGTGAAAGTTGAACTTTCCATAGTAAGTTCAAAAGTTCAATGTTACCATTAAAAATCTGAAAAAACATACATTAAAATTTTTTTTACTCTTTTTTCATCAAAAAATTTTCAAAATAAAATCTCAACACCCTTGGGGGATACAGGGGTCCTCAAATTCGACTAAAATTTAAAAAAAAAATCAAAAGCGAAGTTACATATCGATTTCTACTTTTTTGAAGACGCTGAGTTCAAATACTTATTTAGTTTTTTAGTTTTTTCACCCCCCCCCCCCCCCGGAACTTCCTCTACCACCCCCTCTCACAGTAAAAATTTAAAAAAATGAAAAATGTTTTGTGACATATCGATTTCTACTAATTTGAAGGCGTCGAGTTCAAATACGAATTTAGTTTTCCTATCCCCTCCCGAACTACTCCTGCCCCCTCTCCCAATCAAAACGAGAAAAAATGAAAAAAATCGTGTGACGTGTCGTTTGTTAGGTTTTTCAGGACACCAAATCCAAATATTCACTTATTTTTGGGAATAAAACGCTTCAACGCCTCCTCCTCCACAATTTTGGAAAGAATACAAAATAGCATGTGCATAGTAGGTACATCGATCCTTACTAATTTGAAGGTGTCGAGCTCGAATATAGATTCGTTTTTGGATGTATCCCCATCCCCTCCATCAATCACAGAAAGATGCCCCTAAATTCCAAAAATTCATCGATTTTAGACTAATATCTACCATCTAGATTTCGAATATCTCCAAATTCTCACAGACTGATTAAAAATACGTTCCCATCACAAAAAATATACAACAATATGGATCTTTCATTGTCTAATTTCACAGTCACGCATTTTCAGGTAACCAAGTCAGCAACTCTGCCGAAGCGGCGGATTAGACTCAATCAACGAAATTAATTAAAACGATAAGTTGTTAGGTTTCGGTAACTGGCGGACCTAGTGGGGTACACCGTACCGAGAGACCTGCGAAGACAGATAAATACGGCGTACACATCGCGGACGGGGCTACCGGGGAGGTAAATTCAGGGATCGCGCGCGCAACCGGCACTCTTATCCAACGTTTTGAGAAAATGAGGTATTTTAAGCCGCAAACATGTGCAGCTCGTAATGGCAACATCATTGCTATAGCGAATTTCGAAGCACTCCGGTTTATTGGAGCGTAAATGAGAACATAACGAGACCCATGGAGTTTAGCGAAGGACGTTGCGCGTCGCCCCGCTCCTTCGCACGCAACCAGGAGAAGAATAAACTCGAGGGCGCGCTCTCGATGGCAGAGGTGGTAGGTGGGAGGTGGAAGAGAAATAAACGCATACACTATCCGGCATATCTCATTAATTTAATCTGATTATTACACTTAGCATGAGTTGCCTAGCTGGATTTAAGTGTAAAAATAAATACCTCTGTAATATGTTTCCCTCTTCTCGCCATATCTAGTGTGCAAACTCCACCAAAAAACCCCCTGCCGTCGCCTCTGCTCGGTATGTGCCACCACGCAGCGTTTATTTGCTAAATAAAATACATACCTTTGAAATTTTACTCCCGGAAATGTTGCCGGAGTACAGATTTGAACAAACTTTACGTACTTGGTTCGTACACATGCATATGCAGCAACCAACGCCAACGCCTTGCCTTATTCGTACCATTTTTAGCTTTCGCGTTTTGTTTTTTAATTAAGCAATGTATAAGCTTCGCCGCGTCGAGTGTTGGAGTAAAACCAGCCACGGTATCCGGCCGATATGGGTACCGAAGGGGGGCCGGGGTTGCTGAACCGAGCTCAGGAGCAGCCGGAAAGAAGCACCGACGACCGGTGAATTTTTACGCCGCGTTAACGATCGTCGTTCGTGTCTAAAACGTGATAAATTTTTCATGGTTCGACATGTTTTCATATTCTATGTCGGACACTCTCGTTATAGTTTTTTTTTCTCTCCTCCGACGTCTTTTTTCATATAAAACTATAATTTCGTGTATCGGCGCACCGGCCTCGCATCCTCGTCGTAAGATTTTCATCCTAAAATTTTCTCGCTTAATGGAAAAGTTAGCTCACACATATATATCGAAGAAGAAAAAATACAAGCAGCAAAGTTCGTGACTAGCGTGGTTACAAAGCCATTAAAAAGTAATTTTGTCATTTGGGTCAACGTTGCGAATTTTGTAAAAGATTATTTTTCCCTTACTGCCCCGTCGCGCCATCATCACGAGCCTATAGATGCCGAACCAGCGAACCAAGCTGGAGGAAGAAATAAGAAAAAAGGAAACAAGACGTACACGCAGAAGAGAACGAAACAATAATAGAAAAAGAAATAAAATTTCAAACTATATACGTCGGTACACCGGAGCTCTCTGCACATACAGTAAATTTATTTTCGTCAACTTTCAAATTACTAAACGTCTTATCGAACGTTGTACGTAATATTGCTAACAGAGAAATCGAAAGAAATCGAAAAAACCTCGCAAATAATTGTATTATTTTTTTCCCAGCAGCAATAATATCTGCGGAGGAGAAATATTGCCTTATATAGGTTACGTACGAGTAACTTTTTACATAGGTACCTTTTGTATTCCGTGTACAAAGGCAGAAAGCCACGAATACGAATTCGACTACGTAGGACGTCGCGACGAGGTGTTGAGTGCTGGCGAAATCTAAAAGTACGAAAATTGTTCTTCAAGTATTTGCACTTAAGTTGTAAGATTTTAAATTTATGGCGACGAGAATTTCAAATTTCCCAACACTCTCGTAAGCTGAGTATAACCGCTTGTACGTTGGATAATAAATTTCACTGGAGTTTGCGTCTTTACTAATGTAGGTTGCAATGATCCGTTGCTGGGCAAAATTTAGCTGCGAAATTAAAACGATTTCTGTACGAGGTGGTTTCTTCGGTTTGGCGAGAGTGTACGATATGTTTACGGTTGAGGAATTTACCATTATTTGAAATTATGGAGATGATTAGGTCTTCGGTGGGTTACCGGAGATCCCTGTACCGAGGTGAATTTTGATAATGTGAAATTTATTGCTGAGAGTAATTAAGGGCGAAATGAAGAATTTATGGGGTGTTATGGGGGTTGAGTTTGGCGACGTGTGAGTGTGAAATGTTCTCTATTTCGACTTTTTAGTTAACCGTTTCGGGAGTTTGTAATTTTCTTCGAGTTTATTTGAAATATTTTCGGTCCATCGTTTCATTTTTATAAAAATATCAAAATTATAGATATGGATATAAGGGCCCAGAACAGATCATAATAAATTGGCGTTCTTTTTTGATCTTTGTGTTTTTGAAAAATGCCATTTTGATGAAATTGTCAAAAAAACAAAATTTGTTGAGTTTCGTGAGAATTCTTCTGAATCATTGGCATCCGCAAAATTTTCTTATGAGGTTAAAAGAGAAAATTCCGGTGAGAGCAATGGCAGGAGTTTGTGGAGAAGATAGGAGAGGGGAAGTTGCAAAGAAATTTCACCACCTTTGTTATGTAGAAAAAGATTTTACACCGTGGATATGTTTTAGGTTTCTCCCTCTTTAAATAATTTTGAAAATTCGAAAGTAATCCCTCATCAAATGACTTGAATTATCAGTAATGTAGTATAAAGATGACTTTTTGTGAAAAGGTTTGATATTAAAAATGATTTTCTTCTAATTTTTTAAATCTTTAGGCAAATTTTAATAAATTGAAAAGCACAATAATCAAATTTCAAATTACTGCAGCTTTTCGATACTTTTTCAGGAATTAGAAAACAAAAATAATTTTCTCAAACACCAATTTGTTGAAAATTCAAATATTTCAATCTTTTTACTTTAACATTGATATGATTTAGGACTGAAGTCTGTTTGAAAAATTTCAGCTCGAGAAAAAGAAAACCAAGTGTTGAACATGAAAACATGGAAACATTTCTGATGATCTTTTTTTTGAAAGTTGAAGTATTTTTTGAAGCTTGTTTCAAGCTGGAAAAATTCTTCTTTTTTTATGTTCAACATAATGTCAATTTGTTGTAAAAAAAAATTATTAAATTTCTTTATCTCTGACAAAATGTCATATTTAAATTAGTAGGGTAAGTACTAAGTACCTATTTAAGGATATTTACCTATAATGATTGAGCTATAATTGTTCACAAAAAATGACATTTAAAAGTTGAAATTTCATTATTTTTGCTCGAAATTTTTCAATCTCCAAAGAGGAGTCACGATTTCATAATTCTTCCCCTTTCCTCACGATTCTGCTAGAAAAATACATACTTAATTTTTACTTCGAGGCATTAATAATTTCAATTGTCTTTTTTCTCCACTCGTATAAGGTTCATAAATTTTAAAATTAATTTTATCTTATAAATTCGAAGTAAACGAAGTTTGAGTGTGAAAAAAAATGGAAAAAGGATAATTTTTGAAAGAATTGGGAAAATATTTTAAAATTAAAATTGCCTTCGTCGATATTGATAAAACAATGGAAAAAATAGGAAAGTTTATGATGGTGAAATTGCACCCTCTGGAACCTTTTGCGGGCGCCTATGGTCGGAATTTATAGATTCAAGAGAATTTGTTAAAATTCTCCAAAATTCACAGATATTAGTGTTCATTCATTGAGATTCGTGAAAATTTGTCAGTTTTTTTTAGGGGTTCGTGAGTATTTATAGAGATTTATCAAGAATTATCGGAATTCGTCAAATAACTTGAAAATATCTGTTGCAGTCTTAAACATTTTTGGAATGTAAAAATTTTCAGATTTCCTTGAATGACATTTTCTTTCTACTTCGTTCTTCAAAAAATTTATATTGCTTAATACGTTTCGATGATTTTGATATTTGATTTCCACGAAGCCCATGCGGACCACAGTTGTACAAAAATTTTTAGATCCCCTTATTACCAAACTAGCCGTTTTTCTCGTCCTTCGGACAGGATTTCGGGAATATTTATTTTAAATACTAATATAAATAAATGGTCCGTTTTCAAGATTGAATCCACTTTTGGCAGTCTTTATGTTTGGTACCGTTTGGTTCCCTCGGGTTCTTTTTGGTTCTTTTTAATTCTATTTGAGTTTTTTTGGTTCCTTCTGATTTGGTTTGATTCTATTTGGCTCGGTGTGATTTTAATTGATTCCATTTGATCACTTTCAAGAAATTTTTTTTTTTCGTCATTATTATGTTTGGTTCAATTTGCTTCTGTTTGGTTCTGTTTGGTTCGATTCCATTCCATTTGGTCCTTTTTCATAAAAAAAATTCATTCTTGGCCATTATTATGTTTGTTTGTTTTTATTTTATCCGGTCTTATTCGGTTCCCATTCGGTTCCCATTCGGTTCCCATTCGGTTCCCATTCGGTTCCCATTCGGTTCCCATTCGGTTCCCATTCGGTTCCCATTCGGTTCCCATTCGGTTCCCATTCGGTTCCCATTCGGTTCCCATTCGGTTCCCATTCGGTTCCCATTCGGTTCCCATTCGGTTCCCATTCGGTTCCCATTCGGTTCCCATTCGGTTCCCATTCGGTTCCCATTCGGTTCCCATTCGGTTCCCATTCGGTTCCCATTCGGTTCCCATTCGGTTCCCATTCGGTTCCCATTCGGTTCCCATTCGGTTCCCATTCGGTTCCCATTCGGTTCCCATTCGGTTCCCATTCGGTTCCCATTCGGTTCCCATTCGGTTCCCATTCGGTTCCCATTCGGTTCCCATTCGGTTCCCATTCGGTTCCCATTCGGTTCCCATTCGGTTCCCATTCGGTTCCCATTCGGTTCCCATTCGGTTCCCATTCGGTTCCCATTCGGTTCCCATTCGGTTCCCATTCGGTTCCCATTCGGTTCCCATTCGGTTCCCATTCGGTTCCCATTCGGTTCCCATTCGGTTCCCATTCGGTTCCCATTCGGTTCCCATTCGGTTCCCATTCGGTTCCCATTCGGTTCCCATTCGGTTCCCATTCGGTTCCCATTCGGTTCCCATTCGGTTCCCATTCGGTTCCCATTCGGTTCCCATTCGGTTCCCATTCGGTTCCCATTCGGTTCCCATTCGGTTCCCATTCGGTTCCCATTCGGTTCCCATTCGGTTCCCATTCGGTTCCCATTCGGTTCCCATTCGGTTCCCATTCGGTTCCCATTCGGTTCCCATTCGGTTCCCATTCGGTTCCCATTCGGTTCCCATTCGGTTCCCATTAGTGAAGTTAACTCATAAAAATTGTAAACCGATTTTGAAAAGTTTGAAAGAATAAACTCAATGCATAGTTTTATTTTTCATTAAATTTTGCTAAATTTTAAAAATCATGCTCGCGAAATGACCCAAAAACATGGAACGATTTTCAGGATCTGCCAAGAAGGTCCCAATAAAGAAGTTTTACTTGGAAAAATGTCAAGCATTCTATTTTCTTAATTTAAATTCGTAGAGTAAAAATTGGGTGACCTTTTGAGGCTCCTACCCTACTCACATACTCTTTAACCCGCACGACCATGATAATTTCCATTCAGTGATCAGGTTTTCCTAATTTAGAAATTCCATTAATCAAACAGCCATTTTTTAAATTACTTTATTTATTTATTGTTAATTTACGTTAACCAATAATTAATATCTCTATTCAATTTGATTTCAGGTCGATTCGTCCGGATTCAAATCAGTGGAAATGAAGATCACTGGTGAGTGATTTTCAAATACCATTGGATTTTCTCATAATAAATGTAGATTTGTTTTACTAAATATTTCCCTTAGCTTCTTATATTTAATATGCTGCTCGTACGAAGTACTCGAATCTACCCGAAGGTACCCTGCGATAATATTAAATTCTCGTCGAAACTATAAATAAAACGATTATTAGTCGGTCGATCGCTTATTTGGTTTCCGTTTCCGTTAAAAGTCGTATATAAAACGCCGAAAAAGCTAACTACGTGCGAAAGTCAGCTACGAGAAATCTCGGTAGCCGAATCTGACGCGTAAAATAGGTTGCTTTTTCTTCCTTGGCGTTCTTCTGTTTACCAAACTGCCAATATAAATTCTAATTTAAGATTTTACAAAGCGCCCGGGTTTTTAGAAATGTTAATACGGAACGAATCGCGTGTCTAGGGTGTAAGATAAACGTAATTTTTTTTGTTCCGTTTAGTTTGGCCGGGCGAGAGTAGGTCGAGAGGGGGGTTTGGCGAGCAGCGAATACTACAAAGGAGGTGGAAAAAAACGCGATAAAATTTTGTAATCAGAGAACGTATCTTAAACATTGGGATCGGACGTTTGGAATAATACGAACGGGCGGAGCGGCGAAGGGGAATTAAATTGGACGGTTTTTTAATACCGCAAAACCCGTTAAGAAGGCATTGGCAAGTATCTTGGTAAAAGGAAAGTTCATTCTGTTCATTCGTTCGCTATAAAAGCTGTTGAAAGTTTATCAGTTGAAAAGGCAAAGAGGAAATACAAAAGACGGTACTTGAATCCCATTTGTCAATATTAAAGCTCGTTTCGTAGCGTTGCAGCTTTGCTAAAAGGCCTGTAATGGTTCCAACTACCGTACTCTTCGGTATTACTTACTGTAATGGCTAGAAACTGCAATAACCTCTTTTCCCGTAGTGTTTATGTAACCTCAAATACTCTTTAAGAACCGCAGATGCTTCGATTAACCATTTTCCTCGATTCAGTACGTTTGCGGACGACGGACGAGCGGCTTTTTACCAATGTGATACCGATACGTAGCGTGCTCGGCCAATACGAGATGCTATCACGGTCGAATTGCACGTTACGGTTACGGTTATGGTTTGATTTGGCCCACTGTAACAATTAATCCTCTCCGGTGTCTTCGTTCGACCCACAAGCGCCAGATCAGGGTCCCGAAAAAAGGAAAACTCGGTTTTCTTCCTTCTAATTAGCGACGTTAATTTTTCTCCAGCGTACGTCGTAGTCCTGCTCTTCTCACACAACTCGAGTGTAACGTCTGGTAGACTTTTTCTCTGCCTCTTTCTCCGCAAGTGGTGCACTCCTCTTCGATCCCCCGGCTTGATTGTAACTGTAACAAAAACCTATTTTGAATGGGTCGTGGGAAAGGGAATAAAAGCGTGGTACGAGATGTCTCCTTTAATGAGAAAAATACGCGGTTAATTATCCTGCCTGCGCTACTCTTATCGACAAGAGGCGAATTTTTTCACCACTTTTAAGCTGTTTTTGACGATTTTTTTCTAATTTCGAGCTGTGCTACGAATAAGCGGTACTGCAGTATGTAATAGAATATTCTGAATATGAGGTTATGGTGTTTTGAAAGGTGAACGAGGAGTGTAGGAAGAAGAAGTGAATTGGTGAGATGTATGTGAAGTTTTTTCTGTTTTTTACGGATTTCGAATCTCGGTTGTATTTTTTTATTCGTATTAAATTAACGAAGCAGATTTTTTTTTGCACGATATTGCTAATCCAATATTCTGTACCAGCAAAATTTATACGAGTTTAATTAAAATTGGAATTATGTCTTCCAGGCAATAATTATGTCAAGTACCTTATGTTTGCTTGGGTCGAAAAAAAGTAAAAAAGTCGAGAATTAGGCGTAAAAATTTACAAAACATTTGGAAAAATTGAGATGCATAAACTTGAGAAAAAAGTGAGGAATCTTAAATTCTTTTTTCAATTTGAAACAGAAGGAATTCTTTTGAATATTTTTGCCCTCACTTTGCTTGGGCTTCGTAAAATAAGTTTCTTCATTATTTGAAGAGAAAAGAGTCATAGATAGCTCAGTATACTTATTGATTACGTAAAATGGAAATGAAATGTTCTGAAAATCATAATTTTTCAATTCTGAGTAATAGATTAGTATTTTAAAAGTTCCTGATGAAAAAAAAATGATCAAGATTTTCGTTGATAATTTTTTTGTACTGGAAATTAACAATTTGAAATGTTGAAAAACAAGAAAAGTCTCATCGAATATTGCACGAATATTCCCTATTCTCTTCATAAAGTTTGAATATTCTGAAACAGAAAAAAATTCTCAACCAATCCCTAAAAGTGGGCTATATTAATAAACGATACTTGAGTATTCCTCGGCCACATATTGAATTTTAGAGAAATTTTTCCAGGAGTAGTGATGCTTTGGATACAAATTTTTTATTCGAATCGAATAATAAGATCCTAAAGTATCGATTTATCATTGAAAAATCATTAAATTTTTATTCAATAACTCAAAGAATAGGAATATTTAAGTATCGTTTATGAATATGGCCCTAAATCTTGATCAAAATAAAAAAACTTGTTTGCGTTGCATTAATAATTATTACGTATAAATGTGTATTTCACATGGAGGATCTGAAAAAATATAAAAAATGCTGTCAAAAAATTCGAAAAATTGAGGAAAATCATATTTGAAAAAAGGGCAACATTATTCTCTTGAATTCCATTGTACAAAGAATCGGGAAAGGTAAGAAATGCATTTTTCTTAAAAATTTGATAAAAGGGAGAGAAGAAGGGGGAACTCGAGAAATTGAATTCCTAAATTTTAGTGAACACCACGAAGGAGAAAGGGTGAAAATAGCTGTAAAAATATAACACTGGTAAAAAATTTTTAAATCGAAAAATTTTATTATTTTTGATTTTTTTTTCAAAATAGGGAGGTCATTCTACAGCTTTCGACAAGATTAAGATTTCATCCAGAATTTTCAAATTTTTCTCAAAGAAAAAAAATTGTTTCCTTTCAAGTATGCAGTTTGACGAAAAAATCACACTTTCGTTATGATATAGGCGTTTCGAGTCGAAAAAATAATGATGTTAATAGATTTGCATAACCGATTTGCCGTAAATACGCGACACGTGTTTTTTTAACGGCGAATTGATAGGCAACTTGATTAACGCTGTTCGCGTGTATAAAAAAGTATTTTTCCAGGAGGCATAAAAATTATTTTTGACAGCTAAAAATATGATTCTATGTTCTTTCAAGTAGATTTACAAAATTTTAGTGATTTTCAGCCTGACATTTTAGGTAGGTGGGCGATTTTTTGGCGAACTTTAAAATTTCTAAAAAGTCAAAACTTTAAAAATTGTCAAAATGTTTGGTACTCTACCTGAAGTGACGGAACACTCATTTTTCACGAAGTATTGACCCCTTCCACTCGAATTTTATCATTTTTATCTGCTTCAGAAGCTTGAAACTCCCTGCAATATTTTAATTTTTTCCAGAATCTTCAAAAGATCTATAAATTGATCAGCTAAAAATCAAATTCCTGTGTCTTTTTGGATGAATTGGGTCAAAGGGTGGGGGAGGGGGGTTGTCAAAAGATACAGTTTACCCTCCAATGGTAGCAAGATTGTATTTCTTATGAAAAATGAGTCGAAAAAATAGGTGAAATCCTTTTCTGAGTTTGAAAAATCAGAACGCCTGATGGTCAGTTTAAAAGCTGATCAAAAAGTTCACTCGATATGTTCGTCTGAAATCGTGACAAATATGGATTTCTTAATTAAACTATTCAAAAAAATAACTAAATTTTCAACGGTTTAGATTAGTATTATTGTATGCTTTCTGGAAAACATTCAAAAATACCTGAACGAATGAAAATCGTGTCGGAGCTTCGAGAATTTGAGTCAAGAGAATCAATATCAGATTGGAATGAAATTTTCAAATGTATAACGTTTTCACTAAAAAGGAAATTTTCAAATTTTGAACTTCCAAAAATTCGAAAAAATTCGAAAAATTAATTCAAGCAGTTGAAATTTCAACTCTAGAATTCTAAAAGTCCTCTTTTCAAAAATCTCAGGGCTGTATTTCAAAACTGACCTTGAAATTATTGAAGGTGCCCAACTCATTTTAACCAAACAGAAACTGCGTATCAGTTTTTTGAATTAGCCTTGTGTTTAATCTTAATTCAGGCATCATAGCAGGTCGCTTTTTTAGGGTGTTTGTCACTTTTTTCGATTTTGGTCACTAAAAGTCACTTTTTTCATCCAAAGGTCACTAAAAGTCATTTTTTTCTCCCAAAGTCACTTTTTTTCGCATTTTCAAGCAAAAATTCAAATTTTTACGTTAAAATTGCTATTTTTTAAAATTCTTTAAGAAAAAAAATTAAAAGTTGATAATGATTTTTTTTAAAAATTTTGCCCTTGCTTCGTTCGGGCAGTATTTTAATAATTCTATTTCTAAATTTGAAAAATTCTGTTTTTTTAAATCAGTAAAGTAATTTACTTTTTAATCAATTCCCCATTTGGCAGAATAAATCAATAATTTTGACTAAAATAAATCAATCAAACAATTGAAATATTACAGATTTTCAAATAAATTCATTGCACTGATTCAAAAAGGCACAGTTTTACGAAAATTGACTGATTTAGATTTAGATATTAATTGTTTGTTCCAAAAATCTCGTCACTTTTCAATTTTTCTTTGTTCAAATCTGTATAGTTGAATTAATTATGTATATCTGCCAGTGCCACTAAAAAAATTAGATTTTTAGATTACCTAATTTTTTCTTGAATTCTCAGCCCTCTTTTAACTATAAAAAAATTCCCCCCCCCCCGAAAAAATCGAATTTTTGGTTACTTTTTGTCCATTTTTTGGTTACTTTTTGGTCATTTTTTGGTCACTTTTTGGTCACTTTTTCCTCAATAAAAATCACTAAAAGTCACTTTTTTCCTTCGAAATTTCGCTATGATGCCTGATCTCTAAATCTCATCAGTTAATATGGTAAAATTTATGCCTTTTTGAATCAGTAAAATAAATTTCACTGAAATTTTTTAGATAAAATTACTGATTTTTTTCCAAAAAAATAGCGCATTGAATGAGGAATCAATAATTTTGACTGAAAAATCACTGAAATATGACTTTATTTTGGAAAAAATTGATTCAAAGGGAGAGAATTTCATCAAATTTGACTAATTTAAATTTAGGGAGAGGGCTTATTTTAAAATATGGACCTCATTCTGTTTTAAATCGAAGACTCGCACGTAGACATCTCAAATGATTCTCTTACAAGTGAGATTTTTTTGAAATATGCTGTTGGATGAAAAATTCAAATGAGTGACTCTTACTTTTCTGGCAGAAAAAAACTTTTGCAATACATATTCATAAAAATAAAATCTGCACTTTCTATCAAATACTTATTTGGAAAGAAATCAGTATTTCAAAATATCTATCTCTGCAATTCCTGTGTAAGTATAAACATCACATTTTCTGGATCTTGTTTTTATTAAAAATATTTCAATTTTTTTTTCTCGAAAGATTTTTTTTCGAGTTCACTCGCTTCATTTCACTTCCAAACACCTAGCACACCTTAATACATTTTACAATACACTCTTAAACCTTCTTCTATCTTCCCTAACAATATTCCAGGATTATCTCTTATACCGAGAACAAAGTAAATTGACTGATCCGGTGCGAGAAAATTTGCAAAGACGTACGACGAACAGGGAGATAGCGCAGGTAAATGATTATCCTTAAAAACACGTATAGCTGAACATATCTGCACCCTTAATCTAGCTCGCTAATTCAAAAAACTAGTAAAATTTCTATCTCGTTTTCTCTGTTAAGTGAAGCAATAACTGTCTGATGGAGTTGAACGTTTTCTTGCCCCCGTTCTTCCCTCCTCTATATCCATTTTGATGATACCTACGCGCGATACACGTAATATAAGTACACCGGGTACCTATGGAAAATTTCATTTCGACAAAACGTTCGCGAATAAAAAGATTACAAAGTTAAAATTATATATGAGAAGAATACGCAGACGAGCTGGGGCGCGAGTATAAGTACGGCAAGATATTCATAAAAATATAAGAGAAGAAAAATCTCTCTTCGTCTCCGCTCTTCGTCATTCTTATGTACAAAACTACGTACGAAGGGGGAGCGGATATGAGAAAGAGGAACACATTATACACCCACGATGAAATTTTTTTCATCTTAAATACATAAAGAAGACGGAAGAGGTGTATGAGGTGGATGAAGGCATGCCAGACGGAGTCTTGCAAGTAGGTCTATTTATATACTTTGGTAATATTACTATGCCGAGTTTTCAATTGCACTTGAACCGTTGTAAAACTCTTTCATTATACTTTAATTTCCCACGGGATCGTTGCTCTGGCTCTTTTCGCGAAAGAAAACCTTACAATAACTACATGCACACGAGAAGTTAATAAATTCGGATAATCTACGAAAAATTTAATTTAACGATACCACGGCCTGCGCTTTTCGGATGCAGTTCCAATTTCGTCTCTGCCTTATATTCCAATATCTCCTTAGTCTATACGCTGATGTTATAATATTACGTGCATGTAGGTGTACACCTTTGCATTCCCACGTAATTTTCTCTTCGTTCTACACTACAAAAGTTTTTCCTCTTCTTAGATGCTTATTTTCTAATACGTTGAGAAAGTAATGAAACATTTTATTCTCTCGTGTAATTTCAACACTATGCATAAGTAGAATGAATCGAAAAAAATATATGTATCTTGACGAAAACGGGAGACTTTAAAAAAAAATTGTGCTCACCAGCTCAAAGGAGGATAGAGCTAGGAGGCCTCAAAGTAAGGTCATTTGCGAAAAAAGTGATTTTTTTGCCACTTTTGAGAAATTTCTACCTGCTGGGGAGCTGCTTCGAACCCTTCTTGTTGAACTCAAAATTGGATAATTTTTTTGCCCTTTACGAGAGATTTGAAAAGTTGCTGATCGTAAATTTTAGAAATTTTCGATCTCCTAGAATAATTATTGTTGATGAAATTTTTGAAAAAAATTCCATGACAGTGCTACCAACTGCATTTCGATTTTCGTAATTTTCATGGAATTGAAGTTGTTCATTTAGTGACTTGAAAAGCAGACCAAACAATTTATCGGTCGACAAAATAAATTTCATTTACTTTTTTAGAAATTTTTTTTGTCGCAGTTCTGTCAATTAAAATTTTATGAAAATTATTCAAATCAAAATGCAGTTGGCAACACCGCCATGAAAAATTTTCTGAGGCGATGTTCCAAACATATTTACGTGAATTTGGTCCATTCGGGGAAAACGATGTAAATTCATGTAATTTTAGCGTGCAATTTTGTAAATTTGTAAATTTGTAAATTTGTAATTTTTTTGAGACGTTCTAGTCATTTTTTTATTTTAAAAACATACCAGTCATTTTTTCAAAAGTTCAAAGTTTAATTACACCCAATTCAACTATAGGACGAATTTTTCAAGGAAGTATACTGGATTTTGTCGAAAAAATTTCGTGGGAAAATTTTTTTAGTGCCGACATGGTACAATTTTTCTGATTTTTTCCTGCAGAAAAGTAGAAAATTTTCCCAATCGTAAATTTTGTTCAAGATTGAGTAGGTATATATTAAATTAAATTTCCTGAGAATTTTTTTCATCGAGAATCTTGGCGTTAAATTTTTCTTCGGTCATGTAAAAATTTTTGGCTAAAATTCAAATTTTTTTTGGAATTTAGTTTAAAAATTTTGCCACTTGTTAAAATTCTAAAAGGAATTTTTCCTATTGAAATAATTTTTTGAATTTTTCATTGAAAAGAGATATATTTTTCGTACAATTTCTTCTAAATATTGGAATATTGAAAAATTTTTCTAAATGAACATTTTTCTGCATCAGTGTAGGTACTTACAATCTTTTTTTCCTACCGAAATCAATTTTTTCTGCTCCAGAAAGTTTGATTTTTGTACCTACTTAGAGAAAATTCTTTAATTCAAATCAAATAAATTCAAATCAAGAATGATTTTATAAAAGATTGGAGTACAAGCTCTTCTACCGAAAATCAATTTTTCTTTTTGGAAAATGGTAGAAACATTTTTCTATGCAAAATCACATTTTTCTTTTTTGAATTAGATGAAAGAAAATTTTTATTCCTACAATCGGGGGAAAAATAATTTTTTCATGATGGAAATTTTTTCTTAGGCACCTTCGTAGAATTTAGGCATTAGAACTATATCACAAAACAAAATTTGTTTTTGTCGACTAGTGTTACAAATGAAATAGAATCCCCTCCTTTTTTTTTGCTCAATTGTAGCTTCAGCCCCTTCGGATTTGTGCGTATCAGGGCTTAAAACCTTTTCAGATTCAATTGGTGGTTGTAGTTGTGGTTTTTGAATGAGGTTTCAATTGATTGTCCGAAATGGTTTTAAGTGGTTTTGAAATTTCAATTCCTATTTTTTTTTTTTGGTTTTAGTTTTGAAAAAGTTTTCAATTTTTTTTAACCAAACATGTTATGGTTTTGGGTTTTGGGTTCTCTTTTGTCATTGGATTGCTGTTGTGGTTGTGGTTTTTCATTTGAAACCATTTCAATTTTCAATTTGTTGTGGTTGTGATTGTTGTTGTTTTTTTTTCAAAAATTCAATTTTTAACATTTCTTGTTTGTGCTTAGATGCTCAGAATCAAATAAAATGGGCAAAACTTTTTCACAGCAGTCACAGCACCAATCAATTTTCCCTCATTTATTATTATTGGTTTCAAAAAGTAGGTATAATTCGATTATTTTTTTAAGAAAGCAAAGTCATGTCATATTTTTTGGAAATGAAAACAAATTATTCAAGTAAATAGCCAATAGGTAAATCATTTTTCAATCTTTTATTAAAAAATTTCTAATACATTTTTTAGAGACCATAATTTAATTTTGTTTGCTACCTTAATGATCTGTTTTTTGAAAGAATTGTTCCAAGCAAAAAATTGAATGAGAACCAGATGTTGTGGTTATATGTAGTTTTGGGGATTTTAATATGTTCCGTCTAAATGTTTATTTTTTCATTAACCGTTTTCATTTCGGTTTCTTTTCAATCGTTTTGTTGTGTTTTTTTTTTGGTGATTTTACACAACATTTTTGAAACTGTTTCAATTGGTTGTGATTAACAAATTAAAAATTTCCAAGAAATCCTGTTGTGGTGGTTTTTATTGGCTGTGGTTTAAAAGGTTTTAAGCCCTGGGTGCGTATCATTCATAACTCATTTGATTGAAAATTTGATGTAGATTAAGTTTTGTAGATCTCATTTTTGCACTAGAATCAATATTTCAGCAGATATAAGCCAAGAATCAGATTTTCGGAGAATATCCCCTTCTTTTGATCAATTGTAGCTCCCGCCCCCTTGGGTTTGTGAATACCATTCAAAAGTCATCTGATAGAAAATTTGACGTAGAATAAGTTTTATAGACCTCATTTTTGCTCTAGCGCCAATATTTTGGCAATTATGGGCCAAAAACCTGATATAGCGGACAAAGATCCACAATTTGGGGGGAGACGCGCAAACCGGACGGGACCGGACACCTCAAATTCATGTTCAGGACACGAGAATGGACCATTTAAGCCAAAAATCGGTTGGCCACCGAGTCTTTCCCTATGAAATGTTAATTCTACTGGACTATTAATGAAAATGTGAAAAATTAAGAATTTTTCCAACAGCAACGTAACAATGGCTTTTCTGCTTAAACGAATATTCTTTTTTTAAAAATTAAGTTGAAAAATTTCCCCATAAAAATGAAATACTTGGAGGAATTTTTCGCTTCAAAATACAGAATTTTTTCGAGGAAAACAGTTTTTTTTCTGAAATTTTATTTATATCACAAGCGTATTTCCCAAATGTACCTCAAAAATTTTTTGACTCGATTTTGAAGCATTGGAGTGAATGATTTGAATTTTTTAAAGATCTGAAATTTCTTAAACTTACGACCTGACACTTCTCAACTCCCTTAGAGGGCAAAAAGTGATATCCAATTTCGAGTACAGTAGTTCAGGAAGGTATAGAAACTCAAATTGCAACTTGGGAGGGGGGGGGACCGAGGCGAGATTTACAGCAGGTGACACTACCCAAAAGGGATGGCGAAAAAACGTGTTTTTTGGTAAATTATCCCACTTTGAGGTCCCCTTTCTCCGTTCTCTTTTGAGCTAGGAGGCTCAATTTTTTTTTGGAAAGTCTCCCACTCAAAGTGAACTACCTTACCAATTTTTTTACAAATCCAGGATTTTTTTCGGTCCAACCTTATACACAAACATCAGACATTTTCAAAGCATACTCTTTTACTGGCTGTATAATTTTCACATCCACCCTGCTTAATAACCCTGTTCTTTTTTCATTATTGTCTAAATCAAGATACATCGAATCAACGCCACAACAAAAGAAATCACAATTAAACTTGCCAAACAATTGCCTGCTCGCGTAAGCGTAATATTACCGCTGGCTTTTTCACCATAGTGCACTATTTTCCTGTGCTACGTGGTGCATATGCATACACAGAATAAGACAGAGAGAGAGAGAGATACGTTTGTATGCGGCCGTTCGTTCGTATGCCCCACTAATGCAACTCATTCAGTCGTTCTGCTGGCTCTGTTTGTGTATAAGGAGAAGGCGCTTTTACGACGCATAATTAATATTTATGTAAACCCGGAAAAACAAGCGCCACTAAAAAGGGTAACGTTCGTACTCGTAAAACAGTTACATCGCAGACTGCACAGTGCACAATTCCGCCATATACATATAAATTGAAAAATGCATTTCTTCTTTCCTCTTTTAATATTATCGACCCGAATACGCGTAAAAATTAAACAAGCGCCGGCAAACGCGAAATTTACCGTTCACGGATGGCGCGCCATCTTCAAAAAGTTTTCAGCATCGGTACACACGAACACCTTTTTGCGTCGGAGAGCCGACCGAACAGAAAAAATGGGTTTCTCTGTATAATTGCAGCGACGATTTATATAATTGCGAAAGAAGGGAAAAACTCAGACGATGAAGTGAAAAAGTGTGAAGATGGCGCCTTCTCTTGTGTACCGTAAAGGAGAAGGTGTTGAAGATGTAGGGAGTATACTCGGCAACGAGTGTACATTTACATAAAGCATTGCAAGTTCCTCATAAATTGGCCAAATTTTTATTATTTTGCATAAGAAATGGTAAACGAGGCAAAGGTTGGAGACTGCTGAGCCGATGTCTTTTGTAGATCTAGATGAAGGAGGGTGAGTGGAAGGAAAGAGTTGGTATAAGTGTTTCATTAAGATGTTGTGAAAAACTTTGAAATAAAATTGAATCGTTGAGTTATTCCAGCGTTAAAAAGAACTAGCAGGGGATAAGTTCAGAAAAAATACGATTTTGCATTTCGAAGTGTATCGATGGATTGGGGATGAAATTCTTCAAATTGTGAAAAAAATGTTGAAGTTCCCATTGATAATTATTTAAAATTAGGTAGGTACTCGGAATTGTTAAAAGTGACTGGATTTTATTTTAATGTTGTGAAAATTGTTCAAAATGCAAAGGGAAAATATTTGAATCTCTAAAAAAACAAAAGTAGGCCATTCGAAAATTGAGAAAAACTCAACAAAATTACTTCAGATATCTCAGAAATTTTTGAAAATACAGTATTTTGAATCATTTTAAAACCATTTGTCAAAAAAAAAACACCATACGTTAACATTGTTGCAAAAAAATAATATAGGTGTACATTCATAAATGGATTATTGTATTACACTTTGACTTCGAATGCTTAAGAAGAAAAGTGGGTAACACAAAAGTTGTATCTCTAGAACACAAAATGACGTTTTGAGAATTTCAGCTTTCCTCCCCTCTTTACTTCTTCCTATCCAGTCTTAAAATCGATTAATATTCAAAAAAAAATTATAATCTGTAAAAAAAAAATTAAAAAGTTGAAAAAATTTGAAAAAATGTGATTTGAAACAAAATTGTACTCGCTTTTCATAGTCAAATCATTAAAAATTTTGATATTTTCTGCGGGTTTTTTACCTCTAAGATAAAATTCGTGCTATTTTCTGATTTTTATTGTTTTTCTGACCAATATACAGTATGACATAAAAGTCTTGTCCACGAAAAACACTTCTCGATTACTCGAAACTGAAAAGAGATATAGGGGTGATTCAAGCGGCAATGTGTTCTTGGTGACAAGGGCATTGAAAATTGATAATCAAATTTTCAGCCCTACCAACAGGGTGTCCACAAATGGAGAAACCGGTTTTGGTCAAAAAATTGGGGTCTGGGTTTTTTATGGAAATGAAGTCTACACACTGAGACGATTAAAATGTGATATTTTTTTTGGAAACCGGTTCAATAATTTGCAACCAGTTGTCAAAAATACCTCAAAAATGAAATGAGGGTCTGCGTTTTTAATGGAAATGAAGTCTACACACTGAGACGATTAAAATGTGATATTTTTTTTTGGAAACCGGTTCAATAATTTGCAACCAGTTGTCAAAAATATCTCAAAAATGAAATGGGGGTCTGCGTTTTTAATGGAAATGAAGTCTACACACTGAGACGATTAAAATGTGATATTTTTTTTGGAAACCGGTTCAATTTCAGGTGATATTGATAACTGGTTGCGAATTCATTTGAAAATTTTCTCCATCTCTTTTTCTTGTTGTTGAAATTGACAGCAATTATCAGAGGATAAACCGGTTCAAAAAATGAGTTCACTGGCAATCTTGAGTTTTTAAAGCTGTACAAATTTTGTTTGAAATTTTTTTGTAATCTCGATTTTTGAGAATTTTTAACAACCGGTTGCAAATTTGTGAACCGGTTTCCAAAAAAAATATCACATTTTAATCGTCTCAGTGTGTAGACTTCATTTCCATTAAAAACGCAGACCCCCATTTCATTTTTGAGATATTTTTGACAACTGGTTGCAAATTATTGAACCGGTTTCCAAAAAAAATATCACATTTTAATCGTCTCAGTGTGTAGACTTCATTTCCATAAAAAACCCAGACCCCAATTTTTTGACCAAAACCGGTTTCTCCATTTGTGGACACCCTGTTGGTAGGGCTGAAAATTTGATGATCAATTTTCAATGCCCTTGTCACCAGGAACACATTGCCGCTTGAATCACCCCTATATCTCTTTTCAGTTTCGAGTAATCGAGAAGTGTTTTTCGTGGACAAGACTTTTATGTCATACTGTACAATGTGACACAGAAGTCTTGTCCTCTTGAAACACTGCTCAATATCACAGAACTGAAAAGAGATACCAAGCCGATTCAAATAGCAATGTGTTTCTGACGATGAGGACATTGAAGATCGATATCAAAATCAAACTTCTAGTTCTTCCTATAGGGTGTCTAAAAATTGAGAAACCGGTTTGGGTCAAAAAATGAGGGCTGTTTTTTTTATTGAAGTAAAGTCTACACACTGGCGCGATTAAAACGTGGTATGTTTTTTTGAAACAGGTTTAGCAGTTTCGAACCAGTTGTCAATTATATCCAAAAAGTTGGGATATGAAAAAAAGTTTGAACCAAAAGTTGTCAAGAATTGAAAAACAATCACTTTTTGTTCCATAACTTTTTTTCCATCTTGCAATGGAAAGAAGTTGTACAAAAGGTTAAAGTACAATTTTTTCTTTTTCAAGCTATAACTCTTCTCCATTGCTAGATGATAAGAAAAATTACAGAACGTGAAATGTTCAGTTTTTCATTCTCTACAACTTTTATTTCAAACTTTTTTTGATATCTCCACGATTTGATAACTGGTTATCGACTTGAAAAAAAAAACACCCAAGAAACTTTGAAAAATTGGTTCATCTCACACCAGTTTCAAAAAAGTGGGATATCGAAAGACGTTTGAAATGAAAGTTGTAGAAAATAAAAAACTGGACATTTCACGTTCCGTAGCTTTTTTTTCCATTTACTCGTAGCAATGGAGAAGAGCTATGGCTTGAAAAAAATAACATTATGCTTGAATCCTATGTCCCATAACTTCTTTCCGCTGCAAGATGGAAAAAAAATTGCGGAACGTAAAATGTTCAGTTTTTAATTTTCTACAACTTCTAATTCTCACTTTTTTTGATATATCCATTTTTTGATAACTGGTTATTGATTTGCGCACAGTGGGCCAATGGACAATTTAGGCGGAAAAAAGTCTCATGAAGCTAATTCAAAAATTTTTGGACGGTATGTATGTAATTTTTAACGCTGAATCCAAATTTAATATTATTTTTGCATCAGGTCCGGGGGGGGGGGGGGGGGTAAAATGTAAAATGAGGGTTGAAGTTGATATGGGTGTCCAAATCTACATTTCCAAGGGTGCTGAATCCAAATTTGATTTAATTTTTGCACTAAGACCCTCAGGGGAGGGGGTGAAGGGAGTTGAAATGTAAAAAAGGTTGAAAATTAATATGGGTGTCCAAATCTACATTTTTAACGGCGCTGAAAACAAATATGATATTATTTTTGCATCGGGACCTTAGGGGAGGGGTGAGAGGGGTGAAAAATGTAAAATAGGGTGTAAAGCTGATATGGGTATTGACTTCTTTACCCCTTTCTCGAGGCTCTCGATGAAAAAATGATATTAAATCATGAATTCAGCACCTTTGAATACGTAGATTTCGTACCTATGTCAACTTTATACCCTAGTTTATCTTTTTGATCCCCCACCCCCTCCACCGATGGTCCTGGTGCAAAAATAATATCAAATTTTAATTCAGCACCTTCGAAAATGAAGATTTGGACACCCATTTCAATTTTATAACCCATTTCACATTTTTGACCCCTAACACCTCTCCCCTCCCCTATTCTCGAGGGTCTAGGTGCAAAAGTAATAACAAATTTGTATCCAGTGTTGAAAATTACGTATCAGTGGTACTTGAAAGTTTCAATTTCGTCGATAAGGGCTTTTTTCCATCTAAATTATGCACTGACCCCCCGTGGAGGGGGAGTGGCGGATCGACCATCCGGAGTACATTAAACCTGTGTTCTCACTCTGACACTGTACTCGATGTTTCAAGTACATAAGTTATTGCGATAACAACACAATGAAGGCGATTAATGCTTGTAACTTTTACTTAAGGGTATTTCGAGTTAAAAAAATCTTATTTCAGGTTTTGACCCAAACCGGTTTTTCAATTTGTGGACACCCTATAGGAAAGACTAAAAGTTTGATTATTGATTTTCAATGTCCTCATGTGGCCAGGAATACATTGCCATTTGAACCATCTTGGTACAGTTCTCATATATATTCAGAAGTGTTTCAAATGGACTGTGAATTTTTAAACCAATTTTTTTCAATTTTTAAAAAATGATATTTTCAGTTTCGAATTTAAAAAAAAATAATTTGATAATTATAATTTATTGCAATTTTTCATTTTTTTTTTTTTTTTTGAATTGAAAAAAAAATTGAAGACAATTGGATTGTCAGGCTGACTGGGAAAATGTAAGCGTTGAAACACAGGGGTAAAATTTCAACATCTTTGTGAGCTCAAGGAAAATTTTTTGTGCCACTTCCCTTCTCCAATTTCACTTTTGAAAAAAAAAATCTAAAAAGTCGCCCCTAATGAAGTAATGAGCAACCATTCAACCATCTAATTTTTTCTACTTTGTCATATGTTATTAAAATTTCGCGAATCTCGCTGCCAATACTTGACACGAGACAGGCCCTATTTAAAATCCACGGCTCGCTCGAAGATTTACGTAAATGAAATACGAGCACCGACTTCGTCAATTTTGTCGGCACACTACATCCAGCGAGCAAACCCTGAAAAGCTATTCTATTCGGGATTCGATGGCGAAGTTTCATAAAGGACCATCGATACATTTCACATAAGTTAACTCTATTATAATCGCGAAAAGCGTGGGTCCGGTTAGTCCGAAGGCTTTCACGGAGCACGGTATTATTATAAACTAGGACACAAGGCGATTATGTAAGCCACAAAACAAATATTTATTGCGGCACACCTCGACGATTTCGAACATTGGGAATCGTATCGGGCGTGTAAAGTTGTTAGGTTTATAATTCGAATAATTCGAACGGTCTCGCTGCGAATAGAAAAAGTTTTTCACGCTTTTGGCCAATAACCGATGCTGCGAAGGAATAAGGGTTTATACGACGGTAAGTTGAAAATAATTGGTCTAAGTTTTCTGCGTTCGGTCGGCTCGGTGTTGTGTGCTAGTGCGACTTTGAACGCGCCTCACTTCGATTATACCGTGTAACACCGCATCTCGTCGATCAAAGGTTGGTTTCGGTGGCGGCCATTAAGCGGCCAAAAACGACTACACGACTCAGCCATAACAATAAATTCCCCCGATACATCAAGTATATTTAAACTTGTGTACTTGGCAGGCTTTCCGGGAGATCTACGACGTCTTGGATTAATCCATAAAACCCCTGTAGTTTTCGATAAATTTACCCAACCAGGCCGGATTGTCGATGTTGGAGAACTTACGGGTAATTAAAAAAAAAAAGAACGCAGTTGGAATGGAAATATTTTAGAGAGAGGATCGTTTTGAGAACTGCATCGGTATCGGCGACGTATATAGTTCAAGAAATAAGGGTGATTATCATTCCCCCTATTGATATGTGCAATTAAACGCAGTGCTCGGGCAGAGTGCGAGCATCAAAACGAGACGATCGGAGTGCGAGAGGTGCGCAACCGAGTTTAAACTATACTCCCCCGCTCGTCGCGCCGTTAAATGTCACAAAGTACAATTTGAGGTTATTTTATTAATGGGCTTAAAACAAGAGCGAATGCTGGAACAATAATTCTGGCGCCCGCAAAATGTGCCCCCCGGGTATGTTGTTAATTATGAGAGCGAACTCTTTGAACCCTTGGGTTATGATAAAGCCGATGCCGTTTGCGTCGTCGTTCTCCTTGTTTCCATTGTACAAAGCAACAATCGTACATTGTCTCTCAATTACTTTATTATACCGAAACAACTTCACGCGCTTAATTCTAACATCTGTTTTTTTTTCTCCGCGGCTCGACCCCTCCCAGTCTTGGTAATTCGTCGTTCGATGAAATGTTCCTCGTCAGAGGCCTTCCGAAGCGATATGCCCTAGGGAGGTGAGCTTCGAATTTGCCAAGTAAATTTTTCCATACATTAGACTGAGTTATCAACATTTAACGAGTGATAATTTTTTCCAAAATTTTGCAAGGAAGCAAGTTTCACTAAAAAAAAAAATCATTTAGCATATTGTACTATATTTTTGGTATAAAAACATTTTTATAAAAGGAAGGGATCTCGACGATTCCAGTTCAAATTTTTTCAACTCTCAATTTTTTCAATTTCTTCAATTTTAAATTAAAAAAAAATTGTATCCAATATTAAAATTTATCAACGGTTTATACTTCAAATTTTCCAAAAATAAGTCCAAATTTGATTTTCTTTAAATGTCTTTCTATTAAGTATTGATTTGGAAGAAAATTTGAAAAACATGAAGATGACAATTTTTTTTAATTCAGAATTGAATAAAATTGAGAAGAAATTCTAAAATTATTAAAAAAAAGTTTCCGAGTTGGAAGAAATTTAAAAAAATAAAAATCTGAAAAAAACTTTGAAAAATCACACTTGGAAAAATGTTGAGAAAATTAAAAATTCAAATTGAAATGAAGTTCACCTACAGCAGGAAAAAATTTTAAAGTTGAAAAAATTTTAGTTTTTCAATTTTGCTCCAGTCTAAAATGGAGTAAAGACTCCATGGAGATTTAATGGCATTGGCATATCTACGAGTTGACTGGTATTTGCATTTCGCTTCGAGAAAAGAAAGTTACCATTTTGATGTTGTCAGTTCGATGTCTAGCAAGTGAATAAACTTTAAAATTGTTTTAAATAATTTAAAAAATTTTCTTCTACTTTTCTTTTTCAACTAAATGAAATTTTTCCAACCTTGATTTTTTAAAGAACTTTTGAAATTCATATTTTTCAAAATTTCTTTCAACTCAATAAGTAACTAGAAGAAATTTTAAAAAGTAATAAAAATATGAAATCGAAAAAAATTTTGAAGTCAAAGTTGGATTTTTAAAAAAATTTAAATTGGAAAAAATTTACTTATGGAAAATTTTCCAAGTTCGATACAGATTTTAACAAAATAAAAATTGAAGAAATTGAAGAAGTTTGAGATCTTGAAAAAATGCAATCGTACATCCGCACGTTATTCTATTAAAATTGATTTTATGATTGATTCTTATTCAAGACGCTGAAACAAATAAATTAAGCCCGTATGCCCTTTTCCCCCCTCCTCCTTTCCCCAGGGCCCACCCCCACATTTCAAACTTGTGTATCGCCTTATCTATGAGTCGTAAAGAAAAAAATTTCAAACAAAAGTTGTTTCTTAGCACCTAATGTATATTTTAATTTCTCATCAAAATCCATTTTGGAGCAACTCCTGCCCTCCAAATTTGAAAATAAAACATGTTTTGAGAAAACTTCAAAATCACGTTTTCTTCATTTTCAACTAAAAGTTTCAGAGATATGGCAAAATTTGTAATAACCAAAAGTATTCAGAATTGGATTTTCTTTCCAATGAGCTTTATCATGACCATTTTCATCAACTTTTCCCGACAGAGTGGATCTCTCCCCCTCCCCCTTATCTCAAAAGTTGGACTCACGAAAAAAATTTGAACGAATTTTGTTGTTCGATATCTAATGCATAATTTCATTCATTATCGGAATTCATTTTGGAGCAAATATTGTTCATGGGTCCAATTTTTGTGATACCGGGGAAAAGGGAGAGGTCCACTCTGTCGGGAAAAGTTGGGGAAAATGGTCGCGATAAAGCTCATTGGAAAAGAAATTCAATTCTGAATACTTTTGGTGATTACAAATTTTTCCGTATCTCCGAAACTTTTCGTTTAATTTGAAGAAAACGTGATTTTAAAGATTTTTCAAAACATATGTTTTATTTTCAAATTTGGGGAGCGAGAGTTGCTCCAAAATTGATTTTGATGAGAGATGAAAATGTACATTAAGTGCTGAGGAATAAATTTTATTTGAACATTTTTTCATTACGACCCATAGGTAAGGCGATACACACGTTTGAAATATTGGGGGGGTGCACCCTGGGGAAAGGAGGGGAAAAAATGGGCATACGGGCTTAATTTCTTTTTTTTAGTGTCCAGAACAGGAATCAATCATAAAATCAGTTTTAACATGAATAGCGCGCGGATGTATGAGTGAGACCCGACTTAGTGTTCTTGTTTAATGATGAGAAGTTGTTCTTCTTGAAAAGCGCTTCGCAATAAAAATATTTTAATAAGGAGAGAGTAATTTCTTTAATCCTAATTGGACTCCTTCTGAGTCGTTGAAATCTAATTTGCGTCAGAATGATTTAGGAGCGAGTGAATACGTCTCCCGCCCATATACGATGCCATATCATGAGAGTGTCTACTGGAATCCAAAAAGCCAAAATTTGTACTATTTTCGTACCTTTTTCGTATTCGATGTGATTTTTTGCGAGTGTGAAGAGAATTTGAAAGGACTCGCGTGAGAAAATCTCAAAACCCATTTACCCAATCCCTCAGGAATATCCAGTAAATTTCAAAAAAGCACTTTTTCGTCCTCTCTTTCTACTCAAATCAGGATTTCTCCCAGTTCTCAGATAAATGATTTTCATAAGGCTAGCAATTTTTAGCTTTTTTGGGGCTGTGCTCGTAAATTTTAGAAGAAAATGAAATGTTATGAAATTTTTAAAAGGTACCTATTATTTTACAAAAAGAGGTAAATTTCCGGAGTCCGAACGAACAAGACCTAAATTCCGTAATTTTTCCCAAAAAATTTCGGTCGTTAGGAGTAAATAAAGACTTGTTTATTTTCCCACTGAAAAACGAAATATTACAACTTTTTTCACTTTTTGTTTTTAATCTGTTTATTGTTGGTAGAGTAGAGGTGAGCTCGAGCGAAGTGAGGACAAAATTACTTTTAAAAAATTGAGAATTCCAATCCAGAATGTTGATTTTTTTAAACGTTAGAATTTCAAAAAGATCTCCTTCAAGATAAATAGGTAAGGGTAAGGTGCCCCATTATCGCCCACTTTTTTTTGAAGTCTCACCATTTCAAAAGTTTAAGAGCTGGAAATGTCATTGATGGCTTAATGGATACCTACATCCTTCCCCTACAATTGTGGAAAGCCCCGGGGCCATCCGTTAAAATTTAGTATTTTTTAGGAATTTTTTTCTGAGACATGTCAAAATGCGAGGTCGAAATTTTGGGTTCCTAATATCGGCCACCGACTCATTTTGTCCGCTATAAACGAAATCTACTGGAAAAAAATTTTTTCGTGTTCATCTTTCACAGATCAACAATTTAAGACCAAAATCACAACCCTACAACCAAAATTCGAGAAAATCGAAAAAAACGAAATCACTTGAAAACAACAAATTACATAAGATTATAGGTGGTCGATAAAGGGCTACACCATGAATTTAACTTTGAGTGAATTTTTTAAAAACTTACCGTAGTGATTATTAAAATTCGATGATACCGGTGAAAACTTGGAACTTTCTTAATTAAAAACACACGAGAAACATTTACTTCAATAACTTTTACCAAGAATTCCAAGGCGTGCAAGCAATTGCTAAAAAAAGTTTTTGGCCTTCCAACTTCTTCTTTTCTATTTTTCTCCGCGAGTTTTGGCTTTCAGGATGTCAGAGTGGTCTTATTTTTCCGGATTTTTGATGAAGAATATGAACAAATTTTTTTCGGCTCGCTGTCGCCCATAGCGCCGAAGATAGACGAGGTGGTCGACATTGGGCACTAGGCGATAATGGGGCACCTTACCCTTATCAGCGGGCAAAATTCATAATTCATCAAGTCGATTTTAAAAAATGACATTTTTTCAAGAAATAAGTGTGTCTATTAAATGTGAAGTTGAAAATTTAGAAAAAATCAAATGTTTGCACATGTAAGAAAGTTTGATCTCATAAAATTTTAGAATTTATATAGGTGTATAAATTTGTCAAGTCCGAGCAAAGCGAGAGCGAAAATTGTTACCAAAAAAAGGTCAAATCATGAAATGTGTGTACTCCTTTTCAATGATTACCAGCACCCGAGCACAGTGAGGGGAGTTTTTTTTTGAAAAATAGCGATTTCGACTGAAAAACTGCATCATTTTTGGTCAGTAATTTCCCTTCTTAAAATTTTGCACCAATTTCGTAATTTTCGTACTTTTTCTGGTCATTTTCGAATTTCGCGCTTTCTTTAATTTACATCTCACACACCTATAAAAAATTTTAAATTTCCATCTTATACTGTATTTTCAAATTGTGACAATTTACCTACAATTTTCAATTCCGATATTCCACAACTGCTCTCAATTTTTACTACCTATAATTCTACCAACTTTCGCTAACTTCTACCCAATTTTTCCAACTCGAAAACGCTTTACAGGGTAAAACATCTCTCCTCCTCCCTCGGTCGACAGGTCTCTGTTCCTCGTTCAAAGTTTTGCTTACTCGACGTAAAATCACACACGCCAGCAAATGATTCTTCGACAAATGAATCTCGTCGTCATCGGTGGTTAATTAAATAGTTCAGCTGAAAAGGTACGATGCTCGATTTGAAATCATGCCTACGACGTATAACAATGAAATCCCGCTGAAAAAATTCCGCCGAGTTGATTTTGAAATACGTCATCATTAAATAGACAAGTTATAGAGAGGCGTTTGTATACCAACTGTACCAACGAATCGTACAGGGCAGGGCAGGGTACACCAGAAGCTCAAATTAAACTAACAAGCTAAGCATATTGTGGCTTCGAAGACGTGTTAGAATGGTAAAGTTTTACTCGTTAATGATGTATGTCATTTTTGTTTCGAGTTGTCGACTGTATACCTGCCTGCGTTGCGTTGCCTCGTGTACCAATGAAGATGTTACTGTCATTGAGAAATTTACCGCCGCTGTTGTCTGCCTTCAGACGGATTTTTCGGCGGCTTCGTTAAAATCCGCCGACCTATAGGTGCGAATCCAGATGAGGGGATTGAACGCAGGTGTCTTCGGTGTCGCGAAATGTCGAAAGAAAATGAGCTGGTTAAGAAACTAGGTCGCATTTTCAACTAGCTTTTTGTTTCGGTTATTTTCGACGACTCTGAAGTACCTAGCGAAGTGTTTATTTAAATGGCGTAGAATTTATTACCGAAAGGTATGCCGAGATTAATGGGCGAAAACCAAGGTTGAAAATGTGAAAATATCTTCTACGTAAGCACTTGAGAAAGTCATCAAAATTCATTTTCTTCGAGAAAATTTAATGAAAAATCGTTGTTTTTTGAAGAAAAAATGAACTTTGCCTGGGTAAAAAATGACAAAAAAATGACAATTTGAAATTAAAAACTATTATGTTAAAATTATTCAACATTGTCATTATATTTTTTGCTTGAAATCATGCGAAATTGTTCGAAAGTATTGTTAATATTGCTCACTTTTATAAAATAATTTTTTTTTAATTACGTAAAACATTGGAAAAAATGTAGAAATTTTTTAAAATATGTTTAAGATGTTTGAAACATTTTTGAACACAATTTTAAAATGTAAAATTTGTTGAAATTGCGTTGAAAATAGCACGAAACATTGAATACCTAAATTATTAAATTGATTGAAAGTTTCCCAAAATGAGTTAAAATTATCTCAAAATTGTCCAAAATGTCTTAATGAAAATTGATTTAAAATATTGAGATATCCGTTTGGAAATCGCGTCATAAATAAATTGATACTTTTTTGTTAAAATACTCAAAGAAGACGAGAGCTCGATTTTTAGCTGCCTAAGCTGATTCAAAAGCTTTCTGAAAAATTTGTATATCTTGGAAACATTCAAAATTGAGCTCGAGGTCCAAAATAGCTGGAAATGATGAAATTCGAATTTGGAGAGGGTATTATGTGCAAAAATGGCCACTGTTGACGGTCTTGTGGACTGTTTCGTAATTAAATTATGTACTTACATATTTTCAATGTCATCATTTTTTCTACAAATCTGAAAAGTGGTAAATAAAATTACGCTCGAAGTGTTCGCCCAGAAATCAACATTTTTTTAACTACTCGAAAAGAGGAAAGAGCTCGATTTTCAATGCCTCAGGTTGGTTTAGATGCCTTTGAAAGAATTCCAAAAATCTTAGATAAAATTAATGTTGAACTAAAGGTTCCGGAATTTTCGAATCCAGCTCGAAATTTTAACACATTTCAATAGGTTACACAACTAAATGGGAAAAAATCAAAATTGAGAAGGGAAGCTAATCGGTGGGGAGGGGAAGTGAAAAAAATCATAATTTTCGAATCCAGCGTGAAATTTCAACCCATTTAAATAGGTCACACGACTATTTTTAAAACAAAAATTGTAAAGTTGAAATTTAAGCAATAGACCGTATTATACTTACACAACTTTAAAATTCCATCACTTCGAAAATTGCAGGTCTAATTCGATAAACTTTGCAGTTTTGGAGGTATAAACATTCGGTTTAACAGAATATGACAAAAAATTTGTCCCCCTAACACATTTGAGAACCCGGTACCACAATAAAGTGAAAAATGGCCAAAAATTGCCTTAAATTTCAGTTGTGTCGGTGTGCAGTGGAAAAAATGCATATTCAGCATCAGGGGACACTATCAAACCTTATTTGAATTTTTTGTCCCGGACCTAGGTCGAAAAATGCCCCTTTTTGACTTCCCCCCTTTCTATGTGCAGGGTTAAAACAAATTTCACCATTTTTGGGAATGCTGAACCGGTACCAGAATTTTGTCTAGCAATTTTTTTGTTTCCAAAAAATGGATAGTAGATGAACATTTTTTGGCATTTGGTCTGTAGATTATTTTAAAGTCTATGTAAATTAACATATAAGATTAACTTACTTATTGACTTACCAAAAAATTCAATCCTCCCCCCCCCCCATACCAGATTTTTATTGAAAACTGACTAATATTAAATTTTCAAAAATTCGCCAAAAAACTGAAAATTAATTTAGACGCTAAAAGGACCACATTTTCATCAATATCACAATCTGGCAGAAAAATACTTTTGATTTTTGAATTGTCAAAAATTTACCGAACCTCGAAAAAAATTAACTTGGATAGGTAGCTAAAGTTCTGGTTACGATGATTTAAGAATTTATAATGTTTCCAAAAATCGTATTATTGTTCAAATCGAAAGCGGTCACATTGATTAGTTTCATTTTTTCCAGTAAAATTGATGGAATTGATTCCCATCAAATTCACTGTGAATATCCAAGTGACGCGGATTTACGGCAAACCGGTTAGGCAATTCTATTAACGTCATTTTTCCGCGTGTAAAACTCCTTAGTACATAATGAACCTATATACGTATCACTACCCGCGAATCGTCAACAAAGTTTGATTTTCTGGTTGAAATTGTCGGTAAGGAATTAATGTCCTTCGGGTAGTAATAGCACATTCATACTCAGCCCTTTTTTGTGTTCATCTGATATTTTAATTTTCAAATATTTTCGTTCGAACGAGATGATTTTTTTTCTAACATTTTATGTCATGAAATTCATTCAAAATAATTATCTGTATTTTGTGTTTAAAATTTCTATTTGTTGAAATTCCTTTTGAAATTCTCACTCTTGTTTTACTCGAGTTAAATAATTTTTCCCCTCAAAATTAAGGGTATAGGGAACTGAAGCGTGACGTCAAAAAAATGTTGTTGTTATTGGCTCCAGTTTGTAGACAGTCTCATTTGGTCCCAACCAAAAATATTTTACATTGGATCAAATGAGAAAATTCAAATTTTCGGATTCAAATTTTTTAAAATTTAACGCAGGAATAATGTTGAAAAAATAGTATGTTAAAGAGGAATGTTTCTTCTCTAACATATTCATGTTTCGAAAAAATCGCAGCGTTGAATATGGAGAAAATTGAACTTGAAAATTTTCAATTTCTCATTTGATCCAATGGGAAGCCATTTTCAGTTGGGACCAAATGAGATTGTTTACTTACGCACACACTCGCGGCGTTTACTCAGTTTTCACGCACACAAACGTCCGCTTCAGTTCCCTATGCTCTACCTTGTTATCAATAAAAATTGAAAAATTTAGGATCGGGATATCTTAAGCATTACTGAATGAAATGGTCTGAACATTTAATATGTGCTTCGGAACAACATTATCATTTGAGGACTTTTGAGATATTTTCAAAATTTTTCTTCAATTTAAAAAAAAATAGAATTTTCAAAAATTTCCAAATATACTTTGGATAAAAAATGTTGTTGTTTGTCCAATTTTTTCCAAACATTTCTTTTTTTTTCAAAAATGGAAAAGAAATTTTTAAAATATCTCAAAATTTCTCAAAAGATAATATTGTTCCGAAGCATAGGTATATTAAATTTTCAGAACATTTTATTCAATAATACTTAAGATATCCCGATCCTAAATTTTTCCAATGATAGCAAGCTAGAGCATACGTACCTTTAATGACTTATATTTCAACATTTTTGCGTTGAATATTGAATAAATTTATGAAATCCATTCTAAAACGTATATCTTTGGTATTTGAAATTTTTATTTTCTAAAATTTTTTCCCTCGTTTCACTCGAGTCAAATATATGGAAAAATTGAAATATAATCTTTTGAGGGGGCGGAAGGCGAAGAGTAGGCTTTCAGTTAAAAAAATATTGGGGAATAGGGAGGAAGGTGTGATTGAGTATTCATATGTTTTTCAAAGCTCAAGAGGAAAATTCTGCAAAATTCGTTTAAAAGGTCCTGCTACAATCGTGCCTGTTCAGTGGGATCCTAAATTTTTTCCGGGTGTAGCAAAACCAAGATTTTTGGAGGAGAAAAAAATCTGAAATTTTTCCGGGTGTAGTAAAAATTTCCAAGATTTAGTAACCCTACCAAGAAAGGTCAGCAATGTAAAAAAAAACTTCTTAAAAAAAAGTGTTTATGTTTTCGGTCTACAATTTGGCGCTGATTTCAATTTCTCCATTACCTACATTAAATTTCAGATTTAAAAAAACAGTGATCAAAACGAAAAAAAGAAAATGCAGTTTGCAATTTAATGAATAATTGACATAGTATTTCTCGCGCTGATCACGAGAAAAATAATTTTAAAATTCCAGCACGTCAAGATTTTTTATAATATTGGAATTTTTTGTTGAAAATTAAGTAGATTTACATTTTTTCAAAGTGAATTTTGACTCTTGAAGTCGATTTTCTGAAAAAAAAAAAGGTTCCTACGAAAAAAAGAGTAGAGCATAAATTGTAGAGCGTAAAATTTCCTTTCTGTAAAGTCCGATTAGTTTTTTTTTAAGAGACTTAGTTTTTGAGATATTTTCCATTTAAAAAAAATTGAACTTTGAACTAAAACACCTCGAAAGCTAAGCCTTCTAAGAGAATAATGATTGGACTTTACAGAAAGGAAATTTTACGCTTTTCACTTCATGTTCTATTCATTTTTTTCGTAGACCCCTTTCTTTTCTTATAAAATCGACTGTAAGTGTCAAAGTTATCAAAAAAAATGTGTGTTTTGCGTAGAATCACCCATACTTACACAGTTTTATTGACTTATAAGCCGTAATTATTTAGTGCTAAGTGAATGGTCTTCAAGTACAAATTCAACAAAATGCAAAATTCAATCAATATTCAAATATTGCATTGGAAATTACATTTTTCGTATTCGTACATGTATTTATTATATTTTATGTAGAAATTATGCCATTTTCAATAACTCATTAAGTACCTAGTCAACTGTTGATACATTTTCAAAGAACCAATCGAGCACAACAAAAAATCAATTTTTTGGACAAGAAACCTAAAACCGAAGAATTAATATTTTTTATTATGAAATTCTTGAATTTGGAAAATGTAGGTATCAAAAATACCGGTTTTCGATACCGAGCAAAAAATATCGATACTCTAAAATATCGAATCGGTATCGCCATGCCTGAAATGAACCCAAATTCTTGATCAGTATCCGCAAACACGTCAAAAACGAACCAAAAAATTCGATTATCTAATTGGCTCGAATTCACTAAACAACCTCAGTCAACATGCTTAAAAATAATAAAATACAACAGAAAAGGGGGTACAAAAACAGGATCAAGATACATATAATCAACAATCTGCAATCTGCGCGATAAACGAAAAAAAAATTCAATTAAGTAGGCTAGGTATAGGTAATAAAACTGTAGTTGTATGTATTTTGTGTAATGTACTAATTAACGCGGTTATCTACTGTACATTTCAACATACTCGTATAAATCAGTGTATTTAATGAACATTTTACTCATTAATGGAAGTAATACTGGAGTTGTTGATATACTAGAACTCACCGGAGCATTGGTTTCATACTTATGGGCAGTTGTCTTAAATGAAAATGCAGGAGTGATAAAATAAAATGTAGTATCACTCACTACACATTCGATGCAGTTCGCCAGTTCAACTAAATTGCGTGCGACATCCGTAGCGGGGCTCTTTCTTTCTTCTATTTGTTGATTATGGACTCCGACATTAACTAATGGTGTTGTTGAGTGGATTACCTGTGCAAGGCCCATGATATTGATATTTCTTTTGTAGTGAAAGTATGATACTATATTTTTCCAGCCTAGAAGGCTTGGGTGAAGGTTTTTCTCGGGAATATTTGAAATCGTATAAAAAAACCAAATAAATTTCGGGGCTCTTTCTTTCTTCTATTTGTTGATTATGGACTCCGACATTAACTAATTGTGTTGTTGAGTGAATTACCTGTGCAAGGCTCATGATATTGATATTTCTTTTGTAGTGAAAGTATGATACTATATTTTTCCAGCCTAGAAGGCTTGGGTGAAGGTTTTTCTCGGGAATATTTGAAATCGTATAAAAAAACCAAATAAATTTCAGCGTTTTCGGGAGACATCGAATAATTTCCTTTTTTTGTTTAAGGTTGGAAGTAGGTTTACGCGCAGGACGCACAGGTGGACTACTAACGAATTCAAATTCTGTATTATCCTTATATCTTACTTGAAATTCGTTGTATAAAATTGTATCCACGGTTTTCCAAGGATTTTTCAGGAGTTCATTCCACTTTTTTGAGTACTCTGTGCAGATCGTCGAATTACATTTCGTATTTTCAAGTAGGTTTTCCTCCATAGGGTCATTATCGATGAAATTATTGCTGTAAAACGACACAACTTCATGTAGTTTGATTTGACATTCGTCAGCCAATTCCTGTTCACGGCAGTCGAGTTTCCATTGTAACTGATTCTTTTCTGATTGTAATTGATTGTTGTCTGATTGTAACTTTTTCACCAAGTTGTACAGGGAGTTGTAGTCTAACGAAGATAACTTGTTAATAATGTCACCGTTTGTTGAAGTGGACATGGCGTATACAATTTTGTCCTGGGAATCGAGCAAGAAATAAACATTCCAAATTATTAAAGTAACAATATTGCGTTGAAAATACATTTTTACACAAGACAATATGAAATAGGTAGCTTGTTACACAGAAGCCACGTATGTAATATAAGATAGAAACTCGTAGATGGGTACAGCGAATTTAAAAATTCTCACAAACATAGTTTTATCTTACTACGTATCAGATATGAATTTTATCATTAAATCTCGATTAACGAAAGTACAACTAAGTAAGTAGAAATTGGGAACCTATTACAGGGTGTTTCAAAATAACTAGACGATTTCAAAATCTTATAACCCAGAAACTAATCGATGAAAATTATTCAAATTCATTTTTAAATGTACAAAAATGTTTTAATTTTACTTTGGAAATTTTACATCAGACGGATGATGACCATTTCCCAGCAAACATTGAACGGAAATGTGGACATCATGTTGTAACCACATCATATCCACATCATATCCACATCCACATTATATCCACACTGTATCCTCTTTTATGCCTTTTTTTTGTGACACAGGTTGCATAACTGCCGGATGTAGGGATTTACATCTGTGACGAAATGTGCACATAATGTGGATATCCCTTCTGAGTACACATTGTGTCCTATTCATGTCCTTATTTATAGAGGTATCCAAATGGTGTCCAACTGGATGCCACAACATATACACAAAATTGTGGACCTTAATTGGACAGAATGTGGATATAATGTGGAACAGGGTAATTTGATTGAAAATGTATTATGGATGTGCAAATTGTGTCCTATTCATGTTCTCATTTTCTATTACCTAAAATAATGTGAGGACATCATTTGGACATAATGTGGATATAAAATGGATACCCAAATTGTGTCCTATTTCATGTACTCATTTATATAGGTATCCAAATGGTGTCCAACTGGTTGCCACAACATATACACAAAATTGTGGACCTTAATTGGACAGAATGTGGATATAATGTAGAACAGGGTAATTTGACTGAAAATGTATTATGGATGTGCAAATTGTGTCCTATTCATGTTCTCATTTTCTATTAACTAAAATAATGTGAGGACATCATTTGGACATAATGTGGATATAAAATGGATACCCAAATTGTGTCCTATTTCATGTACTCATTTATATAGGTATCCAAATGGTGTTCAACTGGTTGCCACAACATATACACAAAATTGTGGACCTCAATTGGACAAAATGTGGATATGATGTGGAACAGGGTCATTTAACTAAAAATGTATTGTGGATGTACAAATTGTGTCCTATTCATGTTCTCATTTTCTATTAACTAAAATAATGTGAGGACATCATTTGGACATAATGTGGATATAAAATGGATACCCAAATTGTGTCCTATTGATGTACTCATTTATATAGGTATCCAAATGGTGTTCAACTAGTTGTCACAACATATACACAAAATTGTGGACCTCAATTGGACATAATGTGGATATGATGTGGAACCGGGTCATTTAACTGAAAATGTATTGTGGATGTACAAATTGTGTCCTATTCATGTTCTCATTTTCTATTAACCAAAATAATGTGGGGACATCATTTGGACATAATGTGGATATAAAATGGATACCCAAATTGTGTCCTATTCATGTACTCATTTTCCATCACCTAACATAATGCGAGGACATCATTTGGACATGATGTGGATACAAAATGGATACCCAAATTATGTCCCTATTTATGTACTCATTTATATAGGGATTCAAATGATGTCCAACTGGTTGCCACAACATGTATACAAAATTGTGGACCTTAATTGGACAGAATGTGGATATAATGTGGAACAGGGTCTGTTGACTAAAAATGCATTTTGTGGATGCACAGATTGTGTCCTATTCCTGTTCTCATTTTTTATCAACTAAAACAATGTGAGGACATTATTTAGACATAATGTGGAAACAATATGGATACCCAAATTGTGTCCTATTTACATACCCATTTTATAAGTATCCAAATGGTGTTCAACTAGTTATCACAACATATACACAAAATTGTGGACCTCAATTGGACACAATGTGGATATGATGTAGAATAGGGTCTGTTGACTAAAAATGCACTGTGGATGCACAAATTCTGTCCTGTTTATGTTCTCATTTTTTATTAACTAAAACAATGTGAGGACATTATTTGGACATAATGTGGAAACAATATGGATACACAAATTGTATCCTATTTATATACTCATTTCTATAGGTAGGTATCCAAGTATTAGGTAGGTTAAGTTGATGAAGTTTTCCAACATTGTAAATTCTTCAAATTTTTTATTATAATTTTTCAAAGTTTTGGAATATTTTAATAATTAAAAATGTTTCAAAATTTAAGTTTCTTCAAAAGGGTATTGTAGAATAAGAGGTGGATTTGTCCCTAGCTCAGATTTTTTATCTATCTCCTCTACCTCACAGGTTCCTTGATATAAGATAAATCTGGAGAAAATTTAAACACATTCCCCCTCCCTTTGGAGTTATATCCATTTTATTATATTACTTAAGATTTTTCAAATTCTCAAAATTGAAAATTTAATAACCATTCTCAAAATTCACAAATTTAATAACATTGGATTACACTTATCATTTTATAAGTAAACTACCTACAGTGAAAGAAGTTCCTTATCAATCAGTCCCCTTCATGTAACATTGATATTTTAATTTTTTTAAAATTAAATTTACTGATTTAACACTGTTGGATCAATTTTATAATTTTTTAATATTCATTTCCATGTATTAAAACATCTCTCTTAAACATTTAATTAATAAAAAATCTAAAAAAATTTTGAAAAATTTTTGTACCTGGATTTGATTGGGTGACTAACACTATATGAAGAGAAATAAGCACTAATCCTGCTACCTTTGATGGTGGTGTACTCTTCTAACCTAGGATAGCAGTCAAGGACATGTCAATTGGTGTCCACATGTGGATATGATATGCATAGGACATGAATTGGTTATAAAATGCATATCAATTTGATATGCATCTTATAACCAATTCATGTTCTATGCACATCATATCCACATGTGGACACCACATCATATACACATTGTACACTCAATATATCCACAGTAACACCACATCTTGTCTACACATGGTCGGAAATTTGGTGACAATGTGGACATGCAACCTGCCGGATCCACATTATGTCCACAACATGTACATTTCATGTCCGAGCCGGATCCACATCATCACCAAAAGAGCGGAAATTTTAGGACACCACATGGTGACCACATTGTATCCACAATTGTTTGCTGGGTTACGGCTATAGAAGACTCGAAAGTTTTACCCAGTTTTTGAACACTTTTTCTGAACTGTTGCAGGGTGTCTAATAGTCCTGATAAGTCAAGATTTTTTCAAAAGAGGCATGCGGTACTGAAAAGTCAAGCTTTTTGACCAATTTACCCTGATTTACTCAACAGGTCAAGCTTTTTTTCAAAAATCAAAAAAAAAACTTCCATTCACCCTTAATAAATATTTTTTTTAAAAAGCAAAAAAATACAAATTTTTCAGTTAATATTCGTTTTGGGGCACCATTTTTTTTTTTAAATCGCCAATTTTTCTAATCTTAGCTCTCCTTTGCTCGGGTATATAAGATCTGAAATTTATGCTTATAAGAGATAAAAGTTGAAAATTTCGCCTCCCTTTTGATACTAAAACATTGATTAAAACAGTGAAGAAATTTTAGCTTTTAAATGCCCTTTTCTTCGAAAATTTTCGCTCGGACTTAATAAATTTACATAATTTAATTTTTAAAATTATGGTATGAACCTTCTTCCTTTCTAGCCCAGACAATTAATATTTTCAACGGATAAAAATTGTCTTTCTCATTTATAAAAACACTCGGTAACTATCTCGATGGGAATTTCCAAAAATGTTTCGATGGAGATGAGTCCATACATATTGTTTTTTTGAAAGTCAAAACATAACACGAAAAAAAGCACGAATTTTAATAAAAGAATTTCAGATTTTGGGTGCTTTTTTCAAAAAATTTCGCCCGCGCTTCGCTCGGGCTGAGTGATTTTACACAATTTTTCCTAAAAATTATGATATTATGATCTCCTCTCTTCCATCTCAGACAATTGAATATGAAACGAAAAAAAATGTATTATTCTAATTTTATTGGAAGACTTGAAGGCGATCTCAAATGAAATTTTCAATTTTTTTACAGGGAGGGGGAGGGAGGTTATTAAGTAATTTTATATATATTTTTTTTCAATATCATAAAAGTAGCACATTTAGTTTTCTATAGTTTCAATATGACTGGTCAGCAATTTTTTTATTTTTACCCCCCCCCCCCCCCCCCGAGATTTTTGCCCAAGTTTCGTGGGGTGCCTTCAAAAAAATCATGCAAAAAGTCATTCCAAAAGGTCAAGCTAAGTCAAGTTTTTTGCTCTACAAATTTTGTTAGACACCCTGTGTTGGAGAAATTCTAGAAATTTCATTAAAAATTCGATTTTCTGATTATTCTACACCTCTCGGCCTTCAATCTAGACAAATAACCCCGCAGGTAAAAGTTCGGGGTAATTAAATCAGGTGAGATGATGATATTACAAAATGATCACATTTTGCAGGCTGGACAACATCAAACAATCTTCGGAACATTTTCTCATGAGAGTTCAAAGGGAAGAGGGATGAGCTGAGGATTTGGAATTTAGGTTATTAAGAACAATATCGATACTCAATCAGTGGTACCTGAGCCGATTTTAAAGTCTTTACAAAACAGGTACCAATCCCAATTTTCAAAATTGCAAAACACATTTTGTTTCAAATCACAACCTCGCTCCCCTAATCTAACCGCCTCAAATTTTTACCTACTGGGTTATTTGTGTGGATTGAGGTGTGTCTCAACTGGTCGAGAAGTGTAGTATAATTGAAAAATACAATTTTGAATGAAATTTCTAAAATTCCTCCAACAGTTCAGAAAAAGTGTTCAAAAACTGGGTAAAACTTTCGAGTCTTCCGTAGTCGCAAATGGTCATCATCCACCCGATGTAAAATTTCTAAAGTAAAATTGAAACATTTTTGTACATTTTATGTAAAATGAATTTGAACAATTTTCATCGGTTATTTTCTAAGTTACAAGATTTTGAAATCGTCTAATTATTTTGAAACACCCTGTATATTAAATATTTCATTTTTATTACTTACTTACCTATAGCATATTTAAGTAGGTACCTTCTTAAATAACTCGTATCATATTTTATGAATCTAATCTGTTGATAAGAGATCTATTTAATGTAAGTGTATTTCAAAATTCGAATTATTGGTTACGGTTAGTTTCCATAAAAAAATTTATTGAAGAGAGGTTTTCCTCCCCTCCCCTCCCCCCTTCGAGGCGCCCACATAGCTATTCGAGAAATGATTATGTGGAATTTATGAAGGGCCCTTGAATTTTCTCGAAAGCGGGCTCAAAATTGTTTTTGCTTAATAAATGTTTTATAAAATTATCAAAAATCATAATGAATTTTTCATGAACCCGTTTTCTCCACATATTCGGTCATTCTTAATTTCATTAAAATACTTGTTTCAAACGTGTACTTTCCTTACAAGGGAGCTACCCGAAGTCGGACACGCGAAATGAAAAATTTTTTCACAGGCTTGTAGAGCATCACCAAATACTTCCACAACCAAAATTTCAGCCCCTAAAGTTGATATGGGAGGGAGCTATGAGAGTTTGAATTTCAAGAAATCGCCTAATACACCGAAAAATTACAAAAATCTAAATAACTCGCGTTATTATGACATTTAGGAGATGGATTTTATACCACGAACTGCCCTCGGTATAGGCCATCTGAAGACGGGATAGTCGCCTAGGTTCGCGTGGAACATCAGGGGGTGGGGGGATTTTCATTCATACATTGGTCGTTATTACAATTTTTCTACATCACGCATAAAAGGTATGAGTGAAAATCCCCCTACACCCTGATGTTAAACCCGAATCTAGGTGACTATCCCATCTTCAGATGGCCTTCCTGGTATAAAATCCATCTCCTAAACGCCAAAAGAACACGAGTTAAATATTTAGATTTTTGTAATTTTTCGGTGTATTAGGCGATTTTTCGAAATTCAAACCCCCATAGCTCCCCCCTATATCAACTTTAGGGGCTGAAATTTTGGTTATGGAAGTATTTGGTGATGCTCTACAAGCCTGTGAAAAATTTTTTTCATTCCGCGTGTCCGACTTCGGGTAGCTCCCTTGTTAGCAAAATTATCCACGATTTCTTCATTCTTCGTGATTCAACTCGATGTCATATCAGTGGCGATCAAAAACGAAACTTGTAGTCCAGTAAAATTAGAAAAAAATAGCCCTACAGTGGTGGCATCCTAAATTTTTTCCGGGTGTAGCAAAACCAAGATTTTTGGAGGGAAAAACCCTGGAATTCTTCCGGGTGTAGCACAAATTTCCACCCTGCCCAAAAACGTCGGTAATATGAAAAAAACGTCTTGAAAAAACGCTTTTTATTTTGCGCTGATTCATTTTCTCCACCACACTAAATTTAAGACTAAAAACAAGTGTGATCAAAACGAAAAAAAGAAAATGCTGTTTGAAATTTAATGAATAATTGTTATAATATTTTTCGCTCTGATCACGAGAAAAATAATGAAAAAATTTCAGCCTGTCAAGATTTTTCATAATATTGGAATTTTTTGTTAAAAATTTGATTTACGTTTTTTGAAGTAAACTTTGACCCTTAAAGGCCTTAAAGTCGATTTTCTGGGGAAAAAAAGTGTCCTACGAAAAAAATGAAAAGAACAGAAATTGTAGAGCGTAAAATTTCTTTTCTGTAGAGTTCAATTAGTTTTTTCTCAGGAGGCTTAGGTTTTGAGATATTTTCAATTTTAAAAAAAAGTTGAACTTTGAACTAAAATATTTCAAATCTAAGCCTCCTAAGAAAAAACTATTTACACTGTGCCGAAAGGAAATTTTACCCTCTTTAATTTATATTCTATTCATTTTTTTTCGTAGAACCCTTCCTTTTCTCAGAAAATCGGCTTCAAGTGTCAAAGCTTATCAAAAAAGTAGAAAAACTGTTCAAAAAAAAATTCAAATTGTGAAAAATCCTTGGGTGATGGAATTTTTTCACTATTTTTCTCGTTATCGGTGCGAAAAATACTGTAAAAATCATCCATTAAACTTCAAACAGCATTTTCAATGTCGACCATTAACTGCCACATGCAGTTGTAGCAACCTCAATTCAACAGATTTCTTCTGAATATTTTGCTTACTTGCGTAGAAATTTTTTTGGTATTATGTAAGTATTTGAAAAAATTTTTGTGAAATTTGTAAGAAATTGAAAATTTTTTGGGTGTAGCAATCTTTTTCTGGGTGTAGCAAACTATTTTTCCTGGTGTAGCGAGCTGTTTCTGGCGGTTTCTGGATGTCACCTACTATGCAAGGGTTGCCACCCCTGTGCCTGTTGATTTTTAGAATTTGTTAAGAAAATTTCAATGTTTTTATTTTGCTCATCAATTCGTATTATTTTTTATCTAATAAGTAATATCAATATCTCATCAGAATAAAATTGCCAAAAGTCCTTGAAATTCTCTATAAAACGAGTGTAGATGAGAGGAGGGATCTTTTTTAAGTAGATACCTAACTTCAAAACGAGATGAGTGGAATGAAAATGGCAAAAAATCCAGAACTTCCATTTTTCTAGATCCAGTAAACACCATGAGATTGAAAATTTTTTTAAAAAAATGAAAATGAAAAATTGAAAAACTTTTGTCAAAAATGGTTTTAAGTTGGCATAGATGATTTTATACTCTAAAATACTATCGGGAAATTCTACCATTTCAAACAATTTTAGAGATACTTTCATTGATTTTTTTCAATATTTCATGTAATGTTATTGATTTTTCTTTTCAATTTTTCTTGCAATTTCAAAATACTTTTATCAACTGTTATTAAAAAAATTTATGGCCTCTTTGTTATTTTATGCGATTTTGGTGATATTCTGTCAATTAACGTTATTTCAGTTTAATTTCCATTAAAATTTTACCAATTTTCCATCATTTCATCATTTTGAGCAAATTTTTGGTGATTTATAAATTTTCTTCGACATTACATTAACGCAATTTTAATCGATTTTGACAATTTTGCATCAATTTTTTGCCCCATTCAGAAGAACTTGTGAACTTGAAAAAATTCCGAGCCAGTGTAGACATCACAAATTGTATTTTCAGATTGATATCTTACAAAAATAATACGAAAAAATTGACTAAAATTAAGTATGTTTTCAAAAACAACGTTTTAGCTTTTGAAGGCCAAAATAAAACGACAAAGGTTGTTTACGAAGTAAAACTTAATATTAATTTTTCTCATTTTATAAAGGAAAAATACACATAATTACGGTACGTAACCTATATAACAAAAGTTCGGATATTTTCGTTAGTATAGAAATATTGTAAATAAATAACGTATAAAACCCCTTTCGTTTTCCTCATTACCCTTTTTGCATATCTTTCTCAAGTTGTTAGTAGTCGTTTTCTTAGCTCGTTTATGAAAATTACGACGTAATTTACATTTGAAACGAGCGGCCGTGTTTTTTCGAAAACGAATAAAAAGTTTACTTTTAACTGCTCATTGGAATTTGAAAAGATTGAAAGAGAAAAATCTCGCTTTGAAATGTCCTCTTTGGCGTATAATAAAAACCGATAGTTCGGTTGGATTTTTTTCCACTTTGTCATAGTTTTATTGCAGGAGAAAATACGTAGTACCTACCAATTTCCTTGTATAGGTGGAAAACGAAACGATTCTATGTTGAGTAAGCTTGCAGCCAGGATTTTGATGAGGGGGGAGGAGGGGTAATGCAGTTACCAAGAGTAAAAGTTTATGTCTCGAGGTAAGAGTGGGGAGGGGGGGTGGAAAAAAAGACGGCTGGGAGCGGTATAACCGGCGAATAATTTTATGAAATTGGAAAACTCGACGCTGTTATATCGCTTTTGATGGTTAATTAATGGATTGTTCATTTTTCAATAAAACTTGCAGCGCGCGAAAACCGCCGGATGAAGGCGGGTGGCGGACGAGCAACTAAAGTTTCGTCGAAAAGAGCTTATTTAGCGATATTTCACAAAACGTTGTATTCGTCGGTGGTAAGTATTCTTCTGTCGGTAATAAATTCGTTCGGTGTTTTAAGTTTTAATTCGTTTAATTTTGCCACCGCCGCCTGGAACGTTTAAGCTTTTGCGAAATAGTCGTCGGGCTCGAGTTATTTCGCCGACGCAGCTTCGTATCGAGGTTCAAGTATCAACAGGCCGAACGAAGGTTGGGATTTTGGCATCGAGCGAAGAGCAGGAACACGATGGCGTGAAAAAGTGCACCTTATATGAAAATTATTTTTATGTGCGGGCGTAGCCGAGGCGACGGCGACGATACAAGAAGGAGATTATAAGAGTACGCGGAAAAGAGTTGGGTGGGGAGGTTTTGTTTTGCGGAATATTTTGGCGTGGCGGCGCGCCGGATTAAAAGCGAACGATGCCAGGACCAGTCTGGGGCAAAGTTTAGCATTCTTAGTTGAGAAACTGTAAAGCTCTCAGTTCTGACTGCGTTTTAGATAAATCTACGTCGCCGATTATTTCACGCTAGCCATGTTGAATGTCGCCGTTCGCCGGCCGCAAAACCCCCTTTTATTTTAGCATCATCGTGTGCGGCTACGATAAAAACCCCTGTTTCATATTTCACCGCCGGAGTCCGCAGCAGCGCCTATATCCCGGAGTCGAGTCTGGAGAAGACGAGACGTTTTTAGTATCGCGAGAGAAGGCAACTTTTGCGAGTAACTTTTATTGCGTGTGATTTGCGTAACTCAATCTGTATTCCGAAGATGCGAAAAAGTTGAAATTTTACGCCAACGTTTACATACAAATTACATCGTTAAGGCACATACCGAAATTCTATGGTCGCGAGTGGCTTTCGCAGGATGCGGATGGATTAAATTGCGCGGATTATACGGTATGTGCGCCGAAGAAGTTGTGCCGAGAGGAGCACCGATGTCGCGGTCCGGTGCGGAGTTTCCGTGTACTTTTTGACCTTCTTGGAGAGTTTGTCGGGTCAGTTTTTAGAGCGAGCGTACAAGCTATTTTAGTTATTGAAAGAATCGTTTTATTGAGGAAGAAACTTGGTAAAATGCTGGACTTGTTTTCGGTTCTGTATTGGCTGGAAATTGGTGGATTGATTGTGTCTGGTCAGAACGTCAGATTACACAGGTCGACATGGAAAATGCTGTTTGAGGTTTGATGGATGATTTTCATTGTTTTTCACGCTGATCACGTGAAAAATAGTGAAAAAATTCCATCACCCAAGGATTGACATTTCAAGTCGATTTTCTGAGAAAATAAAGGGTTCTATGAAAAAAATGAATAGTACATAAATTGTAGGGAATCAAATTTCCTATCTGTAAAGTTCAATTAGTTTTTCCTTAGGAGGCTTAACTTTCGAGATATTTTAGCTCAAAGTTCAAAGTTCAACTATTTTAAAATTGAAAATATCTCAAAAACTAAGCCGTCTATGAAATCCCCCTCCCCCTCCCCCTCCCCCTCCCCCTCTGTAATATCTACAATTTTCAACTGGTCCTTTTTCTCGTCAACAACCTCAAGATTTGGGAAAGAAACTAACACCATTGTACCATTTTTATTTTTTTTATACCCATCAACCCGAAAAGTTTTTACAGTGTTTCCGAATAACTCGAATTGCTCAGGCTTCTCATTTGTAAAATAGTCATAAAACCTAGATGGGAGACTAGTTCTGAAGGACGAGTCATTCAAGTAAAGATGAATTCCAGGGTAGACACATCCTTCAACCCCTTCATCCCTTTTTACAATTTTTGAGATGGAGAAAATTCTCCCTACTTTTAATTTTGAGACACTAACAAATTCTGGGAGTATATCCCCACCACCAACTAAATTAAATTCGCAAAGGTTAATTACGGATAAAGATGATAATGATGACGCCATTAATGCTGTATCCTGGGAGTTGCTGCTGGAGGTGCCTGCATCAGACTCTGGATTGGTGACTATAGATGTTGATTGTGAAAGTAAGAGATCGTCATCAGATACAGGAGAGGTTGAACGTACTGAATCCATAACCTTGAAATTAATTTTTAAAAAAATTAGCCTAAAATAATTGAAGCGGTAGAAAAAAAATGGTTAGTACCTACTTACCAGTATTGTGTGAGCGGCGAGTATTGAGTGAGGGACGACGGCGACAACAACAACGAGGGTACTTAGTGTGAAACAGAACATTTCTAAGAAGTAATCAATGTCCCAGAGAAAAAATTAAACAGATTGCAAAACTGTTATCATTATAAGGAATATTGAGAAAAGATATGCATTTCTAATGGAAAATATAATTCATTTGATTTTCACAAAAAAAAAAACACACTTGGTTCACTAATTGTTCAACTCTCACCCTAAAAAACAATACAAATAACGAACTACGGTAGAGGTCATTCGGTTTACTTCATTTTTGTTATTTACACTAAAATTTTTTTTTAATTATGAGACATTGGTTCACAAAATTATTTCAGCACAGAAACAAATATAATACATTCAATTATCACAAAAAAAACACACTTGGTTTACCGATTGTTTCACTCACGCCTGAAAACCCAATACAAATCTATTGTTCACAACTACGAGGCTTTCTGCTAAATACTAATTAGGCTATCTCAATCTCTGTCCTAAAATTCATCTTTCAACTTGGTTTTTATCTTATGTCCAACACTTATCAACTTTTTATCACATAAATACTGACACTAGCTTGGTCCTTATCGCTTGTGTAACGGTTGAAACCTATGTTTTCACGCTCTCATAAAAATTATTTTTTTTCTCACCAAGACTTGGTCATTATCTAAGGTACAAAGTCCGGCGCTATCTCTCCCATCTGGCGGCAAGTCATCGTCGATGTTATTCCCTAGATACCCTGCTGCTGCTGTTGCTGCTGCGGCAGCGGCAGGTAAGACCAAAGTCTGAATGTAAGGCGTACCTATATGCAAGCGAACATAGGTACAATTGAAACTTACAGCGACCTTGAAAATCATGCTGTTCATGCTGCCGCTGTTGCTGCGGCCGAAAAGATCGAAGTCCAAATGTAAGGTATGGAATCTCTCGTACCTACGTGAACGTAGCTACAAAGGAAAATTATAGCAACCTTGAAAAATCACATAGTTGATGCGGATGTCGCTGCTGCTGCTCTGGAGCGAATTATCTCAGGTACAAAGTCCAACTACTGATAGCCATGTTATCTTGTATCACGTATGCAAATTTATAACCAACTTAAAACTTTGAAAAAAAGTATCCTATCTTCAAACGGCCCACTTACTACTATCATTTTATTTTAATATTAGGAATTTGCTTTGCTTTTATTCACATTATTTTCGGTATGATTTCACTTTTATTTAATTTCCCCTTGAACTTAACTTTAATTTCATCATAATTATTTCTATTGTATTTTCATTGTGAGTTCAGCTTCTTTTCACCATAGTTTTCATATTGCTTTCATAATAATTTTTAATTTGATTTCTTTTGAAATCAAGATCATGGTTGAAATTTCATTTTATCAATGTTTCACTTTACTTTCATTTACTTTACTTTCACCATAATTTCTTCTGTATTTCATTGTGATTTTCTTGCTTTGCTTGCATAATGATTTTTAGTTTGCTTTCATTGTGACTTTTAACTTCCTTTTACTGGGGATTCGCTTCTCTTCATTATGATATTTAATCAACTTATATTATTAGTTCACAGTACACCTGGCTTATAGCATAAATTCATGTTGTTTTCACCATACTGTTTCATTTGCTTTTGTAATGATTTTTAGTTTGCTTTCATTGTGATTTGCAATTTTTTTTCACTGGGGCTTCACATTGCTTTTCTTAGGACCATTTTTTAAATCAAAATCATGGTTCAAGTTTTATATTATCAAGAGTTGATTTAATTTTTATTTAAAATTTTTAAAATTAAACTTTTCTTACAAATTTCATAAAATCAAATCGTTTTTTTTTACAAAGTTTCAAAGAACTGTTGAAAAAAGTCACAAATTTAATCACAAATTATTTCTTAGATTACTTATATCATTGAATTCTTCCTTAATCAGCATTGGAAATTCTTCCTTTATAGGCATTGACATGAGGATATCTTCTCGATCGATGATAAAACTTTTTACAAAAACAAATGAGCTCAAAAATTATAATTACAAATAATCTCTCTCAATACCCTCTTGTGATGAACTCTCCTCAAGATTTTAGAAAAGGGTGATGATAAAGGATTTTTTAACCTTGTTTCAATTGTCAATTCTTTAGCCATTAGCTGAAAAATCTGGGTGGTCAGGGGAAAATTAATTATACTTTAAACTGCACATATATTTTGTATATGCAGAGGAGTACCAAGTGATCTGGGTGTTAATAATGAAAAAAGTGTGATCAGGAGAGAGGTAATGAAGTCACCAGGGAATTAATTAGGTCTCTAGATGACATTGCAGTGAGAAAATGTCAAATCTGTTGAAGGATCTCGCCCACAAACTATATTTGAACCCTTAGTACATTTCTGGTGTTAACAGTACTAATGCTTAATTAATTCATGAATTTCAACATAATTCCACTTCAATTTCATTGTGGAATCATTTTGCTTTCATTGTGGTTTTATTGTGCTTTCATAATGTTCTCATTTCACTTTTCTTTCTTCAATTTTTCACATTGATTCTTTATCATAAGTAGTTCCTTAACTTTTTTTCTTTTTGATTTTCATTCACCACAATCATAGACTTATCTCAATACTACATACAATTCTTTTAAAATTCACTTAACCTTATCTAGCACACTTTGTTTTAAAGAATTGAATTTTTAGAAATTCTGTCATCTACTCAGCTTTTTCGTCACTCTTTATCTAAAAATCTCAAAATAGATTTTACATTCGGACAAGTTTGCTCAACTCTCATTCTCTGCATTCTTAAAGAACTACATCATCACTGCTGAACAATTCTTCACCAGAATATGATTCACTCGTGCAAGCTTCTCTGTATTTGCTGGCACTCAAAATCAATCCTAATTGTACGACTGGCATAGTAGGTACATCTTAGGAGGACGTACGCTAAAAAGAGAAATATTTACAACGCCGAGCTGGTTCGTTTACTCTTATATGGGAAAATCAAATACAATTCTGTCTGTATATGTAGCGAATACTTCATGGCATCAGCTTCGTATAGGGTGACGCGAGACGCTTCGGAGCTTTGGAGGAAAAAAAAAAGAGTAAACGTTGCGGAACACGATCGGTAACAAGGCGTTGTTAAATAACGAATAGCGGAGTCGGTAGACTAATGAAGGTAATCAGTCGAACGAATGGGTATTAGAATTTATAATAGGAATAAGGGGGAGTGATCACGTTGTCGTGTGACTAACACCGCATCGTATGTGTACGTACAGTATACGTATAAAAAGAAGAAGTCAAAGGATTTGCGTATATTTTTTTCACGCTCACGTTTCCCTTCAACTAGCAGGATACGCAGTAGGCAAAGTAGCGTTTGGATTGGAAAAAATAATGCTCAATTCGTTCTCGTTTGTCATTATGTAAATTAGCACGCACTGTCGAAAAATCGGTACGCCCCTGATGCTTGATTTCCTATAACGAATCCATACCGACGGTTTGAAAAATTTGCCATTGTGAAATTCGCACTTAATCTGATTGCCGGTGCTGAGGTTTTTTGCTTCTTATTGCGAATTGTACGTATTAAATTTGTACGTCGCCTTGTTCGCGCCATTATATTATTAAAAAATTCTTTTCAAATGATGTTTTCAATCAGTACCGAACGAAAAACGTTCAATTTCATAATGTACCTATCGACGTTGTTGGCAGAAAAAAATAATACTCGTATCGTCGATATATCTTCCATACGATATCCTGTTATCGAGTTATAGAATCTGGATTTTTTTCCTTTTTTTTAATTGCTACGTTACGAAATTCTCGACGGTATTAAAACCGGAAAACATGCCTTGGTCGGGAAATTCATTCCAATTCCATCGAATAGTATTCGCAGTTTTGCGAAGGGCTCATTCACGGCGGAGTCGTGCAGTGGTGATGGCTGATAAATGCGATGACAATCGGTTTCTTGCATTTGTGCTGGAAGAAAACGTCGCCGTCGCTGATGCCGAACGTACGAGCTTTTATTCGAGTATACGTAACGCGGCTATATTGTTAAAATTACACGGTCTTTTTCCTTTTGAAAACGTTCGCTCGTATGATGGTCGTTCTTTGTCATTTAAATGGTGCAGCTTCGGCGTATTATGGGGATATGGGCTTTACGCCGGATCGTCTATTGTTTTATATCGGCTGGCGTTCGACGACCGGATGAAAAAGTAGGTATTTTAATTTGATAGCGGAGCTGAAGAGAGGGCAGGAGGAGAGATTAGTTTGACGATTGGATTAAATGTCGTTGCGAAGTAGTGGGTGAGAAAGGTAGAAACTAGAAAGTTGGAGGTTGGGTAATGTTGAGCTGTTTGGATTTTGGTATTTTTGAGGTAAGGAAAATATTCGAGCTTTGTCGTTACCATTTCTGATTGGATTCGAAGTGTATTCAGTTTTTTCTTGGTGATATTTTAAGTTTAAAGCATCGCAAAATTATTCAATTTTTTATGAAACTGGTTTTCAAAATTGCGTGAAAGTTGTAGAAGATTTCTTAAATTTGTTTTCAATCCTCTTTTTTTGCGAAGAAAATCATTTTCCTACCTACTGATGCGGCGAGAAATTAAAAATGTCAGAAAATTTTGTTAAAATCCCTACAAGTAAACATTAAACTTTCCAACACCATGAATGCTCTATAATTTAGGGATGAAAGCTGAAAATCATGTCAGAACTATTAAAAACATTGCCTACAGCACATACGCTCTCATTCTGAATCAGTGAAAAATCACTGAGAAACAGTCAGAATTGCAGCACAGGAGAAAATAAGAAATTTTTTTACTGAAAACAAATCAGTGAGAAACTAAAAATCAGAAAATTTCGCTGATTTTTCGAAGATTTTCACTGATTTTTCAGCAAATTTCATAAATTTTACTGACTTTTCAATGAATTTTCACTGATTTTTGAGTAATTTTTCTCTTTGATTTGTTTTCAGTAAAAAAAATCACTGATTTTCTCCTGTGCTGAAATTCTGACTGTTTCTCTATGATTTTCGATAATTTTCACTGATCTATAATTGAGAGAGTAGGTACTTACTGAAAGAAATTGGGGCCGAAATTTTATATGTAGAGCTGGTAGGGGTCGTTAAGGTGCCTTTTGGCATTTTTGGTTCCTGATTCTAAAAATTGGGGGTGGTTCTTTTTTTCGCGAGGGTTATATTGTCCGTCCAACATAGCATGACACAAATTGTGTCAGTTTCCTGATCAAAAAGCAAAGAAAATTTTGATTTTTTCCCATTTAACTACAGCAATTTTATTTTTGGCTTTCGAATAATGAAACTGACACAATTTGTGTCATGCTATTTTGGACGGACAATACATTGGCTAGAATGAAAACATTTTTTGAAATTTTTTTATTATTATAATAAATATCGACATTGTCTCTAACATGCCCAAATTTCAGGGTTTTTTTGCTGCTTGTCTTTCTCTGTTGTCTTTTGGCGAAGACATGGATTTTGAGCTCAATGGATGAAATGAATTCAAATTTTGCAAATAGGATCCTCTTGTGTGCTCAATTCTGCCCCAAAAAGTTAATGACTCAACTTGAAAATTCTGATTTTTCCTTACTGATCCAAAATGAAAAAAAAAAAAATTGTAAAATATTCAGTTATTCACCACTGATGAGTACATATTTATATTGTCTCTGACATATTAAAATTTTAGCTCTTAAACTCATTCTCACCGTTTTTGAGGTTCTCAACAGTAAATTTTCTACTTAATTTTTTAAAATTGATTCCTAAAGCCCATATCAAATGAAATTGAGAGCCAAAATTTTATATGTAGTGTCAATAGATGTCACTGATATGCCTTTCGAAATTGTTTGCTCCTTACTCCAAAAACTTGGAGGGGGGCTTCTTGGTGAGGCCCATAGTTATTTATGGCAGTTTCTTTAAAAACGATGAAAAACAAACAATTTTTGATTTTGTAAATCTGTCGTTTCTCAAAAAACGACAAAAACAACTATTTTAAAATATTCTAAATTTGTCGTTTCCTGTCGTTTTTTTAAAAAAAATATGAAAAACGACAGTACCGAATTACTTACAAATAGTTATTTCTGGTTGTTTCTTCAAAAATAATGAAAAACGACCAGTTTGAAATGATCTAAATTAGAAAATTATTATTTCTGGTCGTTTCTTCAAAAACGATGAAAACGACCTTTTTCCTGCATTCTTAAATCGTATTTTCCTGACCTATTTTTTTAAAATTATGAAAAACGACAGTACTTGATTACTCGAAAATAGTTGTTTCTGGTTGTTTCTCCAAAAACGATGAAAAATTATCAGTTCAAATGCTCCAAGTTTGGAAAGCTCTCATCTCTTATCGTTTCTTCAAAAAACGACAAAAATCTATCATAGGTAAGTACTTCATTAATCAAAAATAGTCGTTTTTTATCGTTTCTCAAAAAACGACGAAAAGCTACTATTTTAAAATATTCTGACCCCGTCGTCGTTTTCTTCAAAAATAATAGAAAGGACAAGTTTGAAATGTTCTAAATTGGAAAATGGTTATTTCTAGTTGTTTCTTCAAAAACAATGAAAAAGGGCCAGAAGCAGCTTTTTCGAGGAACAAGTACTGTCGGTTTTCATTGTTTTTTTTTAATAATGGCAGAAAAGGACTGTAGTTTCAGAATAATCATATTATAAGAAAGTGGTCGTTATCGTCGTTTCTCTAAGAAACGACAAGAAACGATTTTTATATTTCAGTTCACCAATTTTTAAGACTTTCAAGAACTAGTACATTATTTTTTCTGACTCATAAGTTATATGTCTTACAGTAGAACCTCGATTTCCTACATATTTGAGGCGGAGGAAAATCGGATGATCGAAAAGTTCAGTTTTTTTTTGGAAAAAATGTACTCTCTCATTTATAAATCAGTGAAAATTATCGAAAATCACTGGAACACGGTTAAAATTGCAGCACAGTAATAAATCACTGAAAAAAATTTCACTGAAAGTAAACATCAGTGAAAAAAATTATTGGGAAATCAGTGAAAATTCAATGGAAAATCATAAAAATCTTGGAAATTTGCTAAAAAAATCAGTGAAAATTCGCTGAAAATCAAAGAATTTCACTGATTTTTCCCGTGCTGCAATTCCATTTCAGTATTTATCATTGATTTGTCACAGATTCAAAATGAAAGAGTAATAAGTGAATTCTTGAAAATTTAAAAAAATAAATTGGCATTTTTCATTGATTCTTCAAAGGATTTCCCATATTTTTCAGCGAATCTTATAAATATCACTGAGTTTTTAGTGAATTTTCACTGATTTCCAGTGATTTTATTTCACTGGCTTGCTTTTAGTGAAAATTTTTTCACTCATTTATTTCTGTGCTGCAATTCTGACTGCTTATCAGTGGTTTTTGATAAATTTCACTGATTCAAAAATGAGAGAGTGGTTAGGAGCTAAATTTAAAAGAAGTCCACTTTTGGAGGTTGGATAATCGAGTACTTACTACTGTACTAGTCAGTTCTCAATCGTACAAAAAAAGGCTTCCGCGCGAAATTCCTGTTAAAATTGATTTTATGATTGATTCTTGTTCTGAACACTAAAACAAAGAAATTAAGCCCGTATGCCCTTTTCCCCCCTCTTCCTTTCCCCAGGGTCGGTCCACCCCTCAACATTTCAAACGCGTGTACTGCCTTAATCTATGGGTTGTAATGAAAAAATTTTCAAACAAAAGTTGTTCCTCAGCACCTAATGTACTTTTTTCATGTCTCATCAAAATCCATTTTGAAGGGACTCCTCTCCCCCCTCCCCATTTGAAAATAAAACAGTTTTCAGAAATCTTTAAAATCACGTTTTCTTCATTTTTAGCGAAAAGTTTCAGAGATACGGCAAAATTTGTAATCACAAAAAGTATTCATAATTGAATTTCTTTTCCAATCAGCTTTATCACGACCATTTTCACCGACTTTTCCCGACTAGATGGATCTCTCCCCCTCCCCCTTATCTCAAAAGTTGGACCCACGGAAAAAATTGAACGATTTTTGTTTTTCGATATCTAATGCATAATTTCATTTATTATCGGAATTCATTTTGGAGCAAATTTTGTTCCTGGGTTCAACTTATATGAAAACGAGGAAGGGGGACAGGTTCACTTTGTCGGGAAAAGTTGATGAAAATGATCGTGATGGAGCTCATTGGAATGGAAATTCAATTCTGAGTACTTTTTGTAATTACAAATTTTGTCGTATCCCCGAAATTTTTCATTTAAAATTAAGAAAACATGATTTTGAGGTTTTCTCAAAAACATGTTTTGTTTCTAAATTTGGGGGGGTGGGCAGGAATTGCTCCAAAATGGATTTTGAGAAGAAATGAAAATGTACATTAGGTGTTAAGGAGCAACATTTGTTTGAAAATTTTTTCATTAAAGCCCATAGATAAGGCGATACACACGTTTGAAATGTTGGGAGGTGGACCCTGGGGAAGGGGGGAGGGAGAAAAAGAGCATACGGGCTTAATTTCTTTGTTTAAGTGTCCAGAATATGAATCGATCATAAAATCAATTTTAACAGGAATGGCACGGAGATGAACGATTGAGACCTGACTATACTGTCAAATAATTTTTTTTTGATCGGATAATCGAGGTTCTACTGACTTGTAATTTGAATTTTATATTTTCTTTAAAAGTTTATGCATTTATTTTTTTTTTAATTTTGTGGTTTTAAGACGAGGAAGATCTGAAATATTCAACAACTTTTTTTATATTTCGTCTAATTTTAATTTCAACTATTTCATCTTTTTAGTTTTTTTAAAACGCAGCAAAATTGAATAAAATTATTTTTTTTTTTAATTTTCAAAAATTTTATGGATTAAATCAGAACTAGCTGCTCATTCTAAGAAAAGCTCTATGAAACGTCAGAGAGTTTTTGAATTGTAGAATGGTTTAAAATAATTAACAAAGAAAACGAGTGATCCTGAGTACTACAAGAAGTTTGAATAGTGAGATCAAAAGTGACATTGAGACAGGATGCATTCAAATTGAAATTTATTTCTTTGGATTAGAGGAGGACGAGCAACTGACCATGAAATATTGAAAATCCACCGAACACAACATTTTTATAAAATTCCAAACCACCAGCTTTTCTTATATAAAAGATATACGACGTAACCCATTTCGCCACACAGCAAATAGGACATCGTTGTATCGAGATCATTACCGAAAGCTTGGCCAAGCTTGATTAACACGTCTACGTCAAATTAATCTCGCCGGCCGACTAAGCTTCGGCCTCGAGCTTCCGCTCAAGACTGGAATTGAATTTTATACTCACGACGTCGGTATTTTTACAGCTCGGTGTTCTATCAATATGTGGTCCGCGTTTGGCTGTTCTACATCTGTTACTCCATCAATAATATAAAATTTTTAAACGTACTCGGCGAGTTGGAAGAAATAAACGATAAATTGCGCAACACGTCCGGCATACGAGAGCGTACCGGTAGTAATTTGGCGAATAGCTGGAGATATTGCGTTGCATTTGAAATTTGCGCGTTTACGCTTCATTGTTTCATCGAAGCTATGTTTATTTTATCAGAAATGAGGCGACGGCAATCGAATACCGTGGTATTTACATTAAGCGTGTTATTAGCCTCGGTTACTTCGTCGGTCGAAACGTACGTTTCGATATTATATTTGTTGACGGCATCGAGGATAAATTCATTTTACCGGTGTCTTTACGAAAGGCTAAAAAAGTGTCTGGGTAATTGCCATCGGCCAGGCGATGCAGTTTCCGGCGAATTGGGTAAGCCAGACAGACACGTACGTAATGTTATGAGATTTTTCCACCGTGCTCGTACGCTGCAGCACCGTTTCGCTTTCTTCTCTTTTATTTTATTTTCTTCGGTTTGTTTCATACGAAGGGCAGAATTTCTACGTATTTTACATACAGATTTGTCGGACGTCTGCGACAAATTACACGACTGGTTCGGATTGTCGTTTATATGCATTTTCAGCGTGCTCATCGTACGAACGTTGCTGATATTTTATAAAATCACCATCTCGACCGGAAAAGTATCCGTGATAAATGACGTAGGCTCGTTGACGCAGATTTTCGGATATCTTTACGTGCTGACGTCGACTTCGCAAAATCTGGCCAACTCGGTGAGGAATTTTTCTAATTTATTAAGAGTATACGTAGTTCGTCGTCGTTTCGAGGTATATTGACAATAAAAGCGATGAGATTTTCACACTCGGAAGCTGTAAACGAGGCGACGAGACGAGAAAAAAATTCCCTCATTTTTACGAGTACGCTACGACATATTATAATGGAACTAGCGAAAGTATTTTTTTTTTTGCTTCTTTGCTTACAGAATATGGAAATATGTGGCATTGTGCGGAATATGTCGACCATTGTTCTTTCGTCTCGTCTACAGTTTCAAGTAATGCGTTTTAGTTAATAATGCGTTCGTTATTTTGAGAGAAAAAACAAGGAAAAATGAGAACGAAAGTGTTGTGCCAAAACGAGCGAAGAAGCAGGATTTTATGTTTTCTCATTGCAATTTTATACGCTGCTGGCGAGACGGTGGTATGGAGGTGGTCGTGTGAAAGGCTTGTCATCGTCATTTTTGTCAAAAAGCAAATTTTCTGGTCGAACCGGAACGCCCGCACTGGTACCCGGATTTATAAATTATTTCACGTCCGTGAACTTTATATAGGTTTACGAGTGGACCAATTTTTCGCTTTGGAAATTTTCAACCCGAATTTGTCGACCGACTTGGTGTTGGGTTGAGAAGTATGCGAATGGTGGGTTGTATATGCTGGCGATGTTTAACTAAGGGGTTTTCTTTGAAGGTGTGCGAAATTTTCGACGAGACATCGTGAATTATTTGGCATTGTAAGCGGGTTTTTTGCTTGGAAAAAGTTGAGTGGTGACGTGGGCTGTGGAATCTAAGTGGGCTTGAATTTGAATTTAAATGCGTTTGAAAGTGTTCGGTGGTTTGGTGAAGTTGGTCGTTTTGTGAGAGAATTTTTTCGGAATTTTTTCAAAGGAGGGTGTGATTTGATTTTTTGAAAATAGAGGATGGAAAAGGGAGAGATTTTTTAATAAAAATGATTAATTGAGGTGAGGTTTTTTTATGGGATAGGGTGTCTACAGGTCACGAAATATGCGAAAAAGTCGCGAAATTGACTCAAAATTCTTTAAAAGTCGCGAATTTTCCCAAATTACTTATATTTTTTTTCACTTTGTATAAAAACAAAACAATTTCAGCTTTTTGAACACTTTTTCTGAACAAAATTTCGCCCTCGCTTCGCTCGGGCTCGTAAATTTACACCGATTAAGTATTCTTAAATTATAATAAACCTTCTTCCCTTCTATTCCTGAAAATTAAATATTTTGAATCGGAAAAGTTTTTTTTGAAAAAGGGGTATCGTGTCTATTCTTTGAAAAATCAGGAAAAATTGGAGAATTTTCAGGGTGTCCATTCTCTGGAAAACCGGGGTAAGTCAAGAAATTTTGGAATTTTCTCTGGAATTTTTTGAAAATTCAAAAAAAAGGAATAAATCATTTAAGAACGTGTTTTTTTGCTTATTTTATAATAAATTTTTCAAAAAATGTCGTCCCTCGCTCCGCTTGGGCCAAATTATTACATCTCTTATCTAATTTTTTTTTTGACCGTAATGTACTTACAATAAAATTTATATTCAAGATGCATGCCTTTGCCAATGAAATTATGAATTTTTTTTTTTAAATTTCGCCTCGCCACGCTCGCTCGGGGTAATTTACACTCTTTCTTTCTACCGAATTTATTTAAAATCTTAAGTTTTTTGGAAACTTACTTTTTAATGAGCTGTGATGAGGAAAAAAATCCCCCGATGCCCTTGACCACGATAGAATTCGAAATTATTGGCCATGTTTTGGAAAACATAACTTTCATCTTTTGAAGATCTTTTGCGAAAATTTTCGCTCTCGCTTCGTTTGGGCTCAACATGTTTATATGTTTCCATAAAATAATTTAATTTTACTTCCTCATTGACTTTTTTTATCTATTGGTACAAACTAAAAAATTTCAGGGGATAAGCGTGAATTTATAAATTTGAGGCATGTGTTCAGAGTGTCTAACAACTGCTGTTCGTCCTGTTTGTACTGTTTTGGGCTGAGTGGTCCTTTTTGTACTGTTTTGGGGCTTTTTCAGTGAAAAGTCATGTTTTGTAACAATTTTGAAATTCCACCCGCCAAAATAGAAAAAATTTCAATAAATGATCGTAATTGAAAAAAAATTTAAAAAAATTAAAAAATAGCTAATTTTTTTGGAACTTTTTTTTTAGTATCACTATCTAATGTTCGTTCTTGTTTTTTATATACAGGATAAGATTTGTTTTTATTCTATCTTCCTTGTCCTTGAATTTTTAAAATAAATTTTTTGCTCATTTCTTACAATTATTGAAAAAAATTCGTTTCAATTTTTTTGCCAGAATAGGATTTTTTTTTTTGGGGGGGGGGGGGGTACAAAATCGATCAGAACCGATTTTTTAAAGGTCCTGTTGAAGGTCCTGTTTGTCTTGTTTTGGGGTGTTTTGAAATTTTGTTAGACACCCTGGTGTTTTTCATGGGGGGGGGGGGAGGATAAAATGTGAAGAAATTTTTGAATTTTTGGCCTGGAAAAATTCGAATTTTCATTTGCTTGATGTGGTAGACACCTTGACATGATTTTTTTCATTTTTCAAAACTTAATATTGCGTTGGAAAACTTAGTTTTTCCTTTTTATTTGAATTTTTTTCTGTTGGTAATAAATTCCAATTTTCAAATTTTTGTGATGAGGAGGGGTTGGGTGGGCTCAAACAGTTTCAAAATTGAATTTGAATCTTTTTTTGGCCCGAAGAAGAGCATCATCTAAAGATCTCGTAAAAAGTATCTGGTAATTTTGAAAAAAAAAATCCTCAGACTCCATTCATTTATATCATTCTTATACAAAATTTCGGGATGTAAGTACATCACGTGAAAAATTACACTCACCCCCTCCCTTGGTTTAAGAATTTTGAAAGAATTATTATATTTAAAAGGTCTGGAAAAATTCGAAAAATTGGTCTGGAAACCTGGAAAAGTCAGGGAAAATCATTTCTGAAATATAGTGGACATCCTGATTTTAAAATTTTCCCTAGGATTTTTTAAAAATTCTGAAGGAAAAATCATCTGAAAATATGTTTTTTTTTAAGCTGATTTTATAATAAATTCTTCAAAAAATTTCGGTAACTACATCTCGTTTAACATAGAATGACTTACTTTTATAAAATTTTAATGAAAAATTGTCTTTTTGTAATTTTTCTTCATTTGACTCTATTTTTTTTTTGTTTTTTCCGCTGTTCCACCTCAGATTATATATGTATTACGAGAATGAATTAATTCCGTCACCTCCATTCTTCATAAATGTTATACGTTTATATTCCTCATATTATGGAGTGAATTTTTTTTAAATGTTACTTCTTCAACAATTTTGGGTTGCTTTAAGAATTTTGATAAGTTAAGTACATAATGCGTTCATTTTTTAAATTGTTTTCTAATTTAAAATTTTGTCTGTAATAAATTTGATTTTGTTGATTTTTTTTTTTTTGGGGGGGGGGGGGGGGGTTGAAAGGTAGATACAATGGAAAAAGTCGCGGATTTCGAATTTTAAAAATCTGTAGACACCCTGTGAGATTATTTTCAATCATTCTTCTGAATGGTGATTAATGTTGACTCTTTTTTAGTTGAGACTGATGGTTTTGCAAACGACAGCTCTGCCTGTGAATACTTATGCTTTGGGATTTTTCGACACTACTCGATCGCTGATTCCAGCAGTAAGCGAATTATTTTCGTGCATCGTCAAACTTGTAGAAAAAATTCACTTTCTACAGATAATTTTTTTATCACGGTTACAGATCCTGTCGGTAATTGCAGTCTATATCACGGTGATCATACAATTGGGCACACCTCTTGACATAATATACAGATTCGTTGATCATTCTCCTAACTATACACATTCATATGAACATATTTAATCTATAATAATTCTGCACAGTCTCAAATTCTAAATAATTTATTCATTTATTTTCAAGAAAAGAATTACAGGATGTTTTGAAGTTTATTACGCTCTTTCCACTCATCAGGTAGGCAACCCATGATGGGTTCAAGTATGCTTGTTTGCCTACCCTCTGAATTGCAGAGACTGAGTTATGCTTCTTCGATTTTTTTTTCTCGGGCTTTGCCCATCATTTTTAACCATGAGCTACTCGACAACCATTACAGGTATTAGATAGAGAGTTACGCTATGTGGCAATGAATAGCAAATTTTTTCTGGAATTTTTTTATGCTTTTGATCATTTTGGTGGATGAACTGGTGGTAGGCGTACGGTGCCAAATATGTTGAAAAAAGTGTAAAAAAGTTAACAATTTTTGTCTTATTTTATAAATAACTAAAAAATTCGCTCTCCGTAGGTACTACTTTCAAGAATGTTTCTGGATGAAAAACGTTTCATATTTTCAATGTCGTAAAATCAGACCCCTCTATCTTGCTTGAATCAAAAATTAAGAGCGGTACTTACAAAGAAAACGCATGAAAAATAGATTTTTTGAATTTCCAAACTCTTAAAATTCTATAATGATATAACGTTATGAGATAGGCAATTATGCATGTGGGGTTTGCAGCACTGTACATTTTCAAAAAAAAAATTCTGAATTTTTTTTGGAAAAATTGGATGATATTAATCATGTTATAAGGAATGTAATGCTGGGTCAGTCCAGTGTTGCGAGCCCCACTTGCCAACCTCATTTCATCATTTGGTTATAAAATTATGAAATTTTTAAAAATCTAAAAATACATTTTCATTTGGTTTTTTTTTGTAATTAAACACTCAAATCATCACATACCCACACCTTTTTCAAGATTTCGATATGGGATGACTTTAGAGATGAAAATTTCTCAAAATAATCCCATGATTTTTTCGAGCAGTTGTCGGCGAGATGGCTTTTAGCATTAAAATCATTAAACACAATCCCAAAAATTATCCTACGACTTTTACAAGGTTTTTAGGCTGGTATGATTTTTGGGATGAAAATCAATCTTACGAATAATCCCACGATTTTCCCGAGCTTTTGAGGCTGGGATGATTTTTCCGGGTGTAAGATGACTTTTGCGATGAAAATCATTTTCACAAATCATTCCATGACTTTTTCGAACCTTTGAGGCTGGAATAACTTCTGGGGTGAAGATCAGTCTCACGAATCATCCCACGATTTCTCCGAGATTTTGAGGCTGGTATGATTTTCCCACGCATTTGAGGCTGGGATAAGTTTTCTACGCTTTTGAGGCTGGAATGAGTTTTCCGAGGCTACTTGGGAAAGGAGGATCAAAAATTAGAAATTTTCTGACCAACGAGGGAATTTTTTCAGATTTTTTTAATTCAACAGGGTTCGTATTAAAATAAAAAATGAAAAATTTGCACCTTTTTCTCACTTTTTGGGTATCTTTTTCGTACTTTTCATGGTCTAAAAATTTCTCAATGACGAGGAAAAATTATTTTCGTTGACTAGATTTTACAAAAATTTCACACTTCTCGCAATTTTTTCTGTAAAGTCATATTTTTTCAGTATTTTTGCTACCTACTCAATCTTGATTCAAAGACAAAATTTTTCAAATTTTTTGAATCAATAAATCGTATTTTTTTTAAAATTTTTATTCCTAAAGCAATGTTTCCGACAAGAAAAAATACACAATACGCTTTAGCAAAGAGTCCAGATAAATTTCCGAATTAAACCATTGAGCAACAAACACTGGAAAATTTCCAATCAGCACAATCTATTTTGAACCTCACTAAACGGTCTCGCCCTCGAAAAAATTCAATTTACCATACTGACGGTGAAATTTTTCACGCGACGGTAAATCCGTCCGAAACCCATCTCGGTATGGAATGCACAGACAGCGAGACCATCCTTGATAATCCTTCCCTTCGGACAGGCACCGTAAATACAATTGACCAGTCTGCGTTTTCGCACACTGGCGGACTCGTCTCATCGTACAATAAATAACGCATTCGATATGTCTCGTTACAAAATCTATTTCACGCCTGAATTCGAGGCAAAAGCTCAGCCAGTCTAATTAGAATTAAACCTTACAGCGCGATAATTTTTCACAGCTAAATCCTCTCCGGTGCTGCACACGTTATCCTTTGACGTAGCTCGTCGCTGAAAAAAAGCATTGTCATTGAAACGGTACCGGTACCGGTGTGGAAAAAAGGAATCTCGTATTAAAAATAGTACGAGAATTTTTTTCCCACCGACTACTCGTAAAATCCGGCGTGTACATTCGGAACGAGCGGTGCGCCGGAGACGAGCTGAACGAAAATCGGGAATTATCGAGAGCACACGCCTATAGAATCGTAAATCAGCGTTGTAAATTAATTGTCGCCGAATCCCTTGTTCCTGTTTAGTTATTTATAAAGTCCCCGGCTATGTGCGAGAGGAGCCTCGAGCCCGTGTAGCTTAACACGGTGCCGCCGTTGCCGTTGCGACAAAATCTGTCAAACTGTCCCAGCTGTTCCTATTGATTCATTTCTCGTTGTCGTTTGTTGCGGCCGGTTTTCCATTTTACACCGAAAAACCAGAGAAAAAAATGCCGCGGAATAATACGATTCTCTTGTACGTTATATTTTATGTACCTACGTTTCGCGTTCTTGTATCTGGCCCCTCTGACCAACTCAATTACGAGGAATGGTCTACAACTCGACGAGTTGTCGTCTTAATTACCCACAGATTCGTAGGTTCCTTATTTCCTCTCGGTAGATCGGCCATTGTCGTCAACTACCTCATGAAAAATTCAGTTTCCAAGTAAATGAAACAGAATTTATCATTTTTTCGTACTATCTGGATTTTCTGAGTAGGGTGTGCCAAAATTTTTCAATTTAAAGAATATTTTTTCCTATAGCAGTGAGGCAATTTTACAAAAATTTACCGATTTGTCAAAAATTGAAGAATTTTTCAAAATCGAAAGGTTCTTTATAGCTTGAAAATGTTTTCCAAAACTTTAAACGATTCTCCAAAAACTGAAAAACATTTCTGAATTTGGACCAGTTTCTGTAAAATTGAAAAATTTGATAAAGGGTATGGACGGATAAGGGGTGAATTTGGCCCCCGGCGCTTTTGGGCTCCTAAACACCTCAAGTCGTGTATATTGACTAGAAATAATTTTTCACAAAATTTTGGACCCCTACCCCCCTCTCTTTCGGAGCTATGACCATTTTATTGCATTATTTTCAAGAATTTTTAATTTCAACGGAAGTGAAGGAAATTTTCTGTTCTTTGGCACAAAGTTACATCTGTTAGAGGTGTATTCATGATATTTTTTTCAACAATTTTGGTGCACTCCTTCACGTTTTTTCGGTCATTTGAAGTTTTCAATCGTAAAAAATACCATATAAGCGAAGAGCGACCACCCTGGAAAAATTCCTAAAAAATACGTTTTTTTATGTAGAATTTTACTATGTATTTGGTTTTGGCGATTTCGTTGAACTAAGGGCCGAAAACCGCGAAAAACCGTGCAGAAATGTTGTAATTTTAGCAGATTTTTCAAATTTTGAGCGCTTTATACAGAAAGAAATGACCAAATAAGGAAACCAATTTCAAATTCGTGTTCAGCAGGTCAAAATACCCCGGTAAACACCCTTTTCGTAATAGTTTTGATTAAAATTTCAAAATTCACCTTTCTCACTGATTTTTAATGGAAAAAAAAGTGAATTTCGAGACCTCGAGTAAAACGATCGCAAAAAACGTATTTTTCGGGGTATTTTGACCTGCTGAACACGAATATGGATTTGTTTTTTTCATTTCGTAATTTTTCCCTAAAACGTCCTCATTTTCAAGTTTGAATCGGGTCTTTCGAGCAAGAAAATTATTATTCACAATAATTACTGTCATATTCGTGTTCTACGACCTAAAATTAGTCGAAAACCAAAATCTTCCCATTTCAAATTTTTTGAGTCAAATTTTAGCTACAGAAACCGTACAAGAGGAGTGATGGTGAATTTATTTTCCACGTATCCTCCATGTCTTTGACATTAAATCGTGCCAATAAGTTACAATATTGCGCGCCCAGATCTCGAACAATAATTTTTTGAAATTTTTCCACAAGAATCAACATTACAATTCGAGATTGAAAAATGTTTCACGAAAGCAGGAGCGGGGCATCAAAGATTATGATTTTTTTCAAATATTCCTAATTATCATTTTGGCATCTCGTTGTTGCGCTGTACAAAATTAATTCATTATTGATTTTCTAAAGGGGGGTATGGGGGGAGCATTGTTGGTCAAAAACACAAGAACACCTTTTTCCGAAAATAAAACCGTATTTAAGACCAATAACATCACTATTAATAGAATTAGGAAGTTCGAAATTTAAATGGGAGGATTTCAACTCCAGGACGACCATAAAATCAACGTATTAAAAAAGTGGCAAAAATGAAACCCTATCTGAAAAACTCTCAACTCTAAATAATACGTCTTAGCAGATGGATTTCGGCGAAGACGTTGAAATATACATAAATTAAAAGAAAAGGGTGTGAATGGGGGTTTGGGGATGAAGAAAGAGGTAGTACACATGAGAAAATGACGAAATGAAAAAACCAAATCCATATTCGTGCTCAGCAGGTCAAAATACCCCGAAAAATACGTTTTTCGCGATCGTTTTACTCGAAGTCTCGAAATTCACTTTTTTTCCATTAAAAATCAGTGAGAAAGGTGAATTTTGAAATTTTAATCAAAACTATTACGAAAAGGGTGTTTACCGGGGTATTTTGACCTGCTGAACACGAATTTGAAATTGGTTTCCTTATTTGGTCATTTCTTTCTGTATAAAGCGCTCAAAATTTGAAAAATCTGCTAAAATTACAACATTTCTGTACGGTTTTTCGCGATTTTCGGCCCTTAGTTCAAAGAAATCGCCAAAACCAAATACATAGTAAAATTCTACACAAAAAAACGTATTTTTTAGGAATTTTTCCAGGGTGGTCGCTCTTCGCTTATATGGTATTTTTTACGATTGAAAACTTCAAATGACCGAAAAAACGTGAAGGAGTGCACCAAAATTGTTGAAAAAAATATCATGAATACACCTCTACCAGATGTAACTTTGTGCCAAAGAACAGAAAATTTCCTTCACTTCCATTGAAATTAAAAATTCTTGAAAATAATGCAATAAAATGGCCATAGCTCCGAAAGAGAGGGGGGTAGGGGTCCAAAATTTTGTGAAAAATTATTTCTAGTCAATATACACGACTTGAGGTGTTTAGGAGCCCAAAAGCGCCGGGGGCCAAATTCACCCCTTATCCGTCCATACCCTTTGGGGTGAAAATTCGTCCCAACTTCATCTCAGTCTCAGAAATGAAAAAAAAAATCGTGGGATGAATTTCGAATGAAAATTTATCTCAGCCCAGGAAGGTGAAGAAATGTGGGATGAATTTTGGATGCTAATTCATTACGAATTCATCCCTACAGTTGTCTAAAACTGGGATGATTTTCCCAGATTTTCTTAAAATCAAACAGTTTCCCAGAAATGTAAACAATTTTCCAGAAATTGAAAAATGTTATAAAAATGTTTTGAAATTAAATATGATACGTATCTACATCTTGCATTTTGTTCGTCCGTTTGTTCATTCCTTCAATTTCTCAAAAATTTACAATTTTCTCAAAATTTGGATGTTTTCCAAAAATCGTGTACTTAATAATTTTTCATAAAACTGAAAATCTTTCCAAAACTTTCTCTAATTTTTCAAAAAATTGAGAATTTTCTAAAATATGAACAAATTTTTTGCAATTGCACAATTGTCCAAAATTGGGACCATTTTCCCATGATTTGGACGATTTTCCAACAATTGGACCATTTTCCAAAATGCGACTGATTTTCTAAAAATTGAATTTTACGAAAATATTTTAAAATCAAATATTTTTTATAATTTTGTTTATTCTGACTGTTGATGAAAAAAATTAAAAAGGATATTTCCACCAGGACACATTTGCGAATTTTACCAAAAAAATTGTCTCCGAAGAGAAAAAAATTTATAAATCAGGTAGAAGTATGGGTGTGCCAAGGCACACCCGGTACACCTAACAGTCACGCCTATGTGATCAATCGAACTTGACCATTGGATGTGGCATTTCATTTGAAGAAATTTTTGTAAAATGTGAAAATATCTGAAGCGTGCCCAGGTCTTTCATAAGAAATGGGCTGATTCAAAAACTTAAAAAAGTTCATTTTTTTATGATTTAGAAAAAAAACATTTTCCAATTCTCCCCTATTTCTGTCTCACTCGAAGAAGAGTAAAAGGCCATTTAAAATTTTTTTTATCATCCATTCTTTTCTCTTTCATCTCCAACTTGAAAATCCTTCTACCGGTAAAAATGAAAAAAGAGAAAATTATTCGAAAAATTGATGAAATGACCACTTCGAGGTCGCTGATCACGAATCTGGTGTCCAATTCGGATAGTTGACCTTTGTATCTCAGGTCTGACCGATTTTCATATCGAAAATGCTCAAAATATGCAAAGGGTCCATGGATTTTTTCCCCATTTTTTTTGTGAAAAACATTTTCTACGTCTCCATTTTTCTACCGCTCTTCACCCCTTAACGCAGAAAAGAAAATTTGACTGAGAGGAAAAAACTTGGTAAGAAAAATAAAATGGTATTTTCAAAATTTTTCCACTTTCCATCCGAGCTTGTTTCTTCAGGTGAGCCCAATTTTCAATTCGAAAATGTAATTTTCAATTCGAAAATGTAATTTTCGAAAATTTTGGAAACACGACAACAAAAACAGTAGTTTTGCCGAAAATGTATAGCTTTAAATGGGAAGACGTCCGATGACCCTTTCGTGAACCACAAGCAAAGTCGAATCGAACGATACATGAACTTTCGGATTTTTAGTCCATCGCTTCTTTGTCGCCGGACCAATTCATTCCAAAAATCGACCCAGCCTCAAATTTCGGAAAAATTGTGTGATGATTTTTGGTATTAATTTTCATCTTAAAGTTCATCCCAGACTCAAAAATTCGGGAAAAGGGTGGAAGATTTGTGAGATTTATTTTCATCCCAAAAATCATCCCAGCATCAAAGATAGGAAAAATCGTGGGATGATTTGTAAGATTTATTTACCTACATCTCAAAGATCGTTCCGGCCTCAAAACCTCAGGAGAATCGTGGAATGATTTTTGGGATGAAAATTCATCCCAGAAATAATCCCAGCCTCAAAGCTTGGAAAAAGCGTGGGATGCTTTGCGAGTTGATTTTATCCTAAAAACCATCTCAGTCACAGAGCTCGGAAAAATCGAGTTATGGTTTTTGGGATTGAATTCCATCCTAAAATTCATTCCAGCCTCAAAAACTCGTTAAGGGGGTGTAAGATTTGTGAGATGATTTTCATCCCAAAAATCATCCCGGCCGCCTCAAAACATCGGAAAGGTCGTAGCATGTTTTTGGATGAAAATTCATTGAGATCTTTATGGAAAAGTTTTCAAAATTATCAAGCAAGGTATCAAAATTTATGCATTTTGAATTTTTGGTAATTTCGACCTCAAACCCAAATGTTGATCTTCGAGAGTCAAGTGACACCTAAACTTAAAATCTTATCAACGAAAAGAGTTTTCAATTTTGTACTCACTTTTTCACATTAGAGGCTCGAATCTTAGGTTTGGTTTCGAAATGACTCCAGAAATGGATTGAGGAAATCAAAAATACTTCATTTGATAAATTCTCTATTTTGGTTGCATTACCTTTTCCAAATATGAACCTGTAAATATTCGTACAGGGTAGGGTATCCTGAATACCATAAAAGTGTAAAAAAATCATCGAATTCCAGCATGTCCAAAAAGAATTTCAAAAATCTGGAAAACCCAGAAAATGTTTGAATATTTTCTAGAATTTTTAAAAATTCAAATGAAGCATAAATCATCTGAAAAATGTTTCTTTGTTATTTTTTAAATAAATTTTTCAAAAAAATGTCTCGCTACGCTCAGACGTAATTTACACTCTTTCATTCAACAAAATTCATTTAAAATCGTATTTTTTCTAGAAACATAAATTGTGACGCGTCCAGCGATACCAGACCTAAAGTCGGAAATCAACTTTTCGAGCTTTCGCTAAAAATGTAAAAAACAGTTTTTTTTATTAAAAATAACAATTTTTTTATACAAATTTTAGACTTAGATGCTCCGCGAGGTCTCAAAATGATAAATATTTGTCCCTGTATCCAATTAGGCAAAAAAATCGAAATCGATTTTTCCAACTTTAGGTCTGGTATCGGTAGATACGTCAGATATGTACTTTTAAGGAGCTGTAATGAAGGAATACCAAGAACGAAAAAAGGAGTGGAAGATGAAGCCAAAAAACTATTAGTTTCGTTTTGGAAAACCCCTTCTCCTTTTCAAGATGAAAACAATTTTTAAATGATGAAATGTAATTTTTAGCCTTGAAAATTTATGAAGCGTCATGAAAAAATACGAAATTGTGAAAAAAAATAGTATGTACGTGAAAAGAATTTATTTTTGTGATTTAAGTTGATCTTTCAAGGTGCAAATGGGATTTTTTAATTAAGCAATGAAATAAATAATTTGAAAATGTCGAAAGATTAACAAAATCGACAAACACAACAACCCTGAATAATCTTTCCTGAAGAAATGGGGAATTTTTCGAATTTTTTCCTGAATTTTCGAACGAATGTAGCAAAATGTCATTTCAAATCATAAACTTGGGAAAAATTAGTCTGAAAAAAATGAAAAAAATCATTTCTGAAATATCCTCTTCACCACCTTTCTTCACTTTTACATGGGAAAGGTCTGGAAAATTTGGAAAAATTGTTCTGAAAAACCTAGAAAAGTTTGGCTGGGAAAATCATTTCTGTAATGTTGTAAGTAGGTACCCTGAATTTTTACCTGAAAATTGAAAAACTTTTTTACTACCTATTTCGAAAAATTTTTCCCATACTTGGAGTTATTTTAATGCAATTTGAAAAATTTCTCAAAACATTTTAACATCTTTTTAGGCAATTTCAACAGTTTTTTAAATTTTATTTCTTACCAGATTTGAAGATTTTGATTTTTTTTTTGTAATTTCATGATTAGATTTTGAACATTTTTCTGATTTCAAATATTTTTCAAAAATAAGAAATTCCAACAGTGTTTTTTTTGCTTTGTAAAACAATTTTTAAAATATTTACAAAAATTCTATGGCATTTTGAATATTTTTTCTCCAATTTCACGTTTTTTTCTCACGAATAGACCCACGTTCCCTACTTTAAAAGCAACTTCGACGCAATTCAAAACATTTGACAAACATTTTGAAAAATTTTCAAGCACAGTCGAGGCCAAATAAAAATATGTAAAAGCCTCGTAGTAAACATTTCTTAAAATATGCTTCGTTTAAAACACTCGTACCAGTGAAAAAGTCGCCTACTCAATGATTAAAAGAATCCTGCAACGTACCAAAAATAAGTATTCGTAAGTACTCTCGGCGAAGAAATTTTTCTACTCGGCTGACTCGTTATGGCAAAGTCGGCTTGCCGCGAACTGTATAAAGAAATAGGTCAAAATAGTTGATTAGAAAATTTTTCCTTTATCTTTGATTATTTACAAAGTACAAAGCGGCAAGTCTTCGCTTAGATTTCTGAAGAAAACAACTTTAAAAGTTCATTTTATTCACTGACATACGTGAAGCACAGTTCATTAAAGCACAAACTTTATATAGAATAGGCTCGACTGTGTTCTGTCTATCTTTCTCGCTCGCTCTCCGTCTCGCTCTCTTTTACCCACTTCGTTTCCTTTTTCCTTTCATTATGACGCCTTCATTCGCGCGCTAACGAAAACGTCTCATTAAGGTTGCGGATTACATTCTATAAAACCGCTCGGGCTCGGCGGCGTTCGCATTTTGCCTCTTTTACAAAAGAATATCTCGCTGGATGCTTGAAAAACATTACGTGAGCCAGTTCGCGCGCTCTCCAGACGTATTTTCGCTCCAGTTGTTTAATCTTTGAATTAAACTTTTAGCAATTAAAATTTAACACAATTCGGTCATTTAACGATGTATTCGAATTTATACCATACCGCACACAAAACCTATCTCGGATTCGCCTTCGAGCCATCCACCTTGACTCTGCTGCCGCTCGTAGATATCTATTTCGAGTTAATTTGCCGATAACGAGCGAGCTTTGTTGAGGCGATTTTTCAAAAATCCGTGCTTTTCGATTTCCATTCTGTAATTTGCACCGTCGCGTCGTTAATCGTGTCGTAAGTAGATTTCATTGTTAGAACGTTTCCCTCTTTTATTCCCAGGTTGTTTTGTCTGATGCGGATTCGTGATGTCGAGTCCCCGGCGGCGATGTTTGTTTATCTCGCAATACGATGCAAAAAAATGAGGGGTTCGGAGCGCATCGTGAGCTTGACTGTCGCGTAAATGCAACTGCAGTTTCATGCGAAGGTGCGAATGTTTAATGACTATGGTATTTGTTTGTGTACTTGCATGTGGGAGATTATTAAATGCTCGGTGGTGGCGGTGCTGTTTCAATATGTCTGAGAATCAAGTGCGACGTGATGTTTTTGTTTTCTTTATCGAGATCAACACGTAGCCAGACTTTTTTAATGTCGTCGCGAGAGAAATAAATTTTAAGAATCAGTACAGTATTACCCTTTCGTGTACAGGAACGATCTTTTAAAATGGTTATTTTTAAAAGCAATGGTCAAAAAATCTACAGCATCCAGGAATGGTCATTTTTACGCGAAAATATAATCTTATTTAGAAAGAGACATTTTTTGGAAAATGGTAATTTTGACACCAAAAATTGTAATTTTAAAACCACAACTAGTAATTTTAATAACTAAAATGGTAATTTTGATTCCAAAAATTGCAATTTTGACACCAAAAATTGTAACATTTACTGGAAATGTTGTTTTTCTAACTTAAAAATGATGATTTTATGTACTAAAATGATGAGTTTATTTACTAAAACGATGATTTTATTTACCAAAATGATGATTTTATTTACCAAAATGATGATTTTTTTAACTAGAATTGATATTTTTTACTAAAATTGATAATTTTTACCAAAATTGACCATTGTCTCTAAAATTGACAATTGTCACTAAAATTTATCATTTTCACTAAAATTGATCATTTTCACCACAATTGACAATTTTCACTAAAATTAACCATTTTTACTACAATTGAAATTGATCATTTATAGTAAAAATGGTCAATTTTAGTGAAAATTGTCAATTGTGGTGAAAATGATCAATTTTAGTGAAAATTATCAATTATTAGTAATTTTCACTGAATTTGGTAATTTTCACTGAAATTGATAATTTTTACTACAATTGGTAATTTTTACCACAGTTGATAATATTTACTACAGTTGATAATATTTGCTACAATTGATGATTTTCACTAAAATTGACAATTTTTACTACAATTGATCATTTTTACTACATTTGATGATTTTCACTAAAATTGATAATTTTTACCAAAATTGACAATTGTCTCTAAAATTGACAATTGTCTCTAAAATTGACAATTGTCACTAAAATTGATCATTTTCACTAAAATTGATCATTTTTACTACAATTAAAATTGATCATTTGTAGTGAAAATGATCAATTTTAGTGACAATTGTCAATTTTAGAGACAATTGTTAATTTTAGAGACAATTGTCAATTTTAGTGAAAATTATGAATTATTGATAATTTTCACTGAAATTGATAATTTTTACTAAAATTGATAATTTTTACCACAATGATAATTTTTACTAACTAACCTTTATAATTTTCACTGCAATTGATATGTTTTACTGCAATTGATAATTTTTACCACAGTTGATAACATTTACTTACTACAGTTGACAATATTTACTACTTACAATTGATGATTTTCACTAAAATTGACAATTTTTACTACAATTGATCATTTTTACTACATTTGATGATTTTCACCAAAATTAATGATTTTCACTAAAATTAATGATTTTTACTAAAATTAATGATTTTCACTAAAATTAATGATTTTCACTAAACTTAATGATTTTCTAAAATTAATGATTTTCACTAAAATTGATAATTTTCACTAAAATTGATAATTTTCACTAAAATTGATAATTTTCACTAAAATTGATAATTTTCGCTAGAATTGACAATTTTCTCTCTAAAATTGATAATTTTCACTAGAATTGACAATTTTCTCTAAAATTGATGATTTTCACTAAAATTGATGATTTTCACTAAAATTGATGATTTTTACTAGAATTGACAATTTTCACTGAAATTGGCAATTTTTATTGAAATTAATAATTTTCACTACAATGAATGATTTTTACTAGAGTTGACAATTTTCACTGAAATTGACAATTTTCACTGAAATTGACAATTTTTACTGAAATTGATAATTTTCACTACAAATAATGGTAAAGTACATCAAAAAGAACCCCTAACCAAAATTTTAGGTGCTAAAGTTTATTTTTTGATTTTTCCCAAATTACAGGATTATTCCATTAGCATCAAAATATAAAAAAGTGACCTAATCGAGGAAAAAAACTGAAATTTGGTACACAATACCCAATTTTTGACCTCTCGAATCATTCGGAAAATCGTTCAAGCCATGTGTAAGTTTCAGAAAAGTTTACGATTTCTAGTTTTGAAAAAAAAAAAACTGTGAAAATAGTTCATACCTATCAACTTTAATATCTACAAACGTGGATTACCCAAAATTGTGATCTATTTAATCGATTAATGCGCTACTTTCCAGATTTCATAGCTGCAGGGTTAATTCCATATTTTTCTTTTATTAATTTTTAGAAAAAATTAAAAATTCTTCCAATATCGTGTACACGTATTTATCAAAGTAAAAAGTCGAAAATTTGAATACATCGTATCTTTGATCTTACAAATCGATAAATTCTAACATTCTCCATCTTTGGAAAAATTGTGCTTTTTTCCAGAACGGAAAATTTTTAAAATTTTTGGAAGGCTCCAGAAAGACTTGAAACTGCTTTCAATCGATTTGAGAGATCGAATGTAGTACTTACCGACTAATATTTGAGAATGTTTTTGCCCAAGAATCGTTTCTACCCATTTTTCATAATTATCTTACTTTTTAGAGATCCTTGAGAAATATCACGTTTTTTTTTTGTTTTTGTTTTTTTTTTCGTTAAGTATTCTCTAGGAAATCGTAAAAGAATTTGTGAAGATTGTTTCTGAAATGATTTTCATCTTTGAAATATTTGAAGCAGTTTTACGAGCTGATACCTTATTAATTTCTGTAACTTTCTAATAATTTTCGTAAAAATTTCGAAAAAAGTGTAGGTACCTACAAATTGGAAGAATTTTTGGATATTTTAAGAAATTTTAGCGCGTTTTTTCTTCTCTTTTTTTGAAATAATGTTGCTGTGTTTTTGATTTTAATTTCAATTGAACAATGTTTGCGAGGAACTTCAATTTTCTTGCATTTTGGACAAATCTGATCACATTTTCAATTAATTCTGAAATACTTTGAGAATTCTGATCAATCTTATGGACCTAACAATTTTTTTAAATGAAAATTTCAAATTTTTTATATTTTGAAGAATCTTTGCGTAATTGTGAACAATTTTAAACGTTCTTTTAGGATCTACTCGAAGAATTTATCTCGCATTTAAACTTTTAAAATACATTTTAAGAAATGTTTTCGATATATTACACAATATTAGGTACTAAATTTGTAGGTATCAATTTTTTTTTCATTTCCCACAACTTTTATAAAATTTAACAACTACTTACTCTGAATTTTTCAACGATTTTTTTAAAATGGCCTGGTTTTCATGGAAATACATGCACAGCTACAATTGTAAAAAATCAAGATCTGCGAAAATTTCGTTTAAAAATTTGTATTACTACTTCTCGCTACATCTTATACTTGCGGAGGCGGAAAAACTCGATATGAAAGTGAGAATACGACGATACGTATTCTAAAGGGAGGCATATAACAGTAATTTTTAATACCAAATTTTAAGCTGTTTATGGTACGGTGTGTTATGTTTTCTTACATGAAATATTACGCTCGTCGCTGTTTTTATTCGCATGTGTTCGATGTCAACCTCTATACGGTTGTTTTCGCACGAACCAGCCTAATCGTAAAAATGTCTTTATTAAGAAGAAAAAATTACTCGGATGCAAAATACATATTAATAATATTGTACCAGCGTCGTACTAAAAACGTGCTCGAAGCTCGAACCTCGATACAATAGTCGCAAACGTGAATGTAAAAATTGCCTCGTTTTTTTAAATGTATCTTAAGGGACAAGGATACATAGAGGTGAGTTGATAATCTTTCATAAGAATGTGAGTAAACGTGTGAAGAAAAAAAATGTAAATTTATTGAAGTGTTACGTTGATGTTTTATTACCAAATTTGAAAGGTTTTTTTTGGAATTTGAACTTGGTGATTTGAAAAAATTCTTAGAATTTTGAAATTTGGTTGTTGAGAGTACCTATAGACAGAAAATCGTATGAATTTGGTGGAAAAGGTTTTTTTTTCAAGCAAGTCGAAGTTACGACTTTGCATTCGCGGCCAGAATCCGAAGCCGAAATATTCGATCATGTTTTTCGTCAACATAATATTTTCTCAACATTTCACCAAGTTCTAATATTGACAATTTCACTTGGTAGCCCCTATATAATTTTGTCACAAATGGGATTCGACGACCCATAAGTAAACATCTCTTTCACGTTCAATTTTTTTCAAATCAAATTTTTTTCAAATTTTTTCAATCTTACATTTTTTTTAAAGCTTATTCAATTTTAAAAAGTTGAAAAAAAGGAATAAAAAAGGGAACAATTTTTGAGTTTATGATAGTTGGAACAACCGGTTATTCCATCTAACACATAAGCCTGGACGAAAGAAACTATACACACTGGGGTCACAATGATGTATTGTTATCCCTCGAACAGGAATATTCCCCGCTTTCCGGGCTCGTCGGAGCGTTCCTACCAGGACATCGTCATGTCGTGGCTGCTCTAGGAAGACTGAAGATTCTGTCTTCGCGATCGCCAGCTCGTGGGCAACGTATTGCACACGGCACTCACGTTCCCACACTCGCGGTACTGCTTGGTCAGCAGTATTTATGACGTAGGCTCTCGCGTACGTCATATTGCTGACTCTAGTGGATTGCCGGATGTAAGCACATAGCGTACATACCTGAGAATCCCCTCGACGCCACTCATCATCCTCACTACCGTGGGAATCGAGTGGGGCCATGTCTCACCTTTACACATGCCCCCTTAGGCTTAGCTCGGATGAAGGTCACCGGAGGCCCGAGGGAAGTCTGAGTAGGATGAGAGATGACCCCCTCAACCCCCTGCCCCCTCAGATTTTCCAAGGGATGTAAGGTGATGATGGGCTACGAGGGAGGAAAAGTACTCTTTTCCTTGTACAACTCAAAAAATGAGGTGTGTGTTAGCGGCACATTCTGGGAAAAACAAATCGCAGAATAAATTGATGACTGAGCAGTAGCGTGTTTATCTTGTGCATCGCGGGGTATTCGCCCCCGATGTTGAGCTGTTTGTGATCGACGAAGAAGATTGACGGAAAGAAAATTTTGATAGAAAAGGGCCGAAAGTTGAGCCTGGAGGAAGATTCCTGTTCTTTTTTGGGTATTAATATTTACATTCAATTTACATTCATTTCGATGCATTATACATCTGATACATAAAGGGCACATAAGACAACTTAAATATATACAAATAAAAATAGGGGGGATACAAAATTGGGAGTTGTCTTTGTGGACTCAGTTCGGGTTAAATACATATATACATTTTTACAAAATCGGGAGGTCATAAAACCAAGGTCGAATTTAAGAAATATCGGCGGCGTAATCGGCGATGTTGGCAGCGAAATCGATGATAACGTAATGGACTATTGCTGACTGTCCAATCGACGACTTGGTATTCGTGGAACGTAAAACATGACAGCCAATGTTGGGTGGGGGTTTCCATGGCATGATCACCCCTAACATGGTCTACGTTGCGGAATATCTCGGCTTTAAATTCCTGTTGCATACGTTGTGTAGTGATGGAACAATAACGGCTTAAAAAGCGGTTTGCGCGAGTTAGGAATTTACATCTTACCAAGTACAATAGAAAGGATAGCGTAAAGAAGTAGGTATTTTATAAAAAATCAAAAATCTGTCGAAAAGAAGAAAGGAAGAAAAAATTTTGAAACGAAGGTTAATTTTGATGCCAAATTATTATCAGAAAGTTTGATGCAGCACTAGGACTCCTAGGGCTAAAATACGTTACCTGATTCGTCGCTGAGTTGATCGTTAATCTGCCGTGTTAACTTCACCAAGGTTTTTATGACCGAATGGGTCTGACCGGGGTAAAAATGTACCCGGGTGTTCGTGACAGTCAGGTCACCAGTCGGCGGATCATTGAGCAAGGTGGCGGCATATGATATATGGCGCCAGCTTAGAAGCGTGTCCTGGTGAGCTGACGAAAGTATCGCGTTGAATTCTCTGCGGGTCGGGGAGCACTGCTGATAATATATCAGGGGGAGGATCAACACTACCTGAACCTTTTTGCGGTTGAGGCGTTCGAGGAGATTATGGAGAGCTGACTCCATCTCGTCGATTGTGAAGTGTTTACCTCGAGTTTCGTGGTCCCCGACGCAGAGAATCACTTTCGGTGGTAGTTCGGCCAGCCGCTCGACAGTGTTGGCGAGTCTGGCCATCGGTATTTCAGGATCATTCACACTAGCCGAAATCATGTGGGCCATGGATTCCTTCGGCATAATGTGCTTGATGCTGTTGAAGGCATGACCGCCCCCGAGAATAAGGAAATCTTCAATAAAATACCCGTAGATACCAGCAAAGGTCGCCTGTGTGATACCACGGGTACGCTTGAAGGTGAGGGTGAACGGGAGGAATCGCTCCATTGAAATTGGAGGGTGCTCGTCGTCCGGTTCATCACACTGTTCCGTATTCGGGGGAGGCGGTTTCGATGATGTTGATAACCTGGATGCAAGGCTTCGACGCACTCCGTCGAGATCGGCGCGTGTGGCGAAGAGTTGCATCATCAATCGGCGATTTTCTTCCTGCAGATCAGTGCTGATGTTTTGCCCCTCAGCCGATGTCGGGTGAGGTAATGGTACATCCCCCGCCTTTTTGGTAAAGGGGATGATCATTGTTGTGTTCCGATACACCACATTGTGGTTCTCACAATGGGGATGCGGGCACGATTTTGACGTCTTAAGATGCTCTTGAACGCAAGAGTTGTGGACTGCGTGTGCGCAATTCCCGATGCAGACGATGTATTCGTCCTCACCATCAGGTAATTGCGGTCCATCGTGCAAGATGTTGTTTCCGCAACTCGGGCAACAAAATAAGAGATCATCAGACATACTGACCTATAGGAAGAAAAAAGTCAAAGTAGGTTATTGTGCATACAAAATCTGTAGGCTTTTTACACTTCGGGCTCACGCGCGAAGGAACGAAGGATGGTAGCATGCGATCCCACTGTGAGCATTTGGAGTATGGAGAAAATTTTGAAAGAGGTGATCGTAAATTCCCAAAAATGGTTTATTGATGGTAGAATTCTGAGCTCTTGATTCTGTCCATCAATATCCTCAAAATTGATCGATGTGAGAAGTGCCCCTGAATGTTTTTTGGGTCGCAGTCCATCGTGCATGAACTCGTGGGCATGACACCCAAAGCGCAAACACGACAAATGGGACCGAAATTCAACAAAAGCACCACTTCAATCAAAGAATTTTTATTTGAAAAATTTACGATTTGGAAAGAATGGAAAAAATTTAAAAAAAATCACTATTTCGGAAAAATTTTTGGTTGGTAGGTATGGAGTCATTCGAGAAAATCACACATTTTGCTGGGGATGTTGTATAATCACCAAATCGTCAGGAGGCTGAGGATTATGCACGATCACTCGAATGACATATTGAATTTTTGCGGAAGAAAGATTTACGTTAACAGGATTATTTTTGGAAAGCATTTTAAAAAAGAGAAATTGAAAAGAATACTCACAGTTTGATCGATGCTATCTTCGTTTGACAAAACACGACAAGGAAGTGCCGGTATGGATGGTAAAAAAGGACGTACGTACGAAGTTACGAACAAAGTCCGCGAAAATAAAGGCGAAAATATTACGCGAAGTTTAAACGCAACGTCAATACGGCAAAGGTAATACAAAGTAAACGATAATTTTAAACACGAAAATCACAATAAAATCGATGTTACTTCGTGAACAGACAAATGACAAGTACGTACGATGTTGGAAGCTTACTTCGAACGATCGAGGTGCTTATCGATTGAATCTCGTTATAGTATCGTTGGACAAAAGCATCAGCGATAAAAAGTGCAAGCAGACACTTTTCGATGGAATAATCGCCGTCGAGTCTATCTAAAAATAGAATTTCAGCTACGATTGTAGCAAGCTGATAATCCAACGATACAACGAGTCGTTCTGGCCGAATAAATCGTGTTCATTGCAATTCGCTGTTCAAAACCATGTTGCACATTGTATTGGACAAAATAGGTGGGTTGGTATCCTACAGATAACGTGGACATACTAGGTACATCGGCGTTAAGAAGTTGAATACGTAAGTAAGACCTACATACGTATTTGTTTCAATTTTCCCTACGCCACAATACCCAATATGCCCAAAATTATCATATAGGATACCAGTTTGGTGGGTATCTAGAAGATAGGCTGACTACACTGAGCGCAGAGTGTCAAGGAATCGATTACTTAAGTACAATGTACCTAAGTATTTGTTTTTACTATCCCTAATTCTCACCCGCTGAGTGCCTCAAACCTACCCACTAGGTACCCTGTCAAAGTAGGTAATGGTAATTCGGTGGATAGGTACACGATGTTGAGTGCCCACGCACCGAGGAGTTGACATTCCTCAGTGCATGAACACTTTGACCGCATACCTACCCACAGAACTACCTTTGTGGTCCGTGAATCCCTGTGAGTGAAATGATCACCTTTTGTGGGGATCATTAGGGCCCTGATTACGTGTGAGGTGTCACCAGGGAGTTGTTCCCCAGTGACACCCTACGTCTCAATGCCCCAGTGACCTTCAGGTGTAAATTTTTACAATCACTCACAGGTCTTTTTCTGGTATATTTTTGGAATCAGCTCCAGGTAAACTGATCACCATGGTATGCAGATAGGTAGGATATGCCTACGTACCTACTGAGAAATCAAAGGGGTAGGTAGTCTACGCCTTTGTAATTTCTTCCATGTGATTTGGTCACCAGAGGGTTGACTACATAGGTAAAATATTTACGTACGTATTTGTTTCAACTTCCTCAGTAACCAAAAAATGGATACCGTTTTTGGGGTTCAATATTACCCAGAACAAAATTCCAAAAATACCTTGGACATGTCACGTCAGTGCGATGATGAGGATCGCACAGGAGGAGACAAAGTCGGTGGTGGGGGCGTGTTGGGGTCCAGGTGCCAGGGAGCCGACCACGTAGGTAGGATCTACGTACGCAATCATTTTTCCCAGCACACAGGAGCCCATTTTATGCCCCTGTCCGCTTGAGAATTCACTCAAGGGAGGTCGTGATGTTAGTTGGTGAAACGTGTATTCAATACTGGGTAGGTAGAAGTATAGGTAGGATCTACGTATACGTTCAGCCACCCAGTCTGGTGCCAACCCATTTAGTTCTACTTAATAGGTAATTGGTGGTTGTCCTGCCCCTGCAAGTCATTGATTACGTAGGTAAATGCCTAGGTATTTGGTTCAATTGTCCCACAAGAGCAGGAATTCAACTGGAATTCGAAAATTGCAGCACCATAAAGTAGGTCCAATTCACTAATAGGTATTGAATGAGTAGGTTGAGTACAGATTTCACCTCGGTGTTGTTTGGGGATTCGCTAACTACTTAACAAGTAGGTAGCATGAATCGCCAAAGTCTAAGTAGGTAGTACCTAGTTACTCAAAATGCAGTGCTTTTTGCTCCGTGCAATTTCCATTGAATTTAGTGTCATGTCACCAGGGAGTTGATTACGTAGGCAAAATATTACGTACGTGTTTGTTTCAATTTCCTCGGCGACATCGGTCGACAAATAGGTAAGTACCTATTTCCGGATTGATAAGTAGGTAGTACCTAGTTATCAAAGATGAAAAATATTCAATCTTAATTGCAGGGATCACTGTATTTGCCTGAGGAATTAGCTAAGTACTGTCGCGTCTGAAAATTCAGAGGCAGAACGAAGTCGAGAATCCATGGCCCAACTGAGGCATGGATGGTTTGGGAAATTTCTGATAGGTAAATCAAGTACATTTGTCCCATAGGCAGGTTGATCACCGAAAATCGGGGATAAAAATCCACCTATAGGATATTGATTCAATATTACCCATCAGGTTTGCCAAATTACTAAATCGGTGGGAGTGTTTATCCACAGGTAAATTGATCACGTATGCATTGCATAGGTGTGAAATTCAAAAAATACCCATGAACAAACACCCTTTTGTATGTACCTATTTACAGGTGAATTGACCACGTATGCATTGCATAGGTGCAAAATTCAAAAAATTACCCATAAATAGGCACATTGGTGGTATTTAATATAGCTTTCCTTTCCCAATTTGGTTACCAATCATCCCGCCACACATGACGAGCTGTAGCCTTGGTGCTTAATAAAGCAGAAGGTAAGAGTCGTAACTCATAAACCTTCTCGCCAATTTTAAAGGTGGGTTTTGGATCAGACCTGGGTAGGTCGGATTGCCAAAAAGCACGTTTAAAATCGACTGGGCTAAAGATCGTATGCGCTGGTGCAGAACCACTGGCCCCAAATTTTGGTGGGGTTGCTGGCCTTTGGGCAATATGGTCCTTCTGCACATCGTGGAGAATTTCCAATTTCTTGGCCAAGGCAGACATCGGCTATATTAAATACAAGTCAAGTCCAGAAATCACAAAAGTGATTTATTATTAACTGAAATAATCAGGTAATAATTGCTGCGATTAATTAATCAAGGCAAAGTGCGTTGAAAATCAATGGCAGTTCCGTTGACAAAATTCAATGAAAAAATTTCTCCACGTAATATGAGCACAGAAGAGCTTCGATGCGTCAATATTAAGTGTGTAGAGAACTAATCATGAATACGATGTTCACTCTTCGGTTATAAAAACGGAAGAGGCGTGTGTAACGTTGGCGCGTTCTGGGAGTGGCACAGAATCGCTGGCATTGCATTTCTAAGGACCGTCGCGGATGGTATTCAGGCGAGAGTCGCGTGAGAACCGTTTGCTGTGTTCAGCAAATTCCAAGATCGTTAGAATGAGTAGATGACGTTACTCAAACATGCTGTTACCTATTCGGTGCCTCCGAGAAAAGATCGCCAAGGTTAGGTCTAATCGGTAGTAAAATTGGAGCGAAATTCGGGCCAATTTTACGGACATCGGAAAAAATGTTTTCGGAGTCGTTTTTGAAGGGAAAACGTAACATGAGTGTAGAATACAAATTAAAAATCAATTTGTACCTATCAGATAGGTATATTGAGTATTTATACCTATACCCAGTTACATTCTAGCTTCTGTTAGGTAGGTGTGCAAAAAATTTTTGGACAGATACCTTGCCTAGGTAATGCATAAAAATACAGTAGCTAAGCTGTCGAGTTCGAGATTTTGGAGCTTTGGGGAGAAGTTTCTCGCCAAATATGCCCCCATTCGGATCCAAATTTGCTAGGTATGGTTGCAAAATCAGTGATTTGTTGATTACGTTGGTAAAATTTTTACGAACGTGGCCAGAGTACCAAGAGGTTGATTACGTAGATAAAAATATGTACGTATTCGGCTCAACACTCTGTCAATACTGTGTTTCAACTTTTTCAGTGATTTAGTGCATTATTAGGCAATTAACCCCTGGTATCAGAGGGTCAGTTACGTAAATATGAATATCTACATATCCGGCACACATGCCTGATACCCTGGTTCAATTTTCCTAGTAACACATTTTGCTTTGACCTACTAGCAAAAAGATCGCGAATGTGTGTCAAATTCTGTTACATTGGGAAAAATGTTTTCGCAATGTTTTTGTGTTCTGGGCAATTTTGCGCAGATGGTCATACAAATAGGTCATTTTTGAGAATTTCTCAAAAAGAGCTATTTTCGCCGAGGTGTTCAGGTGCAAAGGCCGTAAAAAATAGGTATATGCCTATTTACCTATCAAAAGTCGATGTTATAGATAGGTTGAATGCATAGGTAAAAATACGTATGCGTTTTCCAAACTATCTTGCCGGAAGACAGCTATTTTCATAGCGCCGGAGCTTTCAATAGGTAATTTGCTTACCTATATCTACTTTCAGTGCACCTGGGTGACAAAGTAGGTGTTCAGGGGATGATAGGTGCATGGGTGTGAAGTTCAATATTATCTGTTAATAATACAGAAATTGATCACTCACACATCCACCACCCCCTGGTGTGTCAAAATCAGTATTTTGTATGCCAAAATTTTTGGGATACATGTCAAGTCCAGTGTTTTATTCAATTAATCTGAGTGAAACAGGTACGTAAATTTTAAGATAACTAGGATCGCTCACGTATCTGTTCCCACTCAAATTAATGAATAATTTTAGTGTGCAAAAAATTTTTGGACACTGTCATAATCGGTGGAGTCCAAATTTGGAGTCCTGTCATACAACTTCGGAAATTGGAGGGACGTTCCGAAGTGCTAGATGGTAATGTGGGGTAAAATTTTGAAATTCGGATCAATGTGGCCATGATACTAAAAATTGTCCAGGTGAAAAAAATCGAAGTCTTGGATGTGGAAAAGATGCCTATTGGAAATTTTGATGATAAAAATCATTTGGTTTTATATTACGTTACTGAAAATTTTGAATTTTGAAAAAATGGAAAAAATTTAGAATTACGTTAATACATCGCGAAAAATAAATAAAATAAATTTTGAAAACAGAAATAATAATTAAATTATGGTATTTAAATGCCCCTGTATCCATTTCTGGTAAAAATGGCACAGAAGAATTTAAATATTAAGTTTTACGTTAATGTCATCATATTGATTAAGAATGTCGACTTTCTCAACCAAATATGGTTTAAAAAGCAAAAAATTGAAAATTACGTTAACACTGTAGGGTGGGAAATTTTACGTTAATGGTGGAAAAAAGTGAAAATTGAAAATTGGGAGGGTCGATGTATTTACGTTAATTTTGGTTAAGCAAAAAAGGTAAAAAATTTAAAAAGCCAAAAAATTGATTATTCAGTTACCTGAAAAAATCGCTGGATGAATGCTGGAACAACTGCCTTCACATGGTCACTTGGTGAAAAAATCGTAATTATTAAAAAAATCTGAAAATGGGTATCAAAAAAGAAATTGATCCGAATGATGTTAAAAATCGAATTTTACGTTAATTTTATTTCAAAAAATAAAAGATAAAAAATTTCGAAAAAATTTGTGGACTTAAGGTCCTTTGGTCAAACTTTGGTAAGAAAATGAAAAATTTAAAAAGGATAGAGTTTGACCTGGAATTTACGTTAATTATTGATTTAATTTTGAGAAAATGATAAGAGAAAAAATTACGTTAATAATGAAGCCAAAAATTTGAATCTGAAATTTATAAAATTGTCAAAATTAAGTAGGTCTCTTCTACCCAATTTTGAGAATTTTATATTCGTTTACGTTAAAAGTGAATGGAAACTAGTAAAAATGATGATTTTTTACACAAATTTTCACTGCTAATTTTTGGGAGGAAAAAATTGGGAATTTCAGGAAAAGATAGAATAGGAAGGTGAAATTGCATGATTTTTAAATTCAGTGGCACGAATTTTAAGCACATTTTTTCTGAGTGAATAAAGTAGATTAGAGGGTATTTGATGTAGGCAAATTGATTACCCTTGGGTATGAAGTTCAATGTCGCCCTACACCAAGTACCTATACTGGTGATTTTCATTAATTTGAGTTAAGGAGGTGCGTAAGTTTTAAGATAACTAGTATCGCTCACGTACCCACTTATTACTCAAATTAGTGAAAGTTTTTCTAATTTAATCACACAGAAATAGTACACTCAATGCCATCATGAAAATAAAAATAAGCACTTTCTAGGATAAATTTTTAGGAAAAGAAGGAGTGCAAAAATAAGCAAGCAAAAAAGTGTGCAAAAAATAAGCTATTATTTTTGTGCTTAAGGCACCTAAGGATAAATTGGTAAATTACGTTAATTAAAAAAAGAAAGACTAAGAGACTTAGTCTTTAGGGACTTAAGGTCCTGGTGCGGATTTAACCGCTAGTTCCCTTTTTTACCGAAAGGGCTCCAAAACGTATGAATTTTGCTGAGATGGCCATCAGCTGCTTTCTTAGTAAGGTGAAAAAGCATAAAAGGTCAATTTTGATACTTTTTAGATCTAAAAGCATAAACTTGGTACGTTTGGTGTACCGTCCCACCTAACTTATTAATTATGGGCTAAAAGTTAGAAAAAGCTGCACATTTTTAACTAAAACCCAAAAATGGCGAAAAAAGATGGGGTGTGGACTTATTGCCATTGCCACGGTGGGCTTACGTTTGCCACCTGGTTACTTTATTTAGTTATTGGCCAAAAAAGCACCAAAAAATGCGATGAGACTCCGCACAGGAGCTCATCAATGGAAGTTTCTTACCTCAGCTCGAAAGTTCCATAGACCCTGGCGTGAGGCCGTGCCGGTCCCTTGGGTTCCGTTGCTGCAGGCTGGAAGTCCAAAAAACACAGCGAGTTGGGCGCCAATATGATAGTTGGAACAACCGGTTATTCCATCTAACACATAAGCCTGGACGAAAGAAACTATACACACTGGGGTCACAATGATGTATTGTTATCCCTCGAACAGGAATATTCCCCGCTTTCCGGGCTCGTCGGAGCGTTCCTACCAGGACATCGTCATGTCGTGGCTGCTCTAGGAAGACTGAAGATTCTGTCTTCGCGATCGCCAGCTCGTGGGCAACGTATTGCACACGGCACTCACGTTCCCACACTCGCGGTACTGCTTGGTCAGCAGTATTTATGACGTAGGCTCTCGCGTACGTCATATTGCTGACTCTAGTGGATTGCCGGATGTAAGCACATAGCGTACATACCTGAGAATCCCCTCGACGCCACTCATCATCCTCACTACCGTGGGAATCGAGTGGGGCCATGTCTCACCTTTACAAGTTGAAAAAAATTTTTAAAATATTATGAAGTTGAAAAAAAAAATTTTCCAACTTTTGTTTTTTAAATTTTTTCCATTTCATATTTTATAAAATTCCTTCCTTTCCCATAATTTTTTCTTCAGTTTTTTTTTCAACTTCAAAATCTTTCCATTGGATAATGTCTTAAAATATTTTCCAATGATTTTGAAATTTTCTCTCACATTTTTTTCAAAATTTTTTCCACTTTAGGTACCTACCTAATAATTGGAAGAAATTTTTAAAATATGAAATGAAAAAAATAAAAAAATAAAAATAGGAAAATTTTGAGAGAAGTCGTGTTTAGAAAGATTGTACTGCATAAAATTGGATATCCTTAAAAAACTTGAAAAAATTTAGAGTTGAAAAAATTTGAACCTAGAAATTAGAATAATAAAAAATTTGAGAAAATTTGAATTTGGAATTTTGGACTAAGATCGTCGAAATCTCATTTGAGCAAAATTATTCATAGTCCGGTAATTTTAGGAGTTGACCCCCAAAAATTAAATCCTGACTTTTTTCGCGTTTTACATTCGTAATGGTCCACTACATAACGTACTAAAATGGACACCCCACAACCCTCCGCTACCCCCAGAGGAGGGTAAAAGTCTGCTGGAAACCAGTCTTTCGCGAATATCTCCTCAAATAAGCCTCAAAATTGAAAAATAGTTATGAACAATCTTATTCTACGTGTCATTTCCAATCAGAAAGTTTTTCCTTTTTTTCAAAAATACTCACTTTCTTGGCCAAAAATTAAGAGTAAAAACCACCTCTTCTTCCACAATTTACAGCATTTTTTGAAAAAATCGAAACTTTTGTGAATATCTCCTCAACTAGGCCTCAAAATGGAAAAATTGCTGTAAATTGTTGAAAAAGAGGTGTTTTTTTCTTAATTTTTGGTTAAGGAAGTGAGTATTTTTGAAAAAAACAAAAACCTCCTGATAGGAAATGACACGTAGAACAAGATTGTTCATAACTATTTTTTCAATTTTGAGGCTTATTTGAGGAGATATTCACGAAAAACCGTTTTTCAGCAGACATTTACCCCTCCCCTGGTGGTAGCGAAGGGTTGTGGGGTGTCCATTTTAGTATGTTGTGTAGAGGACCATTACGAACGTAAAAAGAGAAAAAAAATCAGGATTTAATTTTTGAGGGGTTTGGTATATTTTTTTCTCTTATTCGCCTGGACTATCAGGAGCCAGTGACAATTTCCTCAAAAAATTTTTCAAGTTTGAAGTTTTTAAAAATAGATTCGGAATTAAATTTTTCAAATTTGTTCCAGTTCCAATTTTTTTCATTTTCCTTCTTTTCAAGTTCGATTTAGAAATAGATTTGGAGGTGTAGGAATTTTAAAAACTAAACTCTTAACAAAAATTTAAAAGCAGAAAAAATTTGAAGAATATAAAAATTGAAACTTGGTAAAAAAAACTCTGGAGCAGAAATTTTTTTGAGAAAATTGAACTCAAAGGAAACTTTGAAAATAGATTGTAGAAAAATCTAAGAACAATTGATTTTGGAAAAAATTTTGTGAAAATATAGGTAATCTTGAAAAAAAATGTACTGATATTTGTACATTTTGGCCTGATTGCAGCTGCAAATAAATAACTCGAACTCGCGTCTTAAAAATAGTTTTCATGATTCTGAAGTGGGAAAGGGGATACTTGAATTACGACACGTAGAACTAGTCGAAAAAACCAATAGGTACTTGGGTACACCAAGACAAAACGATAAGCATTGGTTCTATGAATTGAAATTGACACTAAAATCACAGCGAGCGTACAAAACTGAATCAAAATTTTTCGTGAAAAATATTCAAAGCAATTAATCTGCGACATCATTGTAGAAATACGAATATTGTACGAGAGCGACGAATGCGAATTTTCACCATACAAAGAGATAAGTTCCAACTACATTAGATCTTATCTACCTATAACTAAACGAAATGCAGTTACAGGCTGTGGTATACACCTCCTTCTACAATTCATTAGTCAAATCGTATGATAAGAAAATACCTTTTTGATCTCTCAATTCGCTTGTACAGTTGTTCTTCCTGCGTAGTCGAGTCGATTTAACGTGAAATCATAATTTACCAATCAAATTATTAATTTTCGGTTTCATTTTTTCGTAATTTTAATTGCAATTTTACCAAATCGCGCAGGCTTAAAAACGCCTGAAATTTTTCGTTCTCGTTATTTCTTCGGTCGAAATAAAACGATCGTATCTGGCAATGAAGTGCATATGAATATTTTTCGTATTAAATTACTCGATACGATTTTCAACCTCTGAATTTTGGAAACCTTCTGACCAAAATGTCTTCGATATTTCAACGCTCAAGACAGCCAGCATGGAATCAGGTAAAGAATGAATATTCAACGTATATATACATTTTAGGAAACCAATATTGATAACAGGTTTCGAATTTTAGGACGAAGAAAGCCTCATCCTTTCACCTCCGCCTCTACATCTATCTCAGAATACTACAAGTTTTGATTCTATCAAATTGGCCAATTGTGATGTAACCACCCACAGCCCTATGGTATTCTTCGCCGATGTCGTAAAATTACAAGATATTGCCTTAGTTTCGTTGTTAGCGTCATTAATCGAATACAAAAACACGCTGCAAATTCAGACCAAACGCGATGAATTATTCGTTGTACCAGAAATGGACCTAATCAAGGTGGAATTTCCAGCGACCATTAAACCATCGAGAATCCCATCTATTGCAGAATCGATGAAATCATCCATACGAGAATGGATAGGACATCACGAAAAATTCGTATTTTTCGATCGTGAACATGGCGACGATTGTATCATGGTATCTGATTTTTTCGATCAATTGGTCTGGCTGCCTGAAGGCTCCATCAGTCCCAAACCGACGGCCAAGAAGATGTTGGAGAGTGACAAATTATCCACCTCGGAGAAGTTTAGGTTGGCTTGTATGTATTGTTTTGAAGAAGACGTGAAATCTTTATGGCCTTCATTATCCGAAGACGTAATTAAAAAAGAATTCGAGAATCGTCATCCGTTTTTACTTTATTGGTATTCTGTTCTACGCGAAGAGAATATTGACGATCAAAATCTCTTCGATCTAATGAAAAATTCGACTAAAAATTACCACTATTCTGCAATCGAGTATCTCTGGAGCAAGGTGAAGCCCGAAGATCGAATTTCCAAAGCGAAGCTGATATGCGGTGGCAAAAATTGCTTATACATGTGGCACATTCTTTGTAATTTGAATGATTCGGAATTCAACGCAGTGATTGAAGAAAAAGGCCTGCATATTTTTAAAAAATTTGCAAAAAAATCTGAATTTGGGAAGCACATACTGATGATTTGGAATCGTATTGCGGATAAAATCGAAATAGATTCGTTCGAAGATATTTTCAAGGTGGTGGTTCATTATTTCGAAATAAATATCGAACAGAGGAACAATTTGCGATGGGAATTGTGGCGTCGTGCTCCCGAACACTTGAAAAATTTGGCCGCACTTAGAAACGCAGATGATTATTTATCAACCCCTTATAATTTCCCACTCATCATGGATGTGCTTTCGCGCGTAGATATCCAATACAGAATCAAACACTGGAGACGAAACTGGCATCGGTTTTTGATAGAACCGAGTTGCAAAACGAGCATCTTTGAAAAAATTATGCATCTACGGTTTGAAAATGAAGAGGAAATTTCAAAGTTCAAGAACGAAGAGATGATCGATTACGAGGAAATAAAAATAAGTATTCGAACCTTACTGGAGAACAAATGGTCTTCGAGGCAGGATTCGGCGGAAATTTCTCCTTTCGCACAGCTAGAGAAATTTTTGAATACGTGTTCCTCAGACCCGAAGGTAATTTTGAATTTGAAACAGAAAATATTAACCAGAATGACGACTGATATGCTGCTAAAATGCATTTTCAAGTTTATCGATCCTCGAATAATCAAAGAATTCGATATCTTCCTGCTTGACGCTTTTACCACGAATGTAGCGCTGCAGAAATTCAAAACCGAATTTATTTTGTCGTCTCGGTGTCTAGAAATTATGAAATGTCAATTTCCCATTCGATTGGATCGTCTTTCTCATATCATGAAATTGGTTGATGCCATGTCATCCCGTGAAAGCGATTTGGCTAAGATGAAGACAAGTCTGGTGGAAATTACCCATCGTTTTATAATCAAGGGAACTATAGTCGCAGAGGAAATAAATTCGAAGAAAATAATATGGAAGGATTTCATAATCTGGTGTTTCGACGGAGATCAAGATCAAATAAAGGAATTCAAGAAGTCAATACCGATCGATAATGTTTTTAAATTGGCGTTCCGAAAGATCCTTGGAACTCTGGCGTGGTATGATATTTTTAAATATCGTGATCCTGATCCTACCGCGCTCTCTCATGCTCGCAGGAATTATATTTTTGGAGATTGGATGAAGAACTTTGCGGCATTGGATAGTTTTATTGATTGGTTCTTTGAATCCGAAGAAGATGCACGGCTATTTAGATTGAAAGTTACCGATTCCTGCGATTCTGATTTCGCGAAGCAGATGTTTGGGGGCGATTGGCAAACGATGTTTCCCAATTATCTGAATAGAATAAGTTACATACTGAAATTATGGTGTCAAATTTCTATTTTAAATCGATTTTGAATTGTCGAATTTAAATTTCGATGTTTTGATGTAAGGAAGTTGTAAGTACGTATTTTTTTTCAGCAATACATCGTTTTATCAGTTTTATTTACTTTTGTGGAATTTCTTAGGAAAATATGTGTTGAATAGTATTTAATACAAGAACACGAAAAAAATGAGATAAATTCGAAATGCGTAAAATTTTAACAAAAATTAATCAACGAAAAGATGTGAATTTTTTTCAAAAAGAAGAATATTGGCGAATGCTTCATTTTTTGTCGCATTAGGTTGAAACTACGTGTCTTCGTTTCTGATTCTGAAGTTATTTTGTAAAAGCTACGTGGTGAAAGTTGAATAGAAAGTTTACAAAGTTCAAATGGTGATAATTTGTAATGAAATTGATGACTTATGATCTCAAAAGTGTTCGAAAATGAATTAAAAATCCCAACAGTCCAATGAGAATATTGAAATGTGAATGTAAGTAAAATTGGACGAATTTGTAAGTACACCATTTAAAAACTGGGGAAGGGCTTTAGAAAAAATTTGCAAATTTGCAAAATTGAAGGAGGTCTTGACTAATAAATTTTTAATTACTGTCCAGAATTTTTTTTTAAAATAACAGGAAATGTGATGTGATATTCTGAAGGGTGCTGTTACTAAGTAGCATAAAAACTTTTATTTTTTGGGAGATAAATACCTAAACGAATTTCGAAGAAAAAATCAACTAGGTACCTAATTGGAAATTTGGAATATCTGTTGAATTCTTCTTTTTCCAACTGACACTTTACGTGATACAGAACATCGATTTCTAAAGATAATTTTTTTTGCAATTTTGAGTTCGACATGATTTTGTAAGTTCAAAACCCTCCCAAAAAATGAGCGAATTTGATTAATCTACAAGAATTATACAAATTAAATCAAGGAATATGGGTAAAAGTTAAATTGAGAACTTCTTTATAATACGAATCTAAATGAGTAACTGGGCTACTTACTTTCGCGCTTTTTATTTCCATCAAATTAATTCTTTGAGCCGTTTTTTTTTTATTTTGGGTAATAAATGTTCTTATTTTTCTCGATTTATAATGTAGAGAAAAAATAATAATCTACTTATGAACTCCTGTCAGTAAATTTTTTTTGAAGCGGAAACACCTCTTGCGGGTAAAACGACAGCAGAATCGTGTAGATTGGAGGTTTTTTTAAATCTATAGCAACCTTTAGTTTTGTCTTAAAACTTCTGTTAGTCGATTTGGGGCAGTGATTTTGAAATCATGTTGCGTTTCGCCTACCGAGGCACCATGGTGAAATTTTTCGTAAATCGGCGTCTTCGAAGACGTTTTTTTATCTTGGAGAATAAAAAGAAGTCACAGAAGGCTAAATTTGACGCTCTGTAACTTCTCTTTATTCTCCAAAATGAAAAAAACGTCTTCGAAGACGCTGATTTACGAAAAATTTCACCATGGTGCCTCGGTAGGCGAAACGCAACACGATTTCGAAATCACTACCCCAAATCGACTTAAAGGAGTTTTAAGACAAAACTAAATGTTGCTATAGATGGAAAAAACTCCAATCTACACGATTCTGCTGTCGTTTTACCCGCAGAAGGTGTTTCCGCTTCAAAAAAAATTTACTGACAGTAGTTTCTGAATGACCCTCGTAGCCACTGAAAAATGAAGTGGAGTGAAAAAAAAATATGCCTAGAATTTTGACGAGAATTTGTGGGTGAGTTGGTTTGCTTTACATGAGGAACGTCCCAGAAAAAATTAGAGGCTCAAAATGGTACTTCTTTTGAAAACACCAAGGTGTCTAACTGTCTACTGGATACGATTTCAAAAATCAAAAAAATGTACGAATTTTGGCTGAAAACGACATGGAATGTTAATTACAGCTTTCGAATATCTTCTCCGCAGAAATTTTCACTCTCTCTCCGCTCGCACTCAATCTCTGTTTTAACACTGCAACTGATATTTTCCTGAATTTAATAAACTAATTTTCTTCACGAACCTCTATCCCTCCTCAGCATTTGATTATTTCAGTATTTAGTAAGGCAAGCTGGACTTTGCCGGAGCCTAAGTAAAATTAATCGATTTGAAGCACATATTTTATAGGAGCCGGGGGAGGGTGATAAACGAAAAATTTAGAAAAAATTGAAAATTTTTAGTCGAAAAAAAGTCTGATAATAGTACTCTCTCATTCTGAATCGGTGAAAAGTCACTGATAAACAGTCAGAATTGCAACACAGGAAAAAATCAGTAAAATTTACTGATTTTCAGCGAATTTTCGCTGATTTTTCAAAGATTTTCACTGGGTTTTCTGCTAATTCTATAAATTTCACTGACTTTTGAGTAAATTTTCAATGATTTTTCTCACTGATTTGTTTTCGTTGAAAATTATTTCACTGATTTTCTCCTGTGCCGCAATTCTGACTGTTTCTCAGCGATTTTCGATCATTTTCACTGATTTATAAATGAGAGAGTGCAAATTTTTATTTTTGTGATTTGGTAGGTAAACACCTTTAAAATACGGTTTTTTGCCTTTTTCAGCTAATGTGAACCTGTCAACTACGTTCACCCCTGAAAAAGGTTTTTTGAGGGGGGGGGGGGGGGGTGTGATGATTTGAGTGTTTCTAAATCATCCTGATTCATTGACCTTGAAATAGGATACCATTGTTTAGTCTGTATGAAAAGGTTGAAAAATTGAAGATTTTATTGACTTGAACCAAATCCCAGCCGTTCTCTCGAATTTCTCAAAATCGATGAAGTTTGATATTTTTTTAAAACTTTTATAACACAGCTGCTAATTGCATTCTAACTTATGTAATTTTCGTAAAAATTTTTTCAAAAAATTAAATCAAAGTGTATTCTTGTGAACTGTAAAAAAATCATGACTCGATTTCAAGGTGTTAGAATGAGCGATTTGAATTTGATAAAAATTAAGATATCTATAAACTCACGATCTGCTACATTCCAATTTGCTTGTACAAAGCAACTAGTATGTAGTATCCAATTTTTAGGTTAGTGAGTCGAGTAGTGCGGAAACTCGAATCGCACTTTTCAGGTATGATTGAGGAGGTATGGGTTTTGTTTAACGAGGCCATAAAGTACCAAAAAACTGTTTTTTTTTTTTTTTTCAGAAATGGCACCTATTTAAAAACCCTTAGGTCCGATTCTCTTTAGACTGGGAAGCTCAATTTTTTTTGTAAGATCTCCCACTGACAGTGAATTAATTTCAGTTTTTGTTAAAATCCAGATCGTTTGAGGTGTATTTACCAAAATCAATATTTTTATTCAAGATTTTTCAAAATTTCAAGTACCTATTTTTTTAAATTGAGATTTTTCAAAATATCAGATTATTTTTTTATTTGAGATTTTTTTAAATTTCAAGTAATTTTTTCAATTGAGATTTTTCAAAATTTCAAGTAATTTTTTATTTGAGACTTTCCAAAATTCAAGTAATTTTTTATTTGAGATTTTTCAAAATTTCAAGTAATTTTTTATTTGAGACTTTCCAAAAATCAAGTAATTTTTTTATTTGAGATTTTTCAAAATTTCAAGTAATTTTTTATTTGAGATTTTTCAAAATTTCAAGATTTAAAAAAAACTTGGCAAATAGAAAAACTCTTCAATCCCCATATTCGTATTTAGCAATTCAAAATAGGTATCCTGATTAACTCGCATTTCGTGATCATTTCAAGCAAATATCCAAAATTAATTTTTTTGCAGATTTTTGATTTTATGGCGGAAATTTTCTGAGAACATTGAACTCGAAAGAAACTTTGAGAACAGAATGTAGAAAAATCTGGAAGAATTGAATTCGAAAATTTTTTTGTGAAAATTCTAACTTGAAAAATATAGCTGTACCTATCGTTTTTATGATTCTGAAATGGGGGGGGGGGGAGAGGACAGATGAAATACGACGTAACCAGTAAAAAAAAAAACAAAGCACCATGACAAAACGACAAGCATTGTTTTTTTTATTACAATTGACACCAAAATCACAGCATACAAAATTGAATCAAAATTATTCATGAAAATATCAAAAGCAATATTAATCTACCGTATCATTACAGAAATACAAAAATTATACGAGAGCGACGGAGGTGAATTAGGTATACTAGTACGAAGAGATAATTTCCAACCACATTAGATCTTATCTGTAAACGAAATGCATCCTACAGGTTGTGGAATACCTACATCTCCCTCTCCAATCCATTGGTCGAATGTTGAATTATAATGATGAGAAAAGCTCTTCTTGATATCTGAATTCATTTGTATGTGCCATTTGTACGATGTTCTTCCTGCGTAGTCGAGTCAATCTAGATGAAAGTATAACTTCCCAATCAAAGATTAATAATTTTCGGAATTTTTTCATTTTTTCGTAATTTCCATTAAAATTTTATCGAATTGTGTGTGCTCAAAAATACCTCGAAGTTTCCGTACGTGTCAATTCTTCGATCGAAATAAAACGACCGTGTCTAGAGATAAAGAGCATATGATTTTTCGTAATAAATTACTCAATGCGTTTTTCAACTTTAACCTCTGAATTTTGAAAACGTTCGGTCCAAGATGTTTCCGAGGTTGCAACGCAATAAACAGCCAGAATGGAATCAGGTAAAGAATTAATATTCAACGTACATTTACGCGTTAAGAAACCGATATTGATACCAGATTTGGAATTTTAGGAAGAAGAACACCTTATGCTCTCACCTCCACGTCTATGTCGGTCTCAGGATACCACAACTATTGACGCTATCAAAATGAGGCATTGTGGTGTAACCACCTACAGCCCTATGGTGATCCACGCTGATGTCGGGAAATTACAGGATATTGCTTTGGTTTCGTTGTTAGCAGCATTAATCCAATATAAAAACACGCTGCAAATTCAGACCAAACGTGATGAATTATTCGTTATACCAGAAATGGACCTACTCAAGGTGAAATTACCAGTGACCATTAAACCATCGAGAGTCACATCGATTGCAGAATTTATGAAATCATCCATACGAGGCTGGATACGACATCACGAAAAATTTGTATTTTTTGATCGTAAACATGGCGACGATTGTATTATGGTGTATGATTTTTTCAATCAATTGGTCTGGCTGCCTGAAGGCTCCATCAGTCCCAAGCCGACGGCCAAGAAACTGTTGGACAGTGACAAATTAAGCCCTTTGGAAATGTTTAGGTTGGCTTGTATGTATTGTTTGGAAGAAGATGTGAAATCTTTATGGTTTTCGTTACCTGAAGAAATTTTTAAAAAAGAATGCGAGAATCGTCATCCGTTCTTGCTTTATTGGTATTCTGTTCTTCACAAAAAGCCGCATGACGATCAAACTCTCTTCGACCTGATGAAATATTCGACTAAAAATTTTCACTATACTGCGATCAACTATCTATGGAGAAAAGTGATGCCTAAAGATCGAATTTCTAAAGCAAAACTGATATGCGATGGCAGTAATTGTTTATACATGTGGTATATTCTTTGCGATTTGAATGATTCGGAATTCAACGCGGTGATCGAAGAAAAAGGCCTGCATGTTTTTGAAAAATTTGCAAAAAAATCGGATTTTGGGAAGCATTTGCTGATGATTTGGAATCGTATTGCGGATAAAATCGAAATAGATTCGTTCGAAGATATTTTCAAGGTGGTGGTTCATTATTACGAAATGGATATCGGAACGAGGAACAATTTGCGATGGGAATTGTGGCGTCGTGCTCCCGAACACTTGAAAAATAAGGCCGCATCTAGAAACCCGGATAATTATTTATCAACTCCTTATAATTTCCCGCTTATCGTGGATGTAATTTCGCGCGTAGATTTTCAATACAGAGTCGAACATTGGCGACGAAACTGGCATCGATTTTTGATAGAACCGTGTTGCGAAACGAGTATCTTTGAAAAAATTATGCATTTACGGTTTCAAAATGAAAGGGAAATTTTGGCATTCAAGAACGAAGAGATGATCGATTACGAGGAAATGAAAATCAGTGTTCGAATGTTGGTGGAAAAATGGTCCTTGAGACAGAATTCGGAGGAAATCTCGCCTTTCGCACAGCTACAGAAATTTTTGAATACGTGTTCCTCAGATCCGAAGGTAATTTTGGATTTGAAACAGAAAATAATAACCAGAACGTCGACTGATAATCTGCTTAAATGCATATTTAAGTTTGTCGATCCACGAATCGTCAAAGAATTTGATGTGTTCCTCGTCGATGCGTTTACAACGAATATAGCGTTGCAAAAATTCAAAGCCGAATTTATTTCGTCACCTCGTTGTATAGAAATTATAAAATGTCAATTTCCCATCCGATTGGATCGTCTTTCTCATATCATGAAATTGGTCGATACCTTTTCACCATGTGAAAGCGAATTGACTGAGATGAAGAAAAGTCTGGTGGAAATTACCCATCGTTTTATAATCAAGGGAACTATAGTCGCAGAAGAGATTAATTCGAAGAAAATAATATGGAAGGATTTCATAATCTGGTGTTTCGACGGAGATCAAGATCAAATAAAGCAATTCAAGAAGTCAATACCGATCGATAAAGTTTTTAAATTGGCGTTCCGGAAGATCCTTGGAACACTCGCGTGGTATGATATTTTTAAATATCCTGATCCTGATCCTACCGCGCTCTCTCATGCTCGCAGGAATTATATTTTTGGAGATTGGATGAAGAACTTTGCGGCATTGGATAGTTTTATTGATTGGTTTTTTGAATCCGAAGAAGATGCTTGGCAATTTAGATTGAAAGTTACCGTTGCCTGCGATTCTGATTTCGCGAAGCAGGTGTTTGGGGACGAATGGCGAATGATGTTTCCCAATTATCTGAATAGAATAAGTTACATACTGAAATTATGGTGTCAAATTTCTATTTTAAATCGATTTGGAATAGTCGAAATTAAATTTTAATGTTTAGATTTAAAGAAGTTGTGCCTACCTATGCATTTGTTTGTTTTTTTCAGTAATATACGTTTCATCATTTTTTATTTTCTTTTGTAGAATTTCTTGTGGAAGTCTGTGTTGTAGAGTAATCAATACAAAAACACGAAAAAAGAAGGAAACTAATTCAAAATGTATCGAATTTTAATAAAAATTTATCAACGAAAATATGTGTTTTTTTTTTCAAAAAAGAAGAATATTGATGATTACTTTATTTTATGTTGCATCAGGTTTTAAACTATATGTCTTTGTTTCCGTCATTTTATAAATGTTTTGTGATGAAAGTTGAATAGAAAGTCTACAAAATTTAAATGGTGATAATTGGTAATAAAATTGATGACTTATGGTCTCAAAACCGTTCGAACCTGAAGTAAAAGCTCCAACGAGAATTTTGAAATATGAATGTGAGAAAAATTGGACGAATTCGTAAATATACCTCCATTGAAAAACTGGGAAACGGCGTTTGAAAAAATTTGAAAATTTTCAAGATTGAAGGAGGCCTAAGCTAGTGAATTTATAGTTATTGTCCAGAAAATTTTACAGGAATAACAAGAAATTTGATGTGATATTATGAACGATTCTGTACCGAGTAGCATAACAGCTTTTATTTCTATGGAGATGAGTTACCTAATAAATTTCGAAAAAAACCAGTCATTAGGATATCTGTTGAATTCATTTTTTTTCAGACTATGATTTTACGTGGTATAGAGCATTAATTTTTAAAGATGAGTATTTTTTCGCAATTCTGAGTTCAATTTTTTTTTTTAAATTCAATACTAAAAAAAATATTAGCAAATTCGACCGACCTATGAGAATTATACTAATTATTTTAAGAAATATAAGGTTCGTTCAAGCGCTCCGAAATCATGAAAAAAAATCGTGAAATTCATTTTTTTGTTTACATTAACCAAAGGTGCGTTCTCACCAAATGCCAATGGTGTAAAATGCTCATTTTTTCGTAGTAAAAATAAGTGGTTATGTAGGTACCTATAATTCTTTTCTAAAACTTTACATCTTTTAGTGTAAAATTGATAAAAATTGAAAGGTGTCGTTTCGTGTATTACGTTTAAACACTAATTTCATCGATATTTAACAAATTCTGCATGAACTTATCGAAAAAATGGTAATGAAATTTTACATGTATAAAAGTGAATGGTATAATGGATGACCCTTGTTACCTTGTTAGTGGAAAGGCACCCTGAGACTTTCTAAAAATTATGAATTTCACGATTTTTTTTCATAATTTTTGGAGCGCTCGAACGAACCTAATGATAAAAGTCGAATTTGAAAAATTCGTCGTCCAAATTTTGTTGAGTTAGGTATTTACTTTTGTTTTCCATATTTCCTACAAACTAATTCTTTGAGCCATCTTTTTTTCTTGAAATTTAATTGAATAAAAAGCTAAGACATCCTCAGATCTTTGTAGCAAATTAAAAATAATTAAAAATGTGAAATTCCATTGAAAATGTCTCTATTTATTTAGATTTATCATCTCAAACCTTTTAAAGAGAACAAATAATCAATTAGAAAACTCATAGGTATTTTTATCCATTCAGGAAATCAAATTTTCTCGTACAACGCTCACTGAGGAATGAAAAAGAGTGAAAAAAACTTACCAAAGACTTTAGTGAAAATTGACGAGTCAGTTTACATTGAGTGAGGAACATCTCAGAAAAAATTTGAGATTCCCAACCCAAAGGGGGTGGAGCTAGAGGTGCTCTAGGTGATGCCATTTTGAAAAAATCAAGGAGCCTGTCATATGGGTGTACGAAAATTCCAAAAATCCAAATCCAAAAGTGAGCAGAAGTCCGAAAAAGTACGAATTTTGGCTAAAAACTAAAACGTTGAAAAAAATATGAAATTTTAGCTTTAGAATTTCTTTCTTTCCAAAAATTTTTGCCATTTTGTCCTCGGTTCACTGGGGCTCAATCTCTTTATTAACAATATTTTTAAATTTTTACTAACTGGTAGATGGGGGGGGGGGGGGGGGGGGGGTCGAAAAATGGTGAAAAAAATTTCAGTCTGGAAAACAGTGCGAATTTTTACTTTTTCAATTTTGTTGACACCTTCAAAATATGCAGTTTTTGCCTATAAAACCTGTCAACTACGTTCCCTCTTGAAAAAGTGTGATTTTTCTACACCTTCCTGATTCATTGACCTTGAATTAAAATATCATTTTTTGCTCTGTATTACAGAATTGAAAAGTTGAAGATCACAAATTTGAAGATTTTTAAAATTTTAACCAAATTCCAATAACTCTCTCAAACTGATCAAAATCGAACTATATAATTTTTTTGGTCTCTAAAAATGAATTTTGATAAAATTGTGCTGCTATTTGCATTTTACCTTACGCAATTTTCATCAAATTTTTGATAAATTTTTATCAAAACTTATTTTTGTGAGCTCCGAAAAATTATGGCCCGATTTTGAGGCGTACGAGTGAACGATTTGAATTTTATGAAAATCAAGATACCTAAATTCGCGATCTCCAATTTTTCAACTCACTTGTAAAGGGCAATTGAGGAGCTTGGTATCAAAGTGAAACATAAGCCTGTGACACTGTATGACAAAACGGACCTTACGTGTCAGAAAAAATTTTCAAATTTTCTTCACAGATTTTGTTCTCCAACAGTTAGAGAACAAGAAATAGAAAAACAAATTCTGACACAGAAGGTCCATTTTGTCGTAGAGTGTCACAGGCTTATGAGATGACTCACTTTGATACCAAGCTCCTCAATTATTGGTATCCGATTTCAAGGTCAGTAGGTTAGAGGGGTGCGGCAACTCGAATCACACTTTTCAAGGATGATTGAGGTATATACAATGATTTTGGCATCCAAAAAGTGCCAAAAAATTGCGTTTTTTCAGAAGTTGCATCTCTTTAAAGACCCCTAGTTTCGTTTCCTTTAGACTGAGGTAGAGGCGGAGGCGGGGGGAGGGGGCAGGAGGCTCGAGCCCCCCCCCCCCCACCTTAAGCTTGGCAAGGAGATTTTTTTTTATTACAGAAATGTCAAAAAAGAGTATAACTATTTCTTAAATAAACATACCACTCTTTGCATTTAAATAAATTGAATTTGCAAAAATTCTGTCTTGTTTAATTGGTCAAAAATTACTAATTCGTCAGTCAATGTCCCATTTATCATAGATAATCAGTAATTTTGACCAAAAAATCATTAAATCTCGTCATTTTTCAATTTTTTTTTCGTTCAAATCTGTAGGTATATATTATTTTTCTACTGAAGATACCCCAACTACTCGAGCACTACTGAAATAACAGGTTACTTCATTTATTGATTGAATTTTGACCCCCTCCCATTTTTTTCAAAATATGAGCCCCTCCCTTACACAATTTATGGGTGCGCCTATGGACTGGGGTGCTAGAAAATAAGTTTTTCCTACAAGGTCTCCCCATCTAAAGTGAACTAGTTCCAGTTTTCGTTAAAATTCCAGTCGTTGCGTTGGAGATGAATAATCAAAATTAATTTTCTTACTTGCAATTTTTCAAAATTTCAATCATTTTTTAATAGAAAAACTCCGCAAATGAAAAAAACTGCGCCCTTTTCCAGATTCGCCTCCAACAGGCCAAAACACCCAGATTTATCGCCCATTTCGTGATCATTTCGACAGGCATGCCACAGTCACTTTTTTTAGTGACTTGTCCCCTATTTTCAGGGTTGGTCACTAAAAGTCCCTTTTTTGGTCAAAAGTCACTATTAGTCCGTTTTTTCACTCTGTCACTTTTTTCATTCAAACGGCCTTCCGCTCTTGCATAAAATTTAAAAAAATACTAGTTCATTTTTTAGAACTCGTAATTTTTAGATGCAGAATTTTACGATTTTTTTCAGTAAAAACTTATTTTAGACAGAAGTTATATTATTTATAAATTACTTATTATAAAAAAAGTTTATTCTTTTTTCAGTTATTTGAAGCATATTTTTAAACTCGTAGCTTCAATTAAAGATTTCTTAAGGGTAAAATGCCCTAATCTCGATCGTTTTCTAATTTTGGCCGCTATAGACGCAATCTACCGGGGAAAAAATTTTCATGCTCCTTTTTCACAGATAAACAATTTGAGACAAAAATGACAACCCTACAGGCAAAACTAGCGGAGAAAATTGAAAAAAACGAAATAGCATAGTACCTAGTACAGTCATTTTAGGTTTTGAACCAAAAAAAATTAGCAGAAAGGGGAAGTTTCGTAGTAGGGTATGTATTTTAAGATTCCTGAACTTCCCTAAAATTGGTGCATAATTTAGTCCCCCTTTTGGGGAGTAAGAGAGTTCAAATTTTGTTTTTTCGTCGATAACTTTCGAAATTACGCGCTAATGAAAAAATAGGTCAAACAAAAGTTATAGAGAATTAAAAAACGAACAATTTTGTCATTTACCACTTTCTCTCAGGATATCATGGGGAGGAGCTAGGGCCTTCAGAAAAAAATCAATTTTGAAAATTTTCCATTACCTCAAATAATTACCAATAATCGGGTTAATCGAGTTTTAGGAGCGGTTTTTTTTACATCCTATTACTAAGTAGAATAAGAAAAATGTACAACCGACCCTCATCTCAAAGTGGGGGGGGGGAGGCTGGTGGTCGAAATTAGGAACCCAAAATTTCGATAATCAATTTTTGAATTCCCCAGAAAAAAAATCACAAAAAATGATCGTATCGGCTCAGAATTTTAGGGGGTGGTGGAGGAAGGATCAATGTATTTTTTAAGCCATTTCTGACGTTTTTACCTCCATAAGTCTTTGATTAGTGGAAGTTTGAAAAAAAGTGGTCGAAATATGGCACCCTTTCCCTTGATGAAAAAATTTTTCAGAAAAAAAAGTATTTTCGGCACTATTGCAGAGAGAAATACAGTGTGAGTTATGAATTTTTTTTTGGGAGGGCTGTATTTATTTATGAAAAAAAATGAAAAATTGGTCACTTGTTTCGAAAAATAGGTCACTTTTTTCCTCATAAAAAGTCACTAAAGTCATTATTTTCCCCCAAAATCTGTGTGGCATGCCTATTTCGAACAAATATCCAAAATTCATTTTTTTTTCCAGATTTCTAATAAGATATTATCAAACAACAAATACCTTATCTAAACCCAAATTAATTTTTCCCCGTAAAAAATCCAAACAAACCAAAACACGAACAAATGTTGAAAAAACCCTCATTCCGCATCACACAACTACTACGAAAGCTTCCAGCCGTTACGGGAAACTGCTCTAATTTCCTACGAAATTACCAGGTGATTTTAATTCGGAAACGAATTTATATCGACGCTATTATCTAAGGCTGAAACGCACCGACGAGAACGCGAGACAATTTGCAATATATTCGAAGAAGAAAAAGTGATAAGTAGCGAAGACGAGGAGCACAGCGAGAAAGAGCACGACAACGATACCACCACTGCGAACTCTGCGCATAACGTTACCGGCGAATAAAAAGAGAGAGACGGAAAACAGGCGCGAATAGGGAGAATATTTTGATTTCATTAATAAATTTACCGTAGACGTAATTGGATCATTAATTTACTTAGAGCGAGGCCGAGAGAGACGCGGCGTACAGCGTGCCCAGAAAGTGAACCAGCGGAGAGAACGAGGCGAGGGGTAAAAATAGGAAATTTTCTTTAACTGCTGCAGGGAAAGCGATGGTTGTTTCGTTTTCAAATAATCGGCTCTTTACGTAGCGTACGTGCGACGAATAATGTTTATACCGAACCTATCGCAGACTCTTTCTCATTTTTTTCCAGACATTGAACGGCTGATAGAAGTTAAAAACACTCTTTATTCACGCCGTACCACTCACCCAGGGTTTCATAAATTTTACACCGATCGGTTCTCACTCGTTGGCTTTTACCTGGCTCAAATTATAGTTCGCAGTTTAATTGAATTTCCAGCTTGCCGAGTGTGTGTAGGCGGATAAAGATTTAGGTGAATTTTCCATCTACCCACCGATCACTTACCGTGGAATATCGATACTTGGGCCATTTCGAACGAACCAGGAGGAAAAAAAAAAGGTCTTTAGATATGCCGCGGCCAAAACCAAAGATGCGTATAATTGCTTAGATAGGAGAATTTCCATAAGTTATGGAGGTTCTCTGAATATGTCATTTCTTTCCAGGTTCCGGTCAAAATTATACATATTTAGGCTGGCTGCGGTTTTCAAAAGAAATGGAATAACTTACCAATAACGCGGCCATAAAAGAGAGCCCCGGTACGTATTTCGATTTGGATGCGAGAAAATTGCGAATTATGCTAAAACGAGTGCCATCGTATTGGCCGCCATTCGAACGCCTACGTCGGCCAGTCTGCAGGGTCCACTTTATTGACACGTTTTTTCATAATCGCTTTTCAATATTTTTTAACGCTCCGGTGGCCGGAACGAAAATCCAATTTAAAAATTGCATACGTGTTCGAGTCTATCGAACAATGCTCGTGAAACACTCAGCCATGCCATAAACATTCGTTTTAATTTGAATTTTTTTCCCCCTCGGTGTCTCTGGATTTGATTTTTTTTCCCCATACAGGGTGTCCATTTTGAGAAACCATCGTCGCGGTGCACGATGCCTGGTATATATTTAACCAAAAGCCAAAACGAGATTTTTACTTAACATTCCGAGCGTATTTTTCTTATCGGGGTCAAGTCGTATCTTAGCGCATCTTTTTGGAGAAACGTTCTTTAATTTGCGAAATGGATGCCCGCCTATATCTAATAACGCCGAATACCGATTTTCATTTGTACGCAATTCCCTGCGCTAACTGGTGAAACGCCGGATTAAATTATAACCGAACGAAATTTAATTTAATCTTCAACGTTTAAAGAACATTATTTTTGAATTTACGGCGCGCCGGATCGTTTTCAAACCTCGAAAAACCTGCGCAACGAAATGAAAAACAGAAATTATTAAAAATTTCGTGTACGGTGCTTGGGCATGGTAACGGCGAAGCGCAGGTGAATGTGGACGTATTCCCATCGTCGATGAATTTTTCACCGCGCCTTTTAGTCGAATTACTGGCGGAGATCGAAACGCGATAAATTGTAATTCGAGTAATGGATTTTGAAGAGAAAACATCGTTTTGAGATGTCGAGGTATTCAAATTTGATGGGGGTTTTAGTAGACGATGAGTCGTTGGATGAGTAGGTTTCGTTCTTAATTGCAGGTGCGTGTTGTCTGGCGATCGTTGAACCTATTTTGATTGGAAATTGGTTATGTAAACGTGGATTAAATGCAATTTCCAAGCGATAGGCGAATTCAACGTGAAATTTTATACCATTTTGATGGGTCGCGAGGCTGCGTTATGTTGAGGAATTTTTTTACCCGTGGAAACTGAGATGTCGTCTTTGGCAGTTAATGAGCCTTGAAATTAGATAAGGCTTCGGTATAGAGGCGAATAGACGAGTTGCATGTCTGCTTTGAATTGCCTTTGTTAGTTTCTTACTTTCGAGCTATTTTGTGTCGATTTTTTGATTAATTTTTTTCACAGGATTCTGGCTCGTTTTGAAAAATTATTCGTGGAAAATCAGTTATGGGATTCAATTATGTCAGAATTTGAATATAAATCGATTTTGCTTATATTACAAAAAATTTGTTGTTTTAATAATAAATAGTAGTCGTTTAAATTACCTTACAATTGTTGGAAATGTTGCTTAATTAATTTAAAAAATTGAAATATATTTTTTAAATGTTATAAAAATTGTTGAGAAAATTTCAAAACTGTTGAAAAGAGTTTAGTGGTGTCCTAAAAAAAAAACTAATTTGAACTTGGTGTTCCAAAAAAATTAGACATGGTGTCCCAGAACCCATACTCCGGATATAATGTCTCAAAAATCAATTTGGACAGTGAGTATGGGGTTCCAAAAAACGTCAGACTGAATAATCAGACATAGGTAATGTCATTAAAAAATTCAATAGGGAAATGAGATCAATAACCTCAATTTGGATAGAACGATAACATATCCCAAAACCTTCAATTTAGACGCTACATGATATGTAAAAAAAATCTCAATTTAGGTATAATGTTCTGAAATCTCTGTGGTAGTAAAAGATGCCCTCAAAAAACCAATTTGGGCACAGTGTCCCAAAAACCCTCTTTTTGGACATTATTTCCTAAAAAGTTTAAAATAGGGTTCCAAAAATCTCTCAAGTTGGACAAAGTGTTCAGAAATCCCAATTTGGACTTGATGTCCTAAAAACCTCCAAGTTGGACAAGATGTCACAAATTTTAAAAAAAACTATTCCTGGGGCATATTTTTTTAGGATTTAAAAATTTAATAAATTGATTTTTTAGAAAGTCTGTTTCAAAAAAACAATTTTAAAAATTCCAAAAAAATTACATCGCAATTTTTTAAAGAAAAACTTGATCAGTTTTTTTCAAACATTCTCATTGTGGGCTGAGTTGACAATTTCGGCAGGAAAATGTCCCATATAGAGTGGAATTGAAATTTTTTAGAACGGAATACCTGAAATTTTCAACGCTGAATTCAAATTTGATGTTGTTCTGCTCCTGAACCCTTGAGGAAGGGGAGGGGGGCAAAAATGTGAAATTGGAATATAAAGTTGATATGAATGTTTAAATCTGCATTTTTCAGGATGCTGAATCCAAGTTTAATATTAGTTTTGCACCTGGACCTGTTGGGAAAGGGGACGAGTTGGGGTAGAAGGATATAGGAATCTGCTCCCCTACTCTTTCATATCTGAATCATTGAAATCTATCAAAAATCACTGAAAAACTGTCAGAATTGCAACACAGGAATAAATCAGTGAACATTTTTTCACTGAAAGCAAGTCCGTGAAAGAAAATCACTGGAAATCAGTGAAAATTCACTAAAAACTCAGTGATATTTATAAAATTTACTGAAAAAACTGTGAAATTTTTTGAATAATCAGTGAAAAATCGCTGAAAATAAGTGAATTTTACTGATTTTTCCTGTGCTGCAATTCTGACTGTTTATCAGTGAAAAGTCAATGATAAATAATCAGCATTGCAGCATAGTAAAAATCAGTAAAATTCTTTGATTTTCAGCGGATTTTTGCTGATTTTTTCAAAGAATTTTACTGATTTTTTAGCACATTTTACCAACCTTTCAAAAAATTTTAGAGATTTTACTTCTACTTTTCAGTGAATTTTCACTGATTTCCCAGTAGTTTTTTCATATTTTGAGAAAGGTGGCGAGTTGGGATGGAAGGATATAGAAATCTCTTTCCCTCCTCTCTCATTATGAATCAGTGAAAAGTCACTGTGATAGTCAGAATTGCAGTACCGTAAAAATCAGCAAAATTCTTTGATTGTCAGCGAATTTTTGCTGATTTTTCCAAGAATTTCAGAGATTTTACTGACTTTTCAGTGAATTTTCACTGATTTTCCAGTATTTTTTTTCCACTGTTCGCTTTCAGCGAAATTTTTTTCACCGATTTATTACTGTGCTTTCGATATTTTTCGCTGATCTTAAAATAAGAGAGTGACGATAAAAATTTCGGAAATGGCTTGAAAAAGTCATAAAAATAGCCATTTTAGGTAGGTAAGTATTCAAAGGTGATTTTTAGGAAAAAAATGGGCATTATTTTTATTTACGTCAAATTCTCTGCATTTCGAAAAAAAAATCTTCCTAAAAGCACGCTGCATTTTCTCTTTTTTAATCTCACAATTTTCGTTATTTTTTCCTTTTTTTGAAACATATTTTGACCCCTCCTCGAAGGAAACTTGAACATTTCGGCGTGAAAAATGTCATGTTCTCGCCAGAAAAAAAGCTTATTTTTTATTTTAAAAAATAGACTTCATAATTTTTGCAGAAAATTAGGAATTTTGAAAAAAAAATAAAAAAAAACAACAGTAGAGTATGACCAAAAACTCTGTAAAAAGATAGGAGATCTGTCCAATAGTCATTTTCGCCATCATGAACTCCAGTTTGTTATGCCAATCCAGTTCAATTGAAAAAATACGTTTTTTTGGAAGGGTTCGAGACAGGACGAACAAAAACGAAAGCAAATTAAAGAGAATGATATTGAGTGTGCTTCGTGAGTAGAGTATGGGGATGCTGTCAATTTTTTTTTGCCTCTTTCCAATAGATTGGTACTCTTTTTTTTGTACGAGTTCGAATTGTAAAGTTACACAGGTCGACATTTTAAAACTTTTGAAATGCTGTTTGAGGTTTGATGCATGATTTTTATAGTTTTTTTTCGCGCTGATCACGAAAAAAGAAGTGAAAAAATTCCATCACCCAAGGATTTTTCACAATTTGAATTTTTCGTTTAACGAGGTTTCTACTTTTTTGATAACTTTTGACACTTCAAGTCGATTTTCTGAAAAAAGGAGAGGTTCTACGAAAAAAATAAGTGGAACACAAATTGTAGAGCGTCAAATTTCTCATCTGTAGGGTCCAATTGGTTTTTTCTTAGGAGGCTTAGCTTTCGAGGTATTTCAGCTCAAAGGTCAAAGTTCAACTTTTATTTAAAAATGAAAATATCTCAAAAACTAGGACTCTTAAGACAGTGGCGTAGCCAGGATTTTGTCAGGGGGGGGGGGGCAAGAACGAGTTTTTTTGTCAAATTTTCTATGGTCGTTTTAAAACATATCGAGTTTTTTTTCATGGCGTATTTTGTAGTGTACGTATAACTCAGTCTGAGGTAGCGGGTGTATAATGAAAAGACTGTAACAGTAACACAAAGATTTATAGGATTTTTGGAACAAACACTTTATACTGTCTAAATATGAATTAGCCAATTTTTGTAAAATTCCAACTTTTTGATTCTGTGAAATAAATTTATTTGAAGCAGTGATTTTTCACTGATTTTAATTTAGCTAAAATTACTTAATTTTTTGACGAATTGGAAATTGATTAAGAAATCAGTAAGTTTTAACTAAAATACCAGTGAAAATAACCAAATTTCGATGAAAATTATTTCACTAATCCGAAGAAGGAAAATCTCATCAAATTTGATTGATTCAAATCGAAAGGATGATACTGTGTTTAAAAAATAAAGATAATAGTAAAATACTGCCCGAGCGAAGCGAGGGCGAATTTTTTGGAAAAATCATGTTTGAAAAAAAAGGCCATGGTGACATGGGGGGAGGGGCGATTGCCCCAGTCGCCCCCCCCGGCTACGCGACTGTCTTAAGAAAAAACTTCGTAATTGGGTTCCACTGGTAAGGTACTCGACGTTTTACAGTTTATGTTCTATTCATTTTTTTCGTATGACCCTTTCTTTTCCCAGAAAATCGACTTCAAGGGTCAAAAATTAAATCAAAAAGTGTAAAACTAATTTTCAACAAAAAATCTTCCAATCATAAAAAATCTTAGCATTTTCGAGAAAAACAATAATCATATTCGAACTAGGCACTGAAAAATAAATTAGAATCACCTACCAGCGAAACTTGAGTGATGGAGAAATTCTGTTTTAAATTTAATGGATAATTTATTATTTCTCACGCTGATCACGAGGAAAATGGCGAAAAAATTCCAGGACGTCAGGATTTTTCATATTTGGAAGATTTTTTGCTGAAAATTTGTTTTACACTTTTTGATGTAATTTTTGACCCTTAAAGTCGATTTTCTGGGGAAAGAAAGGGTCCTACGAAAAAAATGAATAGAACATAAACTGTAGAACGTCGAGTTCCAGACATGTTGTTTGCCATCGATCATAGTATTTTATCCATTTTCACGGTTGTATTTTAAAACAATATTTTCAATACTTGAACAGTTTTTACGATATTTCTACCCATTTTCTATTTTCAGCTACTCTCATGGAATCTAGAAATTTTCCAGAATTTTTTCGGACAAGTTTCTTGATACTATGCAAATTTTTTTTCGATCTATTGATTAATTTTAATGATAGGTATTCCATCAACATTCGCCCATCCCATTTTGAAAACTTTGTCTTTTAGAATATTTTTTCAACGAAAATATGATTTTCACGAGGAAATATTCACCAACTGGGCCAATTAATTAAACGTAGAAGCACTTTCATAGCTAGAATTCAATTATACAAACAGTATGGAAAAATATATCTACCAAAAATTGACTTAATTTATCCTCGCAAGCTAAAACGAACGAGTCTCGTTTCATTACCACCGAACCTAACGAACTTGCATTTGAAAAATTTGGCGAGAAAATATATGGGCTGTCGTGGCCGGGAAGCGGACATGTATACGAGGAGCAAAATGGTCCGGGAGAAACGGAGAAAGCGTCATGTTTGATAATTCGTTTTGAATTTTAAGCGTTTTTTACGTCTAAAATTAAATTTATTCGAAGAATTAATGTTTTTAAGGAGCCATATTTTAGGAATTTTTCACCCCTTTTCTTAAACCAGCTCTAACGAAGCAATGGGAAAATTTACAGTATATAAAGAAGGGTGTGCTTTTTTTCTTCTTTTTTTTTTTGGTGTGTGTTTAATATGCCGTTCTCATATTTTTAATGATTGCACATAGCAACTTTTATAGTTTTTTTTTGGGTCGTTAATACGGACAAATTTTTTAACTACTTGATACCCCTGGTCGCGGTATTCGGGAGGGAAAAAACGCCCTGTAGATTGGGTCATTAAAATATTAACGATTTGCGGGGCCTCCGAGGTCGAGTAATCCTCGTGTAGTACATAATCAACTTGTTAGGCTGGGCTGGAAAATTTTAATATCTAAAAACAATACGTTCAAATTTTCCATTTCCGATTTCGTGACGCACGACAGAGGAACACGAAGGGGGGTGGAAAACACGATATTTACAGATTAACCGAGACCGTGGCGCGGCGCTGATTTTCACGCACGCGATTCTCCCCTCGATTTTGTCGGCGCCCACATCATTTGTAAACTCGAATTTTTAATTTATTAATTGTTTTTTACCGCATCGGTATCGCGATTTCCGCCGATCAAACAATTCCCTCGTGGCCCCCCTCTGATCTGAAATAAAGATTTATACACGATTACCGAAGGTACCGACGTGAATGAGGTAAATTTCGAGGTAAAGAGGGGTTAAAAGTTTCTAAAGTAGATTACTCATATCGAAACAGCGAAGTTACACTGCTGGTAAACAAGATATAAGTAAGTTAAGTACCTGGGTGGAGTGAAAATTGCAACTAGAAACGTTCTAATTAGCTGGAAGCTATTCGTCGTACGAGATATGCCGTATTAGGTCACGTATATGTGGCAAATTTTTACCATATTATACACACGACGAGCTGGGGGAAAAAACTCGAAAACCTGCGGAAATTAGCTCGACGTCCTTTTTATCTTTATTTTTTTTTACGAGAGGTGAATAAAGCGGAGAGCGAGGAAAAAAAACAGAGGAAAGAAAATCGCATTTAGAGCAGATTTCCATTTCATGACGAAAAGCAGACAGCAATTTATATCGGAGACTCATCAACAATAAACCTATTACCAGATTGAAAAGCATCGTTGAAGGCTGAGGGTTTGCTGTACGCTCGAGTTGATTTCAAGTTGATAAAGGCGAAGGATAAACCGAAAAAGAAAGGTTACCAATGCCACTAAAAAGTATGAACCCTTTTCATCAGCGTCAGTTTTACCGATGTGATGTCTCATCATCGCCTAGCTGCGACATGCCGGAAATTCGATTTACCGCTCCGTTTCCTATTTTCTGTACATTTTTCGTCGCGTTACAGTGGGCTGTAAATTGTGAACGAGTAAGATTCGTAAGAGTCTAGGTACCTGGATGGGGTTGTTTTTTTTTAGTGAGAAGATCTCGGGTTGGAATGAGGGTGGGTGGTTTAATTTTTATTGATCAATGTCTGTACTCGGATTTGTTTAATGATTTTTTTTCTTTCTTTTTTTGTTCGCAGGTTTAAATATCGGGCTACGAAGAAGATTGAATTTGTGGCGAAACAGCTGAAACCTTGGTCCTGAATCAGTTTTTGATCTAAATGCATCAGGTATGTTTTTTTTACTTTTTTTTCATTGGAAATTTTAATTTAGGTTGTAAATTCTAATTTTGGAAAATTTTAGTGCAATACTGAAATTTTGTGATAGGAGGATATTTGGGGGGAAATTGCGTTGAGAAATTAAATAGAAAATATAAAACCAAATTCAAATGAAAAGTTGGTGTATATATTTTTTTTTTTGAATTTTGAGTCATACCCAATGTTGAAAATTTTCGTAATTCTCAAAAAAAAAAAAACAACAGATATTTTAACCAAGTTTTACGTCTTAATAATTGTTCAAATACAGATGAAAAGAAGCAAAAATCAATAAAATTTTGTAAAAATTTTTTAAAATTATGAAGTGAAAATAAAATATTGAAGATATTGTAAGAAAAAAATTGTTGGAAATTGACAAAAATGTGATTCAAGTAGGTACAAAAAAACTTTTCTGAAAAAACAACGGAAATTTTTTATCCAAAATTATTATTATCTATTGGTAGATAGAAATAATTTTACTATAAAATGATTATATCTTGGACTTCGATACTTACTTTTGAGAAATGGCCATTTTCGGTCAATGGTAAAAACCTCAGAAACTTGTTGGGCTCGTTCAAGATTTCAGAAGATGCGTTTTCGGAAATTGAGCCAAAGAAGCTACAAAAATGAGGATTTGTACAAAAAATTACGAATTTTTTCAGAAGATAATGACTTTCTCTGGAAATGAAAATTTTTACCAAAAATTATGATTGTCACCAAAAAATGTAATTAATAAAGAAAACAGTAATTTTTCCTTTGAAAAGATAATTTCTGGAATTTCGATGCTTACTTTTGAATAATGGTCAATTAGTCATGTCTGGACATTGTGGACAATATTAAAAAAATATGACGAATTTACCAAAATCGTTCCAGGTTTGAGAAGTTTTCGAAAATTGAGTTCGATAGTAGCGTAGACCAAAACGATTGAAAATACGTTGCCGTTTTCCCCAAATTTTTGCACAGTTAGAAAATCGTTATTTTCGAGAGCATCCGTGTTCAACAAATTCAGAAAATGATCATTTTTACCCAAAAATACGATTTTATTCGGAAAATGAAAATGTTTTCAGAAAATGGCAATTTTTACTATAAAATTCTAATTTGCCGGATTTTGGTTCTTATGAAATTCAAAACCATTTTTGGCGTTCAGAAATATCAATTCTTTTATAAAAATATGTATATTATGAATCTGATTTTTTTTTTGAATCTATAAATTTTCGAATTCTAGAAATACTTAGGTACCTAGATTACTGAAATTTTTGGAATAAATTCACCTAGAAGAACTCAGAAAGTTTTCAGTACCTATCTAGAAACTTGAAATAATTTATAATCCAGAAATAAGAACACAAAGATCTTTAAATCCATATTGCGCATTTTGTTTGAAATTTGGGTATACTTGAAATCTCAACGAATTTCAAGTCTTGAAAATAATGAATTCTGTGAATCAAGAGGAATCCAAAATCCGGAAATATTATAGGGTATCTACCTGACCCTAAGGTCGTCTTCTTCCTAAATTTCGTCCCCCAAAGTTTCTCGGCCTGTAGGTGCTGCAATAATTTTTTCTCAAAAAAAAAATGAAATTTAGGTATTTTTGAAAAAAAAACAATGTTACAATTTTTAAAAAAATGCATCACACTTCCCACAAAAATTGATATTGATTTTATGACTGATCCTGATACATATCCTACGCCTAATCCGTGTAATTGCCGAATTCATGAAATAAGCAAACATTTTGCCTAATGTATGAATTTGAAATTTATAAATTCAAAACTTTCTACCCATTTTCTTATGTCAAAAATAAAAATTCAAAATATTTTGGCTTAGAGAACAAACATTCAGCTACATTTCAAAAAAAAATTCAACCAGCTACTTCAATTGGAAATTTTTTTATGCTGCAAAGAAGATTTTTCATTCATTATATTTTTCATTCAGTGTAAAAAATTTTCTAATTGAAGTAGCTTGATGAATTTTTTTTTGAAATGTAGCTGAATGTTTGTTCTCTGTGGCAAAATATCTTGAATTTTTTACCTGTGGAATAAAAAAGTGGTAGGAAGCTTTGAATTTAGGAATTTCATGAATCGGGCGAGCGATTGCCTAATTCATGCATTAGGCAAAAATTTTGCCTATTTCATGCATTTGGCAATTACATGGATTAGGTGTAACACATATATAAATCAACGTTCTACAATTGAACGATTTTTTCCATACCTCTCGTTTTCAAGGCTGAAATCACCGTCAAAAACGTGGCTTAGAATTAAAACTCACATTTTCCATCTACAAATAAATTTTGTAGAACCAAACTTGTAGATCTTGAAAAAAGAAGTATTTTTGGTCTCTTGAACCAGTTTTAAAATTGCATTCCAAAATTAATTCACTTCGAAATTTCCGAAACTAGTTCATAACTCGAAAACGATTAAACTCAGTGAAAAATGTCAAGAAACAAAAAATATTTCTTTTTTCATACTCTACAAATTTGGGTCCACAAAGTTTTTTGTAGCTGTAAAAAAAATGCAAAAAAATTGTTTTAAAGAATAGATATATCTTTTTGAAGAATAAAAATGGAGGTGACATTTTTTTCTCTTTTTTTAAACAAAATATTATTTTTTTATGTTATTATTTGTAGCAGTGTCTAGGAAAAGCCACTTTGTTAGTCCTGCCAAAACCCCCTTCTTATGCATAATCAGTGACGTCGTCAGAATCGAAAATTGGGGGCACAAAAAGGGCCGTATGATGGACAACTTTTTTTGCTTTTTCGAAGTGGAAAAGAGGGGCTGACTTTTTTTACCTGCTAAAAACAGGGGGGAGGGGTTAAACGGGACCTTATTTCACAATTCGTCTCAAATATATCATATTATCTGATTTAAGTGTAATGTAAATTTATAAATACAACATAAATTTTGGGGCCCAAGCGTGGTTCAGAATTTTTTCGGGGAGACCTGGCCCCCCTGGCCCTCCCTTGACGACGCTTCTGTGCATAATGGTAATCTCCAATCCCTATCAAGTAAAATGAAATCCCACATTATAATTGACAAAGTGGTTTTTGCTGGAGACTGTCACATTTCATTAAAAACACCAGAAATCAACGATTCTGACTTCTGAGGTTACTTTTCGGTTACTATTTTCGTCAAAAATGATTACCTAAGTTACTTTTTTTATTCAAAATTCTGTTATGATGCATGTTCTAGTTTGTAATCCTGTACTAATCTCATTTTGGGGGAAAAAGTGGGATTGGTGGATTATTAAGAAAACATTCCTTGTGTAAGAAGTTCAAAAAACGTTATGTGAGCTGTAATCTTAGCTACTTAACTTTATACATTCTGTCAGAAATCACAGACATTCTTTACGTATGATTTGGTTAGAAATGCAAAATTGTCCAGTCATTTTAGGAGTTAATCTCCCCCCCCCCCCCAAAAAATTAAATCCTGATTTTTTTCGCGTTTTACGTTCGTAATGGTCTACGACACAACATATTAAAATGGACACCCCGCAACCCTCCGCTACCCTCAGGGGAGAGATAAATGTCTGCTAAAAACCGGTTTTTCGTGAATATCTCCTCAAAAAAGACTCAAAATTGAAAAATAGTTATAAATAATCTTGTTATACGTGTAATTTCCTATCAGAAGGTTTTTTTTGTTTTTTCAAAAACACTCACTTCCTTGACCAAAAATTAAGGGTAAAAAACACCTATTTTTTAACAATTTACAGCATTTTTTGAAAAAAATCGAATTTTTTGTAAATATCTCCTCAAATAAGCCTCCAAATGGAAAAATGGTTATGAACAATCATGTTCTACGTGCAATTTCCTATCAGACGGGTTCGTTTTTTTTTCGAAAACAGCCACTTCTTTGCCCAAAAATTAAGGATAAAAAACGCCTATTTTTCCAATATTTACAGTAAACCTGTACCATTAATTTATAAGAGAGGTTTTTGTAGTATTCAATAACTTTTTTAAATTCTAAATTCGAATATTTTCTTTTTAGAGGAAGATACTTGATTAATAAAATGAATCCTTTTCGAAATAATTTACAAATGTCGATTTTGACTATATTCTACTAAAATAATGCTAAAATTGCTTGAAATAATTTTAAACAACTGTGAGATTTTTTACATCAATTTATCAAAAATTCACCGAACTATAAGTAATTTTTAAATTTATTAAAGAATTTCATCCAACATTTAGAAAATTTTTACGATATTTCAAAGCATTTTTGCAAATATTTTTCATCTTGAGATATATTCTTGCACTTTTTGTACAATTTTCTTTAAAAATATTCCTGAAATTTTCCTGCTCATATTTGATACAATGTGTTTGAAATTTCAATAACTTTTGAGTAAATATGATATTCGTAGAGATTTCTTATGCATTTCTCATTAAATCAAACGAAACGAAGAGAAAGCCACATGCACATTGCACACAAATCCCACACTTGATGAATCCGATTGTTTGCGAGATCTGGAGTGAAGGGGGCCGGGGTCTGCAGTAATTCATCATTTGGGCAACTCGCTTGAATATTCATTCGCATGCAAATGAACCATCGTCGAGGCATATTTGTACAAAATCTTGGGCGGCGTCAAAGGAAAGGGCAAAAAATCGCCCTATCTTCCTCCAAAGCTCTCTCATACTATACCTTGCGTCTTGTATAATTATCTTAGAACAGATACGATGGGGCTACGTGAGAAGAGCACAGGAGGAATTTACCCATTTCAATAATACATACAGCGAAGAGATACTCTCGGCGTTTCATACAGTATGAAAACAATCAATCGTTTCGCGTTCCAAGAGAGATGCGACGACGAAGCTGCGGCGGCAAGTAGGGGGTGTAATTTCTATGATGAGATACTCTTAGCAAGCTGCGGCGGCGTTTCGGACGGCAGGGGGAGGGCGTTTACGCGCCCGCGAAATTATCTACTTTCATAATGGCAATATACTCGTCGACTGGGTATATACTTGTATAGCGGAGAGAGACAACAAACGAAAACAGATACAACAAAATACTCGGTTCTCGTCGAATCCGAAATGTCGAAATTGAATGAATGTATTTTCGCGTAGCGTAGCGCGGCGGTAGGGTTAAAGCTCGGTTAGAATTTCATAATTGCCGCCCGTTGTAAGTTCTCTTATTTCTGCAATGTAATCAGCGAAGCGCGTAAAATCGCATTCGTCGGAGCGAAGCGGAAAAGCGTGCCAGAATTCGGCAACGGCTGCAGAATTATCCTTTGTCGTTCTTTTGAACCCGAAGTACGCGCAGAAAGCAGAACACGCGAGGTCGGAGACGTAGGCCGGGGTCCGGACCCGTCCCCTAACCCCTACCTCTCCTCCCCTCGCCCTCTATCCTGTTAAACGTACATTTAATAAACCAGCCTTTGATTTGCATTTTAAATTGCTTAACTTTCTTCATTTTGTTTAGGTTTAAAAGTCTCCTCGTTCGCGAGATCTCTCACTCTCGGTCTCTCCTCCCCCCCTCGGCTTACTGTGTTTTACTAATGACAAGGTTTAAACGAATGATATCGTTATGAAAGCAGCACCTGCCTGCTGCCTCGTCGTATTGTTGTTCAATTTAAAATATTTGACGAAATCTGTTACTTTAAAATTCAAGTTTTCGAAACTTTTCACAAATGTTTCCATTTTTGGGGAAAACCGCGCGCCCGACGGTGGAGTTTTCGCGTACACCTCGTGGCTCCGAGTCGTTGGCATCTCGACACCGCGTACCGTCGACCTATCGCTGCGGCGTTGATTTTACAGAATATACAAAAGAGTTTATATTATTTTCGAAGCGTTAATTTACGTATTTTTCGTCTTGTTTGGAGAAGAATTTGAGAGGCAGGGGTTTATGAGGATAGGCCAAGAGGTGAAAAGTAGCGTGTTTTGGTGCCTAATTGCAGATAATTAAGGTGATACTTAATGAAATATATAATTGGAGAGAATGAGTCAATTTTAAATTTTATAAGTTTATTATATGTTTAGTGAGACATTCGTATAATTAATTATGTTTTATTCGTATAATTTATTAATTATACCTATAGGCCTGTGCAAAGTGGAGTTTCCTCCACGCCCGATTTTTTTTTAGGAAGCCCACGAGAACCTGTCTTCATGTCGAGAGCCCTCAAACAAAAAATTTGGCTTAATGTCGTATCAACGTTCAACAGTAGGGTGTCCCTTATTTATACTTGGTGGAAAACAAATTTTGGAATTTTTTTCGGGACCCCCCCTCCCTAGTTTGGTGCCATTATATGAGAAAATAACACACAAAAAATTTCAGCCCGATTGATGCATATTAACCCGTGCCTCAAAGCCCATTTTGAAAAATTGAAGAGGCGCGCTCGAGCTCATAATATTCCACTACAGGCACGCGGCAACGAAACGCTAAAAACACCCCTACCGACCTGGCGGCTTTAAACTTACGCCAAAGGCATGCAAATGAAGATAGAACTTTCGAGTTTGCGGCATTCGATTCCTTATAAAATTTCGAATCAGACAAGATTTTTTTCAAATTTTTTGGCCCCCCGGGGGAAAAGCGCGAGGATATTAAAACGTGTGATTGAAAAAAACCAACATACAAATTTGAATTATAATATTTCAAACAGATTTTTCGGCGGAAAAAACTTCTAGGAGGTATCCAGAGCTTCTGAATCCAGTTCTGAGGTGATTTTGACTTCGAACTATAACAAGGACCCAAAATGGGCCCATATGGATAGGTGGCGGGGGGGGGGGGGCTACTCGCAAACCTCCCATAATTATCGAGTGTGGCATCAAAATTCGTGTTTTTTTTCACCCGGGAGTTCGTTTCTGACGTCCCTTCAACAATAACCTCAAAATGGGCCCAAAGGGGAGGTGGTCGGGAGGAGTCAAATTTGAAATTTTCCCTAATTATGGAGTGTGGTATCAAAATTCGTGTTTTTTACCCGGGAGTCCGTTTCCGATGTTCCTTTTACAAAAACTCCAAAATGGGCCCAAAGGGAAGGTGGTCGGGAGGAGTCAAATTTGAAATTTTCCCTAATTATCAAGTGTGGTATCAAAATTCGTGTTTTTTACCCAGGAGTCCGTTTCCGATGTTCCTTCTACAAAAACTCCAAAATAGGCACATAGGGGAGATGGTCGGGAGGAGTCAAATTGAAAATTTCCAATAATTATCGAACGTGGTATCGAAATCAATGTTTTTTTTACCTGGAGAGTCCTTTATCCAACGTCACTTCAGGGGAGGAGTCGAATTGAAAATTTTTCATAATTATGGAGTGTGGTACCGAAATAAATGTTTTTTTTTTACCCGGAAAGTCCGTTTTTGACGTCCCCAAAATGATCTAAGAAATGGATTCTGGAGGTCGAAAAACATATATTTTGGCACCTCACTTGATTACTATAAAAAATTTTCAATTTGAACCCTCACCGGAACCTCTTCGTTGGGCCCATTTCAAGGTTTTTTGATGGAGGGACGTCAAAAACGGACTTTCCAGGTAAAAAAAAAACATTTATTTCGGTACCACATTCAATAATTATGAAAAATTTTCAATTTGACTCCTCCCCAACCCCTTCCCTATGGGTCCATTATGTAGTTTTTGTTAAAGAGACGTTGGTTAAAGGACTCTCCGGGTAAAAAAAACATTGATTTCGATACCACGTTCGATAATTATTGGAAATTTTCAATTTGACTCCTCCCCACCACCTCCCCTATGGGCCCATTTTGAAGTTTTTGTAGAAGGAACGTCGGAAACGGACTCCCGGGAAAAAAACACGAATTTTGATACCACACTCGATAATTAGGGAAAATTTCAAATTTGACTCCTCCCGACCACCTCCCCTTTGGGCCCATTTTGGGGTTATTGTTGAAAGGACGTCAGAAACGAACTCCCGGGTGAAAAAAACACGAATTTTGATGCCGCACTCGATAATTGTGGGAGGTTTGCGAGTAGCCCCCCCCGCCGCCACCTATCCATATGGGCCCATTTTGGGTCCTTGTTATAGTTCGAAGTCAAAATGACCTCAGAACTGGATTCAGAAGCTCTGGATACCTCCTAGAAGTTTTTTCCGCCGAAAAATCTGTTTGAAATATTATAATTCAATTTTGTATGTTGGTTTTTTTCAATCACAAGTTTTAATATCCTCGCGCTTTTCCCCCGGGGGCCAAAAAATTTGAAAAAAATCTTGTCTGATTCGAAATTTTATAAGGAATCGAATGCCGCAAACTCGAAAGTTCTATCTTCATTTGCATGCCTTCGGCGTAAGTTTAAAGCCGGCAGGTCGGTAGGGGTGTTTTTAGCGTTTCGTTGCCGCGTGCCTGTAGTGGAGTATTATGAGCTCGAGCGCGCCTCTTCAATTTTTCAAAATGGGCTTTGAGGCACGGGTTAATATGCATCAATCGGGCTGAAATTTTTTGTGTGTTATTTTCTCATGTAGTGGCACCAAACTAGGGGGGGGGGTCCCGAAAAAAATTCCAAAATTTTTTTAAGGGACACCCTATTCAATAGACATTACTGATTTTCTCTGCACGGCCCTTAATAAATACCATGTTAATAAAAAATGAGTAGGTACATATTAAGCGTCTATTTATACGAATAAAAAATAACAGAACAAATTGAGCATAAAATCCAAAAGAGCTTTTAATTTTTTTTAAAAATAATAGAATGCAATTGTACCCTTACAAATTTAATTCAAACCGGTATCGTGATTCATGAAAATTTACAATTTCTAGTCCTCTTTCTTTCCTCTCTCGTTCAACCCCCACCCCTCTTAAAAGGATTTTCAGAGAAATTTTTCAAAATTCAGAAATACTTTTCCAAGAAAAAACAAAATGACTTTTTTGAAAAATTACGTCTTAAATGCGAAACTGAATCATTTTAAACTCTGCATTAAGTTCCTTTATACAGGAGGTGACAGCGTTCACCAATGGTGTTATACGTTTCTAATGAATTCTAATTATTGCTGGCATGGGCTGATAGACCTAGTAGTCTAAACCCACAAAAAAAAAAAAAAACATTTTGCAAGATACTTTCAACATTTTAAAAGAGGAAATCCACCCCCTCCCCTTCATCAATTAGATCAAACTGTCTGAAATTTTAATCCAACCACATATCACAGTATATTATCGGCTCTCTTCTCTAAAGTTTGAAATCTTCAGTTATCTTTTCCTACTTTCTATTTTCCTTTCTTTCTTTCTTTCTAATTTTTTTTTTTTTTTTGTATAAAAACTATGCCATGGCACAGCCACTACTGACACAACATTGAATCTGTCAGAAAACTTATTTGAAAAATTCCTTAAATATAATGCTTCGTATCTATTAATGTAACAAATTGATTATTAAAAACTTACATATTGAGTAAAGAGTATCTATACATATAGAATATGAAAAATATAATATTAGAATTTCAATGGAAGCTTATTTCAGACTACATCACGTCCCCTCCCTCTTCTGGTTCATTAGAGAAATTATGTATTAGCTCGAAAAATCGTTGGGCAAATTCTTATCAAATAATTTTAGCCTCTTTTAATCGGTTTCAATCGTGTTCTGCCTCAAAAAAACGTTTTATCTAGCGAAACTTTTTCATTTCATGTAAAAATATGTTTCAAAATTTCAATTTTTCCTTCAATCCGCTGAGAAGGCAACCCATCTAGAGTATAAATATGCGCGTTTGCCAACCTTCTGAGTTGCAGGGGAAAAATAAACTTATTAAAAAATTTGATTTGTAATTTTTTTCAATTTGTTATAGCACATGATGTGCCCATAAAGGGCGAAAAATTTCAGTTTGCTGTGTTTAAAAAAATCATTTTTTCTGTGTTTCCTTCTTTGCTTTTAAATTAGAATTTAATTCAAAGCTGCATTATTGAACGGCTAAAAAAAAATTGAAAAACTGAACTAATTATTTCTGATTTATCCGACTCAAAGCACGATTTTTTCCGAAGAAAGAATTACTCTAGAAAATTTTTTGCCTCAAACTTAGTTTTTACGAATAAAAATGCAAATTTTGCCACTTATTGAAATAAAACATGGAACTTCTCGTCCGTTCGGTTTGACTCTGACTGTGTTGAAGAGTAGCTCAAGATTTTTCAATGCCATATCTGCCATAATTGTAGATGGATTTCAAGTTTGAGAAAATTTAATTTTGAAATAATGAATGGGGAGTGGGGAGTGATGATAAGGTTGATTCTCAGGCTCTTCTTAATGATACAACTTTGGTTTTTCATGTTGTTTAGATCAAAAATTATGCTTTTGGAACAATTTTTTCAAAACTATAAAATTTCGAATGATATGCAATTATGAAAATTGAACCGGAAATGAAGTGCTCATAAGAGACACTCTAGGTACTTCCATCCCAGCTTCCACGTTCATTTCAATTTTACCACTAAGCGTACGCGTTTCCCTCAGAAATTGCGAGCGATTTCCTCTGTACACAAGAGTTGTTTTCCGACGAGCTATTTGAATTCTGCGATGAACGATCTTTCATCAAAGGATATTTCTCGAGCTTAATTCCGGCGTTCTTTTTATCAGTATTATCATCATCAGAGTCATCACTTTCATCACTGCTCGAGTAATTTTTCTCGGAAGAAGAAGCGATTGAGGGCGGTGCAGGTGGTACGAAATCGAGGTCCTAAAAATTAAACCATTAATTGGCGAATTTGAAAAAAAAATCAGTGTGATTTTCGAGTGCATACTTGATTATCAACCAATATTTCGTCTAGGATTTGCATTATTTCTTCAAAATCCGGACGATCTTTTGGATTATTTTGCCAGCATTTACGCATCAGATCGTAACTATATCAATGGAAATTTAAGTAAACAGTAGAAAATGGTCTTGAAATGGGTAAAATGTGGAAATTACTTACAGTTTGGGTGGACAATTTGGTGGACTTTCCATACGATAGCCTTCGCGTAAGATTTGGAAGAGTTTTTCGACGCCTGGAACTGAAGGATATGGAGTTCCTCCCAAAGTCATGATTTCCCAAAGTAATATACCAAAAGACCAGCTGAAAAGAATCAAGTCAACAAATTAAGATGAGTTTGAATAATTTTCAGTTGGATTTCTAATTTTTATTAACTCACATGTCTGATTTACAAGTATAAACTCTTTGGAATAAAGCTTCAGGAGCCATCCATTTAACCGGCAATTTGGCTTTGGATTTATTTCTGTAATATTCGTTATTTTGAATATCTCGAGCTAAACCGAAATCCGCTACCTTCATGACGTAATCTTTGCTCACGAGTACATTACGAGCAGCCAAGTCACGATGAACACACTAAAATTACAAATTCTCAATTTAGAAAATTCTTCAACACAAAATGATTAAATTACAGAGGGCCTCCTCCGATAAGATGATGAAATTGGCCCTTCCCCACAATTTACTTGAAATTGATGCCAAGGTTACTTGGGACCTGAAAACATTCCACCTAAATTTTTGACCCTTTACCCCTACCCCATTTGGAATTATCGCACTATATATGCTGAAAATTCATTTGGTGATATTTTTACAAGAAGAAAGGGGAAAATTTTGAAATTTTCACAGATTGAAGGCATCACAAGGATGTGCCTATGATAATTTTTCGTGTTTTTTTTTCAAATTTTCCCCATTTTGGAAGGGGTTGAAAATTTGAAAAGAAAATTTGGAAGGGTGGAACAGCTGGATTTTTTTAAAATGATATTTTTCCCATATCCCCAGAAGCGAAGCTAGGGAAAAATCTGATGTGAGCTAAGAGTTTATGAATCTACCTGTGCTATCATAATTGAAAAAAATTAAGAGGTGAAAGGAGGGCAATAATTTCTCATTTAATTAGGAATACTTTTTTGCTTAGAAAGGTACGTGAAATCACCCTGAAAAAAATTCCAAATTGTGCTGTACTTATAGGTACCTAATAGTCTATACCCAATTTCTAAGAGGATTTTTTTTTTTTTGAATAGGTAATAAATTCGATTTTTTGCAAACGTTGCTATAAAATCATAATTCATAAAATTGCAACTTCATTAACTTCATTTTTTGTGAAATTAAAAATCCTCTGTTTTTTTTTCAACTTTAATCCTTTGTAACTCTTTCAATTTTCAATTTTATTAAAAAATGAATATAACTTATTTTGTAGATCATTAAATTTTAAGTAAAATAGGTCATGTTCATATTTTGATTTAATTCAAAAGTGGAGGAGTTACACAGCTCCAAACATTGAAAATAATCGCCTGATCGCCTGAACTTGAAAACAAAACGTTCCCTGAAGCTGGCTTACAACGGCCGGCTACAAACGCAACCTTCCCCTTACTCTTCCACACTGCGTAGCTCTATCTGCATTACAATTTAAATCAATGGTTTTTGGATTTTCGTGAATGGTTTAGAATTTAGAATTTTACTTTTGATGGAAATGTTTTTTTTCTTTCCTTTTTTCAAAATTTTGATGTAAGCTGAGCTTACAAGCTTACATGCTAGCTTCACCACCGCACATCCCCCAAAACATATTGAGCCCGTGCCAATACGTCACATTTTCTACAGGTGAAATTATTTCTTCATTTTGGTAGCCCTGCATTATCTACTGTGTGGCTGGCCTGATTTTTTCATATTTTTCCCATTTTGGGGGTGGGTCGAAAATTTCAAAAAAAATTGTGGAATTCTCAAACCCCCCCCCCCCCCCCCATCCAAATGGGAAAATAATGAAAAGACCGATTTCACCATTTTATCGGGAGAGATCCTCTACTAGGATACCTTGATCGAAGCCAAATAATCCATTCCTTCGGCGATCTGACGAGCAAAACTGATCAACGATTTATTGTTCATCACCATACTCTCTGATGTAGTTGAATCACGTGTGTTGGCGTTACATTTTCTGAGAAAATCTTTCAAACTTCCATGGAATGCAAATTCTGTGATCACCAACAATGGTCCGCCTTGGCTGCTGCATCCGAGTAAATTCAGTACATTTTTATGTTTACCTATCATCTTCATGATCTCTGCTTCGGCCACCAATCCCTTCATTTCTTCGTCAGTGTGAGATTCTGCAATGAATATTGATTCGAATAGACTCGAGATCTATTTGATTTCAAAGAAGGTATAAGATAAAAACCTTTGAGCATTTTAACAGCCACAGTAGTCCAGATTTCCGGTTCGATGATGCCATACGCTTCTGCTTTCAAAACTTTACCAAATTCGCCTTCTCCGAGACCTTCACCCAGTTCCAAACGATCTCTGGGGAATTCCCATTCGGTATCTAGGGGTAATTCGTACTCCACATTTTCCGCATATCCGTGTTTAGCTCGTTTGGTCATCTCGATTCGTACAACTGGACTTTTCTGTATTGGGATAAGTATTCGGATGAGGATTTTTAATCGATAGCCTAGATTCAGAGTTGAAATCTACTAACCATCATATCTTTCACATCGCCATCTTTTTCTATTACAACGGTTTTAATCCAGTTTTTGAAAGCTTCCGCATTATTGGCCCTTGATAACAGGAGTGCTTTTTGCCTGTAGTGGAAATCAAAAATGGGGAAAATTTGATGAATATGGTCTTTCTATTTATTATATCGTTGGAAGAAAACAAATTGACTGCAATTGGCTTCCTGAGATGGAGCCTTTACCTTCTGTATCTAAGGGTAAGACCTCCTCCCAGCAAGATGAAAAGAAGAGCTATTAGAACGCCCGACACGATGAAAATAAGATAGGATTTTTTCTCTTCAGCTATCGAAAAATTTTAATTTGAAAAATCAAGTAATAAATTAATTCTATTATGTATCAGATTTTTTAATTGTACATTTTTTGCTATACTTACGTTCGAAAACGGTTAAAACTGCGGCTCTGGCATCGAAAATTTCGTTTTCATTATGTATGATGCACATGTAATACCCATTGTCTCCGGCGGTCACCTGTTTTACTTGGAGAGTTTCATTTTCAGTGCCCGTACTCAGCTGAAATAGAAAATAGATTATTTATGCGGATCTAAAATGAAATATTCGAATGTCATCTGTATTTTTGATTCAAAAAACCTAAAAAAAATTTGGTTGACGTTGAGTTTCGGGTTATTTCTATCTGTTGACTGTATTTTACCTTGGTAACAATTTTAAGATGTTGGTCAGCCAAATCAATTATCCTCCAGCTTATATTGAGACTTGTAGAATTGGCCTCGGTGATGTTGAACTCTTTAGTTGTGGAGTTGTAGAGGCTGGTAAGGTTGGAAATTTGGGTGATATTGCGAATATACTCCTCGGAGATATTTTTTTTCAGAGGACAATGAAACACTGCTGTTGAGTCTTTATTTATTAGTTTTATGTCTGTCGGGTAATTACCTTCAATTAATTCCGAGTCTGCAAAAAAACGTATGTCGATGATCAAATTATGCGAATAATTTAATAGCCGTAAGCACCTAGATACCGGACAAGGTGAGGCATTTTTTATTTCTGCTTCTTTGTGGGGTTCACTTTAATAATATCCAAATTTTAACACCCATATTGAAATATTTCCAAATTTTGGGTTTATTCCTTCGCTTTTGGGCTTAAATTTGGTCAGGGCAAAAAATAAATGTCAGAATTGGAATCAACGACTTCGAATACCTACATTTTGACTCCCATATTGAATTTTTTCAAAATTTTGAGTTTTTACCCTCTCTCTTTGGGCCTAAATCCATATTGAATTATTTCAAAATTTTGAATTTTTACCCCCTCTCTTGGGGCTTAAATTTGATCAGGGCAAAAAATAAATGTCAGAATCGGAATCAACGACTTCAAATACCTACATTTCGACACCCATTGAAATTTTGAAAAATTTTGAGTTTTGACCCTCCCCTAGAGGTTCAAATTTGGTCAAGGTAAAAAATAAATGTCAGAATTGGAATCAGCAACACCGAATACCTACATTTCGACACCCATATCGAAATTTTTCAAAATTTTGAATTTTGACACCTTCCCTCCCCTTTTGGGCCTCAGATGTGGTCAGAACCGAAAATAGATTTCAAAAACGGAGTCAGCGACCTCTAATTCTCTTATACTGAAATTTTTAGAATTTTATCTTTCAAACTCTAGTCAGAATGATTTTTCACCACTTATTTTTTCAAACTGGCCCACTATGCAGCGCAAATTTGAAATAGCGTCAAAGTCAAAGATACATGGAATACAGCTTTGGAATTTTCGGCATTCGATTCGTCGCAGTTTTCATAGTTTGAATGGTTATATTTCGAATTTTTCTGACACTAGATGAGGTGGATGGGTCATAAGTAGGGCCGTGCAGAGAAAATCGGACCCGGGGGAAAATTAAAGAGCAAAAAAGGTCTCATACGATAAGGGGGCTCAAAAACAAAATTTTTTGATTTTTAGAGTGCAAATACTGCGCAAAAAAACGGAGGCTGGGAAACTGGAAAATCGAAAAAAAATTAAAGTCGATTAATTAATATCTTCCGATCGCGCATTAAGTACCTTCAATTTTTTTTAAATTGTCAAAAATTCAGTAAAGTAGGTATTCTTGAAAATAATGTTTTTAAATTTCAAGAAAATTCAAAATTGATTGAATTATTTTATAGAGATTATTTAGTGACTGTGTAGATGAGAAGGAACAATTTTTTTGCCAAAATCAATGTTTTATAGCTTTTTTAATTTCTCCTGTTTCACTTCACTTCATCTATGAAGTAAAAATTGAAAAACGTTATAAAACAGTGATTTTTTCAAAAAAAAAAAAATCGTGCTTTTAGGTCTACACAGTAGCTAAACAATCTCTAAAATTGATATTAATAAAGTTAAGGAATTTTTTTAGACGGAAAACCATTGAAAACAAACTATTTTCTTTTTGAAAAACGTCAATTTTCCAAATCTTAGCCCTCGCTTTGCTTGGACATATAGAGCCCAAATAATATATCAGATAGAGGTTGAGGATTTCGCTTCCCTTTTAATACTAAAATATTGATTTAAAAAATGAAGAAATTTTAGCTTTTGGATGCATTTTTCTTGAAAAATTTTCGCGCTCGCTTCGCTCGGGCTCATTAAGATCACACAATTTATTTTCAAAATGATGGTATGAACCTTTTTTCCTTTCAGGCAAGGCAATTGAATATTTTCAAGTTGAAACAATTTTATCATGGGATTTAGTGACAATCTCGAATGGAATTTTCAAAATTTTTAGATTTTTTTGGAAGAGGAGGACCTCATTGTGTTTTTTGGAAGTCAAAAAAGTAGCGCGAAAAAAACTCGAATTTTAGTGTCAGCTTCTGGATGCCTTCTTCTTCAAAAGTTTTCGCCCTCGCTTCTTTCAGGTTCGATAAATTTACAGCATTTATTCTTAAAATGATGGTACGGACTCTTTCCCTTTCTATTCCAGACACTTGAATATTTTGAAACAGAAAAAATGTATTGTTCTCATGTATTAAAGGACCTAGTGACGATTTTGAATAGAATTTTCAAATATTTTTCGACATTTTTAGAAGGGAGGTGGTCATTTTGGGATAATAATTTTTTTCAGAGGTTAAAAAAGTGGCTCGAAAAATGCAGAAATCTTTGATTCTTATTTTCAAAACGACTGGTCGGCCAATTTCCCCCTTTTTTCGAAAATCTGAGTCGGCAAATTTTTCATTTTCACCCCTGCCTTCCCCGAAATCTTTGGCTACGTTTCGTCCCTGCCAGAGCTTCGAGTTCTCTCTGGGGCCTAATTTTCAATTTTTTCCTGAAAGTATGTATTTGAAATATTTTAATCAATTTTTCTCCTTCTGTTTTCTGTGTGTGATTCTCAGTTACGTTTGGCTCCTCATCCTCCCTCTTCACCCCGGTGAAATTTTTTAAAATGTCATTTCGATTCCAAAAAAAATTTAGTATAAATAATATTTTTACTCACATGTGTGATTCACTTGGGTTCTGTTTTCTGCTTCAGTCCAATTGAAAATTAAACCAAGATCCTTGATTCTTTCCGGTGTGAGAAAATCTGGTAATTTTTTTTCTATTATGGTTATTGTATAATTTGTGCCATTAGTATTATTATTATTGGTCAAATTTTGAAGCGTGTTATTATTAGTATTGAATTCAGAATTCTGGGTCCAACTGAATCGCGCCCATGCGAAACAAATCAGAATTATTGCAATTTTATCGCGCATTTTGGTTCGGAATTGAACAACTATTTAAAATGGAAAAATTTTGACTTTCTGTTGGATACGGTTTGATGGGCTATTTTATCATTTCGATTCTAAGTCACAACTATTACCGTTATAATCGGACATCACTCTGCGAAATGTCGGAAAAATTTTTCGAGCGGTTTTATAATGACGATGAAAACGTTGTTTGTAATTTTTTTTATCAGGTGAATCAGGTATTTCATATCCTGGGTACTGAACGTGGGCACCTATCACGTCAAAGCTACTGTGGTCGATAACGAGAAAATTTTGTTGTTTTTGATCGAGTTTCAGAATAATAAAGGGTATATCTAATTATATAATTTTTCTCAGAATTGTGATTAAAGCAATAAATTGTTAAATGATATAGCCGAGTAAGTGGTGAATTTAGCCTTGGCTCGAATTTTTGATCTAACCCCCTCCACCTCCCAAATTGTGTCCATTGATGTAAAGAAATCTGAAAAAAATTGACCCTCACCCCCTCCCTTTCGGAGTTATGGCCATTTTATTCCATTATTTTCAAGAATATTTTTATTTTCAACGTAGGTAAAGAAAATTTTCTGTTCTTCGCCACAAAGTTACATCTTGTAGAGGTGTATTCACGATAAATTTTTCATCAATTTTGGTGCACTCCTTCATGAGGTTTTGGTCATTTGAAGTTCTCAACTGTAAAAGAGGCCTTAATAGCGAAGTTCGACCACTTTTTGAAAATATCTCAAACACGTGTTTTTCAACGTAGATTTACCTCACATTTTTTTCAATCACTGTGATAATAGATGACCTGATGAATGAATGTCTAGCATTAGTTACGATTTTTCAATCAACATATTTTTAATTTTATTCCGTCATATCAGCATTTTTTTTAAATGGTCAATTTTAAAGTGTTCTAAAATGTTTTTCTTTTTAAAAAATCGATTTCTCTTTTAAAAAAATAGCTCATTTTGATTTGATTTAAGCTTACTTACCTACGTATAGAATTACGGATGCAGTTTGCGATAAGTACCTAATATCTGTGTACAATTCTCTATCTTTCCTGCATTGCATTTTTAACATGATAAGGAACTCAACTACAAGGTTATCGTTTTGTACGTTTATGTTTCCGTTTTCAAAATAATCATTCCATGACTCGTCGATGGGTTTCCTGTGGATTCCATGATTAAACAACATCCTTTGATTTTGGTACGTGTTATTGAAATATTTAAATATTGAACAGATTACGTTTAGGTAGATAATATTCGAATAGCTGTGGGATACCAATGAAAAATTTTCTAGCCAACTTTTTCGATGAATATTTTGAATCGTTGGTATAGATGACGATCCACTACTCAAGTCATCTTCAAAAATCGATTCAATTTCGAAGAAATGATTTGACTTTATTAAAATTTCCAATATGTTTTATGCATTTTTTTTTTTTGCAAAAATTAGATTAAGTCACTTTTTTGAAATTTCTCCGGAAAGTAAAAAAAAGTCGTATTCAGAAAAATTGACATTAGTTTAAAAATGAACTTTTCCTAGCTGTTTTTATATGAACTGATAAAATCCTAAAATCAAAAATATTTATTTTTGAAAAATTTTGCTTTAAAATTTGTCGAAATTTTCATAATTTTGGAAATATTTTTCCAAAGATACCTTAGTATTTAAAAAAATATTATATTGGTTTTTCTGAATTTAAAAAAAAAATAATATTTATTGTGCTGAAATCAGATAAAAACACTTTATTTTCCATTATTTCCGCCGTAACTGAGGTAGGTAATGGATTGTTAGAAATATTCTGTTGAAAAAACTAAGTACATCTACATAGGTACTTATGTAGGTACATGCTTACAGGAGCGGCAACTTGAATTCTTTCCATGTACAGCAAAAAAAAAAAACTTTCCAATAGTCGAACGCGGGGGATCGTACCAATGATTTTCGAAAACGGACCAGTGATTTTCGAAATAGTACCAGTGGTTTTGGAGATCATACCAGTGGTTTTTGAAATCATATCAGTGATTTTGGAAATCATCCCATCATACCAGAGGTTTTGGAGATCATACCAAGAGTATTGAAAATCATTCAAGTGATTCTGGATATCGTCCCAGTGGTTTTGGGAATCATACCCTTGGTTTTGAGAATCGTTCCAGTGGTTTTGGAAATTGTATCAGTGATTTTAGAAATCATACCTGTGGTTTGGTAAATAATTCCAGTGGTTTCGGAAATTACCCTAGTGGTTTTGGAGATTGCCCCAGTGGTTTTGGAGATTACCCCAGTGGTTTTGGAGATCATCACAGTGGTTTTGGAAACCATACCCTTGGTTTTGAGAATCGTTCCAGTGGTTTGGTAAATAATTCCAGTGGTTTCGGAAATTACCGAAGTGGTTTTGGAGATTACCCCTGTGGTTTTTTAGATTACCCCAGTGGTTTTGGGGATCATCCCAGTGGTTTCAGAGATCATCACAGTGGTTTTGGAAATCATACCCTTGGTTCTGAAAATTGTTCCAGTGGTTTTGGAAATCATACTAGTGGTTTGGTAAATAATTCCAGTGGTTTAGGAAATCACCACAGTGGTTTTGGAGATTACCCCAGTAGTTTTGGAAATCGTTCCAGTGGTTTTAGAAATCGTACCAGTGGTTTGGTAATTACTTCCGGTGGTTTAGGAAATCATTCCAGTGGTTTTGGAGATCACCCCAGTAGTTTTGGAAATCGTTCCAGTGGTTTGGTAAATAATTCCAGTGGTTTCGGAAATTACCCCAGTGGTTTTGGAAATCATACCCTTGGTTTTGAGAATCGTTCCAGTGGTTTTGGAAATTGTACCAGTGGTTTCGGAAATTACCGCAGTAGTTTTGGAGATTACCCCAGTGGTTTTGGGGATCATCCCAGTGGTTTTGGAAATCATGCCCTTGGTTCTGAAAATCGCTTCAGTGGTTTTGGAAATCGTACCAGTTGCTTTGGATATTATTCCAGTGATTTGTTAATTAATTCCGGTGGTTTAGGAAATCACCCCAGTGGTTTTGGAGATCATCCCAGTAGTTTTGGAAATCGTTCTAGTGGTTTCGGAAATCATACCAGTGGTTTGGTAACTAATTCCGGTGGTTTCGGAAATTACCCCAGTGGTTTTGGAGATTATCCCAGTGGTTTTGGAAATCATACCCTTGGTTCTGAAAATCGTTTCAGTGGTTTTGGAAATCGTTCCAGTGGTTTTAGACATCGTACCAGTGGGTTTGGAAATTGTACCAAGGACTTTGGAAGTCGTAACAGTGGTTTTAGAAATCATACCAGTGATTTTGGAAATCGGACCAGTGATTTTAAAATGGTACCAGTGATATTTGAAATCGTTTCAGAGATTTTGGAAATCGTCCCAATGGTTTTGGAAACCATACCAATGGTTTTGGAAATCGTACCAGTGAATTTGGAAACCGTACCAGTGATTTTGGAAACCGTACCAGAGGTTTTGAAAATCGTACCAGTGGTTTTGGAAATCATACCGGTGGTTTTGGAAGTCTTACTAGTTGTTTTGGAAATCATATCAGTGGTTTTGGAAATTGTCCCAGTGGTTTTTGAAATCATACCAGTTGTTTTGAAAATCATACCAGTGGTTTTGAAAATCATACCAGTGGTTGATGCTTAAGTATGTGAGTAAATTCCAAAAACGTTTGAAAAAATTCATTAAAAAAACTTGATTTTGTGTAGAAAGGTATTAAGTTACAAGTTTTTCAAAAGGTTTCAAATTTTTGAAAAAATCAATACCTAAGTACACCATACTTACATATGCTGATGGTGGAAATGTTTAAATTGGATTTATTTTTGGTATATAAGTTGGAATGGAATAAGGATGGGGGGGGGGGGGAGTGATCAGAAAAAGGTCAGCATGATTAAAATATACCTATACCAATTCTGAAAAAAAAAAACATTCAATTTGAAATCAATAATTATTATTTTCCACCAGATTTGTTAATTTTCAATAATAATGGAAAACATTGTAAAAATTCAATTTTTCATCATCAAAACGCTCGGCTCCAAATCGAAAATAAACAGCGGAAGCAATGAGCCTTTTTTTCAAAAGCTATTCAAAAAGTATTAAAAATAGTTTATTGAAAAAAATGTTCTGAAAAATTGTAACTTTGCATCTAATTATTAAGTCAAATTTAAAAACATTCGAGTTATATGCAGAATCGAACTAAATCGAACGCTGACAGCATGCCCGATTTATGGAGATTTTCTGTTTTCTGTTGGGAAAATTTATTTTCAAATTATGACTAATTTTTTCGGTCATTTTCGACTCATCCAATTAAATTTTACGTTTAATGTTGTTAGTATTTTGAGGAGAACGGAGGTCGGTTCGACATAGTGGTTTTCGAGCTGACGAGTTTAGAGTAGTTAAAAAGTTGACTAATTTTTTTCCCTGCGATGGGCACGAATCAAATTGCATTTTTCAGATAAAACGTCGTCAAACAATTTTTCGAAATTGCGTAACTTGAAAAAATCGTCAAGTCAATTCATTGAGAAGTCGAGAAATTTTTCAAAAAAAAAAGGCAATTTCTCGAATATTTTACACATTTTATGTAAATTATTACAAAAATTGGAAAAATCCTTCCATCAACTTGAAATTTGGTCTGAATAGAGGATTTAAATTTGTAGTTGAAAATTTGATCAGAGTGGAAATTTGGTATAAAAAAATGAAAACACCGGGAAAATGCTCACAGACACAGAGTTCAAAATAATGAAATAAAGGGAGGGGGTCACAATTTCCCAAATTAAATTTCTTCTAAAAAAAATTAGCTATTTTTTCAAAATATTCAAGCTTTTATTTTGAAAATTTGATCTGGGTAGAAGTATGGTGAGAAAAAAAAACGAAAAAAAGTTCACAGAAATGGAAAAATGGAGGGAGAGAGGTCACAATTTTCCAAATTAAACAGTATTTTTTTGAAAAGGAGTTTACCATTTTCCCAATTTTTTCAAGCTGTTGTTTTGAAAATTTAATCAAGGAAGAAGTTCAGTAAATAAAACGATACGAAGAAAACTAAAAATAGTATAATGAAGGGAAAAGGGTCACGACTCTCCAAATCGAACATTTTGACGAAACCTACCCTGAAAGATCAGTAATGATGAAAAAAAATTTTGACAAAAATTTTGGACCCTAACGCAAGTATTTTCAGAAGGAGAGGTCAAAATGTATTTTGAGCTTCATTTTTTTTGCTTTTCATCAAATGTAGATAAAAATTTCATGTTTCTTAAATTGATTCTAGAGTATTAGAGGCCTCTCTTTTTGAAAATACCTGCGCTGGTGTCTTTAAATTTTTGTCAGCATTTTTTTCTCATCATGACTGACCTTTTAAGGTAGATTGCGTCGAAATTCCTCACAAGGGTCAAAACACCATACTTATCCTGTTATAGGTGGCACTCGTTTCTTTTGAAAAAGTTTCTTACTTTCCCAAATTTTGCAACTCAAATCAAATATTTTTCATTTAAAGTTGAATTTTTTTATTACTGGAAAAGTTTCCCCTTTACTGCCTCCGCTGAACTTGAAATAGCAACAGGAAATCTGATATCTCCAATCTAACGGAAAAAAAAACAACAACTGGTACAGTCATTGTGATGATGTGGCCTCACCAATAAATATGTTCGTTCGTTTGACACATAAAATCGAAACCAAAATAGAAATTAAACCGAAAAATTATTTCAGTTTTTTTTTCATTTTGGTTTTACAGTACCTATCACTTTTAATGTTTTTTTAGTTTGAATTCTCCATCTCAGATTTGAAAATTAAGCCCACTTGCAAGGGCGGTATCCCAACTCAAAGTAAAATTTTGAGCCGAAACAAAAATGAATCGAAAGTACATCATAACAGGACCCCGTATCCAAAATTTCAGGAGCTGAAGTTCATTTCTAGATTTTTGGTGAATTTTTGAAATTTCAAAATTGCCTCCACCTTGCGAAATATGAAAATTTGATCTAATCAACGAAAAAAGATGAAATTTGGTATATACCTTATTTTCGACCTGCCGAATCGATTGGAAGCGGTTTCGAGACGTTTCGGAGACACCAGAAAATTTTGGAATGTTCCAGCGCTGGAAAAAGCCCATAAAAATGGTCCATATTCACTTCAGCACCTATAATCGCGGATTATCCATATTGGTGGCCTATTTGATCGATTGAAACACAATTTTCCGAAATTCGTAACTTTGAGTTCAAATTTACATTTTTGGGCAGGATATTTTTCTGGAAAAAATTCCAAATTATCCCGGCCCTTGCACACGTAACTGGGTAAAAAGCTGAAACTTCCTATGTACCCTATTTTCGACTTCCCGAATTGATGGGAAGTGGTTACGAGACGTTTTGGAACTGCATACCAGAAAATTTTGGAATTTTTCAGCACATAAAAAATAATTTTTCTTGCCCAGAAATGCGAATTTGAACTCAAAGTTACGAATTTTAGAAAATTGTGTTTTAATCGATCAAATAGATCACCAATATGGATAATCCGAGATTATAGGTGCTGAAGGGCATATGGACCATTTTTATGGGGGTTTCTCCAGCGTTGGAAAATTTCAAGATTTTCTGATGGCTCCGAAACGTCTCAAAACCACTTCCATTCGATTCGGAAGGTCGAAAGTAGGGTATCTACCAAGTTTTAAATTTTTACCTCGATGTATGCGCATTAGGCGAATTTTTATATCTTTTCCAGGAAAATTTCTTGGCCAAAAATGCAAATTTGAACTCAAAGTTACGAATTTTGGAAAATTGTGTTTTAATGGATCAAATAGGTCTCCAATATGGATGATTCGCGATTATAGGTGCTGAAGTGCTTATGGGTCATTTTTATGGGCTTTTCTCCAACGTTGGGAAATTTCAAAATTTTCTGGTGGCTCCGAAACGTCTTGAAACCGCTTGCAATCGATTTACGAGGTCGAAAATAGGGTATATACCAAATTTCAGCTTGGTTCGTTGATTATATCAAATTTTTATATTTCCCCAGGCGGAGGTAATTTTGAAATTTCAAAAATTCGCCAAAAATCGAGAAATGAACGTCAACACCTGAAATTTTGGATACGGGGTCATGTTATGATGTACTTTCAATTTTTTTTGTTTTGGCTCAAAATTTAACTTTGAGTTAGGATACCTCCCTTGTTAGTTTAAAGTTTGCATCCACTTTTTTAGGTGAATTTACAATTTTTACCGGTGGGGGGGGGAGGGGATTAACAGAGAGTAAATCGTTAAAATATCCCAAGTTCGTGATACGAATTAATGATCACCAACAAAAAATTGATTCTCTGGTAAATTAACTCGGTTTAGTAACCATTTTAACAAACCGATTCTTCAAAAAGTACCCAACAATGTCGCGTAATTTGTCTGCTGCGGATGCAGCTCGCGGGAGCAACGAAGGCTTCGCAATATTATAACAATATTGAAAAGCAAAACGTTATATAAAATGACAAAATACTCGACTACAGTAACGTCGCCTATAAATCTACCAGGTACCTCAGTTGTGAAGCACCCTTTCAGGGGGGGGGGAGTAGATGAAGGACGCTAACAGAGCGAAGGGCTAGGTGAGCTTTGTCGGACGAATAAAATAAATTAAAGTTGTTACGGGCGCGCTACAATTGGAAAAGGTGTACCAGATAAGCGGCGGGTTTTAAATCATATTGACAAATTGCAGTTTTCTGTTACACAAAAGTGGACCAACGGGCCCGGCTATTCGATTGCCGCCGATTAATTTCTCTAAATAGGATTGATTTTCGTCAATTTTTTCTCCCACTTCGGGAAGAAGGAAAAAAAAAGGCTACGCGGATTGAAAAATTAAGCGGCGCATTTCGCCGCGTACGGAGAAAGAGGCGAGAGGATTTAATTAAAATTGACAAATTCAAATAACCGAGTAATCGCGTCTGGAATCGAGCTTTTTTTTCGCGCTGGTGGCAGACGTCGGGGTGGAGGAGAGACGCATTATACACGTACGGCGCGAGAGAGAACTAGAGTGAGTCGAAGCTATTTGTCTTATTTGGGACACGTTTCGGGGGGCGTGAAAAAACACCACCCTTTTTATTTAAAAATCGTTTTCACGTTACGAGCGCTCGTTAACGATTTGCAATTTTCTTATTCGGCTCGTCGTGTATAGGTTTCCGTGTACTAACCGATAGCGGGGCAGATTACACGAAAGCTGTGTGTTCGAGGTGTTATGAGCGTGTGAAATTTTTATCGAGTTTCTCAGGTATTTTTATCGTGCAACACGTAATTATCGGCTTGTGGTCGTTTACCGCGCCGTATATAGCTCGTAGCTATATTACGTACATAGGTTGTTAGCTATACGAAGCTGGGTAATACGTATGTTGGGGATTTGGAATTTTAAAGGCTACCTGGAGTATTGGAATAGTTTATATGGTACATGCGAACAGGGAGCCATATCGTTCGCCAATTTGTAAGGTAATTGATGGCTTTTACCTCGTGGCCCAAATTGCTCGTATTGGCCGATGTGTTTAGGCTCGCTTTGATGGGATTTCTTTTTCATATCAGCGGCTGAAATCAGGCTGGCGGTGGTTTTGTACGCTCGAAAAGACGGAAGTTTTTGTCGTGTCGTGCATCGGTGAGAAAAAGAGAGAAAAAAATGCATGTCGTTTGTTAGTGTGAGAATGGATTGTGCAAAAAGGTTTTTTTTCGAAGAAATTACAATTTTTATTGTGGAATTACATGAAAAAACAAATTATACATTGTATTAGGTAAGGGAGGGAGCAGGAAAATTGAGTTATTGCCGTCTGTGATATGGTTGATAAATTTTTTTCTACGTGATTCAATCCATATTTTTTCGTTAATTTTCAGATTAAATATCAAAAATATCAAAAGTTTGCCTAAAAAATCGGAAAATCAATTGAAGCTGACGCATCTTGCCCCATGGGTGGGGCAGGATGCAAAAAAGTGATAAAAATTAAAAAAATTCTGTATGGTTGAAGTATGCATCAAAATGGATTTTTTTTTCGGCGAAATGAAAGGAAAATATTTGAACTTCAATTTGTTGCAAGAATCAGACAATTTTGCCGATTTGAATGGATTTGGCAGAACATTTCGCCTAGGTTGGAGTTTTGACGAAGTTCCACTAGACGCAAATGACCCCCTTACCACACTAGACCCTTTTTCAAAAAAATTTGAAACAACTTTTTCTTTTCAAAATTTGTATCAGAATTTAGAATTTTTGAATTTGGAACGTTTTTCTCAACATTTTCTTAGAACAACTATTCTAAAATTTTTTCACCTCTATTTTCTTCACGTGATGATGTATGCAGTTGAAATTTTGAACATTGGTATTATCAATGAGTTTGGAACAGATTGTCTATGCTACTATATTGAAAAAATATTTTTTATTGTCCTATAAATTGTTTTTTAATCCGGTGACGGACATACTCGTTTTTTGCCACCCAACATAAGGACTCACTCCTACTATCATGAGGGGGTTCATTTGCCTCTAGTGGAACTTCGTCAAAACTTTTATGTCGTTCGATTTATCTTGGTAGAGGATGATTTTAGAGACAATGAGCAAATTTTCATTTCACCATTGGAGAGAGCTGCAGCTCTGGCCCCAAACTACGAGATTTCTAAGCTAAAAATTCTATCGTCGAGAACTTAAATTTTTTTTCAAACTTTGCACGTAGATGGAGGTATGAGGGGGTAAACAACAAGAATAAAACATTTCATTGTCAGATTCGTAATCTACAGCCTCAAAAACCTGGATTTCGATATGCTACACGATATGGTGGGTGAATTTCCACTTCAGCACCCTCCCACACCTCCACTTACCTTCAATTTTTTTACGACCTTAAAAACCTAAATTTTGATATACAACACGAAATCTTTGATGAATTTCGATTTCAGCACCTTCCATATACCTCCCTTTTACCTTGAAAATTTTTTTTATCGTCAGATTCGTAATCTACGACCTCGAAAACGTAGATTTTGATATACAACACAATATTTTTGATGAATTTCGATTTCAGCACTCCCTCCCCCCATCCCCTCCTCTCCCTTCCTTGAAAATTTTTTTTATCGTCAGATTCGTAATCTACGACCTCGAAAACGTAGATTTTGATATACAACACGATATTTTTGATGAATTTCGATTTCAGCACCCCTCCCCACCCCTCCCCCTTCCTTGAAAAAATTTTTTATCGTCAGATTCATAATCTACGACCTCGAAAGCGTAGATTCTGATATACAACACGATATTTTTGATGAATTTCGATTTCAGCACTCCCTCCCCACCCCTCCCCCTACTTTGAAAAAAAATTTTATCGTCAGATTCGTAATCTACGACCTCGAAAACGTAGATTTTGATATACAACACGATAGTTTTGATGAATTTCGATTTCAGCACACCCCCCCCCCCCCACCTTTTATGAAAATCACCTAAAATATAAAAATAAATTGCAAAATTTTCGATACATAATGATCTAAAAATTTGTTTAAAAATCACAAAGGTGTTTAAAATTCTTGAATAATTTTCAAAAAACGAATAAAACATGGAAATTAAAATACAAATTTATTGAAAAAGTTAGAGTAGAGTTGTGAAAATAACAAAACGTTGTAGAAATAGTTGCAGTACACCCAATATATTTTAATGAATTTAAAAATGAGCTTGTAAATTTGACGAAGCATCGTGAAAATTATCATACAAAATTATTCGTTTAAAATCATAAAAATTGATAAAAATGATTGAAAAAATGGGAAAATTTTTTGAAAACCAAAATCATTTTGCAACTTTTGATCAAATAGTACTAGAAATCGGTTAGAATATCATAAAAATCCTTTGAAATTCAACAAAAGTTCCAAAAAACTCAATAAAACATAAATTTTTTGATAAAACTGCAAGAAAATAATTGAAACAATATTCAAAATTTTTGATAAAGTATCGCGAAATTGATTTAAAAATCATAGAACCCGTTTAAAATTCAATGAAGAATGTATAATTGAACAATATACTTCTATGTTGAAACTTAATAATAATGAAAATCGTACGAAGTCCTTGAAAAATATGAACTTTTTCCGTTGAATAGTTATGGAAACTTTTGAAAATTTTGGAAAACTTGCAAAGAAAAAATTTTGGAATTGTTTGAAATTGGATAAAAATTATGATAAATTAGATAAAACGGTGGAAATGATTCAAAAAATCGCAAGAATAGTTTAAAATTCAAAAGAACTTATTAAAAAAGTCGTAATTACAAAGTTCAAAACAATGACTGAACAGGATGGGAAAAAAATTCAAAAATTGAGTAAAACTGTTTGAATCGAGAAACGGTTTATAAAAATACAATATGAAATCGACTAAAAAGTTACAAAAATTGTTAAAGTAAATTGCAAGAAAAATAATAAAAAAGTCAATAAAATGTCACAAAACAATTTCAGAAAATTATGAAGTAGTTTAAAATACAAGAAAATTATTTCAAAATGACTTAAGTGAAATATTATGAAACGTGATTCAAAATTCACTTGATTTTTGACGCAAGTTTCAGAATACCTTTCGCTGAATTTTAATGATAGTTCATCAATTTCTACCATGTTTGTATTTGTAACATATTTCTCAAAATTTTCATTTAATTTTGATCCTGTTTTGGCATGATTTCCCCCAAATTTTCCTTTTTTCCTTAAACTTTTGATTTCTTTGCTCATTTATTTCAAAAAAGTAGTTGAAGATTCAGCAGTTTTTTTCAAATTTTCACTGGCTTTGAAAATGTTTTAATCGATTTTTTAATCCAGCAAAAGCATTGGATCGATTTTCTGGTTGAATATCGAATTTTTCTAATCTCCTTCTTTGAAACATTCGATCATTTTGTAAAATAAATTTTTAATTAAGTATGATGGCTACCTACCTATTATTTCATCATCTCTAACGCCATTTTCAACCTTTTTTGTTATTGAATTTTTATCTGACTAGGGAGCTACCCGAGGTCGGATACGCGGAATGAAAATTTTTTTTCACAAGCTTGTAGAGCATCACCAAAAACTTCCATAGCCTTCGAGAAATCGCCTAATACACCGAAAAATTGCAAAAATCTAAATACATAACTCACGTTCTTATGGCGTTTAGAAGATGGATTTTATACCACGAACTACCCTCGGTATAGGCCATCTGAAGATTGGATAGTCGCCTAGGCTCGTGTGTACCATCGGGGGGGGGGGATATTTTCACTCATACATTGGTTGATATTACAATTTTTCTACATCGCGAATGAAAGGTATGAGTTAAAATCCCCCCCCCTGATGTTACACGCGAACCTAGGTGACCATCCCTACTTCAGATGACCTTCCTGGTATAAAATCCATCTCCTAAACGCCAAAGAAACGCGAGTTACATTTATTTAGATTTTTGTAATTTTTCGGTGTATTTGGCGATTTTTCGGAATTCAAACCCCATAGCTCCCCCTTATATCAACTTTTGGGACTGCTGAAATTTTGGCTGTGGAAGTTTTTGGTGATGCTCTACAAGCCTGTGAAAAATTTTTTCATTCCGCGTGTCCGACCTCGGGTAGCTCCCTTGTGAGTATTTTTTTAAATTGTATTTGCAAGCAATTTTTCATTATTTTATCGTTTTTTAAATGTACATACAATTTTCGTCCTCAGTATCATGATGTTTCGTATAATTTTTCTGATATTTTTCCGACTATAACAGTTTTGAACTTTTTTTTGTGGTGTTTTGGACAAATTTTATTCGTTTTTCCAATGTTTCATTGTATTATAAAAATTAATGATTTAAAAAAAATTGGAACCATTTTTTGAGCCATGTACTATTGTGTTCTCGTATCTTCATATTTGGTTTTATTTTTCAACCATTTTTATGGTAGTTTTTCAATTTTTTGCATTTTTTTCTGCGATTTCATGCTGAGCTTTCATTTCAAGTGATAATTTTATGATTTTTAAATAATTTCTAATGAACTCCTCGTATTAAAAAAAAAAATTGTCAGTTTTTATTCAGAATTTTTGATGAAATCTAAATATTTACTGGTACATTTTGTTTGTTTTTACCCCCTGCTATTTTGTGCATAATAAATATTCATACGCATATATTGCATAAGTACGTAGAAATTATTCGGTCTCATCTAATCTTACGAATACAATCTAAAAATACTTTCGAAAAAAAACCAATATAATAAACGTAAAATTTCAACATAAAAGTCGCCTATAAACAAGGGCTAAATTAGTAAATAACGTGAGCGATGGAAATTTCACCAGTCGTGCCGCAGCAAGAAAGAAAACAAGCCCTAAAAAAAAAGTACACATACGCATGAAATCAATAAAAATCAAAAACCATTTAATTTACAAGTACTTATTCGATAAGATCTCGGTACTTTTCCCTTTTGCAGGCTAATATTCGGGATGGCAGGAGGAAAAGGGAAGATAAACTTGCACGTCGATGAAACGTACAACAATTTGAAAAGTTGGGCGATGGGGCCAGGTGGGCGGTGTCGTGTAATAAAATCAAATCGAGATCTTATCTCCCCCTTTTTAATATTTCCAACTGTCTTTATTGTAGCACACGAGCCTTTAAATTGAACTTTTTTAATGATAAAAAGTTTTGTTTCGTTATTGTACTATCGTCTTGTATATGCCGGAGTAGTTTGTTGGAAAATGTACACGATAATAGAGTTAAAGAGTCCCCCTGTATTTGTAAAAGCTCTTCTTTAAGAATACGAAATGTTTATAAGTAGTCGAAGTTACCCCAGGAAGGTAGTTAGAATAACAGAAAATTATATAGAAGTGATTTTCTGCGTTTTTGGTGGCTGCGCTATGCAAATAATTGACTGGAGGTGTGTTTGATCGAAAGGTGGCAAAAGGGGAAGTCGGCGATTAAAATCGAACGAAGGGACCTTTGCGTTGCGCCTTTGTCGTATGAGATTCATTAGTATTCGCACTTGGCCCGATGTTTACTTATATCAAAGAGGTTTACATGTGGCGTGGCGTCTTACGTTTGATGCGAGAATGATTCGTCGAATAAGATTTCTGCTCGGGATGGTTTTCTTTTGCCACCGTACGTGTATAAAGACACATCAAAGTCGTGGTGAGAAAAGGTAGAAGCAGCGGCGAACAACCCGATTCGAGCTGAGTAAATAAGGAAGAGAAAAAGCTTTTAAAAGTTTCTAGTTTTTGTGGAAATTTTCGAAACGTATAAGCGATTTTAAAAGCATCTCTTTTGTTTCGGAATCCGGGGAAGAAAATTTTCTCGTTTTTTAATTGGTTAAAAATCGCGTATACTGTGTTTTTAATAAGTCGCCGGGAATGCGAATGCGATGCGAAGACGTCAGCGAGGCAGCTTCCAAGTCGCCGAGGAGGAAAAAAATGGGCGATAATTACATTTACTCGGTACGGCGTAAATTCTGGCTTTTTGTCGGCGGCAAACGGAGCGCGTCTTAATTATGACCTTATTTTATCGACTTTTATAATTAATTCGAGGAAAAGAATAAAAAAAAGTTTCTCGTTGTTTTTTTTCTCTGTTCATTCTTGAGCTCGCGTGTTCGGTGCACCTGTATCAAAGACGATCCGTCCCCCTGACTCGAGCGTCGTTTAAAATTCGTATTAAATTACGACAGACAAAAAAAATAATTTAAAAATTTATTTAATTAAATCTCCGCGTTCCGGAGTTTAATGAATACGCTGTGCTTTTTTAACGAACTGAACTTCGTTCGCGTCGTTGTGCCGTTAATTTGTGTACAAGGCGAAAATTTTTTCGGACTGGACCCCACTGTACCTGGTGTACCATTAACTCGATTATTTTTACTTGGGTCATTCGCATTTGGAGGGAAAACAGGAGTTGCAGCGGAGGTTTAGGGTAAAGTCGAATTTCCGGGAGTCGAAGTAAGATTTTGAGGGTGTGGGATTGGTATGTCATTTGTGAATGCAGGGCTACCTATTTAATATCTGTGTGAAAAAATGAGGTATTTACTCGTTGTGATCTGAGATGATCATCAGCTTTTGAAATACCTATTACACAGGGCGACACGAATTTTGTTTTTGGGTTCTCATTGCCAAATTTGGGTTGCTTTTATATAACTAATAAAGGAAAAAAAATTTTTTTTGACCAAAGTTTGCTTTGGGGGGTGGGGGCCCAAAAACTGATTTTTCGAGGTCAATAAGCCTGAGCATTACAAAAAAAATTGAAAAAATTTTTTTTTGACTAATCTTGTAGGAAATTTCACGCCAAATCCAATGCCGCAAACCGCAGACCTCCATCTCTTTTTTAAAAAAAGTTACAGCTCATTCTTTCCAAAATTTTGTGAAAAAATCGCAATTTTTTGTTTTTTTTTCGCAAAGAAGTGAAATTTGAGAGAAAAGTAGGTAAGGGTTTTAAGGCCATAATGACCATGGTGAGAGTTGTAGGAAATTTCACGGCAAATCGAATTCCGCAAACCGCGGACCTCTATCTCTTTTTGAAAAAAAGTTACAGCTCATCCTTAAAATCCTTAGTTTTCTCTCAAATTTCACTTTTTCGCAAAAAAGGCACAAAAAATGTGATTTTTTCCACAGAATTTTGTAAAGAATGAGCTGTAACTTTTTTTCAACAAGAGATAGAGGTCTGCGGTTTACGGCATTCGATTTGCCGTGAAATTTCCTACAACTCTCACTATGGTCATTATGGCCTTAAAACCCTTACTTTTCTCTCAAATTTCACTTCTTTGCGAAAAAAAACTAAAAAAATGTGATTTTTTCACAAAATTTTGGAAAGAATGAGCTGTAACTTTTTTTAAAAAAGAGACGGAGGTCTGCGGTTTACGGCATTGGATTCGCCGTGAAATTTCCTACAAAATTAGTCCAAAAAAATATTTTTTTCAATTTTTTTTGTAATGCTCAGGCTTATTGACCTCGAAAAATCAGTTTTTTGGCCCCCCGCCCCCCAAAGCCAACTTTGGAAGCCAGGATTGAGCAAGGTGATGTATTTTGATGTCTAGAAACAGAATTTCGGCATGAGAACCCAGAAACAGAGCAAAAAAAATTTTTGTCGTCCTGTGTTATGAAATGGAAAAAAAATCGATATACATAGGTAGTATTCCATCTTCCCTCTTCATAAAAATCTCCATATTTTTGGATTATTTATTTAAAAGTTCAGATAAGGTTCATAAATGAAGAGATGTGAGAATTAGAGCTGAAAATTCTCCAAATTCCTCATTTTTTTTTGAAAAATCTTATTTCAGATTTTCGGGGAGCTCAGCTCCACTGCAAGTAAAAAAAAATAGTTACTCGCCAATTTTTTATTTGAATATTTTTTTCATGGACGATAGCTTAGGAGCAGTACAGCTTCTTTCACCTATTCGGTCTTACTGTTTTTTTAAAAAACTGCACAGCCGGAAATTTCAATACGATTCTGTTGCTTGCATTCGACGTGAGAGACGAGCGCCTAGTTTCATTGTAGAGTTGTCGGAAATGACGCTGCACGATTTTTTTTTCAAGTTTTTGACGTCTGACACCAGTCCTTAGTCCAGAATATTTTTTCGTTTTTTGAACAGTTTAAGATTTTCTGAACTTTTTTCCAAGCCCAAATTTTTGTGTCATTCCGCTAGAAAAGGGCCCATTTGGTCGATCACAGTTTTCGAGTAAATCACGTTTTTAGCAAAAGTGGTCAAAATTATCATTTTTTCTTTTTTTGCGAATTTCTGTTCCTTGGAGTGTCTACTATCGAGTGGTATAGGGATTTTGCCGAAAACGCACTTCAAGTGACATAAAATGAGGTTCGAAAGTTTTTTGAAAAGGGCCCATTTGTTCAATTACGTGTTTTTTCTGAAATAAAAGCACAGAATGCAAGGAATCGCTATTTTTTCACCATAATTTTTCTATTCTGATTCGTAATAAACATTCATTTGACTGAATTTCATTCTTCTGCACGTTTTTCTAACTTATAAACATTGATGCTCTCTCATGAATTGAAACAGTTTTTATAAAGGGCCCATATGGCCGTAGGCTGTGTACGGGCTCTGAAGGGGGGGGGGCATCGTTACCTCAGCCAAATGATGAGAAATGACATGAAGAACAATTCTGCACGTTTTTCTAGATGTTCTCTCATGAATTGAAACATTTTTTACAAAGAGCCCATATGACCGTAGGCTGTGTACAGGACCTGAAGAGGGGGGGCATCGCTTTATCAGCTAAATGATGAGAAATGACATGAAGAACAATAGTTCCAAACTTCAAGATGATCGGTTCATATGCGGAAAAAATATTTCACTTTTTCACTTCGAAAAACTTTAAACTCAATTTTCTCGACTTTTTAAAGTTTTGACTACTCGCATTTTCGAAATTCAAAATGCGATATCTCGGCGAATTTTGAACCTTTTGGGCTGGGATCGGTTTTATTCGACTACTTAGAGTCTCTAGTATTGCCCCATGGCAATAACTCCATTTCGACCATATGGGCCCTTTGCTAGCGGAATGACACATATTTTTCTCATCTCAAGTTTTCTTTCAGTCGTAATTTTCTCCACTCAAAATTTTTTTCTTATAATTTTCTCAACTCAAATTTTTTTCTTATAATTTTTTCAACTCAAATTTTTTTCTTATAATTTTCTCAACTCAAATTTTTTCAGACGTAATTTTTTCAACTTGATTTTTTTCCAATTTTCTCGACTCAAATTTTTTTAGACGTGATTTTCTCAACTCAATTTTTTTTATTTCAATTTTCTCAATTCAAATTTTGCAGCAGCGAAATTTCTTTTCCGAGTTCTTATCACGTAATGACACAAGTTATAAGAAAAAAATTTAGTTGAGAAAATTGAAAGAAAAAAATTGAGTTGGGAACATTACAAAAAAAAATTGAGTTGAGAAAACTGGAAGAAAAAAGTTCAAGTTGAGAAAATTAAAAGAAAAAAATTTGAGTTGATAAAATTTAAAAAAAATGAAGCTGAAAAAATTGAAAGAAAAAAATTTGAGTTGAGAAAATTATGGCTGAAAAAAACTTGAGTTGAAAAAATTATAAAAAAATTGGACTTGGAAAAAAAAGTTCAGAAAATTTTAAACTGTTTTAAAAAAATGAAAATATTCTGGACTAAGGACTTGTCAGACGACAAACACTTGGAAAAAAAATCGTGCTGCCTCATCTTCGACAACTCTACAATGAAACTAGACGCCCGTACATGAGAGAACTCCGGCTCCACAGGGAGAAAAATTCAAAAATGCAAAAATGAAGAATAATCAACCAAAAAAAAGGTCATACCTGAGCCATAAATCAAAAATTTTCAATTTTTGTTTTATATTTTCTCCACAAACTGTTTTTTTTTTTGGTTATTCGACAGAATTTTTAATGAAAACATTCATCCTCGCTTCGCTTGATAGTAATTATGTTACAGTTTTAATAAAATATTCCTGGATTTTGAAAAATTTCAAGAAAAGTTGATAATTTTTATTTTTCTTCCCAAGGGGAAATTTCAGGTGCGTCTTTCTTTTTATGGAAAACCTATTCGGTCAGGTAGCTGCAGTTTGAATTTTTCATTGTTATTGAACAATGAATTGCTATGCCAAATTTTTATCTTTCACGGGAGGTTGCTGATCAAATATGTTTCATTGAAAAACGGCAGAAGATGTTACGGCGATGACTAGATTTAGCAACTGATTGCCTCAGAGTGAAAAAATTTAATATTTAAAAAATTGTTCTTTCGTCATTTTTTCTTTTTTAATTTTTGTCAAAAAGTCGTTGAAATTCGTCATAATTTTTTTCAAATTTTAAAAATCTTTTTCAACGAAAGAAGTGGTAAATTCTCGAAACAAAATACTATTACGATTTTTTTATCAAAATCGTGTCACGTTCGTGTGAATTTTCAGCCAAAAAATACCTACGAATATTTTGATAATGCTCGTTCAATAGTAAATTATTCTCAATTCGAGACCGGAAATCCGTCTAAAAAAGCTCAGCAGTCGAAAATTATAACAAGCTGGCCAATGAAAGGGAAAAAAGTACATAAACAGAGGTAAATTAATTATTCTCCGCGCGAACATGTAATCAGCGCCTTTTTTTAGCGCAACAAAAAAATTGTGTACCTTTATACTCGTATACACATCGAAAAGAATGCAAATATACAAAGACGTGACGAAGCAGTAAATCTTGACCGGAGTTTTATTGTGCATGGTTGGTTGGGGGGAGAGGGGGTATATACGTATATGGAGACGAGTGGAGAGCGCGAATAAATTTAAGCAAATTATAACGTCTACGATAGGAGAGAGAAACGGTTGAAAAAAATTAGCATTTTAGACGGTCTCGAGTAGCAGAATTTACCATATCGAGATGTAATTGAAGATTAAAATATTACGCAAATTGGCAATATTCTCGCGAGCCCCGAAATTGCGTGCCTGCGCTTTTTAACGCAGTATAAAATTACAATTAAGTTTTAATGAAAATTTCGCCGTGTGTAAAAGCGGGACACTCGCCTGGTCCCGGTTTAATTGCTATGTCGTCGAGACTCGATTATAAATTAATTTATATGTAGTGTAAACGGTAAGGGCGAAAATTTCGTACTCGCAGTCTTATCTGCGAATTTTAATTGAGCATTCGCGTGCGTACCGAGACTCCCCACATCCCCTCGACCTTCTTCTAACACCTACAAGAAAATGGGGAATTTCTTAAAGGAATTTTTCCGTCTGTGGTGGAATTACTCAAAGGGCCAGGGTTTCATTCAAAAGCTTTTTTTTTACTTTGTGGGCGATTTCTTTTCACCTGATTGAGATCTGCTTTGAACTTGAAATTATAAACAAAACGGCGATTAGAAGAAGGAAAATAGGCGTAGGAAGGGCGAAGAAAGGAGTTGAAGGGAAATACGTGAAGTACCTACACGAGAAATGCATTGAATTATACAGCATTCTGCGTTGTCGAATGTAAAACATATAATTACTTGGGTACTTTGAACCGTTTGAAAGTCTTTTCTAAAGCTCGTAATGTGCTCATTGCTCACTCTGTACGTTTAAGAACCCCTGAAAGATATAAATTTGAGCGGAAAAGCCTGCAAAATACATATTTTCTTTCGATAAAAGCCAGACTACTAAATTGTCTGCGTAAATTTACCAGTGGCGGAATTTTTCCACCTAATGGACCCTTTGAAAAAAGAAACGAGCTGTTTTCGAAGCACGCGCGTGTATGAAATTGCATACCTGCGGTGGTGGATCGTGGGGCTAAATTTTGTCTAAATTGTGATTTCTGCGTATTCCAAGGTGGGAATTTTTTCTTGGCTTTTTTTCTGGTTTGTAAATTGCCTATGTAGAAGAAGATGAATATGCAAATAAACCGAATCTATGGTGTGTAAGGAACGGTATATCATCGGGTTGAAGGAGAAATATTTTTCGGTGGTGAATTTCGTATTCGAGGTCGAAAGCTGGTCTGTTTTTTATTTCAGCGGTGATCTTCGAATGACCCCTGTTGGTAAATGGATATGCAAGTTGAGAAGCGGTGGTGCGAGAAAATTTCATGTTTTTTGAGTGGGGGAGATGATTTTTGGAAGTTTTATTTTGGTTTGAAATCGTGCAGTGTTCGTGATGGGTTTTATAGTTTGGGTTGAATTTTTGAGATTTTGAATATTTTAGGTTGAAGAATATTGGCAGTTGCATTACGCAGGCCTACGCTTTTCAATTTTTTCTGCTTGAGCAACCCTGATAGATGATTTTGATCTACTTTTTAGTGCTGAATTCGAATATGATTTAAGATTTTCTTCATTACGTCAGGAATTTTCATAATTTGAATTTTTTATTGAAAGTTTGTTTTACATTTTTTGATGACTTTGACATTTCAAGGTGATTTTCTGGGCAAAGAAAGGGTCTTACGAAAAAAATGAATAAAATAAGAATTATAGAGCGTAAAATTTTCTTATTAAATTTTTTCCTAGGAAGCAAAATTTTCGAGATATTTTAGCTGAAAGTTCAAAATTCAACTTTCATATTTTATTGAAAATATCGAAAAAACTACGTCTCCTTGAAAAAAACGAATTGTACTCCACAGAAAAGAAATTTTACATTCTACAATTCATGTTCCAATCATTTTTTTTGAGGTTTGATTTTCCCAGAATTTTTTTTTAGGTTGAATCACATTTTCAATATTTCTTATTTGTAACAATATTGAATTATTACAGACTGGTAATTTTATTATAATTTTTTTCTGTGTGATCGATTCTGACATAATTTTTTGGACTGAGTTCGAATAAGATTTCAGTTTTTTCTTCATCACGGCAGTATTTTTTCCTATTTGAATTTTTTATCAATTTTTTTTTACACCTTCAAGTCGGTTTCATTTTAGACTCCCGCCCATTCAAGGACTGGAGTGGGAGTGGTTTTTATCGATTGAGCTCGGTTTGTCGATTTGAGCTGTGCTAGCATTATTTTTGTTTTTGCTCATCCCCTTCCGCTGAAAATGAATATAGCTCAGGGCGAGGCGTCAGAAATGGTGCCCCGCCCATTCATGATTTAGGGGAAGTTTTTAGAACTGATCAGAACTGTTGGTTCAAATCTGAACAGATCAAAGAAAGGGTTAACATGTGATATGTTTTAAAACAAAATATTTCTCAAACCTCTCTGTGTGGTTAGCATTAGCACAAACATTTTTATCAAGATTCATTTTTCAGGGGTTTCAGCAGGGTTGGTAAGCCGTATTGAAAAATGCGGCTGGCTGACTTAGGCTTACGAAAAAAAATAATACGGCTTCGGCTTTCGGCTTTCGGCTTCGGCTTTCGGCTTACGGCTTACGGCTTTTGGTTTTTCGCTTCAATTTTCAAATATTTTGCTAAAAAGTTTTTTTTTAATTTTCATCAATGCAGTAAATTTTTCCAACCTGAATTTTGTCAAATTTTAAAAATTTTGATATGAATTTCACTTTTACAGAAACAGAAACACAGAATTGAAAAAAAAATTAAGCCGAAAAAAATAGAGCTTTCGGCTGGCTTTTCAAAACAAAGATTTTAAGGTTTTTTTTCGGCTTTCGGCTTAGGCTTTCGGCTGGCTTACCAACCCTGGTTTTCAAAAAGCATTTCTGACGTCCCACCTATAGAAGGGAGATAACACATGATGCCCCACCCATAGAAAGGAGGAAGCACAAAAATAATGTCAGCACAAACCGAGCACAATCGATTGATCCCACTCCCACCCCTAAATCATGAACGGGAGAGTAGGTATTTCAATATTTTACTATTCCAAGGGGAAGGGGGTGAGCCAAATCAAATTGTAAATCAGCTACAAAAGAAGGAAAGAATTTAAAAACAATTCCAAATTCTTTCGAGGAAAAAGTTATAAACTTACCTCTAGTGGTATCTGAAATTTCTGAATCCAATTCAAGAGTTATTCTTACCTCAAACCTTCACTCATGAACAGAAGGGTTGGACGGAGGGTTGATATGAAAAAAAGTTCTAGCAATATCGAGTGTGTTATCAAAATCATAGATTAAGAATACTACGTATACCAGATAGACCAAGGCTTTGTTCTCGTAGTATTCTTAATCTATGATCAAAATATATATTTTTTGACCTTCTGAGTATTTCTGTGGTCCTTTCATCGTGAAATTCAAAAGGGGTTCTACTGGGGGTTAGTGTAAGAGGCCAAAATTGAAAAATTCCTGAGTGATGTATCAAAATGCATGCTTTTGGCTTCCAAAATCAATTTTTGAAGTTATTTTGACTTTTAACCAGCAGTGTTGTAACTGAACAAAAAACATAATGAAACACAAAAAATTATAAAATTGTTTTGTTACAAGTCTTGATGAATAATAAAAAAATTCGTCATTTTTTCATCATATTTTGTCTTATGACGAGTTAATTGTTCAATGTTCACTCTGAACCGTCAATTTTCTAAAAAATTTCTCAAATTTCATTTTTTACGACTTCTTGTTTTTATTAATACTTTTCAAAATTTCTTTCCAATTACTTACTGAGTGGAAAGAAAGTTTGAAAAACATAAGGTTGAAAACTTTTTTTTATTATTCAAAGTCATTGGAGAGTTGAAAGGAAATTTTAAAAATATCGATTTAAATATTTGAGTTTTGCCCCAACATCAGGGGCCCAATTTTGGGTTATCGACCAAATAAACTCCAAAAACGGGTTCAGAAGGGTTGAAAACATACATTTTGATACCCCACATGAATTTTTCCAAAATTTTGAGTTTTACCCCCCCCCCCCCGTGAGCCCAATTTTGGGTTATCGACCAAATAGATTCCAAAAACGTGTTCAAAAAGGTTGAAAACATGCATTTCGATACCCCACATGGTTTTCTTTAAAATTTTGAGTTTTGCCCCCACCCCCAGGGGCCCAATTTTGGGCTATTCACCAAATAGACTTCAAAAACGTGTTCAGGAAGGTAAAAAACATATATTTTGATACCCCACATGAATTTTTTCGAGCTTGAGTTTTGCCCCCCTCTCCCCCTCTGCTGGGCTCAATTTTGGGTTTTCGACAAAACCAATATGAAAAATTAATTCAGCGCCTCAAAAAAAAACCGGATAGTGATTTTCACGTTTCATAGTTCACGTTTTATATTTTTGCCCGGCTAAATTTTTCTAGGGACCACTGCGCGCCATTTCTGGCGTCCCTCCCTTGACCTATATCCATTTTCAGGAAAAGGGGGTGAGCACAAACGAAAATCATGAGAGCACAACCCGAGCACAATCGATTAAGACCACTCTCATCCCCTCCCTTGAATGGGCGGGGCGTCTGAAATGGAGCCCTTAGAGTCGATTTTATGAGCACAGGAAGGCATTTTTTGGTTGAATTACATATTATATCAAAATCAGTCATAAAATCAATATCGATTCTTGTGGAAAGTGTGAGCTTTGATCCCACACCCCTCAATTGTTGAACGTAATATTTCCTTTCTGTAGAGAGAAGTATTAACTTTCGAGGTATTTTCAATAAAAGATGGAAGTTGAACTTTGGACTTTCAACTGAAATATCTCAAAAACGAAGCTCCATGAGAGAAAAACTAATTTGACTCAACTGAACTAAAATTTTACACTCTACAATTGGAATTTTTTCATAATTTTTTTCCTGATCAACGCAAAAAACCTTACCAAATTACCCATTAAGCAGACAACATTTTCTATGTTGACCTGTGATAATAATTTACCATTTTTTCTCATAAAAACTTGGTAAAATTTTCCATGATTGGCATCTGTTTTATTATGATACGTTTCGTCAACATTTTTTCTAGATTAAGGATGGGTCTTGAATTTTTTTGTCTATTTTCGAAGGTCGTGTTTTCTTTTGAATTAGGTATTTTGATGAATTTTCGTCAATTTTGACTTCTCTTGATAAATTTTCTTAATTCGATGAAATTCACCGAAAAGTAATCAATTTTAGGAATTTTGACTAAACCTAAATCGATTTCAAGCAGTGGAAAATTCATTTTTGAAATTCGGATAAGCAAAGTCAACCACAGTCCATCAATTCGATTAATTTTAAAAAATTCCATGAATTCTGATCGATTGTTAAAAGTGTTTACCTCTCGAGAAGTTGTCAACCTCAACACCATTTACCACCCACTGCGACAAAAGCGCAGCTCTTTGAAAATGTGGGTTAATTACTCACTCGACGGTACAATAAACTCGACGTCGTCGTCGTGTCAACCATACATTATAATGACCTTGAAGGGTGTCAAGTAGGTGAGACTGAAGATGGTGGCGAATATATTCTGCGTTGAGAGATTAGAGAATAAAAATAGTCAGAAATAATGGAAATGGAACCCTGCGCAGTCAAAATAAAGAACCGAAATTACCAACGTCAAATAACGACCATCATTTTTGCAATCTGCAATAAAACGTTAAGAATCCTGGATATTTATATAATGAACTTCCCCTCGGATCCCTTCCAGCTTCGTTCATTCTAACGAAATTTTCCTTCTGTTGGGTAGATATTAGAGAAAGACTAATAAAAGAGTACATTATAGTCGAAGACATCGATTAAAAAAGTGAATTTTTTTTCTCGAACGAGTATTAATTCCACAGAAGATTAATCCCGCCATTGCGACGTACGTTGAAAATTAATACTACTCTTAGTAATAAGTCTCGGTCTTATATAATGGAAGACTCAATTTGCAAGGGTCGAGAGTAAATCGCATATACTGAGGAGATGAAAAAGCCAATAAATTAAATTTACGGAGCGCGAGCGTAAATGATGAGGAGGTGGTGAAAAGCGTATATACCAGGAAGCGCATCACTAATAATAATAAGGGCGTAAATCATCGCGTTTGTGGTCGCGAACCCCTTATAAATGTGAGAGAGGAGTGTTAATTGACACTAGGACTCCTTGGTGGAATTGATGGAGGCCTTGTTACCGAAATCTATGTGTTTCTTGTTTATATAGAGATGATTTCGGTTTTGGTTTGTTTTTGATGTTTTTTCCCTTATTTTGAGTTTTTAAACGTGAAAAATACTCGATCGTATGGGAAAAATTACTCAAACGGTTGTATTTTTAAGTATAATTTTCTCTCAATTATTTTATATTGATTTTTTTTTTAAACCAGAACTGAAAATTTCGAAAAACCTTACAAAAAAATAAATTCTATTTTAGCTTCTGTTCTTGTAACAAGAAATTAAATAAGTTGAAATCGTTACCCCTGATGAAATTTTTTTTCAAAAATCAATATTATAGAGCGTAAAATTTTCAACCCACAGCAGATACCTACTATTAGATTTTTGTTTGTCTTTGTTTAGAGAACAAATTTCTCCAATTAAAACTTTCAAGTTTTTCTTTCCGAAGATAATTTTTTTGAAAAAGAAGATGAACAGGAAAGTAATTACTGTTCAAGGTTGTAAATTTTATCGTCTACAATATTAATTTTTTGAAATTTTTTCATTGCAACTATCGTTAGTATGAGTCAGTTTGCTAGTATTGACTTTAATTAATTTTTAGCTTGAAAAATAACATTGTTGAAATATTCAACTCTTTCCTTTTTCCAGCTACCTAAAATTCGATAAGAAGATGAAGTTGGCAATGATTAGAGATCGACGAAATGTATGAAAATTTTGTATAAAAATACGAATTAAAAGGCACAAAAGGGAGTTGAAGCGAGACGAGGGAAGGGATCAAATTCCAAAATCAGATGGAAATTTCTATATTTTCGGTGGACAACTTTAAATAATATTTCTTAGATTTAAAGGTCAGAATAAAAGAGAGATTAGATTTTTTTGCATTCCTAATTTTTTACTTTTTTGTAGGCCTTATAATGATATTTTTTTAAATTTGAAACTGAAAATTAAATGGGAAGGGGATGAGTTTTATTTTTTTTCAAATGTAATTGATTAAGGTTTAGCAAATTTCAATTTTTCCCTCATAAATACTTTTTTTCTCAATTATTCCATATATTTTAGACATCATCGCTTAGTTTTGGGTTTTTTTTCAAATTTAGGTTCAAATAAATCGGTAACTATGTACTCTAAATACATTTTTTTACGATAGATTTAAATTTTTTCAAAAAAGATCCAGATAAATTAATATTTTTTATGATTGTCCATTTCTTTTGTGAAAAGCACGAGTTTATTTCTATTTTAATTTTTACAATTATTCTCAACTTGATCAATTAGAATAAAAGATAAATGATGGAAAACAAAATTTAAAAAGCAAAAATTAGTATTATTTGATGAAAAACGATTTATGATAGAGAGCAGGCTCAAGTAGAATGTTTCCTCTTATTTTTCTGATCCAAAATAGGTATGGTACCTACAAAAGTTAACCAATTTTTAGAGAAAGGAAAATTTTAAAATCGATATTTTCAACTGAAAATGTAAACATTTTGAACATCTATAATTTTTGGAAGATCGTACTGCCAACCTTTTACTGTGATCTCTAGAAGAACAGAAAAATATCTTGAAAGGGAGGAGGAGAAATTATACCTACAGAATTTTTTAAACACATAAATAAGATATTCAGACAATCAGAGCTCTTAAAACTTTACATTTGATCCGAGGTGTTGTGGGGTTTGGGTTCTAGAAAAATGTTCATTTTTGGGAATGAATTTTGAATTAAATTCTTTTCAATGTCGAATGCTTACTAAACGCAAGGTTTTTGAAAAATGAATAGTTTGGGCATCTGAAATTGAATTTTGAGGCACTGCGATTTTGGGCTATTGGAGCATTGTAGAATATGGTTGTTGGGGCATTAGGCTATTGAGGCATTGGAAATTTCGTAACTAATTTGGGATTGATTTGGGAAAATATCTACTTTTTTAGCCGTCGACTTGACCGAAAACGTGAATTAATGACACCGAATCAATAGATTACAATAAAACATTGAATATTGTACAAGGAGAATTCAATTTTGAACATTGACATCAATTTTTTCGACTGATACAATTTGCGCTTTGTATTCTGATCTGCGACCTATGGGCGTGGACTCAGATCTACAACTTTTGACTCTGGACCCCTCCGACCTATTTCATCCCAGAGCTTTTACCCAATCTATGATCTTTAACCTTTGACCCTTGACCTCCACTAAATTTTTTCTCGCTTCTTAAAATTTTTTCAAATTCGGTATCTTTTTCTTAAGATATTTTTCTACTCCTAAAAATTTTTTTCAATTTCAATGAAATTTTTTCTCTACCCTGAAATTTCTTCCTCCAAACTTTTTCTCAACCCTAAAATTTTTTCATTTCTGGTATTTTTTACAAAATACTTACATTATTCAACCCTAAGAACCTTTTTTTCAATATATTTTTCAAATAAAATTTTCACTAGAATTTTTTTTCAGCTCGCAAGATTTCTCCTCAAAATTCTAATTTGTTCAACCTAATGATTTTTTTCAAACTCTACAATTTCTTTCCAAATTTTTTTCAGCTTCGTGATTCTTTTCTTCTTGAATTTTCATTTGCTAAATTTTTTCATTTCTTGAAATTTTTTCATTTACTAATATTTTTCTCAACTGTCAACCTAATAAACCATCTCTGGTCTTTAAATTTTTAAAAACTTGAAATTCTCTTGAAGTTTTCCATCTCGAGTTTTTTAAACTTTTTTCCAACCCAGATTTTTTCAACATTTTTTCAATCCAAAAATTTCTGAGTTGGAAAGTAATCTGAGAAAAATTTTTAGAATTAATAACAAAATATCAAAAATGGAAAACATTTTGAAAAGAAATTTTAGAGTGGAGAAAATTCTTTATTGGAATTGAAGTTGAAATTTGAAAACATTTTAATAAAATTTTACAATGGTAAGTATAGAGAAATATTTTAAGAAAAAATTTCAATATTGGAAAAAAATTTAAAAAACTTTTGTTGAAGAGCAAAAAAACATCTAAAATGAACAAAAAAACATCTAAAATGAATAAAAACGCATCTAAAATGAACAAAAAAACATCTGAAATGAACAAAAAACCATCTGAAATGAACAAAAAAGCATCTAAAATGAATTAAAAAAACATCTAAAATGAACAAAAAAACCATTTAAAATGAACAAAAAACCATCTAAAATGAACAAAAAACATCTAAAATGAACAAAAAGAAATTTTAGAATTGAGAAAAATATTGAAAAAAATACCAGAGTTGATAAAAATTTCAACTTTTGAGGAAAACTTTACCTGAGAAAAAAATTTTAGGCAGAAATTTCATAGTCCAAAAAAAATTTATAACACTTGAAAAATATAATGAGAAAAACACTGTTGAAGTAGAAAAATTATAAATGAAAAAATTTCCTGGAAAAAATTACCAAAAGTTTTTGAGAAAAAAATCTCAAGAATTGAAATGAAAAATGATTCGAGAAAAAAATGTACAGCTGAAAAATATATTGAAAGAAGAAAAATTTTAGATACGAAAAAAAATGTGTAGAATTTTCACTTTTCTGAGCTAAGAAAAAGTTTCAATGGAGTTGGAAAAATTTTGTAGCGGTTAAATTTCGAGTTAAAAATTATCTTGAGAAGAAGATACTACTCTCTCAATTATAAATCAGTGAAAATTACCGAAAATCACTGAGAAACTGTCAGAATTGCAGCACAGGAGAAAATCAGTGAAAATTTTTTCACTGAAACCAAATCAGTGAAAGAAAATCACTGGAAATCAGTGAAAATTCACTGAAAACTCAGTGATATTTATGAAATTCACTGCAAAATCTGTGAAATTCTTTGAATCATCAGTGAAAAATCACTGAAAATCAGTGAATTTCACTGATTTTTCCTGTGCTGCAATTCTGACTGTTCATCAGTGATTTTTCACTGATTCAAAATGAGAGAGTAGAGTTGAAAATTTTTCGAAAGTTTCGAATAGCGTGGTAATTGAAGACTCGCACGAATCAACCAGGAAAGATTCAGTCGTTCGCAATATTTTTTATTTTCGTACCTGATGCATAATCCGTGTAAATTTCAGTGTTACCAGAGTTAAGGATTTATCCTTAGATCTATAGGGATTTTTAGTGTTAACTGAAAAGTTTGAGGATTTTTTTAAGGATTTTTGCAATTTAGGGATTTTTTTAAGGATTTTTAAAATATTAGTAAATTTTAGATTCATACTCTCTAAATCTGAATCAGTCAAAAATGCCAAAATTGACTGATGAAACAGTACAGGTTATGTCACTGATTATCAGTCAAATTCCACTGATTCCCCAGTTAATCAGTGACATTTTACTGCCAATCAGTGAAAAATTATCGATTCAATCAGTGAATTTTCATTATTGAATCAGTAAAAATTAATTCACCGATTGAAGTCAGTCAAAATTTACTGATTTAATCAGTGAATTTTCATTGTTGAATCAGCAAAAATAAAAATTCACTGATGAATCAGTAATTAATTACTGATTCAAACAGTGAATTTCTATTTTTTACTGATTCAATAATAAATTTCACTGATTGAATCAGTAAATTTTTTACTGATTTCTACGGTGACATGATTCCGGATTTTTAATCAGTCAATTTTGACTGATTCAGATTTAGAGAGTAGGCATAAATGACGAAATTGATACATTATTTTTCTTTAAAAAAGCAGTTTTTTGAACATATAAGGTATTTATTGTCGTCCAACTAATAAAAAATCATATGAAATTACGAATTTGAAAGAAAACATACGTCGCATGCCGTGAAAAAAAAACAAAAAAATTAAAAATTGAGGATTTTTTAAGGATTTTTTTGTCTTCAGATATAAAAATTCACGTACCGTATTCCATGAAAAAATGAAAAAATGAAAATTTAAGGATTATTAAGGATTTTTAAAGGATTTTGTCCTCAAATTTTGGCCTATAGGTGAATTTCCCAAATTTGAGGATTTTTGTCATTTTTTCATCTGGCAACACTGGTAAATTTAGTCGTCGGTAAATTAAAACCTCCAGACGTAAAGTTTTATTCAACGTTGCTATTTTTTTAATTTTTTTGAATATTCAATAATTTGCGAATCATCTTCGGACAAACGAGTATCCGTCGTAATTTATTCAGATTTCTCCCCTTTGCTGACTTGGCAATATTGACACCGAAATGTACTCTTATTTAAACAAAAATTTGTAATTCTATACTCGCTTTTTCAATAACCACGATTTTTCTGTTTACTGTTCCAGGTAAGAATAAAATTAGCATTTTTGGCGATCTGAATTTTTCTTGGAAAATGCGGAAGACTCGAAAAAGCCACGTGTAACATCATTCGACTCCCTAATGAAATTTACAACTCTAAAGAGTAGCTGCAAAGAGGAAGAGGTACCTACTTTACGAAATATCTTACCAGTGCCATCGTCATTAAAATACTATCAACTCGATTCGGGAAAAAATCTTTACCGGAGTAATTATCACGCTCGAGTATAAACTACGCTGGTGTTTCAAAACTGTGTAACATACCGGTATACAAACGCTTCGCTAACAAAAGACCTATATATTATGGAAAAATGGGGCGACATAAGCGATAACCGAGTTTATCCTCGCGCCTGAACCCATCGAGTATAAATATTTAGCAAATAAGGAGCAGAAAGGGGTAGCAAAAAGCACGTAGGACGACGGGATGGATAATTAGCGATATCGAAAAACTGTAGTCGGATAAAATTGAACTTAAAAGTAGTGGGCTTGAGAAGTGGGAGAGGTGGGTAGTAAAATTAAGTGGAAAAATTTATAATCTGTAGGAATTGTTTAATTAGAAGCCAATGTAGATAAGCTTTTACATAATGAGTGTAAAACTTGTGTAACATTTCACTCGGTAACACACTTTGTTCGTGAGTTAATATAAGAAGACGACGAGTATGGGGGTGGAAAAAGGTTAAACCGGAGGAATCGAGGAGATCGCGGGATAGACCTGCAATTACAACTTAACAATAAAAGTTACTCAAGAACCACCTCCTTTTTCCTGTTGGAAAATTATCCCCTTTAGTCGTACACAATCGCGTAATATCTAGTTGAACGCAACAACTCTCTCATTTAGGAAACTTCCGTCGTCGTAGTCTTCGTCTTCGAAAGGTACAGCTACCGGAGAAGACTTGGAAGCTGCGAGAGAGCGAGTACGCCGGAGAATAGATAAAACATCTTACCGTCGGTGCGTTTCCCTCTCTCCGCTCGTATCAGTTTTATTGTTATTTACGAACTTTCCAATAAAATACGAGCAACTTTTCATTTCCCCCGTCATAAAAATTATTTTCTGGAAAACGCCATTGTTGTAGTTATTTTGCTCGGTAAGCGTTTAATTGGACGTTCGTTATAAGTTGCAAGGTGCCGAACTTGGAAAACTTTTAAAGAGGGTGAAATTGAAAGAACAATAACGTTAACTAATGATAAAAGCTCTTAATTGTTACACGAAACTTTTCCTTTTTTATACCGTAATGTGCAACAACATTCAACTTTTTCGTAGCCCTCGACGGGAGGAAAAAAAAAGGCACCGTCAAATGTCTCACGACGTCGACGTCTCTCTATCTATCGTTAACGTTGAAATATTGTCTACAAGAATTTTTATATATCGTCTAAAAATACAGATATTGTGTAAAGCGTTAACAACGGTGTTTTTTTATACCTAGGGTAAGCTTTTATCGTCCAGATTGCTGGAAAGGCCCGAATAATGCCGGATAATTAATTAACTCGAGTACTCGTTGTTTTTAGCGGTTATTCAAATTTATGTCGGTGAGTTTTAAACGACGGTAGCCTTTTGTGGGTCAAATAAAACTGAATTTATTTGCCGGAATTATGCAGTGTTGTTCGCATGCGTTTCTGGCAAGTTAAAATCGTAGATTTTCTTTAAAATCTGTAAAATTTCAAGAGTCTGAATGTAAAAAGAAAATTAAATGTAAGTGTCTCGTGTTTATTACACTTCGTAGAACGAGCTTGCCCAGCATTATGATTAAAAACTTTTAAATTATTTAAAACTGTAAGTAATAAAATGTTTCGAAGGCGATTTTTTACGATTTTGATGAAAACTGTTCGTTATAAAATCAATTCGACAATATTTTGTTGAAAATTTTGAAATTTTGTAAAAATTGTCAAATCGTAAACATTTCTTGAAAGGGTATGGCCGGATAAGGGGTGAATTTGGCCCTAGACGCTTTTGGGCTCCTAAACACCTCAAGTGGTGTATATTGACTAGAAATAAGTTTTCACAAAATTTTAGACCCCAACTCCCCCTCCCTATTGGAGTTATGGCCATTTTATTGCATTATTTTCAAGAATTTTTAATTTCAACGGAAGTGAAGGAAATTTTTTGTTCTTTGGCACAACGTTAAATCTTGTAGAGGTGTATTTATGATAATTTTTTCAACAATTTTAGTGCTCTCCTTCACGTTTTTTAGGCCATTTGAAGTTTTCAATCGTAAAAAATACCTCATTAGCGAAAAGCGACCACTCTGGAAAAATTACTAAAATATACGTTTTTTATATAGAATTTTTCTGTGCATTTGGTTTTGGCCATTTCTTCGAACTAAGGGCCGAAAATTGCGAAAAACTGTACAAAAATGTTGTCATTTTAACAGATTTTTCACATTTTGAGCTTTTTATGCAGAAAGAAATGACTAAATGAAGAAAAAAATCCCATATTCGTGTTCAGCCGGTCAAAATATCTCGATAAACACACCTTTCGCTATAGTTTTGCTTAAGGTTTCAAAATTCACTATTTTCACTGATTTTTCATGGCGAAAGAAGTGAATTTCGAGGCTTCAAGTAAAACGATCGCGAAAAGGGTGTTTATCGAGGTATTTTAACTTGCTGAACACGAATATGGGATTGGTTTTTTCATTTGGTAATTTTTTCCCGGAAAATTCGCCATTTTCAAGTTTGGATATGGTCTCTTGGGCAAGAAAGTTACAATAGACAATAATAGATGCCATATTCGTGTTCTACGACCCAAAATTAGTTAGAAAAGGATATATTTTTTTTTTATTTCAATCTTTTGAGTCACATTTCGTATAAGTATTCCTCTTTGAGTTGCTACAGAACCCGTCTAAGAGGAGTGATGGTGATATTTTTTTCTCCCCGTATCCTTGATTTTTAACATTTCCCATTTGCAATAATGGGAATATCAAAGGGCGGCGAATCAACAATTTTCGTTCTACCTAATTGATTCTGATTGGTGTTTCTGACCTACTTGTTAGGACAGAGTTCGAATATGATTTCAGTTTTACCCCATGTATCGCATCAGAATTTTTTATAGGTAATTGGAATTTTTTGTTGAAAATTCGTTTTACCTTTTTTTATGTAAATTTTGACTATTAAAGTTGATTTTCTGACAAAAGAAAGGGCCCTACGAAAAAAATGAATAGAATATAAATTGTAGAGCGTAAAATTTTATTTCAGTAATGTCTAATTAGTTTGTTATTCGGCGACTAAGTTTTCGAGATATTTTCAATTCAAAAAAAAGTTGAACTTTCAACTTTGAACTAAAATATCTCGGAAGCTAAGCCTTTTAAGAAAAAACTAATCGTACTCTACTAAATGGAAATTTTACCCTCTACAATTTATGTTCTATTCATTTTTTTCGTAGAACCTTTTTTTTCTTCAAAAAATCGACTTTGAGTGTCAAAAGTTATCAACAAAAGTAGAAAAACTGTTCAACAAAAAATTCGAATTGTGAAAAACGCTTGGGTGATGGAATTTTTTCACTATTTTTCTCGCGATCAGCGTGAAAAATTATATAAAAATCTCTCATTAAACTTCAAACAGCATTTTCCATGTCGACTTGTGTTATTATTGTACCTAGCTACCTACCTATTTATTAACTAATCATAACACTAGTTCCTAATTTCCGCTAAAAATGAAATTTTGACGATCGAAGTTGTAAATTTATTCACAGTTCATTTGTTCAACTCTAAATTTTTCTAATTTATTCTTTATTCATTTTTTTCAAAATTATATCCAATTATAAATTTTTTCCCACAATAAAACTTTTTTAAATTTAAATTTACTCAAAATATGTTCAACTTTGATTTTTTAATTTTTTTTTAATTTTATATTTTTATTATTTTTTAATTTCGTTTGATTACTTATGGAGTTGAAAGAAATTCTGAAAAATATAAATACATTTTTTTTGAAAAATTCGAAGTGGGGAAAAATTATTGAAAGAAATTTTCAAAAATATGAAGTTGAGAAAAATTTGAAGAAATTAAAATTGGAAAAATTTTTCAATAGGTACTAAAATTATTTCCAACTGTAAAAATTATCCAACTTTAATTTTTTTAGATTTTTTAAACTTCTTATTTTTTTCAGATTTTTTAAAACTTGAAAATTTTTCCTCAATTTTTTTCAACTTTGAATTCAAATTTTTTCTAAATTTCACATTTTTCGAAATTTCTTCAATTTCAATAATTGGAAGAAATTTTAAAAAATAAGAAATTGAAAAAAATTGAAAATTCAAATTAGAAAAATTTCGAGAAACTTTTTACTTCGGTTCAATTTTGAAAACGAAGTAGGATTAAAGAAATGATTGAAAAAACTTGAGCTTGGAATAAAGGACTTGAATCGCCGAAATCCCATTTTTTGGCTAATATAATTGGACCCAGTGATTACAACTCGATTACGTATTAGATGCAAATGCAAAGCAATATTCTACTGGTAGTTTAGTACTTCAGTGGATGTAGAATGCGTTGAATGCGTAGATTGCGTACCTATATGCATTATTAACTTATGTGTCTGGTGAACTCTGCTTGTGTTCGTTGTTGTAGATTATTATTGTGATGGTTTTTGTGTTTCGAGACAATTAAATGTGTGTATTTCTAACTTTACTGGTCGCGATTCATTACTGAATTTTATTCGGTTAATCTAAATAAGTATAATTTGTCTGATATTACACTCCGGCGATTTTATGTAAAAAAAAAACCGAACAGGTACTTTAGGTAAGTAAATGTTATTTCTATCTTATCAGTATCAGTGGTTTGTGATTTTATCGGTTATTCTGAATCTTCTTTAATGGATGTGATTTTAATGTATTTACCTATTCCCGTGTTATTCGAAGCACACCCCTCACTTAAAGTTTTATTTTTCAGTTTGTTCCAAAATGTCGTCGGATTTTAATACGAAAGCCATAACATCGGGCGTTAATATTCAATCGTGCAAGTTTGTCTGGGAAGTACGCAGTTCAAAGCCAAATGATATATTAAGATCACCAGGCTTTAACGCCGACAATGATTCTTTCAAATGGTTTTTAAGATATCACCGACGCACTTACGACGACTCCGAAAAAAGCATTGGTTCGAGCATACAATTAGTGGCTACAAGCGTAGATGAAATCAAAAATCATGGCGCGTATGCGGGAGAAGTGACGTTTTGTGTGAGCACAGAGAAAGGAAATTTTTCTAGTGAGAAGGGAACATTTATAGTGAATGAGGATATTCAACATACATCATTGGAAGATAATAGATTCCTCTACCGTTTCGTTCCACAACCAACTCGTCAAATTTCACTGTACATAGTTAGATACATTTTTACATTGGAATGCCACATTTCTTTTTTTAAACTGAACGATGCAATACCACGGTTAATTCTTGAAGCCAAGCAAAATACACTTCCAATTGAAGTGAATGTATCCAATCCACTCGAAGACTTTGGAAAATTGTACCTGAATGAAGAGCACAGCGATGTCACCATGTGCATAAAATTCGAAGGTAAACAATCGAAAGAATTTCCAGCCCATAAGATTGTTTTAATTGTGCGAAGTAAAGTGTTCGAGGCGATGTTCAAACACGACATGAAGGAGAATAAACTTAATCGCGTTGTTGTGGAAGGTATCAAGGAAGAAGTTTTTTTAGAAGCTCTTCGATACATTTACACCGGCCATGTTCAGAATTTGGATACATTGGTTTATGAATTGTTACCAGTAGCTGATCGTTATGATCTCGAAAAATTGAGAATCACCTGCGGAAATGTCTTACGTGAAAAACTATCAATAAAAAGAGCCTTGAAAATTGTGATGCTGGCAGATATGCATAGCGTTGTTGATTTGAAAGCCGAAGCTGTCGAATTTATAAAAGACCATTCAGACGACGTGGCTAGAAGAATGAAATCAAAAGATTGGAGTGATCTGATGTCTAGACCACATTTAATGAAAGATTTACTTGTAGCGAATATGATTGAGTGATAGGTTTTGTACTTTGAATTGTTTTGTGACTGTGGGATTTCAGTTGTCATTTTATATGTTGGACTGAATTATTTAGAATGTTGTTTTAAAAAAGTGTAAAATTCTGTAAAAATCGTCGAATCGCCAAAATTGTTTGAAATTTGGTAAAAAAAAAAGGCGATGAAATACCTATATGAAATAAAACCTCAAACTAAATTTCGATCTTGTTTAGTGAATATAAATTTTAAAAAAATGTATTTAGCGTATTTCGCAACATTTTAGCTGTTCATGGGTTCAAATAATTATTAATAAATTGAAAAAGTTGAAAATTGTAATTTTTTTATATCAACGGAAAGTTGAATTATGAATGAGCTGCAATTTTACACTCTTTTACTATATTATTATGTAGGTATGGCTTGAAAAGTTGAAATTTACACCATGCTTTTTTTTAGTCATGAACTTGAAATCTGCCTTCACGGACAGTTCTTCATTTTAATGTTCCTAACTACATGTATAGGCATCTATCTTAGTAATTACATTATACAGTATGACACAAAAGTCTTGGTAAGCTGAAACATTTCTCAATATCTCAGAAGTGAAAAGAGATATCAAGACGGTTCAAACGGCAATGTGTTCCTGGTATCGAGGACATTGAATATTGATAATCAAACTTTCAACCCGACCTATAGGATGCTCACAAATTGAGAAACCGGTTTGGGTCAAAAAATGGGGGTCCGGGTTTTTTATTGAAATAAAGTATACGCACTGGCGCGATTAAAATGTGATATGTTTTTTTGAAACCGGTTCAGCGGTTTTGAACCAGTTGTCAATAGTATCCAAAAAAGTGGAGATATGAAAAAAAGTTTGAAACAAAAGTTGTAGAGAAGTAAAAAATGAACATTTTTTGTTTCATAACTTTTTTTCCACCTTGAAATAGAAAGAAGTTGTCGTAGAAAAGGTTTGAGTAGGTATAATTTTTTGTTTTCCAAGTCATAACTCTTCTCCATCGCCAGATGGAAAAAAAATTATGGAACGTAAAACATTCAGTTTCTAATTCTTTACAACTTTTATTTCACATGTTTTGTGATATCTCCAATTTTTTGAAACCGGTAGTTTCTTTGGATGATTTTTTTTCCAAGTCGATAACCGGTTATCAAAAAGTGGAGATATCGAAAAAAGTTTGAAACAAGAGTTGTAGCGAATTAAAGACTGAACATTTTATGTTCTGTAATTTTTTCTTCATTTAGCAATGAAGAAGAGTTATGGCATAAAAAGGAAAAATTGTACTCCAGTCCTTTATACCATAACTTCTTTCCATTGCAAGATGAAATTCGCTACAACTCTTGTTTCAAACTTTTTTCGATATCTCCACTTTTTGATAACCGGTTATCGACTTGGAAAAAAAATCATCCAAAGAAACTACCGGTTTCAAAAAATTGGAGATATCAAAAAACATGTGAAATAAAAGTTGTGAAGAATTAGAAACTAAATGTTTTACGTTCCATAATTTTTTTTCCATCTGGCGATGGAGAAGAGTTATGACTTGGAAAACAAAAAATTATACTCAAACCTTTTCTACGACAACTTCTTTCTATTTCAAGGTGGAAAAAAAGTTATGAAACAAAAAATGTTCATTTTTTACTTCTCTACAACTTTTGTTTCAAACTTTTTTTCATATCTCCACTTTTTTGGATACTATTGACAACTGGTTCAAAACCGCTGAACCGGTTTCAAAAAAACATATTACATTTTAATCGCGCCAGTGCGTAGACTTTATTTCAATAAAAAACCCGGACCCCCATTTTTTGACCCAAACCGGTTTCTCAATTTGTGAGCATCCTATAGGTCGGATTGAAAGTTTGATTATCAATATTCAATGTCCTCGATACCAGGAACACATTGCCGTTTGAACCGTCTTGATATCTCTTTTCACTTCTGAGATATTAAGAAATGTTTCAGCTTACCAAGACTTTTGTGTCATACTGTATGTAGGTTTCAAGTAAGGATTCTTCTCCTATGACTTTTTGAACATCCTCGTTCAAAAGGAACAAGACAAGAGGAGTTCAAATGAATAATTGAAGCGACCTACGAGGAAGTAACGTTATAAGTATTTCTGTCTGTAGATTACGATCTCTAGAATAAGAATCATTCCCTCTCCCAATTTTCTGAAAATCAGGCATGCTTTCAACAATTTTTTCAAAGATGTGTCCTCCTTTCGTCAATAAATTAGGATTCTCTCTGAAAATTTTATAAACTGAGATACAATAAAAGTTTTCGTTTTGCTCTTAGTGATTGTACTAACATTATACAGGATGTTCCATGAATCGTCTGCCGAACTTTTTTTCTTGATATAATTGGGTACCTAGTACCTACCTAGCTACCTACCAAAAAAAAAGGGAGATGAACATGCTGCTTATTTTAAAAATTGAAGGGGCAAATGCTGTTTCTAAAAAAATTACGTCAAAAAATATTCCAGCTGTGGAAATGGATAGTACTGGGCTATTCCGTACTAAAACAGACCAAAAATGAAGTCGGGTTTTCCGATTTCGCTCAATTTTTTTTACGAGTTACCCTTGGTGGTCTATTCACATAATCACGATAATTTCTTCTCTAACCCTCATGGGGGCGGGGAGGCGCGCCTCGAAATTTTTATGCAATTGCGATTTTTAGCCAAATTACACAAATTTGAAGGCTCATATCTCGAGATAGGTTGTACTTGGGGAAAAACTGTTTGCGTGGTCTGAAAGATAATCAATAGGAGATTTCACTTCATGACTTTTTTCCTGTCTTTAAAATTGAAGGGAATACAAAACGTTGAGAACTGAAGAAATTTTGTTCTGCAGACATTTTGCCTAACATCCAAAATAAAGGGTCAAAGGGTCGTTAAAAATTGAGAAAATTTGAAAAAATTTTGAAGTTCATTTATTTTGAGTAACCCGTAGTCCCTTCATTTTCGATATCGAACAAAAAATCTATGGAGCAACATTTTTTCAGTTTTTAACGTATCATCCATTCCTTTGATTAGTTAATTTTTTCAGAATTTTTTTGAACAATTTTTTTACAGTCCTTTTAATTTTTAAGTTAGGCATGTCGCGAAAATTTGTTCAGTTTTCAAAGTAGGACTATTCCATACCTACTAAAACAGACCAAAAATGAAGTCGGGTCTTTCGATTTCGCTCAAATTTTGTTTACGAATTACGCTTGGTGGCCTATTCACAAAACCACGATCATTTCTTTTCTAACCCTCAAGGGAACGGGGAGGCGCGCTTCGAAATTTTTATGCAATTGCGATTTTTTAGCCAAATTACACAAATTTGAAGGCTCATATATCGAGATAGATTGTACTTGGGGAAAAACTGTTCGCGGGGTCTGAAAGATAATCAATAGGAGATTTAAAAACGGTAATCACATTTTGAAAAGCTCAAAGTTTAACTTTGGTGGTGGAAGCTCAACTTTCATGATAAGAACAAAAGATGGGGTCATTGGGGTCCACAATTTTGACCAAAATTCAAAAAAATCGGAAAAAGTAAAAAAACACATCGATTACTACTAATTTGAAGGCGCTGATTTCGAATATGTACACATTTTTTTCATTCGACCCCCTGAACCCCCCAATTAGCCTCCTTGATGTTGATAGGGTCAAAATGAAAAATAACGTGGGACCCGTTGTTTGTTACGTTTTTGAGGGTGCTGAGTTCGAAAATTTGCTTATTTTTTGGATTTGACCCTTTAGTGCCCTTCTAGCTCCACAATTTTGGGAAAAACCATGTTGAGAAACGAAAATATCGTGTGGCATGTCGATTCTAACTAATTCGAGGATGTAAAATTCGTATATCGACTTACTTTTTCATCCGACCCCTTCCCCGTGCTCCAACTGACCCCGTGCTCCAATTGACCCCGTCCTCCAGTCTTAGATGATCAATACGGAATTGAATATTTCAAAAAATCACAGAGAGGGGTTCGGATCAGAAAGTAAGTCGGTATTTGAATTCTACGCCCGCAAATTAGTTAAAATCGATACGCCACACGATATTTTCATTTCTCAACATATTTTTTCCAAAAATTGGGAGGCTAAAGGGGCATTGATGAATCAAATCCAAAAAATAAGCAAATATTCGAACTCAGCACCCTCAAAAACCTAACAAACGACAGGTCACGCGTTATTTTTCATTTTTTTGAATTTTGACCCTATCAAGGAGGCTAATATGGGGGGGGGGGGGTGCAGAGGGGTCGATTGAAAAAACTGAGTACATATTCGAAATCAGCGCTTTCGAATAGTAGCAATCGATGTGTTACTTTACTTTTTCCATTATTTTGAATTTTGGTCAAAATTGTGGACCCCTCTACACCCCAGGGGTCCAAAAATCCCATCTTGAAAATTTTTTGGTTGAAAAAATGGTGAAAAGGGCTCCTCACTATAATTTTTTCAGATTTTTAAATGGTAGCTTTCATTTTTTGTTCTTATCATGAAAGTTGAGCTTTCACCACCAAAGTTAAACTTTGAGCTTTTCAAAATGTGATTACCGTTTTTAAATCTCCTATTGATTATCTTTCAGACCCCGCGAACAGTTTTTCCCCAAGTACAATCTATCTCGATATATGAGCCTTCAAATTTGTGTAATTTGGCTAAAAAATCGCAATTGCATAAAAATTTCGAAGCGCGCCTCCCCGTTCCCTTGAGGGTTAGAAAAGAAATGATCGTGGTTTTGTGAATAGGCCACCAAGCGTAATTCGTAAACAAAATTTGAGCGAAATCGAAAGACCCGACTTCATTTTTGGTCTGTTTTAGTAGGTATGGAATAGTCCTACTTTGAAAACTGAACAAATTTTCGCGACATGCCTAACTTAAAAATTAAAAGGACTGTAAAAAAATTGTTCAAAAAAATTCTGAAAAAATTAACTAATCAAAGGAATGGATGATACGTTAAAAACTGAAAAAATGTTGCTCCATAGATTTTTTGTTCGATATCGAAAATGAAGGGACTACGGGTTACTCAAAATAAATGAACTTCAAAATTTTTTCAAATTTTCTCAATTTTTAACGACCCTTTGACCCTTTATTTTGGATGTTAGGCAAAATGTCTGCAGAACAAAATTTCTTCAGTTCTCAACGTTTTGTATTCCCTTCAATTTTAAAGACAGGAAAAAAGTCATGAAGTGAAATTTTTTCCGATTTCAAAGTACTATCCATTCCGCATGGTCGAAAAAATTTTTGAACGTGATTTTTTTAGAACCAGCATTTGTCCCTTCAATTTTTAAAATAGGCAGCATGTTCATATCATGTTTTTTTTTGCTACCCAATTATACCCAAATACGTTTGGCAGACGATTCATGGAACACCCTGTAGTTGTGAAAGCTCGTGCTACATTATTTTAGACCGGTTTCGCCAACTGCAATTGAAATAAAATCTTATTTTGTTGCTGATAACAACTTGGCGATTGTACATCTACAAACATATAATGATGGTTATGTCCAAAATTTTTTTTTTTTTTCAAGAAATTAAATTTCCTAGTAAAACATTTTACAAATAGGTGGTTAGCAATTGGGAATTTCATTTTAATTTTTTAATTCTTTAGTAAATTTCGTTAATTGGTTATTTGTTATCAGCTCAATACATTTCTGCAGAATTATTATCTCCTGTGGCTAGTGATCTAATATCCATTATGTCGTCGAACTCTGGTATGAAGAGTGCTAAGGGCGTCGATGTTCATACTTGTGAGTACGATTTGACTACTAATTTCTTTCAATTGGACGACGAACGAAGTGTAAAATCGCCACAGTTCTGCGCTGAAAACAATGCGTCTCTCAAATGGAGTTTTGTATTTCAATTAATTTATGAAGAAGAAGAAAAAGAATACGAAAATTTCGATGATGTGAAGCTGCAACTCAAGGCTGCGAATACAAATATAAATGAAACCAAAAATGGTTACATGTATGGTGGAGAAGTTGTATTCTACTTGAGGTCAAATATCCAAACAATCACTAGTAAAGGAACGTTCGTATTTAATGCAGCTGCCGATGTGCTGAAACTGAATAAAATTTCGTATAGAGAAAATGTGATTCACTTTTTATACCTCAGCGATGAAGGGCACCGCTTAGATTGGTCCGAAAGAAGCTTAAAATTGAGATGTGAAATTACTTTTTTCAAACTCAACCATGTAATACCACTTTTCATCTCCTACGTTCGAGCAAATACTGCTCCGTTTGTAGTAAATGCATTCAATTCGCTCAAAGATTTTGAAAAATTATACCTTAACGAAGACCACAGTGACGTTACCATATGTATTAAGTTCAAAGATACAAAATCGAAGGAATATCCAGCTCATAAAAGTGTTTTGACGGCTCGTAGTAAAGTATTCGAAGCGATGTTTAAGCATGACATGATGGAAAATAAACTGAATCGCGTTGTTGTCGAAGATATCAAGGAAGAAGTTTTCTTAGAAGCTCTGCGATATATTTACACTGGCTTTGTTCAGAATTTTGACGCATTGGTGTACGAATTGTTGCCGGTAGCGGATCGATATGATCTTGAAAAGTTGAAAATCATTTGCGAAAAAGCCTTGCACGAGAATTTGTCCGTGGAAACAGCCCTGAGAATTGTAATATTGGCGGATGCCCACAATGTTGACGATTTGAAAATCAAGGCGATTCAGATGATAAAAAATCAATCTGGTTTTTTTAAGAATATGGATTCGGAAGCCTGGGACGAACTGTTGTCTAGACCTCAATTAGTAAAGGAATTACTTATGGCAAATAATAATTAGGTACTGGTGTGCCGATGTGAATGTGATTATTTTATAGTTTGATTAATTTAGATACCATTTTTATTGCATTTTAAATTGAGTACCCATGCTATGTTTGCTGTGGCTTATTTATTTTTAAAATTTTTAGTGGCATGAGATATTTTTTTTAATCTTAGGTATGGTTAATTTACAATTACCTGTCTTTAATATTTAAAAAAATTGGGTTAACTGGTTTATTTTAGTAATTTTTCTGTGTTAATTTAATGTCATTGTGTCTAAGCGAGTAAGTCTAAGTACTTTACTACCTACTTACCAATCTAAAATAAAAATACTTGAGAGGGGAAAGAATAGAAGGTTGATTTCATGTAGGTACTATTAATTGAATTTTTCGAAATAGAAATAGGTTGTCAATGATGTCATTGTCAAATACAGTGCAATTCTGATTGATTTTACCTTCTGGAATTTTTGGGATTAAGATAAATATGTACTTACGTTGGACAAATAATTATTTACCTACTTTAGGCATCTGATGGTTGAACATTTAATTGTTCAGTTGGCATTGACGTATCTACTTGGAATTTTCTTATAAGATTGCTAAAGAAAATTCTGACCAGCGAAATTTTACTCTAATTTATTTTAGAAAACAAGGACGCAGCCGGACCCAATATTCAAGATGGGGGGGGGGCAATAAAAAAGAATGTGTGAAATTTAAACAAAAATCGGAACTAATTTTCTTATGGTGAAGATTTACTGAGCTGATCAAAATGTTGACAAAAAGTCATTTAAAAACATATTCTTGAAAATTTAACGAAATAAAATTTGAACATGAAAAATTGAAATAATTGGACAAAATTTTCAATAATGGTAGGTATAAAAAGCAAAATGAGGGTCATTCCATGTCATTTCGTACGCAAAGTGGTGGGGGGGTCGGCGATTTTTTTTTTCATTTTTTTATGTGGGTAAACCTCGATGAGAGATGACGAATGCCGCAAACCGCAGCTCTCAAAGTCTTTTTGGAGGGCTGCCACGAGCATTTAAAGTTTTGAGGTAAAGTTGGATATGGTAAAATTGGGACGTGGATAACTCGAAAACTATGATGGGTTGAAAGTTGAAACTTTTTCCAATGTGTAGGGCCTTTGAAGAGCTTTTGACGATTTTTTGAAAATCAAAGTTGCCACTTTTTTTAACACGAAAAATTAGCTCTAAAAGTTGAAAAATTACATTTCCCTATGATGTCAATCGCCAAAAATTCTGAAAAAAATTTTTAAAGTACAACTTTACATGCTGATTAATATATTAAAAAATTGAGGTGACGTTATTTCGTATTTTTGAGAAAAAAAATTCCAAAGATTGGAAGAAAATACTTTTTTTTTTCAAAGGTCAAAATTGTGTAAATTGATTTTTTTTTTGTTAATTTTACACCATATTCAAAGAAAAAGTCGGTAAAAACATTTTAACTCCATTCAACACGTATAATTTCAGCGATTTTCAGCATAATTCAACTCATGATATATCACGAAAAAGCTGAAGAAATTCTCTTCAAAAATAAAATGAGACAAAAACGAGAAAAGGGGATATTTTAAAGATTTTTTCAAAAAATGTGAACTCTTGACATTCAAGTTCAACTTTGGGTACCTTCGGTATATTTTCAGAGACCACGTAGTCGGTATAAAAGCGCGTCTTATTTAACCTTGTCCCTAAAATAATAAATGGAATTCTATTTATTTTTTTTCGAAATGTCAATTTTCAAAGCGAATTTTTTTGGGCGCCTAATTTGGACTCCCTAAAAATTTGTTACAAAAACAGTGAAAACGTCGTATAAACGAATATATTTCGATTTTTTAATGAAAAATTGCGCGTTCAAGGAATAAGAACAGCTTTCTAACTTGAGTTAAAGTTGAGTTAATGAGTTTTTTGTGGCAGAGTCACTCAATTCAAAAATTATTCAATCCCCAAAAATTTGTTTATACTTAATTAAAATGTTTTTGTTTCAACTTTTGAATTTGAAGTTAACTTTTAATAACTCTGCATTTTCACGCATATTAACGGGTGTTGAATGGAGTTAAAATGCTTTTACCGTCTTTTTCTTTGAATATGGTGTAAAATTAACAAAAAAAAAATCAATTTACACAATTTTGACCTTTGAAAAAAATTGTATTTCCTTCTAATCTTTGGATTTTTTTTTCGAAAATACGAAATAACGTCACCTCAATTTTTTAATATATTAATCGGCATGTAAAGTTGTACTTTACAAATTTTTTCAGAATTTTTGGCGATTGACATCATAGGGAAATGTAATTTTTCAACTTTTACAGTTAATTTTTCGTGTTAGAAAAAGTGGCAACACTGATTTTCAAAAAATCTTCAAAAAGCTCTTCAAAGGTCCTACACATTAGAAAAAGTTTCAACTTTCAACCCATCATGGTTTTCGAGTTATCCACGCCCAAAATTTACCATTTATCCAACTTTACCTCAAAACTTTAAATGCTCTTGGCAGCCCTCCAAAAAAAACTTTGAGAGCTGCAGTTTGGGCATTCGTCATCTCTCATCGAGGTCTACCCACATAAAAAACATGAAAAAATCCCCCCCCCCAACCACCACTTTGCGTACTAACTGACGTGGAACGACCCCTGACTGAGATTGGAACATTTGACTACACGTTTTCGAGTATTTACAACAACATAGAAATATCTTCGATAAAGTATTAGAAAAAATTGAAATTTATGAGGGTTTCAATTGCACATTTCATAGGTATCTATACTCTCCTGTTTGGGCAGGGGTAGCTCAAAGTAATCTGAGTACATACTTTTTCAATCCTTGTCCACTCATTTTATGATTTTATCTCTTTGCCGACCTAGACCTTTCTCAGCAATGGTTTGCAACGGATGAATTAGAAAATTATTGGATTATACTTTGGGCAAAATTTATTTTTAAGGGGCCGTGCTAATTTCCAATGACATTCTTCAAGGTGTTCTTTTATGGTCAGATAATCCCTGACTAGACTAGTGTTGAACCGATTATTGGTAATTATTAACTGATCAAAACACTAGTTTTCGGTTATTTTCGCTAAAAACGAAATTTTGACGATCAAGTCCTAATTTATTCCTGGTTCAAATTTGTTCAACTCTATATTTTTTAGATTTCTTCAATCAAGAGTCGCGGTCGCGACTCACCCCGCCCTACCATGACGGTTCTATTTTTAGCGGACTTCCCGCTCTAGCGGGAATCCGCTATTGCGATCATAAGGGGTTTTTTAGCGGACTTCCCGCTCTAGCGGGAATCCGCTATTGCGATCATAAGGGTTTTTTTTTGGTTTTTAGCGGTTAGCGGACTTCCCGCTCTAGCGGGAATCCGCTATTGCGATCATAAGGTTTTTTTTTTTTTGTTTTATTTATTTGTTGAAGCCTTTTGGTTCTGACGCGATTTCTCTCGCTAAACTGAATAGATCGGGCTGAAATTTTTACAGTAGGTGTAGTTCATGCAGGAGAAGAGCTGATTAGTTTTTGGTGCAATTCTGTGCACAGAAAGCTGAGCTTTTCAACTTTAAAGCTCATTTTTGGGGCATTTCTTTCTGACGCGATAACTCACGTTAGAGTTGACCAATCGACTTGAAATTTTTACAGTGGTTAGAACGTGTACAGGAGAAGAGCTGATTAAATTTTGAAGTCGATCTGTACATTGAAAGTCGAGCTTTTGAAGCTCAAAGTTTATTCAGTTTTTCGAAAATATCTCGAAAACGGTGCATCGTAGAGAAAAACGGAGGCCAAAAGGATAGTCAGGAATTTCAAGCTCTACAACTTTGGTTCTCATGAATTTTTCTTGAAAGCTCTCCGTTTTCGAGAAAATTGAGCTCAAAGTTGGAAGGCTCGTGATTGGTCAACTTTTCTGATGCGATTTAATCATATTTATCAACAAGGGTTCGGCAGATAAAATATCTTCTTTGAACCCTTGAAATACCACCTGCTGGATCGGCATTTTTAGACCAACACAAAGATTGGTTTTATGGTCCCTTTGAGGCAGTGGTCGGCAGATAAGATCTTTATCAAAAATTCCTTACAAGGCAGACGGCGGCTTTGTATTGGGATCCCCATTGTTACATTTATTTATTCAACCTTTGTTAATTTTATTGTCCTACTTGACTTAAATGTTTGATATGAAGGTCTTTTCAATTTTTGACAGTTTTATTGCCCTACGTGATCTAAATTTTTGATAAAATTTAAAATGAATTTTTTACTTTATTTTTTTTTGTTTTTCTTTGTGATGGGAAGCTTTGGCTTTGTATTTTTCGGATTCCTTTTGTTATATTTATTTCTTCAACCTTTGTTAGTTTTATTGCCCTACGTGACCAGAATTTTCGATGAAATTTAAATTCTTTGATATACCGCCTGCTGTGTCGGCATTTTTGGGCCAGCGTGTTCGGGTTCCCTTTGTTATTTATGTTTATTACTTCAATCTTTGTTCACTTTATTACCCTACAATTTAGAAAGGAATTTTAATTGTGTTTATTTATCTTTGTGGTATAAAGCCGAAAGATGCCACGTGATTTAGAATGGAATTTTTATTCTGTTTTTTTTTTCTTTAAGATGGGCCAGCTACTGTGTCGGCATTTTTAGACCAAGATAAAAGAATGGTTTTATTTCCCCTTTGAGGCATCAAATTTCTCAGCAGGGGATCGGCAGATGAAAAATTCCCATTTTAAATTTCATTCAAAATTCTGTTCACGTAGGGCAATAAGACTAACAAATAATGAAGAAATAAAATTCTTTGTCCTGATCAAAAAATGCCGACGCAGCAGGTGACCCACCACAAAGAAAATGAAACAATGAAATTTGATAAGATTTTTAATGGAATTTCTTTTGTTTCTTTTTCTTTGTGATGGGCCAACTATTGTGTCGGAATTTTTAGGCCGGGATAGAGACAGGTTTTATTGAACTTTTGAGGTATCATAAATTTCTTAGCAAGGGTTCAGCAAATGACATATTTTAGACATTTAGACCAGCATAAAGTTAATATTAAAAGTAAGAACCCTTGTGATTGGTCAAATTTTCCAGTTTGACAATACACAAAATAAAAAGGAAGTCCGCTATTATGACACAGTGTGTCTAGTTTTCAATGTATCCAATTTTAAAATTTTCTCCAACAGTGAAATTTTTTAAAAAATTCAAAGTTGAAAAAATTTGAAGAAATTAAAGTTGGAAAAAATTTCAATATAATTATGTATTAGGTAAGTAAAATTTTTCCAACTCTAATTTTTTCAATTTTTTTTCAACTTGATATTTTTTAAAATTTCTTTAAACCCAACATTTTTTTCTCAATTTTTTTCAATTTTGCATTTTTAAAATTAGTAATTGGAAGAAATTGAAAAAATTGTTCAAATTGGAAAAAAGTTGAGAAATTTTTAATTTAAAAAATTGTTAAATTGGATAGGTACAATTTTTAAAACAAAATTGAATTGAAGAAATTGAAAAAAGAGTTTGGAATAAATTCGAACTTAGATCGTCGAAATCCCATTTTTTAGCTAATATAATAATTGGAGCTAGTGATTACAACTCGATTACGTAGATACAATACAATATTCCACAGGTTCCTAGATTTGTTAGTAGATTAGATACTGCAGTGAATGTAGAAATAGAATGCGTCGAATGCGTGCGCATTATTAGCTTATGTGATTGTAATTCGTATACACTTGATTCATGTGACATTTGTGTATGGTATTCTGCTTGGGTTCGATATTGATGATTATTGTGATAATTTTTATGAATCGCAAGAATTAAATGTGTGTATTTCTAGCTCTATAGGTCGCAATTCATTATTGAATTTATTCGGATTATCTAAAAATAATAAGTATATCTGTCTAATATCAGGCTCCAGTGCTTTTAAATAGAAAAAAAAAAAACTAATACCGAGGTAAGCAAAATTATCATTTTCTATCTAATCAGTTATTTGTGTATTTATCAGGTAATCTAAATCTTCATAGATGGACGTGATTTTAATGTATTTACCTAATCTACTGTGGTTCGAAACACAACCCTCATTTAAGGTTTTTGTTTTCAGTTTGTTCCAATATGTCGTCGAATTTTATTACGAAAACCAAAGCGTCGGACGTTAATATTCAAACGTGCAAGTTTATCTGGGAGGTTGACAATCCAAACGGTGGGGAATCACTACGATCACCAAGCTTTAGCGTCGAAAACAACGATTCTTTCAACTGGTTTTTGATATTTTACCAAACCCATTTTGACGCCGACGGAATAGAAATTGCTCGAAGTATACAAGTAGTGGCTACCAGCAAAGATAAAATCAAAAGGCATGGCATGTATGTAGGAAAAGTAACGTTCGTTTTGCGTACAAGTAATAGAATAACAACTGGTAGTCATACAGGGACGTTCACATTGAATGGTAGAGATGATCTTTGGCATAAATCAGGGAAAGATGAAATATCCCTCTACGATTTCATTCCAAATGAACGCAATCAAAGTACAATGTACGCAACTCTTGGATGCAACCAGTTTACAGTGGAATGCATCATTTCTTTTTTAAAACTAAACGATGTAATACCGTGCTTAATTCCTGACACCGAATTTAATATGGTTTCATTTGAAGAAAATGTATCTAATCCACTCGAAGACTTTGGAAAATTGTACCTGAATGAACAGCACAGCGATGTCACTATATCCATAAAATTCGAAGGTAAACAATCGAAAGAATATCCAGCCCATAAGATTGTTTTAATAGTGCGAAGTAAAGTGTTCGAGGCGATGTTCAAACACGACATGAAGGAGAATAAACTTAATCGCGTCGAGGTGGAAGATATCAAGGAAGAAGTTTTCTTAGAAGCTCTGCGATACATTTACACCGGCTATGTTCAGAATTTGGATACATTGGTTTATGAATTGTTACCGATAGCTGATCGTTATGATCTCGAAAAATTGAGAATCACCTGCGGAAATGTCTTACGTGGAAAACTGTCTGTAGAAACAGCCCTGAAAATTGTGATGTTGGCAGATATGCATAGCGTTGTTGATTTGAAAACCGAAGCTGTTCAATTTATAAGAGATCATTCGGACGATGTGGCTAGAAGAATGAATTCAAAGGATTGGAGTGATTTGATGTCTAGACCTCATTTAATGAAAGATTTACTTGTAGCGAATATGATTGAGCGATAGTTTTTGTACGTTGTATTGTCTTGTGTCTATGAGATTTCAACTGTAATTTTATATGTTGGGCTGAATTACTTAGAACTTGTTTTTTTTTTAAATGTGAAATTCTGTAAAAATCGTCGAATCATTAAAATTGTTTGAAAGGGAATTGGGGGGGGGGGGGTCGAGATTCCTATCAACATCAAGTAGCACTGCCGAAGGCAAAATTGACGAATTTTTTTTTCCACCAATGACTTCAATTTTTCGTTACCCACTTCTGTTCATCTGGAACTGGATGCCTGGAGTCTCCCTTTAGGCTCTGAGATTAATTTTTTCTTGGTATTTGAAAATTTTAATTTTTAAAATAAAATCAGTTACCTATTATTAATTAATTGAATAATTGTTACGATTTGAATGATCAAATATTTATTAATTATTTTTTTTATTTTCCAATAATTATTTTCAATGAGAAAATTTTAAATAAATGCGTAAATATCAGTATTTGTGTGATTACCGTAATTTACCGATCATAAAAAATGGTAAAAATGCTGCTTAAAATTTTCACTCTGAAAGTCAAAAATGTAAACATTTTTTTGCCGCGAAAGCGAAAATATTTATTTTCATACTAATACCTGTAATACACATCATTACACCTCTTTCTATTGAATGCAAAAGTAAGTCTTTACTGGCAACCAACGAGTGAACGCGTAACTGTGAGAAAAAGTAACTTTTTACTCCCTAGGGAGGTAAAGTGACGCTCATTATGTGTTTGTTTACGTACATTTTCTACATTGCGCATGCGCTATCCCATTTTCAGTACTGATAACGTTATACTTCAATTTTCTTTCCTCTTATGGTTACCATTAAAGACTACTTTTGTATTCAATAAAAAAAGGTGTAATGATACGTATTACAGGTATATAGTATGAAAAATAGTATATGCAACTCGCAAAAAAGTGCTCGATAATAAAAACGTATGCTTACAGCTCTCGCCTTCGGCTCGCGCTGTAATTCCGCACACGTTTATAATCTCGCACTTTTCTACGCTTGTTGCATAATATACTATTTCATTTCTGTTCTAAAACTTGACGATTTATATTGCGATAAATTATTTATTTTCACGCAATTTTCTATTGATTTACGTTGAAAAATAGTATGATTTATAACATTTTATTGGAAGAATGTATCGGTACGAGATTCGCTGCTCATAAATCGAAGTAATGGCTGCATCACTAGTATCCTTTCAAGACGCCGGACAACGTCTGCTCACAATCAGACAGAAAATAAATTATCTACAAGCTTGCAATAAATCGAGGGAGAATGAATTAAGACTACAGAAGCCCAACATGGTCTCTTCATCGGGTAAGTAACCATGGATTCAATTGTGTTTTTTCATTCGCTGCAGTGATATTACATTTGTGTTTATAATTCCGTGTTTTTCGTTTCAGATGGACGAAAGAGCCCTCGTATCGGATCTGATTTCGAATATAACTCAAAGGTATACAACAACGCACGTATATTTAACGATATTTTATTTGTCCGAAGTGTGAACTCGTGTTAATTTTTAATAATTATTCAGAATAATCGCAGTGGCTTCGACGAAATAGAAGAACAACCACTGGCTTCAATTCACCGAGATTTCGAAGCTTTACTGAACGATAAACTAAACGAAGAACGAAATACCAAAGATGAAACAAATAATACAGATAAACCGATAGAAAAACGAGCTTATCTTAAGAAAGGCGAAGGTTTGACGAGGTTTCGTATGAAACCGGAAGATTTCAAATTAAATCAACGTAAAACTTCTGCCAAGAAACCTTCTAGTCACGTATCGCAGCTCGATTCTCCACCGGTAAGTCGACAATGATTTATAATTCCATGGAACTGATTAATAATACTTTTTTTCTTTTTTTGATCAGAATAAAAGCGACGCTTTGCAAGCATTCAAAGCTTTGGGAAAGAACAACCCAAACAATTGGGTTTTTGTTGACCCCCTTTGGGAGGGTTTCGAAAAAACTGATGGAAAAATGGATAAATTCAACTCCAAATTTAAAACGGGACGTTTCGCCAAAAACGATATTTTCGATTCACTCAAGAGAAAATACCCCCCTGTCAAAATCAGAAAAAGGGACGATAAACAATTCACGAATTTTGGGTATTAGAAGTTTAGACAATAGATGAAGAGGTTTTTGATTTGACGAATCTTCCAAAGAATTCTCAGCTTCGGAGTGTAATCTAATTATTAATCGATCCGCTGTTACCAACGAATACTGCGAAGACAATGCTTCCGAAAGCGGCGACGACGACGATGACGAAAGCTCCAAATGTAGCTGTTGTCTAGACAATAGTCGTTTTTTATCAGCTTCCGTAGCCTCGGTTTCTGTGTACGAAGAAACAACCACAGTTTATACGCCGATTAAGAATACATTACAGAATCGCCTGAAAGAACTGGAAACCGAGATTGACGCGTTTAGAACGGAAAATGCTCACTTGAGCCAGTTACGTAGCGAATACGAAGTCGAATATACGAAATTTTGCGAAGAAAAGGCTCAAATTTTGAGTAAAATCAGAGAAGAACATCTGAACGAACTAAAAGAATTAGAACAAGAGAAGAAAATACTGCATCGTGAGAAGTTCGCTTTTGAGAAATACATCAAAGAGAATAGAAATCGACCCAATAAAGAAGAAAAAGAAGAAATGAGATTGCTAAAGGAAGAAGTAAGTTACGATGAGAGTATCGATTGGTTTGATTTTTTTCATTTCTCAAGCAATTTTTGCGTTCTGCTTGTAGATTTCATCTCTTAAACAGAAAATGAACGAAAAAGAAAGCCGATGGGCTGCAGCTCAGGCACGAATTCGTACAGAAATGAAGCAACTCAAAGATCATAATTCCAAGCTCAAAGAAGAAGTGGAAAAATTACGTAAATCTTCGAAAAACGTATTTATTTCAATGGTATCTCACTCTGGCCAAGTATCGACATTTTCTAAATCTTGTCTTCTTTTTGCAGGTTTCTGTCATGCCTGCTCAAAAAAAGACCAAATCTTACACCAATGTATTGAGTAAAATTGACTCAGAACTGGTGAAAACTCGGAAAAATATTGAGAAATACAAAACCCCTCCGGCGTCTCCGGATAGTGGCTTAGATACTTTCGAAGAAACCAAAATAGAAGAGCTGAGTTCCGAATCTCCTGATAAATTACATTACGGAGATAACGATTCGAAGAAAAACGATAATGCTGAGAATTTCTGGCCCTTGGAGACCCGCGACAGTGAAGGTAATTTGGAAAAATTATTTCCCGATGGCCGCAGAGAAATTCACTACCGAAATGGGAACATTGAAACGGTCTCCGCCAATGGCAAGCTGTCTAAGATGTTGTATCTCAATGGAGACGTAAAAGAGATCTCGACTGATTTGAAAATGGAAAAGTATTTCTACGCTGAAAAAAATATTAATCTTTCGCAGTACGAAGATGGACGCCAAAAAATCGAATTCCCGAAGTTAGTTTCATATTTTCTCGCATCATTTTGCTTCATTTTTGTATCTCTAAAGCTTTTTCCCTGTTGCAGTGGCCAAATTGAAATAAAAATGAATGACGAATTGGTCGAAGCCGTTTATCCAGATGGTACGAAGTACTTTGTTACCGCCTTCGGCGATAAAGTTTTGGAGAAATTGGACGGTACCACCATTGTCTGTTACGCAGATGGAGACACGGTGGAAATATGCTTTCCGAACAAACAAAAAGAAATTCGCACGTCGAAGTATAAAGTAAGAAAACTGTTCTCAAGGTAGAGGTACTCGAACCGCTGCATTGATCCGAAACCTAAGGCTAATTTTATTTATTTCAGCAAAGAGTGTATCCCGATGGTACTACCAAGACTGTTTATCCTGATGGAGCCCAAGAAACGAGATATCCTAATGGACGTGTTAGACGGAAAGCCGAAGATGGTAAATTGATTTTCGATTCCAAAGTAACGTAGATCTGAATTTTTAAAATACGCATTTTAATGTGATTTTTTATAAAAATATTTTGACTGCGATGTATAATCTGTTTATATAATGTGTTTTTATCAAGTAAAGTGTATTTGTACGTTGCCAGTTGCTATTTTTTGCAATAATCAAACGATTGTAAAAATTAATTGTAATTTTCCAATTTTTACAAACGATGTGCTTTTAACATTGAGAAATTTGCTTGAGTCGTTCAACGACCTTCTTTTCGCTCCATTCGCTTAGATTAATATTTGGTACACTTTGAGTACTCGGATCGAGAACTAAATCGAATGGTATTAATAACTGATGTTCAGCTGTCCTAAATAATCTTCTGAGGGCATCGGTGGCTGCCATCTCATGAGCTATTTTCACCGATTCTCCGGGTGCTGCGGGAAAAAAAATTGATATGGTGAAAACGTAAACACGATGTGTTTTCTTTCAAAAGTATTCTACTTACCTAAGCCAATTAATTGTTTATCTACGTAAAGCCCTATTCGATAACAAGCCAATATCGTATTTCTACCAGCTTCGCCGACAAGTCTGGGTTCTGGTTCGCTTAAGCCTTCGTTTTGACATATTTTATTCAGAACTGAAATAGGGTCTTCGATCGTCCACAAATCATTGATATTTTGTTGAGCTAGTTGAGCTAGTACGAAGTCACGAATAAATAAGCTGGCTTTTTCGGCTCCGGAACCTTCGTGCAGTGTGTGAATCAAAGCTTTGAATACCCTAGCGAGAGACTCATTTTGAACTGGAAATTCCTGTGGCATTCAAGTCTCAGTTGAAGTTTCATAAAACGTAAAACATAGTTTGAGAAACGAAAAAATACATACGCTGCTGAGTATTAAATCCGCTAAACCGATATGAAAACCAATATGCGATAGTATTTCTGTACTGAGAAGATATTTCTTCAAAGCTCTGGAAAAAGTGAATCAATTTTACTACTAGAATGATTTATAGCGTTGTTGAGACGAAAACGAGATATTTACTGGATTCCTTCTTTGGATAATAAGGAATACATTTTCGGGTGAAAGAAGTAAAAAAATCATAAATTTAATTTTTCCCCCTTCAAGGGACCTTTCCCTTTGTTACTTTCTTTTCCCAAAATTTCAGCTTTTTTTAAATCTTTTGTTTTTTTTGAAATTTGTATAAGTAAGATTGCTCAGTTAGAGCTTTTCGTAGCAAAGCAGGCTCGAAATCTTCGTGTAATCTTTTACCAAATGAATACAATTCTGCATCGAATTTTTTTTTAATCAAAACAAAAAATTTTATAAAAAGGGGTTTTGGGGTTGGGGTTTCTTTCGTGGATTAAATTTTATTTTACCATTCTTTAAAATGTTTTTCGGGGGGTTTTGGTTTCTCGGTCCAAGTGTTTTTTTTCTTGCCGTCAACGTTTTCATGACAGGTGTAAATGATTTCTTATAATGTTGGATACCTACAGAAAAGAGTATTTCAAGTATTTCATACGCTGTTTTGAATAAAATAGAAACAATACTCACGAATGTAGCATGGTAAATGTACGTTGTTGAGGCAAGTAGTTAATTTAGTCAATTTGTAGAGGGAATTCATGTTTCATCGATTTATGGCGATACTTAGATGAGATATTGGATGCGATACTACTTATTCATAATATTTAAATTGAAACGATAGTTTTAATTATTCTAAAATTAATGTTTAAATTCCGGTTTGAATTTCAATATAAATACGAATAAGTGATAAAAAATTTCCACTAGCGATAGCGAAATGCGATTTTACGAAATACACTAACGATGCGCCACTCGAGTACCGAATCATGAATAAGGCCGTTCAACTACGTTCATTTTTATTTTTCATCAACAAATCTTCAAGTTTTTAATTTTTTTTTCGTTTTTCTAATTTCTAGTATTTTTCTTTTCTCGAACATTGACACTTGACACTGATATTTCCCTCAAATTTTAATCAACTCCAAAATTTTTTCAAGATGAAAGTTTTCTTTGTATTTTTCCAGCTCTACAAATTTCGCTACTGCTACAGTTTGTTCAACTCTAAGATTTTTCTTCAATCAAATTTCATCTTTATTTATTTTCGAATTCATTTATTTTGAACTGAACTGTTTTTTGCTTTATTTTTTTTTGAAATTCGAATTTTTTTACCAGGGTTTGAAAAACGTAATGAAATTGAAAACCATTAATGAGAAAGGAAAAACATTTTCCAACTGACGTTATTAAAGGAAAAAAGAAAAAACCAATTTTTTTCGTTTTGATTTTTTTTGAGCAATTTTTAATTTATGTAGCAGCAAAAATGTAAGTACATAAATCAAATCAATTTTCAAATCTATACGAACTTACAGAGTTACAGACTTGTGAGAGGAATGTGGGGCACAAATTTTGTAAATGAAATCTTTAGGGCACAAAAAGTTCAAGATTTCTATCTTCAGAAAATTTGGATAATTTAAACATTAAAAAGAGCTAACGCTGACGTTTTCTAAAAAAAATATAGATAAAACTTGTCTTTTTTTTATTTATGTGTCAGGTGATCATGAGTTCATGACCTTATGAAATAATGAGAATGACTGACTGTTCATTTTTTACCCCAGGTAAAAAAATGACATTTCGCTCATTTTCTATTTTTCATTTAATTAATTTTTAGAATTTTCATTATTATATTTAATTACTTACCTACCACGTACTTATTTGCGTTTCGACTTTCAAAAAAAAACAAAAGTAAAAATTTTTTTCATTAAAAATGAAAACAGAAAAATTTCCCCTTTTCCAAACTCGGATTTTTACAGAAACATTCATTTTTTCCTAAATTGAAATTCTCTCGAGATTTTTTCCAAATTTATATTTTTTTTCTATTTTTTCCAATTTATAAAAATAAAAGCTGTCACCAATACAAATTATCGTTTCAAATTTCAAAAAAGTGTTCCACATTTTGGACGTACAATTTTCTCATTTGATTGATGATGAGATTGCGCCTGTATACCGTAGAATAACAGGGACAGGAAAGAAAAATACATGTATGTATTTTGATGTCAGTAAAATTATTGGGACAGGAAAGAGCCGAGCAAAATTTTTAGGACTGAAAACAAAATTAAGAGAAAATTTCAGAATTGGAAAAAAAGATCGGAAAAATCTCAAGGTCGAAAAAAATTTAGAATAATTTCAGAGATCATTTTTGTTTTTTGACTAAAAATGTCAAAAGTTCAAAAAAATTAATTATGGTAAAAAAAATATGAAACTGAGAAAAATTTCAAGAGTTTGAAAAAATTTTCAATAGGTAAAGTGTGTGAAAAAATTTTGTTTTTGCGAAAACGTTAACATTACAAAATGGGAAAAAAATTCAAAGGATGTTTTGATTTGAACGTGATAAAAACTTGATAATAATTTCCAAAAACAATTTTATGCTATGCTATCTGGACTTGGAAAAAAAAGATGACTATAAGCGATCAATCAGAATTATTCAATACTTTTAAAAAATATGTTTTTTTCATCTGATTGTTTTATTTGAAAAATTATTTTTCGTTATGGAGGGAGAAAAACGCTAGGTACTTCATTCCCTCTCGCGAATCGCTCGAGTGCTTAAATTCGCATTTTTCTCCCTCTATGACAAAAAATATCGTACAAATGCAACTCGGGAGATAAATGATTTTTGACAATTTTGAGATATTTCCCTCGCTTCGTTTTGGCAATAAACCTCAAAATTCGTCGAAAATCACTTTATCTCCCCTGTTGCATAATAATATACTATTTTTTTTGTTGATTACGAGAAAAAAAGTGAACGAATTCCAGCAAATCAAAATTTTTCGTTGAATTTTTTGATAACGTTTGACCGGTTTGACACTTGATTGACTTGATCAATTTTTTGGCTCTGAGTAAATTTGTGGATACAAGAAAAAAAGGAATAGACCACACAAGTATCCATACAGTAGAATCAATTTTTTTCTGAAAAAGAAACCTTTTGAGATATTTCAGTCGAAACTCGAAGTTCGATTTTTCATCTTCTTTAATATTGAAAATTAAAAATATCTCACTGAGGTTTTTAGTGATAAGTAAAAAAATATTTGGACAAAAGTAAGTAACTACAATCATTCAAGTTTTGTAAATTTTTTTTGCATGATATTTCCTGTGCTCATAATTAAAAATGGTGTTATAACCAAAAAAAACAACTAAAAAACTAAATTTCTTGAAAAGAAAGAATGAGTAGAAAATAAATTGTAGTGTGTGAAATTTTAAAGTCAAACTTTGAACTTTTCGCAACAATATCTCGAAAATTTACGTAATATTATCTACTTGACCAAGTAAAGAATTTTAGAGCTATTTTTGTGGAGCCTCCTTGGATACAAATTTCTTATTTGAAATTTGAATCAAAAAATTAGATCCTTAACTCTTCAAGTATCGATTCATCATTGAAGAACCTGGCACAAACTTGCACGGTGTAAAACAGTCGTTTTGTTGTGGGCAAGTAAAGGCAAGTTTCCGTGAAAAAAACATCAGTAGTCAGATCTGTCAGATTCGACACCGTAACCCTATTTTTGTGTATAAAAAGTGTTTCGGTATCGTAACTATGAGTTCCGTGGCAGATTATTTTATCAGTATATTTGATGAGTGTATAAGTAATCCGAGAAGCGCAACGTATGTGTACATCAGCAATGCAGAAGACGTATTGGCTGCAAGTCAACAGTTAGTGGAAAATTTCCGCAAATTACTCAAAGGCAGGGTATTTGTTAATGTTCCTAATGAGGATATATTAAAAATTATAAGTGATGTCGTATCCAGTCCTGCCGTTACGGCTTCAAGTAGTGAAGAAAGTGAAGGTAATCAAACTGAATCGACTAAATCGACGAAATCGTTGGTGTTATGCGAAGGAAATCAAGGAGTGGAAGACGCGAGACCAGAATACAAAATAGTATTTTCCCGAGAGGTGTTTTTTCCTTGTGTAAAATTACACAATATTGCGACGCACAAGATTCATGGTATTAGACCGCCTAGAACGGAAATCTCGACCATTTTCACGCAGCAACTAATATATTCAACGAGTACTCACGGAGAACTGTCCGATAATTCGGATATTGAAGATCCCTCTGCCATAGATCCGGATTTTGTTCCCAATTCTGCAAGTTCGTCGCCTGGACCGTCTGTTATTGAATCGAACACTCCGATTTCCTCGCCTGAAACAAAAAGACGGAAAATTAAACAAAAATTCTCTGTGTTGAGAGCTTGCCAAGAAGCAGAAGTCATACCGGCTAACTTTATACCGTTAGCTCAAGCCCATTCTGAAAACACGAAGATATTACAAAAAACGTCGAGTCTACAAGTGGACGTCATCATATTTATTTCACCAAGCATTCGATTTGTACAGCAGTTGTGTGACTTCCTTGGAATCATATTTATCGATCAGTTACTTTTTGAAACGAAATACGAGCCTGACGTGTTAGAACAGCGTCTTGACAACAACGAAGCGAAGTCTTGGAGGCTTCTTCAGTTACTCGTATCGTACAGACTTATGAGTGGGTTTAACAATATCGCAGTGACACAAAAATTGAATATATTGAACAATACGACAGCGAATTTTAAAGCAGCGATTCGGAGTCAAGCTTTGAAAAGTGATGGTACCGAATCGAGTTGCGGAGATGATCTTCTCTTTACTAAGAAATTGGAAATTAATTATCTCATATTCATCAAGTCAGAACCGAAGTTTATTTATTTCGTCGAAGCAGTTTCCATGATCATTGAAAAAGCAGTAGGAATGACGGCCAGCGTTGATGTTAATTTTCGTCTCACTGATAAAACGTACGCGAAAGTGAAATTGCCCATCACCGCGGTGCTGCCTTTGTATGTCCTAAGATATCGATGTCAGTTGAAATTCAAAAACGCGTTGGAAGCTCAGAAACTGGATCCATTTGATACGTCTAATTCTCGCTCTGGTTAATGTACGATAAAATTATATCAACCGAATCTATCGCGTTTCTGTTATTTCATTATTAACGTAACTTTTTTTTATTGCAGAATTGATGTTTATCGCAAGAAAGCAGAGCCCACGTATTTCATTACTTCGATTGCGTTCCCTACCACGATCATCCGTAGCTTCAACTCGAGGTTTCAATCAAAAGTTCAAAGTATGCGTTAAAATATTTTTTTATTTCTAATTGTCTTCACGTACCCCATTTATTGTATCATATTGTTTAATGGGTAACGTATTTTATTTAGAGTAAATTGTATTCGGTGAATGGAAGTCATGTTATCAAGAATACAGAAATTTATGCTTCGGTTTTTTGTTATTTTAGTCATCTTTTCCGTTGATGCTAAATTAAAAATTGCGACAGAATCGCAAAATGTTCAAAATTATTAAATTATGATTATGAAAAATGTGACATCGGAAATCGGTATCATATTTATTTTTCTCTAAATGAAATTTTCACATGTACGATTGCTTCAGAGGTAATGCTTCTACTTCGCCCATTTCAGTTATCATTTCATCTTTCAAATTATAACTGACTACAAATTTGAGCGGAATGAAATCCTGTAGGAAATAAAATGAGTAGGTAAATGAATATCTACTATATTAGAAAAAACATTGTGGATTTCAATGAAAATCTGATAAAGTAGTTCACGTTGAATGAGAAACTTTCCAAAAATTGAAAAAAGTTGAGCAATATGATGAATTGAAAAATGATTTAATTTATGACTGAAGCCCCTCCGCTTTTTCTCCTTTTGGGCTTGAGAGCTCAAAATGTTTTATTGGAGAACATCAACTCATGCTCAAGTAAATTACCTGAACAATTTTCATCAAAATCTGGGGTATTTTTCCGTCTATTCTGAAATTAATAGCGCGTATTTTATAAAATGTTTCCTTACTTTTCTCGGTGCTGCTATCAACATAATTTGTACAATAGTGTCGGTTGGAAGGTAAGGATTATAAGGAGGAAGTTCACATTTTGTCGGTGGCTGAAGTTTTAATCGACAATTCTGTGTCATGAAAATACGTACATTTTAAAGAACAAAAAATGAACTCCATATTTTCAAACAAAAAAATCACGTACCTTTGAAATAACAGGTTGGAATAAAAAATTAGTAATAGCTTCTGTGCGTTGGCTATTACACATTACTAAAAATACAGAAACGTCTCTCGGTTTATTGTCTGTCAACTGAATATAAACATTGATCCCATCTCGATCTACCATCACCGCTTGCTTTTCATTACTTCCTGCAAAAAGATAAATTTTCAGTTAAAAAATTCCCGTCATAAAATAAACGATAAAATCCAAATAAAATCAGCATCTCTCAAATACCTACCTATTTTAACTTCGACCAAAGGTACTGAAACATCTTGCAATGGTTCAACAGTTAAATTATGATCAACGATGGGCTTCGGTTCCAAAGGTGATACGTCTTCTTTATTAGAAATAGAAACATTCCAGTCAGCAGACGGTGTATCGTTTGAATGGCAATTTGGATCAATAGCTAAATCATCGTCTGCTAACAATTTATCATCGTTGTTCGACGAATCATCAAATTCGTCATTCATTTTGCCATTTATCAATGTTTCTGATAAGTTGTCCGATGTCGACTCTGATTCTCCGCTGTAAAAATACGCCATTTATAAACACTTTGCCGCAGAAAAATTATTGCTAGGTAGAGACCTACTAACTTCAGTATTTCTGGAGCCACAGCAGAAGAATTTGTTTCCAGATAAGATTTTCCAAGAGCATTGAGATCTTGGAATAATTTCGTAGGGTTTGTAGTAGGTACTATTTTCGTGAGATTCTCCTGCAATGGACAAAAAAATTACGAATCGAGCTGAAAAACGAAAAGCAACGTAATATATTCACCTAATTCGTCGGATTTTTTAATAGAAAAATTATCCATCTTCCAAACGGTTTGATTGAAGATTTCTTCCAAAGTATCCGCAGTACTTTTAGAGGCTTCTTTTTCCAACACAGTGTTTTCTATCCATTAAAAAAATTAATTAAAAAATGTATCAGAAAATTCTATAGAGTTTGAGGCACTGACCAGGTCCTTTTGAAGGAGACGGTTTCGACCGGTGAATTAAAATCTAACAGAGTAAGCGGACTAGATGAAGTTTGAGTTTTACTTGATGGTCTATTTATTAAACTCATTTTATCGTTGTATAATTGCAGAGTGATGGAACATTCTTCATAAAGAGAGTTATTCTCAATAATGAAGTTTTTACTCATTGTGGAAACGTTTTTTTTTTGAAGGGGTTCGAACGAGACTTCCATTTAGAATTCAGGCACAACACAACAATGCTGTAACAAAGATACATAATATGAATACCTTACGAAATTACGAATTCTATGTGAAATTCAGAAAAATACACACGAGAATTAATAGTTATTAGTCAGTTGATCCATACTCCATAGCCCAGCAGCTAGTACGAATTTAGCACGGAAAATCGCGTCAGTGCAGCTAATATTCCGCAATTTATTTCGCACTCGTTTACAAACAACTGAACATAGCGAAAATTCGATGCGAATTGCTGTAAAAAATTATAAAAAACATCTAAACAATTCATTAGAATGTTATTTTATATTAGATATTATTTATAAATACGAAGTCGTATTTTGCATCAAAGGATATAGCCGAATAAGGGGTGGTTTTGGCCCCAGCCCCGATTTTTGATCTAATGCCCCCAGATTGTGTACCTTGATGAAAAAAAATTCTGGAAAAAATTTTGGCCCCCCAACCCCCTCCCTTTCGGAGCTATGGCCATTTTATTGCATAATCTTCAAGAATTTTTAATTCCAATGGAAGTGAATGAAATTTTCTGTTCTTTGGCACAAAGTTACATCTCGTAGAGGTCTATTCGCGATAATTTTTTCAATAATTTTGGTGCACTTCTTCATGAGGTTTTGGCCATTTGAAATTTTCAACTGTAAAAAATACCTTAACAGCGAAGTTCGACTAATTTTTAAAAATATCCTAAAAACGTGTTTTTTGACGTAGATTCACGTCACGTATTCAGTTTTGGCGATTGAGGTGGCGCAAGGGCCAAAAATTGCAAAAAACCGTAAAAAATGTTGTTATTTTGACAGATTTTTTCAAATTTTGAGCATTTTATACGGAAAGAAATGAGCAAATTGAAAAACCAATCTCGTATTCGTGTCCAGCAGGTCAAAATACCCCGATAAACACTCTTTTCGCGATCATTTTACATTAAATCTCGAAATTTAGTTTTATTGTCTTGAAAAATCAGTGAAAAAAATGAATTTCGAGAATTAAAAGTAAAATGATCGCGAAAAGGGTGTTTATCGGGGTATTTTGACCTGTTGAACACGAATACGGGATTGGTTTTTCAATTGACTCATTTCTTTCCGTATAATACGCTCAAGATTTGAAAAATCAGCCAAAAACAACATTGTGTAAGGGTTTTTGTAATTTTCAGTCTTTCTTCCAAAGAAACGACCAAAACTCCTTCTACAAAAATATGTAATATTATGCCAAAGAACAGAAAATTTCCTGAAATGAAAAATTCTTGAAAATGAAATGGATTTTATGCATTTTCAGTAATTAATAAAGTTTATTTCTTGCAAAAAAAAAAATAGGTATAATGTATCAAAATGTACAAATCATCCCTAAGGCAATTCATAAATATGTACATTTCAGCAGTTTTATTTTTGTTTAAGAAAGCGAATTTTGAAACGAAAATGAAAATATGATTTAACCAACACCTACACCACCAATCCACACGCCATTGTAACATGTAGTAGTTCACCAAGTTAAATGAAATCGACTCTACCTCCGATTTTTACCCCCCCCCCCCCCCCCCCCCCCCCCCCCCCCCCCCCCCCCCGTGTCCTTTGATATGAAAAAATTGACCTCCACTCCCATGGCCATTTTATTGCATTATTTCCAAAAAAAAATTGTTTCAACGGAAACATGTAATTAATGGAAGTGGATTTATAATTTTTTCAACATTTTTGGTGAGCTCTTTCACGTTTTTACGAAAAAACGCCATATAAGCGAGAAACCACTACCCTAGAAAATTTTCTGAAAAATTATTTTTTGGTAGATTCATTTTTGGTTTTGCCGTTGTTTTTTTTTGAAAGAAAGACCGAAAATTACAAAAACCCTTACAGAAATGTTGTTATTTTGGCTGATTTTTCAAATCTTGATCGTTTTATACGGAAAGAAATGAGCCAATTGAAAAACCAATCCCGTATTCGTGTTCAGCAGGTCAAAATACCCCGATAAACACCCTTTTCGCGATCATTTTACCTTAATTCTCGAAATTCATTTTTTTCACTGATTTTTCAAGACAATAAAACTAAATTTCGAGATTTAATGTAAAATGATCGCGAAAAGAGTGTTTATCGGGGTATTTTGACCTGCTGGACACGAATACGAGATTGGTTTTTCAATTTGCTCATTTCTTTCCGTATAAAATGCTCAAAATTTGAAAAAATCTGTCAAAATAACAACATTTTTTACGGTTTTTTGCAATTTTTGGCCCTTGCGCCACCTCAATCGCCAAAACTGAATACGTGACGTGAATCTACGTCAAAAAACACGTTTTTAGGATATTTTTAAAAATTAGTCGAACTTCGCTGTTAAGGTATTTTTTACAGTTGAAAATTTCAAATGGCCAAAACCTCATGAAGGAGTGCACCAAAATTATTGAAAAAATTATCGCGAATATACCTCTACGAGATGTAACTTTGTGCCAAAGAACAGAAAATTTCATTCACTTCCATTGGAATTAAAAATTCTTGAAGATTATGTAATAAAATGGTCATAGCTCCGAAAGGGAGGGGGTTGGGGGGCCAAAATTTTTTCCAGAAATTTTTTTCATCAAGGTACACAATCTAGGGGCATTAGATCAAAAATCGGGGCTGGGGCCAAAACCACCCCTTATCCGGCTATACCCTTTATACGCTAAGTTCAGTTCGTAAACGCGAGTTTTATCTTGGAAAATATTTTTGTTCTATTTTACGTATTTTTATTATACTTACCTAATTAATTTTTATTTTTTATTTTGCAGATCAGTGGTGTTTTTTTGACGACTCTTATGGAATGAACATGTTTCATATTGTGACGAATTTCTTCAGTTGCTTTCCTGGGGGTGTTTTCAAAAATCAAAATCATGAGTTTTTTAAGAAAATATATTTTTTGATCAATTTTTTAATAACATTGTAAATTTTTTCATTATTTCATTGATTTGTACCTAATATTTATTTATTTATTTATTTTTCAACCTTTCGCTCACCTCTCTCCCCGATACCAGTCTTCACTGTGCTGTTAAGAAACGAACATTCTTCATTTGTCAGAATTTCATACTGGAGGAGATTGATTTTCAATCCAGGAAAATTTATCATCTCCTGGCCCATTGATACGTTTTTTTTTTTTTTAATTTAATGTGTCCATCTTATATCCCATGAACTGGAAGGATTTCAGGGATTTGAAGCATTCAATTTTACAATTATTGTTTTTCATTAAGATGTGTTTTTTGCCTGATTTTAAAATTTATTTACAACACTGTCAATTTTTAATAGGTATGTAATGATTTTTTTTCGTGAAGGTTTCTCGAAGGTTTGAATTATACCTACCTGACCATACACTTGATGAGTTTTTTTTTTTAAATGAATAGATAATAAATTTTTCGAGTGTTTTTTAAAACTTCAAAATTTGATTTTTATTCTCCACAAAATTACACGTTTATATTTTGCAAACAACACTATACCTACTACTTATAAAAAATAATTAAAGTAATTAAAAAGTTGAAATTTTTGTAAAATTAGGTTGATTTATATGGCCCCTGAACGGGAGCAAGATCAGTTTCCTGCTCCAACTCCTAGTCGCACGTCCACGTCGTAGGGGCTGGGACCTCGCCGGAATTGGGTCCGGCGTGCTAACGTGGCAGGGGGGCGTGTCAGGGAGAATTTCTGGCATGCTGATTTTTGAAATTAAAAAATTTTTGGTTTTGGGAGAGGGAACAAATTTTGATTTTGGCTTGGGGCTAAATTGGTGATCCAGGTAAGTTATTTTAGAAGTCTCATCATGCAGGGTCACCCTAATACCTTTTAGTATCGAGTCACCCTGCATGAATTGGTCCGATGAGGGAATTGTGTAACGTCATCGGTACCCACCGTGGTCGTAGTCGAAACGCAGGGCTCGTCGATGAGGGTGCCTTTGCCGGTGCATTTTTCTATCGGTGGATTAGGGTTTTATCTTAATTGTAGTTGTAGGGCTCTTATGACCTGCGTAATGCGCGAAATCTTGTGGCTTTGTCGAGGGTCGTTGATCCCCATATCTACCTTTGCAAATCCGGGGTGGAGGGCATTACGTGGCTCGTTGCGCAATCAGGTGTCCGGTCTTTTTATCAGCGTTGAGCAAAACCCGAAGATGGTCGGACCCGGACGGTCTGTGTAGTATCATAAAATTTTAACTTTCACTTTCAATTTTTACACTTTCACTTTCAATTTTTACACTTTCACTTTCTCCAGTTTTTCCATCAAAAGTGATTTTTTTATGATACTAAACAGACCGTCCGGGTCCGACCATCTTCGGGTTTTGCTCAACGCTGATAAAAAGACTGGACACCTGATTGCGCAACGAGCCACGTAATGCCCTCCACCCCGGATTTGCAAAGGTAGATATGGGGATCAATGACCCTCGACAAAGCCACAAGATTTCGCGCATTACGCAAGTCATAAGATGGTCCTGCAACTACCATAAGACAACGCCCTGATCCGGCAAGAGAACATAATTCACCCATCGGACCGATTCATGCAGGGTAACCCGATACTAAAAGGTATTAGGGTGACCCCTGCATGATGAGACTTCTAAAATAACTTACCTGGATCACCAATTTAGCCCCAAGCCAAAATCAAAATTTTGTTCCCTCTTCCAAAACCAAAAATTTTTTAATTTCAAAAATCAGCATGCCAGAAATTCTCCCTGACACGCCCCCCTGCCACATTAGCACGCCGGACCCAATTCCGGCGAGGTCCCAGCCCCTACGACGTGGACGTGCGACTAGGAGTTGGACCAGGAAACTTATCCTGATCCCGTTTAGGGGCCTTGATAATAAATTTTTTAACGAGTTCAAATTTTATATATTTGCTACTTATCGATAACTGTGAAATTATAAATAATTATTTTGTATTAGGTACCTAATAGAATAAATTCAGTTTGTATTCGAAATATGTACTTAATATTACGATTCTAATAAATTAATTTTTTGACTAGTTTTGATTTTTATCCCATTTAAAAACTTGGATTTGATCATTTAACAGTATTAAACACCTGAAAATTAAAAAAAAAAAACATTATAAATTCACTGAGCAAAAATACAAATCTATGTTTTAAAACATGCAAAGGAATAAAAAATTTTAAAATACGATTACCTTTCTGCAACGATGTTGAACACCAGCTACAAATATGTTTTTCATGAAAACATTAGGTTACAGAAAACCTTTTTCCGAAATTTCAATCCAATTCACAGCACATCTTTAATATATATTTTCGACATTTGAAAATCGTTAGCAATTTTTTCAATTTTGCTTTTGACTAGAATTTTTTTCAAACAAAATTTTTCCCCTAAAATTTTTATAAACCCATAATTTTTTCAAGTCAAATTTTTTTCTCATAATTTGAATCAAATTTAAAATAAATCCGATAACCTGAACAACACAATCATCGATTATCAAATGAATACGATCTTATGTAAAGACTGTGCTGGTCACAGATGCACGTTCTTCCTATTTATCCAAAAACTAAAAGCCAACCAATCCGAAATGCAAATACAGAACGAGAGTACCTATTTTAAATGTAAAAAAATTTAAATAAAAAACTTTTAAAAATTTTCAAATTAATTTGAATAATTTTAAAAATTTGATTTATTCAATATCTACTTCTTAGACTAAAAAAAAAATATATTAATAAATTTTATTTTTAAAAATAATAACGCGGCCCCATTCAAAAAGTTGGCAAAATTTAATCTAAAAATAATAATATTTATCAAGATATTTAGTAAAATTTATCATTCAATAATAAACTTTACCAAGTATTTGGTAAAATTTATTATTGAATGATAAACTTTACCAAGTATTTAGTAAAATTTATTATTGAATGATAAATTTTACTAAATATCTTGATAAATATTATTATTTTTTAGATTAAATATTGCCAACCATTATTTTTTAAAATAGAATTTACTAATTTTTTTTAAACATTTTCTATTATTATTTTCTTGCGTGTAGATCATATTTTAAATTTGATAAGGCTATTCGATTAACTTTAATGAAATAATTCGTAAATTTCAATCGAAATTTTTATATTTTATTATTAATTTTTTATATTTTAAAAATTTATAGGCCTTATAAAAATAATTTTTTTTTCGTTTTTTGAGTTTTCTAAAAGAAATTTTTTACCTTCTTACGTAGCGTACCAGTTTATTGACGAAATGTCGGCATTAAGTGTCATGAGAAATATTTTACTCGTCAGGGTTAAAAAAGAAAAATAAGCTAAAAACACTATTTAATTCCTACGAAGATGTTACTCTTTCAACAGCTCATTATGAACTGAGCCAAAAGTCCAGCTCTCCACAGAAGTAACTACACAAACCACAGATCCAAGTATACAAAATAATGGGCCCCAGATGGTAGCAAAGTATCAAAAAAAATAAACAAACAAACAAAGATACCGAAACGATATGTTAGGGGTTCAATATAGTTCCATCACCCCCTCCCCCCTCGTTCAAAAAAATCATCAATAGCGAAGTAATTAAAAAATATGAAAAAAATACAACTAAAATTTCCTTGAGAAAATAATCGTAAAATAATAATTTACAAAAAAATAACGAAAAAAAAAACATTTGAAGAACATCTAAAAGTCGTTTAAAATGGTCTGAAAAAAAAATAAAACGAGCTCACATTGGTGGTGCAACAAAAGAATTGCGTAAAACGTAAAATATCGAGTTCTTTTTTTTTCAAAGTGTTGGTCATCTTATACTAAATGCATTTTTTATCATGTTTCATCACTGTATCAAAGGTGTTTTCCGATTAATTCGAGGTCTCTGATTACGAATTCGAAGTTCGTTTCCATTGATAGTATGCATAGGTAGGTATGGGAAAAATACGAAATTATTTCATTACGCATCGAAAATGCCTTTTATTACATGCGATAGGCAACTTGAATAACGAAAATAATTGATGTACCTAAATTATTAGTAATGCTATCAAACAATGTTTGAACAACAATATGTAGAATAAAAAATTAAAGAAAAAAACCAAAATGAAATGCTTTAATCCTAAAATTCAGTATTTTCTCATCTCTCCCAATTCGGTAGGTACATACCTATTTAAATAGGTATTGTTCATTTTCAATTTGAAGTTCTTCCTCCTTTCTAGAACTTGATCTGTATCATCTTGGTTTATAAGATTTTGTCTATTTATATGTATCAAATATCTGTCAGCGAGACTCAAGCTGGAGGGTTAGACCAGATCAAAGGTATAGCATTTAGGTACAATGGAGAATTTATTTGAAAAAAACACTGACGAGCTTATCACAATTATTTCAACAAATAGTACATAATGAAGGAGAGTTCATTCGCTTCAGGCATATTGTCACGCTGAATGAATATAGCAGGATTTTTTTATCTACGCCCTGTATGCAAGGAAGGATTAAATCTTTGAACAAAACGTTCTCAAAGAATCGGAGGTAGGTAAGAAAGGTGAAAAAAAATTTAGGACCGGAACAGATTGAATGAGCTCGCTATAGATGCATATTTTAAGTATTTACAGCATGATTTGTTTACAATTTACTGACCTTAATTTTTCTTCTTTAATAAGAATTAGTCGAAAACGACACTTATCTCGATTTTTTTGAAAATCATCGAAATTCGAAAAAAAGCATGAACTAACCCCTTCTCATTTTTTTGGGCCAAAAATTTTTTTGTCCCCGATCGACGTGCGAGGTGTCTAGGATAGGGTATTCGGACACGGCGAATTCAATGGTGGCATCAGTTTTTCTCGATCGGACGCCGTTTTCGAGATAACAGTCATTTACGAGGCCAATTTTGGCCAAATTCAAAAGTGTCTCAAAAACTCGCAAAAGGTGTGTTTTTCGACTAATTCGGGGTCGCTGATTACGAATCTGAGGTTCGTTTGTCGCGAGATCCACTCGTTGGCCCAGAAAACGCATTTTCGAGGCGAAAATCGTCCATAACTCGAGAGGGAAAGGTCAGCGCGAAAAAAGGACAGCGAATTCGGATTCAGCGACCTCGAATTAGTCAAAAACGACACTTATCTCGATTTTTTTGAAAATCATTGAAATTCGAAAAAAACCATGAACTAACCCCTTCTCATTTTTTTGGGCCAAAATTTTTTTGTCCCCCATCGACGTGCGAGGTGTCTAGAATGGGGTATTCGGACACGGCGAATTCAATGGCGCCGTCAGATTTTCCCGGCAGGTCGCCATTTTCGAGAAAATGGCCATTTTCGAGGCCAACTTTGACCAAAATGAAAAATGTCTCAAAAATTGGCGGAAAGTGTGTTTTTCGACTAATTCGGAGTCGCTGATTACGAATCTGAAGTCCGTTTGGCGCGATAGTCGCTGGTTTGCCTAGAAACCGCATTTTCGAGGCGAAAATCGTCCATAACTCGAGAAGAAAAGCCCCGCGCCAAAAATGGACCACGGATTCGGAATCAGCGACCTCGAATTAGTCGAAAACGACACTTATCTCGATTTTTTTGAAAATCATCGAAATTCGAAAAAAACCATGAACTAACCCCTTCTCATTTTTTTGGGCCAAAATTTTTTTGTCCCCCATCGACGTGCGAGGTGTCTAGAATGGGGTATTCGGACACGGCGAATTCAATGGCGCCGTCAGATTTTCCCGGCAGGTCGCCGTTTTCGAGAAAATGGCCATTTTCGAGGCCAATTTTGACCAAAATGAAAAGTGTCTCAAAAATTGGCGGAAAGTGTGTTTTTTCGACTAATTCGGAGTCGCTGATTACGAATCTGAAGTCCGTTTGGCGCGATAGTCGCTGGTTTGCCTAGAAACCGCATTTTCGAGGCGAAAATCGTCCATAACTCGAGAAGAAAAGCCCCGCGCCAAAAATGGACCACGGATTCGGAATCAGCGACCTTGAATTAGTCGAAAACGACACTTATCTCGATTTTTTTGAAAATCATCGAAATTCGAAAAAAACCATGAACTAACCCCTTCTCATTTTTTTGGGCCAAAAATTTTTTTGTCCCCCATCGACGTGCGAGGTGTCTAGAATGGGGTATTCGGACACGGCGAATTCAATGGCGCCGTCAGATTTTCCCGGCAGGTCGCCGTTTTCGAGAAAATGGCCATTTTCGAGGCCAATTTTGACCAAAATGAAAAGTGTCTCAAAAATTGGCGGAAAGTGTGTTTTTTCGACTAATTCGGAGTCGCTGATTACGAATCTGAAGTCCGTTTGGCGCGATAGTCGCTGGTTTGCCTAGAAACCGCATTTTCGAGGCGAAAATCGTCCATAACTCTCAAGCGAAGGTCCCGCGCCAAAAATGGACCACGGATTCGGAATCAGCGATCTCGAATTAGTCGAAAACGACACTTATCTCGATTTTTTTGAAAATCATCGAAATTCGAAAAAAACCATGAACTAACCCCTTCTCATTTTTTTGGGCCAAAATTTTTTTGTCCCCCATCGACGTGCGAGGTGTCTAGAATGGGGTATTCGGACACGGCGAATTCAATGGCGCCGTCAGATTTTCCCGGCAGGTCGCCATTTTCGAGGCCAATTTTGACCAAAATGAAAAGTATCTCAAAAATTCGCGAAAAGTATGTTTTTCGATTAAATAGAGGTCGCTGATTACGCGATTTCCGCCTCAAAAATGCGGTTTTTGGGCCAACGAGTAGTTTTCGCACCAAACGACCTCCAATTAGTCAAAAAAGTTTTTAAAATCAGAATTGCTTGTCTACTCCTTGCAAAGAGAGGGTTAATTAGCTTGTTTTTCTGAAAGTTTTTCTCACGTACTTAATTCTTTGAGAATAAGTTTTGAACAGGGCACATGTCTCCGTGAGTACGATTCCCAATTGTTTAAGATGTGTTTTGAATTACCTAGTATTTAAAATTTGTGGTTACTATGAAATTAATCGCATTCGATATTTGAATAGGTGTTTTCAGTATGGTGAATGTAGTAGTGGCAGTTTTATTTGGATTGTATGACAGATACCGAATGAAGAAGTCATTTTCAAAAAAAACTACGTTCAATCTTCAAAATTGTAATTTTTGAATATGATGTTGTGGATTTACCTACCTGAATTTGTTTTTGATTGACTCATATAAAATTAACCCGCGGTTGGTCGCATCACTGTCTCTCAGACCAGTTGAAATGACCATACTGTCTGCGACAAAAGGGGGTTAGTTGACCAGGTACAAGCTAAAAAAATTCCCTTGTCGAAGAAATTGCATATTCAAGTTTTAAAGGGGCAACTAAAATCATTTTCATGAATTTTTAAGGAAATTAATCAAAAATATTCTTTTTAGTTTTTTCGGATAAAGTAAAATATTTTTGAGTAGACTGAAGGCTGGAGAAACAATCAACATACTAATTGCCTATGTGCTTCTTGAAGGGGCAAACTGAGCCTACCGTTTTGACAGACAGTGATGCGACCAGTCGCGTTATTTTTTTCCATACGACCATCGTAGGGCTATCCAATGGCAGTTTTATCTCCAGCAAACTGAATAATCGAGCTTCATTGTAATCATATGTAATAGTAAATTTTGATATAATGGTCAAGCCGCAACGATTAGAACCACGCAGTCACATCATAAATTTTTTGTAATTGAACATTACACAGTATAATTTCCGATTATCCAGTATCCACATAGAACTCTTTACTTCAACATTTGATAAAGCGATAAGTAATTACTTTTTTTTGAATAACATAACCCTTCCATTAAAGGATGTCTCCAAATAACTACTATCAATGCAAATTATAAAATCCGAAATCTCATAAACTATGACATTGGTAGGTACAATTATTTCTGAAAATAAATGATGCCATAAAAGATATAAATTTTACTAACACACATGCAATAATCGTAAAGTTAGGCATTGATTATTCTTTCTGGAGATTAGAACCTAACTGATAAATTTTACTCAGAAGCGTGTAATGTCGTCATTGAGTAAAGCAAAACATTTCCACTTTTAAAGTTCCAAATTTCCGATAAAGCGACGAATATAAAATAAAAAATTTGGAAATGTGGCTCATTTGATATGCTTTTGAAAATTCCTCTAGGCAGAATAGAATTCACAATTCTATAAACATCCCATCGCTGGGAAATAAATTTGCCTAATATTAGATTCCCATTTTCTCCCTTGAGCAGAATAAAACACCACCACACACCTTTTTTTATTTGAACACAAATCGCGACGAAACTAAAATATTACGTCACAGTTGAAGTTTTACATTAAAGACTACATTGAATAAAAAAGTACAAATCATTGAAATCTTATGCTAAACAATCGATCGAATTAAATTCATAATCAACTGCAAACAAAATAGAGCACAAGAGAAAGGTTGATAACAGAATTTTCATATCACTATGGTATTCGTACCTATTTTGGTACTCAATAAATTTAAAACTATAGGTAGGCAAGACTCAAAAATAACTACGTATTTGCAATGTTCCAATTTGGTTGATTTTTTCCAAAAAAAAAATGCAAGATAATTTTGAAAAATAAATACGAAGGGTACATTTTAAGTAAATTAAATTATAATTATATCAATCAACAGGTAGATGTGATGGTGTGAGGGAGAGGGGGGCAATGAAATTGAATTTTAATGATGAATACGTTATTTTAACGGCACTAAAAATATGATACAAAATTCAAATGCCACAAAATCGAAACACAATAATCTATCAAAAAAAAGTTATGTGAAAAATGTTCTAAAACCATTTCAAGCAAAAAATTCAGTAATTAGCATTGGCCGGATGGACTCAAAAATTAAAAATTTTGAGTAAATGTGAGCGAAAAACTTACAAAAATAAATCTAAATTAATTAAATACAACGTATAGATGAATATAAGAGGAGTGATTTTTCATAAATTACAATGACTGGGTATTTACACATACAAAAAAAACACAAATATCAAACTAAGTATATCTAATATAAAAATACAAAATTTCGAAAAAAGGGAAAATCTGAACGACTCTCGGAAATTGGTACCCAATTTTTTCAAAATTTCACCACTTGAAGAAACCAAACACACAAGTACATATATATAGCTAAGCACATAAAATTCTATACGTTGAAAAAATCATTTAAAACCAAAAAAATTTACCGAAATATTAAATGACATTTTTACTCCTAATTCTCCGAACAGTATTTTAATCGACATAACTCGTCATAATTCAAATTGAAAAAAAAATCACGATGGTAGATACCTACGAAGTGAAGCTGTAAAAATTCAACAAGCTACAAAAAAAAAGGCTGAAATACACAATATGAAAGTATTTCGTTCTCGCGATCTTCGAACAAATTTTAAAAAACAATTTACACGAGCGATGAAAATGCTAACAAAGATTATTAGCCAATTATACTAATTCGGCAATAATTTCCGATGTCATCTATGTACAAAACAAAATTATAACAATATTCTCATACTTGTGATATTTTCAAAAAAAACACAATGTTTAAAAAATGTATAAATCGCGAAAATTTTTCAAAACGTGACAAATATTGTTAAAATCAGAAAAAATTCAAGAAAAAAATGGGAAATGTTTTTCAAAATATATAGAACAAAATGCTAAATTAATGAAAACATAACATTGTCCAAAAATCAACAAAATTTGGAAAAAAAATTGTCACAATCCCACTTCAATAGTGAAAAATGACTAAAAAAAATTATTAAATTGCCAAAATAAGTCATTTCTAAAATCCGAACAGTGAAATAATTTCGGATCAAAAACTGACTCCCATATTCATACCAAGAATGAAAAAAAACATCATTTTTATCAAAAAATCCCAAATTTGCCCCATATTGGTATTCAAGAAAGAATCAATTTTTTTAAAAGAAAATTTCGAATAATGCAGACGAACGTTGCAGCGGACATCATCCCACCTTTAATTACAACAAAGATCGTTCAAGGAACCCGGATCAACACACCACTGGCTCGTTCCATAAGCCTGGGATGTTGAAGAATTCAACAATGAGGCCACTACACACCATCTCACTTTCAATGTTGCGGAGACCCTAAAAGACTGCAACAAAAAGACCGAGGCAAGCCTGGTCCTCAGGGCAAGGTATAAAGCACCCATAAGCCCTTGTAACGCCGTGAAAGTATACTAGGTCATAGATTGAGAATACTACGTATTCTTAATCTATGGACTAGATACTCACGCGAAGTTACAGGACCATTGTGGGTAGCCAACCTATCCCCTTTGACAGGCCGGAACTGTAACCCCGTACCATCAAACTCCGCGGACGGCTCGGTCGTCAGATACGAGATTCTACGTGCTAAACGAGTCTGGAATCCCACGCACTCCCTTTATCCACCGAATTGCGGAGAATCCGTTAACATGGCATGCGGAGGAGTGAGCAAACCGGCTACCGCAGCGTATCGTACAACAACGCCAACGATAGACCCAGACATTTGCAGGGGATTCCTTGTCTCCCCAATGCACCGTCGCTCGATGCACCAAGTTGCAGACCCGCGATTTCTGAAATCTCTGATCTGCGAATAGCAACCGCCTAATTCAAAATTACTCCAAAAAAGGGACAAAGCTCAACATTATCGGCATATCCGGCAAACCGACAATGAGAACTGCACAACTTTCTTTTTGAAAGTTGTGATCTTTTATGGGAGCCAAGCTCAGGCCAGAGATGAAAAGATTAAATTTAGCATTACCAGCCCAAGTGGTGATGCAGTGACGGCCACAAGCACCGAACTGGTAAAGGTGGACAGACAAGACAGAACTTACAAGTCAGGTATCACGATCAATTGATCAATATCATCATTTATTTGTGTTGTAGCGCTTTCAAAAGCCAAACTGTTAGGTTTGGTATTCTTAGCGGCTGTTTCTTCTTTATGGGAACTATCACCGTCGGATTTCTCCTAACGGCGAATCATTCCCATTCAGCTGGGCTCCTTTGGTTCTGCTTCTTGATTTTTGCCTGGAATATCGGCGCCGATATGACCCCTGTTATATCCTCGTACAATCTCACATCGCTGAGAATTTTCGAACCTTTGACCAGCAATTCGAACGATCTTTAATTGTAATTAATACATGCTATGCCGACCGCCCCTCAATACCCTTCGTTCTATACGACCCTGGCATGCCGCGCAACCCGAGATACTCGGTACGATCGCACCAGGCATCGTAGAAAACTCGGGGCCTCTTCCGGTGTCCGCAGATACAGACACCGGCGCCTAGAAATTTTACAAGAGACCACAGCCACCCCCGATCCATTTTTGGAGCTGACTTGCCGTGGGGTTCCCAGTTACTGGGCACGATCGCGCCAGACATCCATCAGAATCCGAAGGTTTCACCAATGCCATTCGACATTGATATTCTCTGACTAAGCCACCTACCCTCTACCCCCAAAATTGCCAAAGTTGTTTCCTAACCCTTCCCAAACCCCTTAAAAAACTACGTCCTAGAAACTGATTTTTTAAAAATACAAAAATACGAAAATCCCACCGAAAACGTAAAAATTTCATATTATATTAAATTAGTAATGAAAAATAATTCGCTTAATTTTTACAAACGTCCCCTGAAAGAAAGTATCCTCCTTCCTCAATGAAATTCACCAAAAAATGCCCCTTATTCCCATTCAGAACCTCGGAAAGGGGGAATACTTAATGAATTAATACTAAACGTAATACTCAGTAATGAAAAATCAAGCAAAAAAATAAATATCTAGTTTTCCTAAACACGTTGATGAAAAAAACTCATCTAGCTGAATATCAACAATATCCGAATATCTGGACAATAATTTGACAACAGTACTTCGCTTTCATATGATTGATGAAATTTCACCATTGGCTTTCACTCTTTCAGGAACGTTGACCAATATCCACCAATAATCATCCAGAATATGGATCTGTCAAAAAAAAAATCTTAAATATACACTTCTTATAATTAACTAGATGCATTTTACGTATCAATAACAAGCAATATTTTGATCGCAGATTATGAATGCTGAAAACGAAAACAACTCGTCGCTATTGAGAGAATAAATTCTCAAGTAACCTAAAAAACATCAATAAGACAGTAATTGAGCTCGACATTGGGCAACGAAAATTTCAAAAATTACGGAAAGAGCTACCAATCTACGTAATTGTGTTATTTTTTTCTTCATTTCGCTGAAAGAAAATAATCCAATATCGAATGGAAAATTATACTAGAAATATACAAGAGACACTCACCATCGCATTTATCGTTTCGTGGCAGGAGGTATTCTACATGACCATGATTTCCATTCCATTCTTCTTAGCATTTTACTGTAAAAAAATACCAAATTAATGACAGATACAGATATAATTACTAGCTTATCAAACATTGAGGAAATAATTTAATGAAGTACGTATTTTCATTGAAAAACGACAAAAAATTTCAACGTCCCTTCTCTTTTTTCAAAATAATTTTCCCTCCCTTTTTCACGTTTCACAGAATTCGAACTAATTTTTGCAAAATTTCCAGACCTATGTTAATCCAATTACAGGCATCGGACCGAAATTTCGAAAAAAAATAGTAACTTTAGTAACTTTTTTTCCGAAAAAAGTAACCAATTTTTCGTGAAAAAGTAGACAATTTTTCAATTTTTCGCCTTTAAAAAATTATTAATACCCCCTCCTCCCCATTTTTTTTCAAACTTGTTTTTTTCTCTGTAATTTTACTACCGATGAGAGAGCAAAAAATTTCATCTAAGAATGAGTTTTATCAGTGGCGTAGCCAGGAATTTCTCATGGGGTGAGTCAGAACTTTCATGGAACTTTCATAAATTTTTGGAAAGTTCTAAGTTTACTTCCATGCCAATTATTTTGGCCTCAAAACTCCAAAATAATAAGAAATCTAAGCAGTAGGCGTCAAAATCTGTCTTTGGAGAGTACAAAATTGCCATGTATAATTTATTTAATTGTGATTTTGTTCATGCCCGAGCGAAGCGAGGGTGAAACTTCGAAAAAATTGGATTTTCAATGCCTAAAACAGGCATTGGAAACAATTTTTTTCGTATAATTGCCTCAAATAATTCATTAAACTGCGATTTTGTTCATGCCCGAGCGAAGCGAGGGCGAAGATTTGAAAAATTTAATTTTGTATGTCCAAAAAAGACATTTTGCATGTAAATTTTATGATTTCGTTTTGCCATTTTTTTTTTTGTGAGTTGAGCGAATAAAGTAACTTTGGAGCTGAAAAAGTAACTAAAGTAACTTTTTAGCCAAAAAAGTAACCAAAAGTAACCGAGCTTGAAAAAAGTAACCAAGTTACTTTAAAGTAACCGCCGTCCAACGCCTGCAATTACACTTCGACCTCAGGTCTCCAGACTTCCCTCAAGATTTTTTAACGAGCTTCTCCAATTTTAAAGGTGACAAAACTGCTGTTGTATTTCCAAAAATTACATAATAGTCAATTTTCTGAAAATTGGACGATTTTCGGAAAATTAAAGAATCTCTCGAATCTTGGACGATTTTTTTACCAATAAGATTTTCAAAAGTGGAATAATTTTCTGAAAATTTCACAATTTCACAAAAATTTCAGTTTACCAAAAAATGGGCAGGTAATTTTCTTTAAAAATTAATTATCTTGAAAAACTGGAGAATTTTACGAAAATCAAATAATATATTTCTAAACATTGTATGTTTTCCCGAACACTGAACAATTTTACCAAAGAAAGAAAATATTTGAAAAGTACAATTTAGAAAATTCGGACCATTTTACAAACATTGAGATTTTCTATAATAACAATCATCAGAAGTAGAGGTCTTTTGAAAAAAAAAAAAACTTGAATATGCACTTAGTGAGAAAAAATTACTTCTACGAAATCAATCAGAATACAAAAGTATGAGAACCACAGAAAATCATAAAAATACCCGTTCAAGACAGAAAATTTTCTATAAAATTTCCAATAAAACATTGGTCCCTGATTGTTTCCAACTTCCGAAATGAAATTCACCAAAAATTGCCTCCTATTTTCATTCAAAATCTCGAGGCAAAATCCTCTAATTAAATAATGTGGAATGAAATACACTTTTATGAAAAATCAACCGAAATCTATCGCCAATATGAATGAGACAAAAATTTCAAACATCTACACAACACGTTTCACACAATGAGTACAAAACAACATAGGTAATCACAATGGTCAAAATTCAGTCACAGTTTCGCTTAATCCATTAGAAAAATTATTAACTACTTTAGTTCAATATACTGAGCAATCAAAATGAAAAGCCAAAGCGATTATGGATGAAATTCCCCAAAAAAATTCAACTCTCCGTGTTCTAAAACAACTATAAACTGAAATGTATTCGGAAACATACTCAATCGTTTTTCTTTTTTCAATACCTATGTATACAAGTGAAGGTATTTTCCAAACGAAACCAAAGCAGAAAATCATTTCACTAAAATTGAATGATCCAAAACCGAACGGAAAAACAGACTAGAAATATACACTAGAAACTCACCATGGTATATATAGTTTCGTGAAAGATGGTAGGTACTCAACAGGGCAATGAAAACGGGCCAACATTTTAAAATTATTGACAATCAGGTTTGCAACTTCGACTTTTGTGGCAATTTCTTCTCGGCGACGAATTCGGAATTTCGATCAACTCGAATCATTTCTCAAACTGGTCAGCTCCATCGCATTGATTTTCAATTCGGCTCGACGACATCGATGGATATTTTACATGAAACAAAAATAATCAACACTTAACAACATGATACATAAAATAGTACGTAATTTAAAAATAGAAAATAATGTATCCTAACAGATGAAATTATGACTAATTCTGATCATTGGGAAAATAATACACTTTTTTAAAATTAACTTACAAATAGGGAAATTTTACGAAGGGTAGAAGATAAAATAGAATAGAAATCCTAAAAAAAATAACCTCTTCTTTCATTTAGAAAAATATGAATTCACACAAATTAAATATGAACATTTCCACTAGAAAAATTTGGCATTAATACAGACAAAAATTATTTAAAATTTCGGTAATTTTTCTAAGTTCGTGGTACCTACTTGAAATTACAAGAATATTTCACCAAGTGAGAATTCAAACCACTTTTTAATATCAACTTAAAATGGAAAATAAATCTAATTCAGATCATTTTGAACCCAGAAAGCATCAATTTTGTACCAAAACCACCAATTTTCCCTCTTATTTTTTCAAAACAGTCAAACACAACCCCTTTTTCGAAATTTAGAAAACCAAAAATGGAAATGTCTTGGTCATTAGCAGACAACCCGTTGCAGCGAACAACATCGCACCTTTAATTACAACAAAGATCGTTCAAGGAACCCGGATCAACACACCACTGGCTCGTTCCATAAGCCTGGGATGTTGAAGAATTCAACAATGAGGCCACTACACACCATCTCACTTTCAATGTTGCGGAGACCCTAAAAGACTGCAACAAAAAGACCGAGGCAAGCCTGGTCCTCAGGGCAAGGTATAAAGCACCCATAAGCCCTTGTAACGCCGTGAAAGTATACTAGGTCATAGATTGAGAATACTACGTATTCTTAATCTATGGACTAGATACTCACGCGAAGTTACAGGACCATTGTGGGTAGCCAACCTATCCCCTTTGACAGGCCGGAACTGTAACCCCGTACCATCAAACTCCGCGGACGGCTCGGTCGTCAGATACGAGATTCTACGTGCTAAACGAGTCTGGAATCCCACGCACTCCCTTTATCCACCGAATTGCGGAGAATCCGTTAACATGGCATGCGGAGGAGTGAGCAAACCGGCTACCGCAGCGTATCGTACAACAACGCCAACGATAGACCCAGACATTTGCAGGGGATTCCTTGTCTCCCCAATGCACCGTCGCTCGATGCACCAAGTTGCAGACCCGCGATTTCTGAAATCTCTGATCTGCGAATAGCAACCGCCTAATTCAAAATTACTCCAAAAAAGGGACAAAGCTCAACATTATCGGCATATCCGGCAAACCGACAATGAGAACTGCACAACTTTCTTTTTGAAAGTTGTGATCTTTTATGGGAGCCAAGCTCAGGCCAGAGATGAAAAGATTAAATTTAGCATTACCAGCCCAAGTGGTGATGCAGTGACGGCCACAAGCACCGAACTGGTAAAGGTGGACAGACAAGACAGAACTTACAAGTCAGGTATCACGATCAATTGATCAATATCATCATTTATTTGTGTTGTAGCGCTTTCAAAAGCCAAACTGTTAGGTTTGGTATTCTTAGCGGCTGTTTCTTCTTTATGGGAACTATCACCGTCGGATTTCTCCTAACGGCGAATCATTCCCATTCAGCTGGGCTCCTTTGGTTCTGCTTCTTGATTTTTGCCTGGAATATCGGCGCCGATATGACCCCTGTTATATCCTCGTACAATCTCACATCGCTGAGAATTTTCGAACCTTTGACCAGCAATTCGAACGATCTTTAATTGTAATTAATACATGCTATGCCGACCGCCCCTCAATACCCTTCGTTCTATACGACCCTGGCATGCCGCGCAACCCGAGATACTCGGTACGATCGCACCAGGCATCGTAGAAAACTCGGGGCCTCTTCCGGTGTCCGCAGATACAGACACCGGCGCCTAGAAATTTTACAAGAGACCACAGCCACCCCCGATCCATTTTTGGAGCTGACTTGCCGTGGGGTTCCCAGTTACTGGGCACGATCGCGCCAGACATCCATCAGAATCCGAAGGTTTCACCAATGCCATTCGACATTGATATTCTCTGACTAAGCCACCTACCCTCTACCCACCATTTTGCCAAAGTTGTTTCCTATCTATGCCCAAACCCCCACAGTGCGAAAAAAATAAAAACGTAAAAATATCACATATCACTACTGACCACAGAACATACCCTCCGTGAGAAACACCCCCAAAAAATCCCTGCAAAATTTGACAGTACTGGTGCCTTAAACCTACATAATTTTTTTTTCAATACTGGCATCAATCAACTTCTTCATTTTGATGGCGATTAGAACACGTGACCTCGAATTATAACGTTCGATGAATAACCTATTTCCCTTAAAACAAAACTTGTACCCAGCCAAAAAATAATATCCCAATTTATACAAAGCATCTGGAGCGGGTGCGGGGGGGGGGAGCTCATCTTAAAATTAATAATAAACAACATATCCTAACACTAAAAACATAAAATACAACATTATTTCACAAAATACATATTTGATTTTTAAAAAAAAAGGCTTCGATAATCTTGAGGCAGTTTTATTGAGAATTAAGATCTGTAAAGTGAGAAAACAAAACGTGAGAATTCATAAATATAGGTATTCAATATTCTTTACTCAATGGAGTTGTAATGATTGATATCATGAATAATTACAGTTCCTATGTCAACAAAAAATATTTTGTAAAATAAAAAAATGAGAATATTCAAAATGAGTCAATTTTCGTCATCCCATACCTAACATCTATTGCGGCCGGAGTGGAGAGAGAATACAACTGATCAAATTCTGCATATGATAGGTATTTTTCAAAAAAAGTAAACTCGGAAGCAACAAAAAGGGAGAAAATTAAATTGCACTCAGTGATTTGCACCCAGACACACATAGTTGACCTACTTCAATTAAAAAATCAAAAACACGTTTTTTAGCCGAAAAACTGGAAAATTTGAGTTGAATATCTCATATAGGTAGGTATCTAATAGATACACAGGACAAACTCCACCGATTTTAACTAAGTATTTAAATTTTAGATCAATTATCTTAGAGGATGATTATTGGCAATTTTTGACTTCAGTATTATCTTCGTCAACTCATCCTGATACACATACAAGCGTATAATATCTTCAATCTGTATATAATTCGAGTATTTGCATCAAGAGCAATTCTTGTTGAAAATGGTACTTAGAATAATTCTCGTCGTATTTCCACAGTTTACACACGATTTTAAAAAAAATTCAAGCTAAAATTTTCATTTACTGTGTCCTCATATGGTCATATGGAAGTTGAAAATTCTTTAGGGGTTTACTTTTGAACACTGAATCACAATAAAATTCAAGAATTTCCAATATCATTATTGAAATTTGATTATTTCCCCTTTCTGCGATGAAATTCACCAAAAATTGTCTCCTATTTCCACCCATAATTTCAAAGGGAAATACTTCAATTAAACAATACCGAATGAAATACAGTTTTAAAATTTCGAAAATACGAATAAGAAAAAATTTCAAACCAGTACACACAATGAGTACAAAAAAACATATTCACAATGACCAAAATTCAATCACAATTTCGCTAACCCAAGATATTTTTAAGAAATAATAACTAATTCAGCTCATTACTGAGCAACGAAAATAAAAAACCAATAGGAAGATTATGAATGAAATTACCAAACAAATTTCAATTCCCAATTTTTTAAAATGATCAAGCCGAAACTCACGAATTAATTGAACAACTAAAAAGTGCAGTATGCAAACCGACTCAGGAATAGCAACATCCAACTACCTACTAAATCCATAATAATACTTGATAATCTGTGAATACTTCAAAAAATAAGGTCGTACCTAATATTTCCACAAAAGTAGGTATTTTTCAGACAAAACCAGAGTAGCAAATCATTTCAATGAAAGGAAATAATCTAAAATTATACTAGTAATATACACTATAAACACTTACGGTCTGATTTATCATTCCTTGTAAGGTGGTACTCGACATAACTATAATTTATACTCGATTCTTCGTGTTCGCAGCATTCACTGTAAAAAAAAATCAAAATTAATGACAGAATACATATTTAATCAACAGCTTATAACACAATGAGAAAATAAACCTAATTATTTCCATTAAAAATAGTGAAAAAAATTCCCAGCCCTTGCTTTTTTTTTCAAAATAATGATTCAAATTCGAAACCAAAACTAAACGGTTCTACTGGGTGTTTTAATGAATCGACGAAGTCGAGTTACTTCAATCTAGATTTTTCCTAAGCATCAGTCAATGGATTGGAATCTGATTCATCTCCGGTCAAGACGTGCTTGAATTACTATCTCAAGAAAATCAACCCAAAATAAACGATAGAATTTGAGAACGAAAGCAGCTCCTACGTAATTTTTCCTGAAGCCAAAACTCATTACGAAAATTCTCGAAAGTAAATCTCAACTGAAGTTGACCTCGGACAAGTTCGATTCTTGCGACAAATCCGCTCCGAAGCGTAAAAAGAAATCCGATGAGTCTTTGATGAAAAAACCAATCGCCACGTCAAAAATAAAATCTGATAGCAATATCTCGGATAAATTCGTAAAACCAAATAAATTTTCAAGCTCAGTTAATAACGTAGCTAAAACCGAACCTTTGGATGAACCGAAGGTCAAAGAAGATCAATCCAGCCAAGATGAGTATTTTGGTTTAACCGTTCTTGGGATGAAGTAAGAACAAGAGCTAACGAGAACGTAAGGTCTGTCAAAGAATTTAAAATTGAGTCCGATCTCGAGCCCAATAAACTAGAAAAATCTACTCCAAAGAAATCTTGAAAAGCTCCCGATAAGTTTGATCCTAAACCGGAAGAAAAAGGCAGTGTTGAAGTATTTGAATAATTAACAATGGGTCAAGATACGTCTGCTAAAGATGTGAAAATTCGGCCAGTCTTCTCAGGAAAATTACAAAATAGGTACTCAAGTCGACGTATTATTAGAGGCTCCGACGCTGAAAAAAAGAAACGTGCTTGCGAAGTAAACGGGTGAAGAACGATATCGTCTCATTTCCGAACAGATTCAAGCTCAACGAAGACCAATTCCAATGAAAAAATCAAAAATACCCTCGAAACATTACCTCGATCACAAAACGTTTATCTCGTCCTTCATCGTCTAAATCGAACAAATTTAAATCACCAAAAATACTCCCAACGACGCGACGATTCCTCCGAACTAACAAGAAAATCAGCTTGTTTGAAAAACCAATCGAAATGTATCGAGGAGGACCGTTAATTGAATGCTTGCGATTTAAATTCATCGAATAACATAAATCAGAGAAACATTTTCTTACCTCTGATCTTCGCTCTGAAAATCAAATCTTGCTAAGTACGAAACAAAACGATGTGATATTTCCAAATCTTGACGAAAATTTACACCATCCGTTCAAATCAGAATAATTTTTTGACGCACTTTTCTCTAGGTACCTATGAAATATATTTTTATAATGGAGTTAATTTCACAGAAATGATATTCAAGACAATTAAATGTAGAAAAATCACCATTAATTAAATACCAACGTTTTGAATTCATTGAATAACACGAATTAAAGAAACACTTTTCTTACCTTTTCGATAATAAAGAGCTGATCTTCAGTCTGGAAATCGAATTATTACACAGTACCAAATAAAACGTTACGATATTTCCGAATCTTGACTAAAATTTTCACCATACGTTCGAAGCAGAATAATTTTTCGACGCTCTTTTCGCTAGGTACCTACGAACCATATTTAAAATGAACTAAATTTTACAAAAATGATATTCAGACAATTAAATGTGGAAAATTCATTGAATAACACGAATTAAAGAAACAATTTTCTTACCTTCTCGAGGGATGATCTTCGCTCTGGAAATCGAGATCATATACAGCACAAAATAAAACATGGCGATATTTCCGAATTTTACTCCACCGTCAAAAATAGAATTATTTTTCAAAACCATATTCTCTACCTACGAAACACATTTACCTATAATGAACTAAATGTCACAGAAATTACATTTTTAAAACTTCTCAGCTTACCTACAGCGGCACAGCGAAAATCAGATACCGAAATCGTCAATTCGTCATTAATTACCAATGTCGATGTCGTTGGGTTCAGGCAGTTCAAGCTGCAAGAAACGAAGAATCAATAAGTTGTTTGTGAACAGGTAATTCAATTAGCTATGGTATCGAAAATAACCTAATTCGTTTGTACAAAATGAAATTCTGCAAAGAAATTACAATTACACGTGTGAGAGAATTTGAAAAATTCGAAATCATGCACGTTTTTACTATACTAAAACAGAACTACTAAATGAACGCGGAACATAGGTACGAGTATGGTACACATGATCGACATATAATTTCGGGAAACCATCGATTTATATCAAAATTCTGTACCGAATTCCCGTGTGAGGTAGTTTGATTCAACAGAATTACAAAATTACAAGCCATGGATTTCAATTCACTAATTCACTATGCAGATGCAATACGTTTCATGCGTACAAATTTAGAATACAAAAACAGCAGAAATAGTAACCGAATGATCAAACTAGGTACTTTAAATATACAGACAAGTAAAATTGGAACTGGAATTGGTTAGTTTGGCGTTGGCTTCAGATTCAATTTAGCACGATCCAAACGAAAATAATTGTAACTTGTAAGTTATTTCACACAGCAAACAAAACAAATTACTTACCATAAAAATTATACCGAAATTCAGTACAAAAATCATTCAACAATTTACAAAAATGCAATACAAAACTTAACCGACGCCAAACAGACGCGTAAATGCGTAATGGCGGATGAACGAAATGAAAACGCCAACTCATTTTTTTCAAACACAAACGTGCAAGTGCCAATGCTGCCAACTCCACGTAGTCGTTTCTGATTGGTCGTTCTTTGTTGTATTTTTTTAACCGCATGGAGCGCTAATGTAACTGAATTTGTTTTCGTAAATCAGAATCGAGACAAAATGGACCAATCTATTACATTTTTATACTTTTTCATCAACTAATACGGAATTTTTGCATAAAATACTTAATAAGAAAAGAACAAATTTCTAACGTAATGGCGACCGAATTGAAAGTTGAAACGACAAGAATGAAAAAAATGAAAATACAAAGTATTTTTAACCTCACGAATGGCTAGTGTAGTCGGACTTGTTTTCACGTTATTTTTGAAAGAAATTATCGACTCATTAATATTTTTTCAACTAATGTGGAACTTTTGAATAAAAAAAATAAATAGATAATTCAATTCTAACGAATAACTCACCAGGAAATAGGATCTGTCTGTAAACATTCATTTCTTGAGAAATAATTGTCTGACAGATAACTTAGGTAAAAAGGACGTGAATCTAGACTTTCCTCGAATTTTAATTCCAACTAACTTCATTCTTCAAGTCTGCTTGTTTCTGTTCGAATCAAAACAAACGAATCTAAATTAAACAAAAAGTAAACTCGATATTTTGTGTATTTATAATGAGAAATGAAAGTAAACAATTTGCACTTTGCAATTAAATCGCAAAAAGAATATCAAAAAACCGTTACGTAGTTGAATCAACCACTGAAAAAAAAACCATAGTCACATCACCAACCAACTAATTCGTCCCAAAGAAAAGGAATACGACGAAAGTAGGTAATCCGAAGCGAATTCTTTAAATAGAGATGTGGGAGCATTATCCCAAATAACTTCTACAAGTTTTTCGATCTGATCTGGAGTATCGACTTCGTTTACAAAATAAGTCTAGTATTCGAATAAGCTCGTCGATTATCTTCGCAAATCCTTCCCCAGTGAACCACTTTTTCACTTTCAACCAAAGTGGTAAAACAAAAACTCGATCGTTTTTGGAGACAAATTATTCGAGCTAATATTTCAGGACCATAATAAGAACGAACAAGACCTTTTAAAAATTCATCGTAGAACTTCGGAAATAAATACCTTGCGTATGCTGTATTGCCTTTGAATCTGAAAGTAAAAAGGTTAATACCAATGAACCTCTGTTTTTCAACGTCGATCTCCTTATCAAGGAAATAGGCACTGTTTTGCTACTGGCTCGTAGGTATAGTACCTATGTAAACATCTGCCAACAAAAAACTGGTCATATTTTAATCTGTTAGTCTTCAGAACATTTAGGAAAAATGACACAAGGCATATGCTTTACCCAATTTTCACAATCGTCTTTCAAACAGCAAGCGTAGTTTTGCATCATCAGATGGATGTCGATAGGAGTCTCGATAACTTCATATGAGTATTTTTTTCGCATTCGGTGCACGATATGTGTAAGATGGTACGGTATATCAACTCGATGCACGTTGGCTGATCGTCATTGAATAAACTGATGAGATCTCCAGGACGTCGCTTTTCCACGATTTTATTACGCCTTAACCATAACAACTGCACGATTTTTGCTGTAGATATGAACCACAGATCTGGGACTTCCTTCGGGTTGAATATCCAATCCCATTCTATTTCGTTTTCGGCTGATTCAGCAGCAGTCATTTTGCACTTCGGACGTTCGGAGATAGGTATGTATACGTAATACAACCTGAAATCAAAGTAAAATATGGCTCGAATAATCGTACTGTAGAAAAGAATGAGCTATTAGTACCTAATCTAAAATCTAACCACCGATTCCGCACACGAAGCAAATTTTCACACTTAAAACCATATTAAAATTAGACTCTGTCTAAATCATTGATAAAATAATAATTTATCCTGTAATTTATCTTACGCAGATACGCATCAGATTCAGTGATTCATTTAACAGCGAACTCGGCGAATTTAAACCCAAGTGACGAATAGTTCGCAATTTTACACAAATAGTAGGTATCACTTTTTTCTAGTAGCATGAAAAAAAATATTGAGAAAATATTTTTTTCAACTTACCCCATTCATGAAATTTTTAGTGTACTTTTTTCCCCAAAAACAGGAGTGGGTGATTTGAATAACAACGAGTAACCCATACCTTATGAAGCTAATTAGCCTATTTCAGTTCGTAATGTAAAATTCGCTTTCAGGTTCGGATATTCTCACTGCAAAAAAAAAAAACAATATCAACACATTAGAAATGATACTCTACTTTTAGGTACACGGACTCACTAATGTATTCTATAAAAAGGGGTACGTAAATACTCTACTTACAATTGATTAATAATCGGTAACACTAAATGAAATGAAAAAATCGGAATGCATTTCGAAATCGAAACGAACACGAGATCCCAACAGGGACATGAAGATGAACAAAGAAGGAATGAGAAAAAAATGGCGAACCGACGCCAAAATTGAAAAAAAATACTGACTGTCATGATTGATGCGATTGATGAATGATGCAGGAAGAATGATGATTCATCTGTCTTCTCCTCTTCTCTTCTGTCACCTCTGTCTCTTGTCTCATGCCACGTCACATTATACGTCATACGGATTCCAATCAATCCGATCGAAGCTCGTTTGTGATTGGTTGATCACATTTTGCAAATTGAATTTGCGTAGTTTACAACAGGGATGGAAACCGGAACCGGAACCGGAACCGGTTCTGGAACCTTAACCCCTAAAAAACCTTTATTTTTGCTTTGAAAAATAACTAGAACCCTTAACCCTTATAAAAACTAGCGAAAAAAACCCTAACCCATAACCTAGGTAAATGAATTTGGAAATGAATAACCTAAAACCCTTAACCAGGGTCCGGAACCATTTGAAATTTTTTTTCTGGTGCTTCTGGCTCTGCTCTTTAACCTTTGAGATGAAATGGTTCCTGTTCTGGTTCCAAAGTGGTTCCATAGTCAGTTTTTTGGGGGGAGGGGTTCTGGTTCTGGTTCCAGGAGTCAAGAAAATTTAATGGTTCTCCTGGTTGTGGTTCCAATTAGTACTGGTTCCCCCGGTTCCAAGTGGTTCTGGTGCTCCCAGTTCCAGTCATTTTTTTGTTTTTCTTTCAAAATGACACATCAAACTTCAATTTAGAAGTCAAATTAAGATCTGCGAATAGTTTTGTAATTCTTTCAAATTTTTGTGAAATAATTGAAATTGAATCTAATTTTAATTTTTAATCTAGATAAAAACTGGTTCTGGTGGTTCTGGTTAGTTTCAAAATTACTTCTCCCTGGTTGTTCCCTTTATTGGGAATGGTTCTATAAATTTTTTCAACTGGTTCTGGTGCTGGTTCTCATTTGAAAATTCGAAAAAAGTGGTTCCCCTGGTCTTTTTTTGGTTGTTCTCCCAAGTGGTTCCGGACCCTGCCCTTAACCCTAAAAATTTGTTTGGGTTTTGGTTTAAGGGTTTCGGGTTTTGAGGTTTCAATTTTTCAGTTTTTTTAGGGTTTTTTCTGCAAGCAGTTCAGATTTTTGTGATACTGAAACTAACCTTTTTTTTTTAAATTGATTTTTAGGAATATTTTGTAAGTTTTATGACATAGGTAGGATGTGGTACGTTCTGTAGAAACCAGGTTATCGTGTTTTTGTAGTGATTCTAGAAAAGGGCACTGCATGCTTTTTTTTTAAATTTGCCAGGAGGGGGAAAAACAACAGAAATTTAAAATTTTTGTTTTTTTAACCCTCTCCAGAACAGGGTTGTCCAGAGTCTGCACTGAAAAAGGACTCGCAGAGGACTCGGAGACTCGGAGTCGACTCGGAATAAGACTCCGAGTCTTTTTTCTTAGAGACTCGTTCCTTGAAGACTCGGTGTCTCTCTTTTGAATGACTCAAAACTATGCGAGCGAGTCTTTTTGCGAGTCTATTGCGAGTCGCAGTTTTTTTTTTTAATAATTGTATCTGTGATAAAAGCTGGGTTTATACTCACCGTAACTGTCCGTAACTGTCTGTAAGAAAAGTAGAATAATTTTTACTTTTCCGTAAGGCGCTGTAGAAAATATTCTGTAACAGACCGTAACGTTTTACGGCCAGTATAAACTACTCCGTTACACTATGTAGTTTTTACTTTTCTGTTAAATAAAATTACGGCCTGTTACGGTGAGTATAAACCCAGCTTAACTGTGAGAGTCAAAACAAGTGAATTTTTCTCGTTTTTTTGCGGTTCTCTCAACATTTTTTTCCAGTGTGAAGCCGTGATGCCATGAACAGAGAACAGAGAGACGCAGTAAAGTCGCATGATTTTCAATTTACAATTTTATATGAAACAAACATCTTTTAGAAAAATTATTATAAGTGAAACATGAAAGTTGGAGAATGAGAATGCGAAAACTAACTGGGTCTACGTGACTACGGCATTTAACCCACACATCAAATGACCAAAAAAAGACTCGGAAAAAAAGACTCTGAATAAGACTCGAGACTCGCTGAAGACTCCGAGTCTTCTTTCGAGTCTTTTCATGAAAGACTCGCTAAATGTCGACTCGGAGCCGGAATTTGTAAGGACTCGCACCTTTCGACTCCGAGTCGCAATTTTTAAGGACTCGCGTCAACCCTGCTCCAGAAATTTTTTTCAAAAAACATGCAGTGGCCCTTTCTACAATCACTACAAAAACACGATAACCTGGTTTCTACAGAGCGTACCACATATAATGAACAGTGAGCAATTGAATATTGATCATTCAACTTCAAACGTCCATATCTTCCTAAGAAATGATTTTCAATACCTGGGATCAATTTTATTGGATTTTCTGACGTTTTTTACATCACAACAATAAAATTTTTTGCCCTAATGACCCTAATCAAATGAGAATTTTTTTTTTTAAAACCCCAAAACCCTAACCGGAACCTTAACCCGGAACCCTTACCTTCCGGGCAACCAGTAACCAAGAACCCCTAACCTTTATTCTAAAAATTGAAAAACCTTAGAACCCTTAAGGGCATAGTTCCCATAATATTTTGCCTATTCGTTTTCCTGACTTTTACATTAGTCTTATGGGACGTTATGAAATATTAGTTTGCGGGTAACGAGATGGATGAAATCGACTCAAATTTAGAATTCTGACATTTTCAAGATGATATCTACAATCGTACGCATGGTTTTCTCGTTACATCTCATATTTTACGAAAAAAAATGATTAGAAAAATCACTGGATTTTTCCAAAAAAATTCAATGATTTTCTAATTCATTTTTTTCATAAAATATCAAATGTAACGGGAAAACCATGCGTACGATTGTAGATATCATCTTGAAAATGTCAGAATTCCAAATTTGAGTCGATTTCATCCATCTCGTTACCCGCAAACTAATATTTCATAACGTCCCATAAGACTAATGTAAAAGTCAGGAAAACGAATAGGCAAAATATTATGGGAACTATGCCCTTAACCTTCATTTTTTCACGAAAACCTTTACCCAAACCGAAAACCTTTATTTTTTTATAAAGGTTTTCCATCCCTGGTTTACAACCTTGGAACACTACTAAGAGAGAGTAATTTTTAAAAAAAATCGGTGTAAAGCTGATATTGTCAACTACCTACGTAATTCGAATAATTTAAGAATGAAAATAACAGGTGAAAGAATGAAACACTTACTCGAAGCAAATACTGCAGAATTTCTATCCTTTTCCTTTCGATACATCTGCGCAACGTAGGTACTGGTACAGCTCCATACATGAAAGTTATAAGCGATCTTGATATGTCACCCTTGATCCAATGACTCATGACCTTTCTTCGATGTCGTCTACACTACAACCTAAACCGAAAAGAAATTACATATCAATTAAACTTTCTCAACACAAAGTTTTCGAACGTAAGACGAAGTCATAAAGGTCATAAACGATTACACATATTGCAAAATAAATATCTGTAACGAATTCGGCAATGATTTTGATATAGGTAAGCAGTTTATTCAAAAACACAAAATTACGGATTGATGCCATTCTTCAAGCTTCTACAACATTAATTAGTGATATCAAACTCATGCCTTGTTCAAATTTCCGTTAAATAGAATTAAAAGACTGCAAGGTGCAATATAAAATTTAAAACAACTGGTCTCAAAATTGAAAGATACGGCTGTCGTTTCGTTTCTTTTAAATAAAATCGTACCAACACTAACACAACACAACGCCATCACACATTTCCGAAATACATTCAGTAGTCAGTACCAACGAACCGACGTCCGGTGGTCAGACTCAGATTCAAATTGAACGTTATTATTATTAAAAATTTAAGATGCCTAGGATACGATGTACTCATACGGAACAAATTGAGACTCGAGTTGCATTAAGACTAAGGCCGGTATTCATAGACAATACTTAAGTACCAAGGAATACTTAAGTACGCAAAAACCTATACTTAAACAAAGGATTAGTATAGGTTTTTGCGTACTTAAGTATTCCTTGGTACTTAAGTATTGTCTATGAATACCGGCCTAAGACTTATGACTTGTTACGAGAGATAGTTTCACCAAAGAAACCGAAATTACGAAGCATAACGATCAACGAATTACCAATTACCGAGACAAATAAATAACTCGCAAAAACGATTTGAGTTCTCAAATGCGAACACTTGATAATACATTTCTTCCTTTCTAAAATTTTCCAAACATCGAGTGGAAACTACATACTTATACTAACATACGTAGCTTTTAATTCGAATTATTCTGTGTTCCTCACTTTCAAGTTCCTATAGGCTTCGTTTTCACAATACACATCGATACGAAACATTATGTCATTGTAGATCTTGATCTTCCTATCATCCGATCAAGTTTATGAATTACGATAGAAATACATTTATACGCAGCAAACAGGTGAAAGTACTTACTCCGACAAATTCATAAGAAGAGAAATATTAATCAAACATCAAGTAAACTCCAAACATGGAACATCAACATGGCAAATGAATAACATAGTACCGAGACTTGAAGAAAAAAAACGCTTAGTCAAAGACAAACACAAAATACCGACTTGGAAGTTCAAGTTGGAACGAGGATCAGGTGTTGCCAATTAATTAATCACATCAAGTTTTACGACTTTTTATAACAACTTTTCTGATTGGTTCACGCCAAAATTTTCATTTTTTATTTTTTAATTTTTTTTTGCAATTTGCAATAACTTAATGTATAAGTATAATGCATTGTTCACTTGATTGTTATTTAAAATTAAATACTTGGGTTGGGTAATAAACAATAATCTTCTTTCCAGTTTTTCCAATTTTCTTTCGCGAATAACGGTAAAACGCGACGTCAAAACTAAAATCCGACACCGAATTCGAATTCAGAGACCTCGATTTAGCCTATAACCGAATTCCAAGCGCGATCCGGCAATAAAAATTTTCCCTTTCTCGAAATGCTCACTTTTTTACGAAAAAAAAAGACCGAACATTTTATTGCACGATCGCGCTTGGAGTTCGGCCATAGGCTAATTCGAGGTCGCTGAACACGAATCCGGCGTCGGTTTTCGGAATCAGCGACCTCGAATTAGTCGAAAGTGACACTCATCTCGATTTTTTTGAAAATCATCGAAATTCGAAAAAATCAATGAACTAACCCCTTCTCATTTTTTTGGGCCAAAAAACTTTTGGTCCTCGATCGACGTGGGAGGTGTCCAGGATAGGGTATTCGGACACGGCGAATTCAATGGCGGCGTCAATTTTTTCCCATCGGTCGTGGTATTCGAGAAAATGGCCATTTTCAGGCCAATTTTGGCCAAATTCGAATGCGTCTTGAAAACTCGCGAAAGGTGTCGTTTTCGACTAGGTAATCCGGAGTCGCCGATTACGAATCTGAGCTTTGTTTCGCGCGAAATCCACTCGTTTGCCGAAAAAACGCATTTTTGAGGCGAAAATCTTCCATAACTCGAGAGGGAAGGGTCAGCGCCGAAATCGGACCCCGGATTCGGAATCAGCGACCTCGCATCAGTTTCTCCCGATCGGTCGCCGTTTCCGAGATAACGGCCATTTTCGAGGCGAATTTTGACCCAAAATGAAAAGGGTCCCAAAAACTCGCGAAAAGTGTGTTTTTCGACTAATTCGGGGTCGCTGATTACGAATCTGAAGTTTGTTTGACGCGATAGTCGCTCGTATGCCGAAAAACCGCATTTCAGAGACGAAAATCGGCCATAACTCGAGAAGGAAGGCCCGGTGCCGAAATCGGACCCCGGATTCGGAATCAGCGACCTCGCATCAGTTTCTCCCGATCGGTCGCCGTTTTCGAGATAACGGCCATTTTCGAGGCGAATTTCGACATTTTCGACCAAAATAAAAAGTGTCCCAAAAACTCGCGAAAAGTGTGTTTTTCGACTAATTCGGGGTCGCTGATTACGAATCTGAAGTTGGTTTGACGCGATAGTCGCTCGTATGCCGAAAAACTGCATTTCAGGGACGAAAATCGGCCATAACTCGAGAAGGAAGGCCCGGTGCCGAAATCGGACCCCGGATTCGGAATCAGCGACCTCAAATTTGTCGAAAACGACACTTATCTCGACTTTTTTGAAAATCATCGAAATTCGAAAAAAACTAAAAAGCATGAACTAACCCCTTCTCCCTTCTCATTTTTTGGGCCAAAAATTTTTTTGCTCTTGATCGACGTGTGAGGTGTCCAGAATGGGGTATTCGGACACGGCGAATTTAATAGTGGCAATAATTTCGGTTTCATTTTGCATGATCGTCGCATCTACATATGTATATGTCATATGTCCAAAAATCTCATTTCGGCGGTGAAAATAGGCCATAACTCGAGGGGGCAGGCTCAGCGCAAACAATGGACAGCGGATTCGGAATCAGCGACCTCGAATTAGTCGATAATGACACTCATCTCGATTTTTTTGAAAATCATCGAAAATCGAAAAAAGCAATATTGATGATGATGAAAATGAAACATACCCCGGCGCATCGGCGCGCCGGAAATTCAACGGCGGCGGCGGCTTTAGCCGGCGGTGCAGACCTCTACATACGAAATTGAATACCTAACAAAAGATCACGGTTCTTCACTTCTGAATAGGGATAATGAACTTTCCCATTGTCAATGTCAATTCAATAATTCATTCAGTTTCCTCGTTTCTGATCGGTTGTTTACGTTTTATTGTTGGGCTGTTCATTTTTGAAATCGTGGATCATAGCGTAGAAGCGTACCAAACAGGTGCATGTCAATCCCGAATACAAAATTGAAAAATATTCTGTAATTTCACGTCACGAAAGTGTAATTACGAAGTTTTTTCTTAATCACGCGATCCAGTGTTTTCATTATCATAAACTCCTTGCTGGAAAAAATACTCATCCATCATGCTATGTATATGTCTATGTCGTATTCCAATTCCAAAAAATTTAACGATCAGTCTGTTTCATTCTTTTCTAATTTCTACATTTTTTTGGAAAAATGAAAATTCTTGCACTTGCAGTGAAAGAGAAAGAATCGTTTTTGTGAACAAGATTTCAGATTTTTGCGTATAGTAGTTTTTATTTCTTATTTAAATCGGAACTCTGGTGACCAGGGATTCCTATTTCAGACAGTTGCGCTGCTTAATGCGTAAGTACTGCATTTTACTGCTTTGTTGTTTGTCAATATTGCGTTTTATTTATTCGGATGATTTAAAATGGACAATAATTTTTCTCTTTAGGAATGATCTTGAAGAAATGATCTCGCATTGCTATTGCTAGTATTAGTAAATTCAACCTTTCTAACGGAATCGAGTGGGAAAAAGTGGGAAAACGGAAGGTCATCTCATCATCTGTCGTCTTGTCAAGTCAACTTGTTTGTCTGTCGCTTCTATTTGCGTTGTTATGGGGAAAAAATGGAGTTAAAATGACGTTTTCATCGTATCTATACAGAACGTGAACCAGCCGGTGTAGTAGCAGAGTGAAAAATTCGAAATAGTTGCAATTGGAAGTTAATCGATGCGATTTCGAAGTGAATTTCTCCCGTGTGTTCGGTGTAACAAAAAATTTACATCAAATTGGGTCTGAGAGTGAATCCGCGCTGTTGCTACGCTTTGCATCTGCTGTCAGCGTAATATAAATGGTTCCAGGTAAAATGTATAGGTGGTATTATTTGTTTGATGTTAGATTGTCGCGCGTTGCGTGATACGTCCTGAGTTTCATCTGGGCAGTTTGGTGGCTAATAGTATACGTGCTTGGTTTCCGAGTACGATTTACGTTTACTCGGCGTTTTTACAAATTCCATCCAAATTATTATTATTTACTTTCGATTGTTATTCGACGAGACCTACTAAAATGCCGGTTGTTGAAAATTTTAGGTTCGCGATTATATGCCCGTAATACGAAAAAATTCTGCTTCAAGAATGGAAATTGATTCCTCATCACACGACGTTTGCCGACTGTGCGCCGTAAGTTACGATTCACGCTCGTTTATTCCGCTGTACACGAATGACAAACGCGAACGAATTATAGCGAAGCAAATCAATCAACTGGTCGTAAATTTGGTAAGAACATCGTTCGACTTAGTAGCACGTTCGTTGGCGCATGCAATGTACCTACTTCTACTTACTCGTAAGCTAAGTTAACGTAACTACATAATACCGGAGTTGAAGAGTCGTCCAATTATTGCCGTACAACAGGTTTCACCCGACGATGGGCTTCCGCAGAAAATTTGCCTGAAATGCGCGAAAAACGTGGAAATGTGTTACTCGTTCGTGTGCAATGTGATCGAAACGCAAAGCAAGCTGAAACGTTTGAAGCGTGCGGCGGCGTCGGAAAATCAAGTAAGCTGACGATCGTTATTTGTGTGGCGCAGCGTCCATGTCTTGGCCGAATTGCTGCACGGAATCCGTCTGCTGCATGTTTTCAAGTTGACGCTAATATTTTGCGCGATTTTTTGTTTGTCGTAGAAATTGAAGTGCGTGTCAGACGACGAATTCGTGCAAAATTGCCGGTGAGTAATGTGAAATTATTGTTGCAATATAAACAATAGATAGCCTGTAGCGTATTTTCGATTCGCTGTTACACGCGAAAATAAAATGAAACTAAACGATTCGCTAGTCCATACTTGCAGTTTTCATGAACGTAGGTACTAGAGATGAGCACGATGCCGCTTCTAGAATCGGCGCAGTAGCGGCGATGCCGGTTTCAATTTGGCATCGCTTGTAGCAGGTAGCGTTAGCATCGTACGATGCCGATTTGAAGTATCGTTGGCATCACAAGCATCGCAGAGATATAAAAGAGTAGGATATCACACACACACACAAAAAAAGGGATTAAGGCATTGTATCAAATTGGCTTTTATCTACGATGAGTCATACCAATGAACTGAGTATCTGCGATACTGCGCATGGCATCGTTAGCATCGCAGATATCGGCATCGTGGGCATCGCCGATAAAAGTAGCGTAGTAGCGGCATCGCTTGGGAAGTATTCATGATTACAAAAAAGTAGTTGAAATCACGATGCCTGCTACCGCTACGTGCGTTTTATTGACTACTAGCGACGTCGTGCTTATCTCTAGTAGGTACATGCGGAAGTGTCTCGCCGCGCTCAGTTGCTCGGTCAAGTCGCGCGTTCCATTTTCTAAAAGACTTGCATCGAGCTGGAGTGCTGTCAGTCTGCTCGACTGTATTTTAATCTGTGTTCGGTGACTACGTATAGAAAGCTCCTTATTTTCTAGACGTACACGCATACGCGAGTGTAACAACGTATTTACGTAGTGCCATCCGGCATCGCGTACCCGCGACACAGGTCAATCGTAATTGACCCACGCTCGGCGACATGACTGGCTGCGGTAGCTTACGCCAGCCGATACGTCTCAAATTTAGCATGAATGGTGAAAAGCATGTAGGTACCTATATGGTATTTTAGTCGATCCGTCCGATCGGACGTCGTTTTCGATCTGCCAAGGCGAATAAGGCACGCGCAGACAGCAGCTGTTTTCTACATCTTCATTCGTAGAGTAGCAGTCGAGGGAAAAGCGAAGCTAGTTTCACCCTGTCATTTGTCGGATATCTACGGTTGTTATCTTACAAGTCGCAAACGTCGCGTCGTATCGTGTTATTTTCGTCCATTACTCCTGGTCTTGCTACTTGCATCGATAATGTTCACGGCAGCCAGCCGGTGCCGGTGCTGCAGACAAGTTTACGTCTGGTTGCGTATCTAATCTACCGCAAACATCTACATACGATCTACGAATACTATCTTACTACGTGTTCCGAGTCCGGCACTACGTTGCATACGTATACGACTATACGTATATTATCGATTGAGTAATTTGTTGTTTTACTACGCCTGATTACTTACCAACCTTCTGTGCCAATTCATTTAGTTAGTTACTCGCTTGCTTGCTCGTTCGCTTACGTTAGACTTGGAGGTATCGAACCAACTAACTAGCTAGCAGCTAGCCAGCTATCCTGCTCACTTTGACAAGTCAAATGGTAAAAAATTATGGGTGACCCAGACTGGTCATTGATGTTACCGTTTGTGGTGGAGCGGCGACGGCGTGGCGGGTCCATCGCCAGCGGTACATATTTCTCGCCTCGTTCGTCCGATCGAAATTTTCGCTCGAAAACTAGAAATTATGCGTGTCAGCAATGTCCGTTGTTCTGCGTGGCTGCGAGAAAAATTTAAAAAAAAAAAACGCTTCAAAAATGACAGGGTTGTTTTCGATTTACGGAGATGTAATATTTTTAATACATATGTGTCGCGCTATTGTGCACATGAAAAATGTACGAAGCGCATGCTACTCTCTATTCGCTACCTATTTGATGCAGCTATGTGCGTACGAGTGTGTATATTTGCGAGTTTCCACGTACTTTACCGATACCGATACTAATGTTTTATAGTTGGTACCTTATCATCTTTACGTTTGTATTATTTTGTTTCTTATTGGGTTATTACGTACGTGCTAGGATACCTTTTTTTTGTGCTGTTTTCTTTCGGCATTAGTCACGTATTTGGTTTTGTTTTTTTTCCTGGCGTAATTGTAGCTGTAGTTCTGCAGCGCGTGACCTATATAGTTAAGAAACCGTTTACTCGATTGTTCGGCTCAGTGTTGAAAATGTACAACTTGACGACAACAACAGCGACAGGGACTGCGATTGCGACTGCAACTGCTACTGTGACTGTGACGGCAATGGCGATGGCGTTGGCGATATCGATGGTAACGAACTGGACATCGACGTCTGCGAAAGAAATAACTCACTCGGTTTCTACGTAGATGAAATTGTCGTTACCGGACGCATACAAAGACGCGCAGAAATACATATTGAAGGAGAAAAAGAAAAGAAAAGAAGAGAAGAGGAAAAGAAAGAGGAAGAGGAAGAGGAAGAGGAAAAGGAAAAGGAAAAGGAAAAGGAAAAGGAAGAGGCAGACAAAGATTTAGTGGAACTGCTTAAATAGTATTGAAATGAATCGTACTCGTAAAACGTGGAGGGAAACGAGAAAAATGAAAATGCTATCCGAACAAGCGTTTGATTAACGAAAATAAAGATGATAACATAACGCTTGTTATTATTTGTGTGTTGTAGATGGGAAAACGTAACGTTGAACGATTATGATAATGGTTTGAATACGGCTAGAAGAAGCATTTCAAAATCAATCGTGTACCCTACTAAAATGAAAACGAAAACTATCGACGGTAGTGAACAGTATTCAAACGTGATCGACGTCGACTGCGAGCAGGGTGTACCGAAGGGAAGTGCGCGTAGCTTGTCTGCTGCTGCTGCGACGAAGACGACGACGACGGCACGTTTCTCGTCCAGACAGTCACAGTCACAGTCACAGTCACAGTCGCAATCGCAATCGCTGATCCAGTCGCGACGAGAAGTAGGCGCCGTAGCCGACCCAAAGACGAGTTCGCCTTGTTGCCTGTATCGTTGCGGCGTTTGTTTGGAAAAATTTCTCATTAAAGACGAATGCATTCGGCATATGATGTCTTCGCATACGCCGCCGTCATCGATGTCTTCGGTAAAAGATACGCGTAACTCGGTCAGTTTCGACGTAGTTTGCAAAAACGGTGGCGACAACGCCGATGACGGCGGTGGCGGTAGCGCCGGCAGCGGCTACAACATTTGTAACAGCAACAACAATTATCACAAATCGAAGCAGCGGCTGTCGGTTTCGCCAACATCGTTTTCGTTGTCGCTCAAGTCGCGTAGAAAAATTCTAGCCATCGATTCGTTTTACAAAGAAATAAAGAAAAACTGTACCAGGTATAGGTGCGACGTTTGCGGGCGTCTCATGGCGTCGTGGTTCGCTTTTAAAAGGCATCTGCGCGAGCATCGCGAAACCGAAACTGCGACAAGCAAAACTGCCGCCACCGCCGCCGCCGCCGATCGTGATCGCGCTCTCGTGAAATCGTCCGCTGTCGGTGGCTTGATGGCGAAACCTTTGATCGGTTATTGCAAAATATGTAATAAATTGGTCAAGCATTTTAGACGTCATAATATGTATCATACTATTGTCAAGTTAGAATTAGATTATCCGAATGTTATAAAATTTCTTTCCGTATGAGATAGTCGAAAATTATTTTTCCACCTACGTATATTGTGCAATATGTATTTAATACCCAACACCAACACCAACACCAACAAGTTACACGAATACGGGACGAACTCTTGCCGTTGTGTACTTCAACTATGTACATATAATCGATTATCTATCCCCATCGTCATCTACGCTCGTCTGTCGTTTCATTACCGTGTTTGGGGTTTGGGGTTCGAGGTTCGAGGTTCGAGGTTGGAGTCGGGGTCGGGGTCGTATTGGCGATTGTACGCGAGAGTACGTATTAGGTATTGTATTTTATATTTTATTTCAAATAAATCGATTTGCCTATTACCAACTATCGAGATGAATTCGTTTACTTGCGCTTTTGGCGGCAGCGGCAGCGTTGTTCAGTACTGTAATTTGAATTATTTCATCTATTGACGTTGATATTGTTGAATTAGAATTGCGGCACTGTGATCGGTGTACGCTCGGCTATGCGCGCTGCTCACTTATGTAGGTAATTGAAACTATAAGTAGTTAAGTACCTACATGTAAGTACAATGTACGTATGTGCATATGTACATTTTATACTGTACAACAGCGTTCGGCGTAAGTAAGTACTGTGTGTAGCCCGTAGCCCGTAACCGTTAGCCATTAGTAGAATTCCGCTAAGAGGTACGCTACGAATGCGTTCGATGCAATTGCATTTGCATTTTGCAGACTATTATTCAGGTGCGAATGCGTTACGAGCGTTCAATGTTTAGACTTGAAGCTGGCAGACACGCGCTACACTACGGTATGCGTCGCGTGTCACAGCGTCACAGCTAGCTATTAGGTGAATCTGGTTAGTAGTAGTTGTCACTTGGCAAATGCAAATCTATTGGTAGGGTGGGACTGCCGACGCTGCGCTGCGCTGCGAGCGAGTCACACGTGAAACCGAAACCATCAGCGGAGCGGCGGCCCCCTCTATCGCAAGTGGCTGATTGGTTGATTTTTAGGTAGGTAGGTAGGCAGGTGGATAGATAGATAGAAAAATTAGTAGGTCTAGATTTAGGTAAGTTAGCGTTGTGTCGGTATCGGCCTCGGTACTAACGTAAGTTACTAAGCCTAAGCCTAAGCGTAAACGTAAGCGTAAGCGTGCGAGTATGCAAGTCTGGTCGAAGTACATACGTTCGTACTTCGTACAGACGGAGAGACGACGTACGTTATGAATCGTACCTATCCGCACTCGTATTACGGCCAAGAACATATTTGTTACTTTTAATGCCAGCGTTTCGGCGCAAGTAAACAGTACGATTCGATGATGGTACCTCATATGTACGAGTTAAAACGACGAGAAGGTTAATTATTGATTGAAATGCTTTTCAGATCGTACGACCGATTGAAATGTGAAGAAATGGCCACGGCGACGCCGCGTAACAATATCTGCTGCGTAACGAATGGCGAAGGTAGCGACGGCGACGGCGACGGCGACGGCGACGGCAACCATCTTTGTCAGAACGAACGCGAAAGTAATACGGCGATGGTGGACGATTTCATCGAGTTGCTGGTCGTTCATTCTGAAGAAATGGTCGAAGTCGACGTGAACGGCGTGCTAAACGGTTCGCGAAATTTCATTCAAGTCGACCAGCAACAACCTCAACATCAACATCAACGTCTGCAGCAAGTTGAAATAGCGTCGCACGACGTGGTCTCAACGGCGGACTCTCAGATAACGCCGTCGTCGTCGTCGTCGTTACAGCTTGATCCGTCGTTCGAGTGTTTGAAAGAGGAAAAATCGCCGACCCGCCAGCGACGGTCAGCAAACATACGAGAAACGCGTCGGATGGGTTGCAACGTCAGCGACGACTACGACTACGACGACCCCGTGGCGGCGGCGGAGACGGCGACGGCAATGGCGGTAGCCGTCATCAAAGAAGAGCCCAAAGAAATGGCGGCGGTGGAGTTTTGCGACAATTACGAAGACGAGATTTTAGAATTACAAGAGGAGCCGCAGGTGACTTGGGTATACGAAGATTTGCCTAAAGAAGAAATTCTCGTCCAAGACGAATGCGATATCGTTTACAAATGCGAGTCGTGCGCCAATACTTACGAAAACGAACAGCTGTTCCAGTCGCACAATTGCGAGAGCTACGACGGAGGGGGCACTGGCGACGACATCGTCGGCTTCGCTAAGAGTAGAACCGTTTTTCAATGCGACGCATGCGACCGTATTTTCAAGTCGAAATTCGTATTCAAAATGCATTACGCGCAACATAAGAAATCTAATATTTGCCAGCTGTGTAACGCGTGTTTTTTGGACTCGGAAGATCTGCGAACGCATTTCCATCAAGCTCACGCGAACGCCGGCTGTATTTTCGACGACAACGCCGCCGTCTACGAAGAAGTGATGGCCATGGTCGATTCGGAGAAACAATGCGACGTTTGCGGCAAAATTACCGACAACCTGAAGCAACATAAATTGTATCATGCCATCAAAGAACTCGAGTATTGTAAGGCGGAAAATAAAAAGTTTCTGAAAAAATGGTTCTATTGCCAGGTAAGCGTGTCCTACACGTATATGTATTTGTACATAGTACATACCCTGTGCGTTTGTGTTCGTGAGTGTATATGATTGTGTCTATGTCTATGTCTATGTCTATGTACACGTAGGTACTTCTACTTACCCATCATTATTACCTATACGTATTTAACTATTTATGCGTAATCTCCCCTTTGGGAGGTGAAGCGACGTACATACAACCTAGGGCCCGTACGTAGACCTACACCTTGTCAAATATATATCGCACCTCCAGTGCAATAACAACACATCTCAAAAAAATTTGACCTTCGTATTTTTTCCTGAAACGTGCTCATCTTTGATCAGTTTTCAATTTACATCAAAAATAAAGAAGCTCATTTTTTTGAGATGTGTTGTTATTGCACTGGAGGTGCGATACGTATTATGTGTTACACCTAATCCATGTAATTGCCGAATTCATGCATTAGGCAATAATTTTGCCTATTTCATGCATTCGGCAATTACATGGATTACGCGTAACATATGTAGGTACATATTTTTGCCTCCATTATTAGACTCGATAATTTTCCTTCTTTCGGTAATTTTAAAAAATGTCAAAAAAAAAGAGAGACTATTTAATCGATACAATTTATTCGAACAATCGCTTCCGTCTTTTCTTTGTTTTTTCAGACTATCGTTTCGGCGGTGGGGGGGGGGGGTAGTAAAAATGAATCTTGGGGCATGAGCATCGTAAAAATTCGTATCTAGTGGGAAATTTCATCTACCTACTTTGTCATCGACGCCCATCACGCTACCGACTACAGCCCTGACTTACATAGGTACCTAAGGAATGTAAGTTGGTAACTTGAAAAAAAAGAAAATTGGCGTAGCGCGGCTTCGTTTACAAGCTCTACATCGTATCGTGACTTGTTTGCTAGAGCTACTCCGAGCCTACTACGCTACGTAAGGTACTAGTAGTCGCGAATCTACTTAGCACATAGAGTACATTAGACAGTTACATACGTTACGTACCTAATTGGTCGTAGTACATACCTACTTAGGTACGTTAGCAGTCATTCACTCTCGCTCGCTCACTCACTCACTCACTCACTCACTGGTATATGTATTTGTAATTTTGTACGTACTTAAGAAGGGGATATTTTTGTTGGCAGAAATGCGACAAGAAAATCTTCTCGGAAGCGAATTATTTGTTTCACGTGGCCAAGCACAACGGACAGGATACGGTGGGTTGCGGGCAGTGCGACTTCGTGGCGGTCAACATTCAAGACTACAACATGCACATCACGACGCACACCGGCGGCAAGTATTTCATCTGCAACGATTGCGAAAAGTGCTTCTTCACCAGATCGGCGATCTCGGACCACGTGCTCATCCACATGGACGGCACCCGCTACATGTGCGAAATTTGTGGCAAACGTTTCAAAACGTCGCGTTCGAACGCCCAGCACAAGCTGCTGCAGCACAAAAAGTACTTCCGCTGCAACCGTTGCAATCGCGGCTTCACGCACGAAGCGAAACTGAAGAGCCACTACAATATATGCCGCGTCATCAACCAGGACCACAAAGAGTCCAAGGTCTTCGAGCCGGTCGAGAAGTTCTTCTGCAACATTTGCAATTCCAACATAAAGAGCTCGTCCGAAATCTCGATACTGTTCCACAAGGCCAAGCACGAAGGCAAGGACGGCGTCGCCTGCAAATTTTGCAACCTGCTCTGCAAGAACGCCTGCATGTACAAGAACCACCTGCTCATACACACCAACCAGCGTCCGTACGCCTGCAGCCAGTGCCCCAAGAGTTTCCGCACCAAAGGCTGCTTGGTGCAGCATATGCTGGTGCACGGCGACGAGTACAAGTACACGTGCGAGTACTGCGGCAAAAAGTCCAAAAAGCTCACCACCCACGTCAACCACGTCAACATTCACACCGGCACCAAACCGTACAAATGCCCGGATTGCGATCGTCCGTTTCGTCAACTCAGCGACATGAAGAAGCACCGCAGAACGCATCTCAAGTACAAAACCGAACCTGCTGGCGGTGGCGGTGGCGGTGGCGGCGGCGGCAGCGGCAGCAGTGTCGCCGTCGTCTCTAACAACGCCGGATCTGGCGTCGGCGCCATAACCGCCGTCACCGTTACCACTCGATTACCGTATCTGACTATCAAAACCGAAGTCGAAGATATGATCGCAGCCGAAAGCATACAGCAAGTGCAGTTGGCTTGAAACGCCACGTCGCACCGACGGCTTTCTTACTTACTAATCCACCCTGTACCCATCTACCAGACCCCCGGCTCCGCCTGCCTACGGACGTATTTATTCATCTATCGCGAGTCCGAAATTTTTGTCAACTCTCTGCGACTCTGCGACTCTGCGTTTTTATTGCTTGTTCTACCGCGCTAACGCTCTTGTTACTGTGTGTAGAACTTGCAGTATTAGCGCCAGCACCGGTGCGGTGCCAGCGGTGTAATGCTTACGAAAGAAGATATTCGTATGTACCTAGCTACCTAGCTACCTACTACCTACTACCTAGGTACGGTAGTATACGTGGCTACTCTAAATTCGGTACGGCCTAGTAGCCTACATAGCCTACCTTCCTATTACCAAGATGGTCGTTGTACTTGTACCTATGTATGCAATATGTATGCATAATGTATTATCATTACTTGTACCAGCAAAGGTACAGGTACAGGTACAGGCACAGGCACAGGCACAGGCACAGGCACGGGCACTACCTGAGTACCTAGCTACCTAGCTATCTACCGGAATACCATCGCGCGTACTTTGTATTGTGTATCTACTGTTAGTTCGTACTTCGTAGTTGTACTTTTTTTTATTTATTTCGTTGAACACGCGTAGGTATCTATAAGTATAGGTACCTGAGTAGTAATAACGTAATAATTATAATATGTACATATTGTATATTGTATATGATGTGTATGTTGCGCATGTATTGTACATATGAGTACCTACATATATACCTATACATATATAAATATTGCGCGTATCTGTAATTGTCCACTTCACTACTACGCTATTTTGATTAGGCCTGCGCGCGTGTGTGTGTATATGTGTGTATTGTATACGTATTTTGAATCGAGCCGAATCGAATCGAAGCGAACTTAGGTTGGACGAATTGAAAAAACTTGCGAGTATGTGTACCTAACGTACGGTGTGTTCGTCTTCGTCAAACTCTCTATCGGTTGAATAGTCGAGTGCACGAATAAGTGTTGGCTGTTGGTTGTTGGCGCGAAATGCCGCAACGCCGAAAGTTACCTATAAGTTACTAGTGTTGGCTGTAGAAGCCAAGTTCAGGTATCCGAGGGGCGAGTCTGTTTCTGTTTCTGTTTCTGCTTCTGTACGTACAATTGGTGAAAGTAGATAGTGGAAGTACTTAGTCCTGAAACCAATCTGTACCTGTGGGGTAATTTTTGCTTGCCGGTAACGAACAAACGTTCGCTTTCAGCGCCAGCTCAGGCGGCTGCTGCGTACATCCTACAATTCCTACAGTACACCCACTCGGTTAGCTGTTGTACGTAGTGGCTGACTAGTTGATGAGTCGACAACGTCTACTATTCAACGCTTCCTCGTAGCCGTATTTGGTAGAAACGTAGATATGTAGTACATACCTATACCTATACCTACTGCAGATATGAATTGCGACTGCAAGTCCGAGTCGGTTCTCGGTTGGTCTTTGTACTTCGAATGGCTACAGCAACACATCGCATTGTTCGTAGTAGGCCGTAGGTTGGTGCGATCCGATCCTATCCGTAACTACACGACCCTTACCCTTAGTTATTAATACGTGTATGGTGTATGTAACATGTAACTGCGTATTGCCTATGGTTGTCAACCAGCTATACTCTTATGTAGATAGTTTTTCTGTGTACAATTCGCGCTCGTTGGTTTTGACGGCTCGCGACTACGGTCTACCGTATTTGTACTTCAGCAACTTACACATGTTGGAGACTAACTTATACTCACGAGCGTCAGCGCGACGTACGTTTTTGTTTCGACATCGAAATCAACATCGACATGTAATTAAGTATTACATATAGGTAGGTACTTAGACTTACCTACCTACCTGTATAAAGGTAAATTGGTAAGTATCTACGTAGGCCTATACGTTTCGACGTTCGTAGGTAGTAGGTACCTATGTATTACTATTACTATTACCTTCGTTTACAATAGGTACGGCGTACAGCGTACAGCTACGTCGCGTCGGGTACACAGCTACCTGACTACTGGTACCCATGTATCGTCGCGGCCCGACGACGGGCGGGGCGGCGGGACGCGTCGCGACCGTATGTGTATATCCATATCATTTACGAACGTAAGTAATGTACCTACGTTTATTTCTGCTCGTATTTCATTATCAACCAAACCAGCGCTGCGTTGCGCTTAATTATCACAATGATAAAAAACTTTTCGTTTAGTTGGCTAATTATATCAATTTTTTGTTTATTAACTTTGATTAATTAACGATCTTTATTAATTATCTTACGTAATTTAGGTAAGACAGTAGCGAAGCAACTCTTGAAACTTTTTTAGTGTACGAGTTGTAGGTACTTAATTCCCCTTCTTCATTCTTCGAACGAATTTCAAGGTTTTCATTTTGTTTCGTTTCGTGTTTTTTTTTTTTTTTTTTTTTTCAACAGCATCAGGTTTGGATCGAGGTACACAATATACTTCTCTGTAGGACAAGGTTATTTATGTCAGCAGTTCGTTGTGAGATATTATTACCGAATTACAGAAATGTACAATTTTAATAGCGAGCCCAATTTCCAACTCGCTTTTGATTATTGCCGAAGTAGGTACCGAATAAAAAGTACCCAATATTACTTGCCTACTAGGTACCTAGTTACCTGTGTCTACGTACAGACATACCTACATACCTAAATTGGTAGTCGGGTGGCTACGTCATAGGTATAAGTACAGGTAGCTGATAATTAGTTAATGTAAACGCTGGTAGGTAGGTAGGTAGGTGCGATACTTTTACGCAGAACCTTACAGTACGTAGTATATACTTACATTCTACATAAGTAGGTACTATTAAGCGCAGGCATCTACTAGGTACCCCAGGTATTAGCTATGTCGCGTCGTGTGTTGAGCCGACAAATATGGTACCTATTGAAATGCGACTAAATTCGCGCGATTTACGTATGGTACTTAGGTGCGTTACTACGTACCGTAAGTAGCGCACCTAAGTCCAAGTAGATAGCTAGGTACCCGTGTCGCAAGGAACGTACGTCTACGTACGTTGCGTCGAGTCGCGTCGCGTCGTGTCGTGTCGTGTCGGTATATTTGATACGAGGTTAGGTATACTCGTACGTTACCTGTACGGAGTACCGAGTACCGAGTACCGACACTGGTAGTAGGTAAACGAAACTGTAAGCACTTACTGCTTACTGTATACCCGTACCTGTGCGCTATACCTGTATCTGCTGACTGCTGACGACTGTAGGTACTTGGTTACCGCCGCTACCGTCGTCGTCGTCGTCGTCGTTCAAATCGTCGCAGTGCGTGTGTCTGTGTCGGTGTCGGTGTTTCTACTACACTTCGGTACTCGAATATCTTATAACCGCGATCTGCGTGTAACGTTCGGCAAAGCGTAGCGTAGACTTACGCGCGAGCTGGCAAGCTGTTCATCTGTTGCATCGTGCATCGTGCATCGTGCATCGTGCATCGTAGGTCTTACGTCCTGCATCCTACATCCTGCTTCGTATTGTGCGTGCGTGATTTGAAGAAATTCCGCCTTCGCGACGTCGCGTCGTGCCGGTCACCTGCATACACTGCGCGGCACCACCGGCACCTGTACCTGTGTGCTACTCGCAGACATAGCTGGCTACCGGCTAGAGCCGCCGGTCATTTGCTAGGTGTGGGTGCAGGTCTACGTCTAGTACCTACAGGCATACACAAGTACCGGCATCCACGATCCACGAATCGGCGAACGTTTTAGAATTGGATACCTAGTTGTGTAGATGCGGCCGCCGCGCCGCGTCACGACGCGCCACACTGATGCGATTTTACTCGGAATTAGTTCGTCGCATTTCTGCAAAGCGTAGACGACGACAACTGTAATCGGAAATTTTCACGCGAGCTCATTGTATTACCTATCTCAACTAGGTACCTAGTGAGTGCCTAAATAAAGAAAAACGCAAAAACGCGCTCAAAACCAGAAGCAAACGTGCTCCCGTAGCCGTATACACCTAGGCATCAATACCCTATACCTACCAATTTTCTTTTCACGTTTCTCGTTGTGCGGTTTTTTTCGCGTATAGTTCGATAATACCTATCATTACCATTACCGTTACCATTACCTATAGTGCAGTGCTATTACATGAGCTCTTTCGCGGCATGTCCACCCAAATTCATACTTACCTATCTACCTATCCGAGACTAGCATTTGTTGGCTAAGAATATATGTAAAATATCGCTACAGCGCGAGCGCCGAAAAGAAAAATTGAAAAGCTCTAGTCCGGCGAATGTCGTCCTGGTAAAAGGTAGGTACATTTCCTGCCTACTTAATGAAATATCTAGTAGGTATTCGTAGTTAGGTAGTAGGTACCATGTACCATGTACGCGTGTTTGCGTGTTTGCGTACCTATATCTATGCGCTGCGCACTGCATACGGTGTATTCGTAGTACCTAATACCTATAGTGCCTTAGTATAGTACCTAGGTGTACGCAGGTAGCTAGGTACCTCTACCTATATATTATCATTACCTATGTGGGTACTTATTGTACCTACCTAATTTTTACGCAAATCAAACTTAGCTTCACACGGCCGTCGGCTCGTCGGCTCGTCGGCCGTTTACCGTACTCACCTACTTACTCAAGACAAGTCTCAACGTAGGTGTACTATACTTAGGTACTAGGGCACTACTACTTATCGGTGCGGTGTGGTGCGGTGCGGTGCAGCGTACGATGCGACTTAGCTATAGGCATGAAGTTGAATTTCAAGCGGGCTTGCAAATAGGGTACTTACAGTGCAATATGACGAATCGTACCATTGTAATTCATGGCATAGATTTACGTAGCTACCTATTCGTCGTACAAGTAGAAAGACATACTCATCACATGTGTCGTGCTTTTCGCCTATCCCGAATAGGTGTTTTACATACCTACCTATACCATTGGATGAATCGAAAAAAAAATTGAAACATATCGTACCTACCGCCCATCCACCCAAATTTCGACAAAGATTGGTCGACTGGTCGTGGTGAATTGTTTTATTTCGAGTATATGGCACCTGCCGGAAAAACGATACGAGCCGCCTAGCCATAAGTATAGGGTCTCTGATTAAGTGAAATCTGGAAAATATGTACTGCTTAGGGAGTGGATACCTAGATTACCTACTGAACGGTACTCGAAACATGCGATTGGAGTTTTCGCATCCCCCCGAACCAAAGTCAGCTCGATTCGATTCTACGTTTAGTTTCCTGTCAGCTGTCGTAGGATCTTGGAGTTTTTAAGGCTTGAAAAGTTACTGATCGCGAGATCTGAAAAAAAAACAACTAGTTTTACTTATTTCCCTTTCAACGGTTCGTGTATGTGTAGGTGGAAAATATTCTCGGTCTAAAAAGTAAATTTCGAGGCAACTTCGTCAAAAATTTCGTATAGCCGCGCTGCCAACATTTTCAATGCGTGAAAATCTTTGTGAAAAGCTCGTCTTTGGCGTGTAGCGAGTACACGATCATTACTCATTAGTCAGTTTTGTCGAGTTCTTTCGATAAAAACGCCGTTTTTTTCGATAAATACCTTTTTTCGAGAACGCCTACCCAGCTCCTTCGCGGCTTGATGGCTTACAACGTTTCTGGAAGATCTCTCGCGCAAAGTTATCTAATCGAGTGCTTATCTCTAGCCAAAACCGATTTCTGTCCAGATTCGAAATAGGTATCTAGACACCCCTCTCTCCACCCCCCCCCCCATTGGTACTATTATTCTCTGCCCCATTCCGATATAGGTATTCGTATTCCACCCACGGAGGATTTTTCGGGAATTTCGCGATTAAGGAGAAGCGAGGGAGGGTGAAAGAGGAAGAATTTCCGACTCGTACGCAATTCCAATTCGCTTTGATTTTGTCGACTGGAAGCGCAAAAATTACTAAATTTTTTGCAAGCTTTCCGAATTGAACGTATTTTTTTTTTCACAACGCAAGAACTTAGAAATATGTATGTTTTGCTTTTTGATTGGAGGGAGTAAGGTTGCTACGATGATACGAAGTACGAACCGCTGTCTGCCTTCATCCCTCAGCGATCCGGCCTCGGAATTGAATTCTTTTATGTACCTAGTTATTCATTACTATGTAGTACCAGTACCTAAAACTTACTGCTTATTCTGTAGATTACTTATATGTACCTACATAGGTAGTATGTACCTACATAGGTAGTATGTATCTACATATATGTAGGTAAGGTCATTTGGAGTAATTGTGAATTTTTTGAAAAAATTACACGTTTTTGTAATACTCTTTTTCGTTTTACTCAGTAACAACGAAAGAAAAGTGATTGAAATGTTTCACCATGATGTATCGACAAATGTATGAAGAGCGACGTGGCGGTTTGAATTCTTCAATTCCCACGTTAATTCATTCCGGAGTTATGGACATCGTTCACAAATTGGACAAGAATTTTCACATCTACCCCGCAATGCCGGGGCAAATGTGAACACATACAATATGTCCCATAAAAAACGCAATCCTCCGATATTTTTGCATTAATTGGAATAAAATTATGCGAATTACATACTCACCTATTTAAACAACTAGAAAAACCTACCTAGCAAAAAAAATATCAAATCGAAAAAAAAATTGATCTCGCGTGTTTGGGTAAATTTGCGAATCCCTTTCATGTGTTCACAATCACTCCACACCTGAAAAATTCGATGGATATTTATGAATGTTGCAGAAAATTAATTTTTTCAGCTTCGTGAACCATAAAAACTGAATTTAGGTAATTACTTTTGAATGTCCGTAGAACTGAATTAATTCATCAGACAAGAATTTTTTTGCTTCCTTCTATTTTTTTTTTTGAATTTTGAAAATTTGGTAGCTACTTAAAATGTGTGAAAACCAAAATTTTACATCGCGTTTTTATTCCGCGAAATTTTCCATCAAAGCTTTTACCAAAAACCTCAAGTTCTCTATTATAGTAATACCAATGATTTAAAGTTTTTATTACCAGCGCGACAACTGCAGCTCGCTACATGCATTTAGGAAAGTACCTACGTTACAGCGCGATTTATTCACAATTACCCCAAATGACCCTACTTACCTCCAACTATTTTACTCATACCTACCTAATTTTTCTTTACCTACAAATAGGTAGGTACGTGCCGATGCCGTTCGTCTTAGCGTCTTCTTTTAAACGATTTCGTTGAAAAAACGAAAAAAAAAAGACTCCCTACTCCAGACCACACACACAAGTATAGGTATATAGGCAGCTAGGCACATCTACATACGAAATAGGTTCAAGTACGTAGACTGTAGACTTACCTACATTTGTGACGATGTATGTAGGTACATATATCGCACCCCTAGTGCAATAACAACACATTTAAAAAAAAATTGACCTTCGTATTTTTTCCTGAAATGTGCTCATCTTTGATCAGTTTTCAATTTACATCAAAAATAAAGAAGTTCATTTTTTTTGAGATGTGTTGTTATTGCACTGGAGGTGCGATATGATATAGGCACTGCGAATTCGAGTTACACGTGTTTTCCATTTTTGTACGAGTACCCGCTTTCTAGGGATCTAAAAAAGGATTTTTCTACTTCGATCACCGGGTAAAATATGTATATGTATGTCCAGCTAGCGTACATACCTACTTTTTTTTTTTTAATTTTTAAAAAAATTACGAACGCATGACACCGATTGATCGATCGACCGACCTATCTACTTGAATGCAAATTGTAATGGGCAGAAAAATGGCTAAAAATGCTGAACGTGCATCGCATACCACGGATACTTACGTAGAATAAGAGTACCTATACCCTATACCGTGTATACCTATCTACATATAATTGGTAGACCTACACTTTACATTACGTCCTACGTCGTAGTTACGTGAATTGTATCATGTTTGAATACCTACGTGTATGGAAATGTGCTAGTGCTACTAACGTAAGTAGTAAGTACATACTCGTACATACTACATACCTAGTACGTTGTACGAACTGACTTGCTAATATTCGGTTGTGGTTTTTTTTTGCAGTTCGTACCTGCTAAGCAATTAGGAAACGCATATTGCACTTACGAGTAGGTACCTACCCCAACTAGTTACTTATTGTCAGTTAGGTACGTTTCTACGTTATTATTGTACGGTATCTACCGTATGTAATTGGGTTGGACGTGACTTAGGTTCGTATTTGTATATTATAGATATGTGTAATTTTCTAATTTTGTAGGTGTATGGGATCGAGACATTCAATACCGAAGACCAAAGGATTTGCGCGCGGTATTTCAGGTAGCCACGAAAGAGAAAAAAAAGAAGGAAGGAAGGAAGAAAACTCCTGAGAACGGAATAAAGAAAGAAGTAGAACCGTAACGGCGACGTCGACGAGTAAGATAGAGGAAAAAAAATTAAAAGAATAAAATCGATGAGAATGCAATTTATTACGAGTTCGCAATTCGGTTTCGATTCTGCGTTGGGGGAAATCAGCTGTTTGGGTAACCCTGATCAATACTACCGGCGTATGTGGTGCGCAATGCAGTTCGACTCTTTAGTGGCTAGTGAAACAAATATGGACACTAGTTCTTCGCCTGATAACCTTGATTCGAGAAAAAGACCCTTGGAAAATGAAACCGAAAATGGAGTGATAAAGAAATCTCACTATGCCGCAGGTAATATTCGATACTCTCGTATACGCGCTATTTTACCTTATTTGTGAAACAGTTTTGTTTAATTTTTACTTGCTCCGTTTCGTGTTTCCCGATACCCAATTCTGCTCTGCTCTGCTCTGCTCCGCTTTACGCTTTACGCTTTTACAAATTACGGCTCTACTCTATGACGCGCTCGGCCGAACGAACCCTGTACCCGAGTCGATTCATTTTTCATTTTTCATTCTTCATTTCGTATTCGATTCGATGGCTAGCTGGTTGGCTGGCTTACTTACTTTCTTACTTGCTTATTTACTCATAGCTCATATGCATATACTTCTATATGCACTCCCTTACTTTCTCGTATTCGTATCTACATGTAGGTACTTACTGCGGATATTTCAGAGATACGAGTAGATATAAGTACGAATATCGACAAACGAGTTCAGTGTTCACTCGATATGTGATTTTTCGGTCGTACGCTCGTACATGAACCTAATATGTAAAATATAATTGGTAGTCGTAGATACCTAAATCTACGAATCTAAAATCTGCATTCTGTAGATGTAGAGATGTAGATGTACTGAGTAGCGATAATAGTTTACGTAGTACGTAGTACGTAGTACATACTAAATGTACCTACATTTAATTACATACGTACGTAATGGAGTACTAGCACCAGCTACTGGGTGCCATGCCAGTGAAGCTGACACTGACAGCTGAGTTAGAGCCGTTAGAGGTACCTATGTAGTATGTACTACCTAGTACCTAGTACCTAACTACCTATACCTGTACTAGATATCTTTGTAGTATGTCCCTTATCGTAGTGTACGTGTAGTGAATGTATGCCCAGGCATTTGTACATATAAACAAAAACAGTTGCATTTCAACTCACACTGTCACACACAGCGGACAGCACACGGGCACGCTAGGTATAAAGTGCACTGGTGCATGTTGCACGTTGTATCAGTGCACAAGGGCGAGCAGCGAGCACCGAGCACATACGCATACGGGTACCATATAGATACTCGACTACTCGTACGTAGTCGTAGCTCGTGGACGTACTGGTAGCTGGTACTGGTACTGGTACTGGAGACTGCAGTTGAAGTTGAAATAAATCTGCTTGTAATAGTTGTAGGTATAGGTAATCAGCTCTAGCTGTACGCTACACGCGTATAGCTAAGGTTGATTGTAAAATCAATATTTCCCAGATTCAATTTACTGTCACTTGGTGACCGCTAACCGCTCACCAGCACCAGCACCAGCACCAGTGTAAGTGTAATGTGTGTCACTGTCGTATACCTTACCTACACCCTACACCGAGGTACTGTAGCGTGGAGCGTGGGTGAGGGTGAGAGTGAGTTTGAGTGTGAATTGGATATGTAGTGTAGGTAGGTACTACATCTGCATATATGATATATCTATCCGCGTACAATAGATATAAATAGGTACGAGTACAGATAGGTAGTCCTGCAGTTCTGCACCCTGTATCCATGATTACCTAATACGCGTAGATACCTACAATTTATATCTTACCTAGCCTTGTATTTTCATTTGTTTGCACTTCTGTGAGTCGCGCACGTCATGCAATCCTTCCTAATACCTGCCTACCTACGTACAAATTACAATTGTCTAATGCATTTTTCTTACGCTAGTTACTTTTGCAATTGTCAACTCAACTTCCCCCGTAGTTAATCTTAATACATCAAATTAGCAATCAACACACGTAGTCTGCCCTGCCTCCTTCCCCCCCCCCACCTCGCTCACGCAACTACATGTGAAGCGTCCGTTTAAAAAAGAACCATAGGTAGTCCAGAATCTGGATATGAGAAAAGGGACCCAGGTGCAACCTTTTTTTCGATACACCTATGTCCCCTTTCTCATATACAGATTCTGGACTATGGCACTTTTTTAAACGGACACTTCATGTGTTCTAGGTTTTGGGGGACCGTCATTGGGTCATTGCATTACATCAGCGCCTTATTTCTTAATTAGGTGCATTTTATTTCAAATTTCAAAAAAATGATAAAATTCTTTAATTCGTCGATACCTACCTATAACGATAACGATACATACGGTACCTGAACCTTTCACATGTTTTGAATTTTTTTTCTTTTATTTATTATCATCCGTCGCGTCTTCTAAAATTTACGTAGCTAGTTCGATTTTGGTTGTAGCTTGAACGTTATAAGTTATAATAATTAGCGTTAGACTTGGGACTCGACTTGGGAAGCTTTCAAATCCTATGGTAGGTACTTGTACTTACTAATTCTGTTCTTGTTGCGTTTACGCACCGTACGCGATTGCGATGCATAGCTATTAAACAATCAAGTTCCGCTCGTTATCTAATATCTACGTAGTAACTATAATATTAAAAAAAAAAAATTATTAACGCCAAAAATTATCGAATTCAGCGAGCGCGCTCTATGTATGAAAATATACATCACCGAATCAGTGTTGCTTTTACGTAGGTAGTACTGATTTTTTTTCCCTTCACATTCCTGTCACTTCGTAACAATATCAAATATGTACGTAATACATAGGTAGGTAATTATTTTATTGAATCCTCCTTCATAGACCAAAAACGTAATTTTACAGGAGAGTGAAATACTGAAATTATACATACGCACATAACGTTTCTACGACTGAAAATTAGGTTCTGCGAATGTTAGTTAGTCTCAAAATCTGGATTGAGGCACTGAGGCACTGAGGCACTGAGGCACTGAGGGCCTATCGGCCTACAGAGCCCTTAAAAATTAAAATGAAAAATTTTCCCGTTGGTTTCTAGATCACAGATACTTTGAATTTGAAGTTTTTGAAACTATTTTGTTTAAAGAAAATCAACCATACCATAGTTCTGCATAACCAATCGCAGGTTCAACTAGTGGACAATGGCTGTTTTTAAACAAAAAGCTCGAAACCCTTTGATCTAAAAAACACAAAAAATGCGTTGAAAAGTTGAAATCATTTTTAAAATCCAAAATAAGTAACACCATCATTTTTTTTCATGAAATATAATTGCATTTCTGAACCTGCGATTGAAAAAATTGTCCAACTGCTCCTGTATGAACGGTGTATGTGTATTATGCTTATGAGCGGGGAACCTTACCCCCCCCCTACCGTATCGACTTTGAGTACTCCTTCTCCGGCTCAAAGGAGAACAGAGCCAGAAGGTCTCAAAATGGGATCTTCCAACTCATTTCTAAAAAAAAAAGACGAAGCGCTCTTCTGCCGCTTTCAAGTAGGTAGTACCTAGTGCCCCTCCAGCTGAGATACTGGAAACCTCGGACGCCCTCCCAACCAGGTTGAAATAATACGAGCGGCTTTTTAATTTTAATATTAGCTCGACCTCGGCATAACTACGCATCCACTGTGAATTCGATTGAATTTAGTTTTAGTACCTGTAAACGTATCAGTACCTACACTACAACTAGGCACTAGCTAGGTAATGTTTTTGTTTACGATTGGCCTCTGCAACGAAGGGGGGGGGGGAAGCACTTGTATGACGTATGAGTTGTGGGAATAGCACTTCGCACTCGCCTACTTACTTAGATACTTACTCGCTTACTGAGGTGTCGTCATTGTAAAAAAAACCGAGCCATATCGTTGCGCTTATAATTAATAATACACAAATTCATTAAACTGGTTTCTTAGAATTGAGCATAAATGTATATATTACGCTTACGCGTGGTTAATTGAATTTTCAACAAACTTCACCTGCGCGCCTATCAAACGAAGGTAGGTAATTAGGTACCTAAAATCCGATAGCTGGATCAATTTCCTTATCTACTCACCTATTTCCTTTTCTTTTTTTCTTTCTAAATTCGTCAAATTCATTACTTACCTACCTACCTTCTTTTTTTTCGTGCAAAAAACCTTTTTATTGAATTATTGGTATAAAGGGTTACCGTAAAATATTTCAAAGCTCACACCATCCCCTCGCATACCGAAGGTTCATAAAGGGGAAAGGTGGAGCATTTGAATAATTGTTGGAAAGAGATATGGTACATATTATAAAATGTAGGTATATGAAAAATTAAAAGGAACGAGAAAATATACCTAATAAAATGCATCTTATAAGATATGAAGAAGCGTAGAATAAACAAAGAGGAAATGATGGGGAATAATTATAGTAGGTAAATATTTGAGCGAATAAATTAATATCATAATCACAGCGTATTAAGCGTTAGATAGCATGCATGCAATACTAGGTAAAGCATAATAATTACTTATTAGGCAAAAATAATAATAAATTGAAAAAATATAATAAAAATAAAATAAAATAAATAAAAAAAAATTTAAAAACCCATACTTCAACGACCCAGAAAACAAAATTAACCCGTTTTTTGGGAAAATGGGGACTTATTTTTATATCTTTTTGGGAAAATTTTTAAATTTACCCGTAACCTTATCCGGGGTTTTTTTAAAATTTTTTCAGAAGCGAAGGGGAAAAACTTATAATTTTAAAAAATTGGTGCCGGTGGGGCGGCCGGGGGCCATTGGGGAAAAAAGGCGGGAAAAACGAGCCTAAATTACAGAGGGAAAAACCCACCCCAAAAGTGAAAATGTCAAAACCCAAAACGATTTTTACCCCGGTAGTAGGGCATTGGGCTAATTAGGTAGGTACTTCGTGGTAAAATATTTGTTTTAAATTTTTCCCTAAACCTATATATTTTAGGGTACCAATAAAATAGGTAGGAAAAAAAAAGAAGGGTTTCAGCACTGTCTACCTGTACCTAGTACCTAGTACCTAGCTACCTACTCAGCATACTTGTGCATAAGTATACGTAGGTATCTGTATCTACTAATAAACTATTTAGTATCTACCATATTTACTTGGCAATCGGATTGGAGAGGGTCGCGGTCGGACGAAGGGTGGAACCACTGGAACCACTGGAACCACTGGAACCAGATACAGGGTGTCCGCTAACGTGAGTCTGACTGTGAGTGGTCTACCGTACACCCTGTATCATAGATATGGAATATAAACTGGATACGAAGCTGCGGTTCTGTAAAAATACACGGAGAACTACAAAGCCACGCCCCTTTCAATTTATCCAGTTTATATTCCATATCTATGCCCTGTATAGATAGACATGGACTAGGTACTTCGGTAGGTTTAGGTATAGGTATATGTAGGTATAGGTATAGATACCTACCTAGCTTCGTTCCATACTTATAAGGTGGTACTCGTTCAAAATTAACCCTACTTTCAAGAAATCAAGTAATAATCTTTCGGATAAGGAAAAAGTCCGCATAGCTCTCGTGGTTCGCATACGTAGCTTTTCTCCCTCTTCTCCTTCTCTCCCCTTCAAGCCCACTTTGAGTACGCTTTCGAGTGTCCGGGCGCGTAAATCATGTGTAACGGCGAGTGCCGATATCGCGCGATGTGACAGAGGCTATTTATTCATTTGCTTTCGTTTTTTCCTTTTTTATTACTTATTATTATTATTATTTTCGATTCAAGGTACCACCGAACGAGTTTGCATTATCTCTAGCAATTCACCAGAATCAATCATGGACGTGTTGACGTTTATTATGGAAAAAATTCGAGAAAAACCAGACGTTACGAAACCTGTAGTCGAGCCAATAATGACAGAAAGAGAAAAACAGGTATTTCAACCGTAGGTAAACAATACCTACTACGGCAGCGGCAGCGGCAGCGGCAGTGTATATTATATGCTACACGTTCGCATTACGCGTACGCTCGTTAATAAGCTGCATACTCGTATATGTATGTACGAGTATTTACTTACATTTATGTAGGTACCTATGTACCTATGTACATAGGTACATAGGTATTAGGTAACTAGGTATCGAAGTACCTATTCTGTACCTATCCACGTGTACATATACTTCGGTATGGATTTGGATGCATGTAGCGTGTCGCGTGTCGCGTGTCGCGTGTCGCATTTCGCACCTCCAGTGCAATAACACCACATCTCAAAAAAATTTTACCCTCATATTTTTCTCTGCAACGTGTTTACCTATCTTTGATTGGTTTTAAATTTACATTAACTGTAAAAATGAAAAAGTGTATTTATCTTGAGCAGCTGTTGTGTTATTGCACTGGAAGTGCGATGCGATGTACCTACCTATACCTATACCTATTCCCTATTACCTATTACCTATTACCTACGGTAATGGTACTACCACTTCTCTACCTAGACGTATTACCAACTGGCAACTGCACATTTGACTTCGACAGTCGACGAGTCGAGTCGCTTGTACCTTTAGATAATTATTACCTATTGGCTATTGGCTATTGGCTATTGGCTATTGGCTATTAGACCAGGCCTAGTCGCCTAGTAGTTACGTAGTTGATACGTATTACCCAATGTACTCGTACGCAGACGCAGACGCAGACTTAGGTTCACGCCTTTTCATACCTTCATGCGTGTGGCTTACGCTCGTAGATATCCAGTATACCCATGATCGAAATTCTTGGTATCTTGTATCCACTTACCTACTTCGTTTAAGAAGTAGGTACCTAGTACATATGTACTGCACCGGTAGCGTACCTACCTGAATTTAAATTAGTGCTGGACCGTAGATGTAGGTAGATTCGTTTTGAGAGTTGCAATTTCGCTTCGGTTCGCGACTCCGCGTACGCGTTACGTACATATACCGTATTTTACCTACTTAAATAGTACCTACCTACCTACCTACCTACCTAATTGATTGTTTTCTGCTCGGAATTGCGCTGGCGCTTAATTAAGTTTCTATTCGTATGTCTGGGCACCGAGCGGGTGCGGGACAGGATTATGCGTATTCTTACAATGATTCGTGATTCAAAATTTCAAATCATTCGATTTTTTGAAATGCCGCGCCGCGCCGCGCCGGAGGCCGGAGTTTTTCAACCGTGACCGGTAAGCACGCGCTAGGCTATGCTTTTCTTTGGCGTTAATAAAATTGCATAACCGGTTCGCCGGGCCGCGCCGCGCCGCGCCGTTTGCCGTGTAAGCTAATGTCAAAATATAGCTACGTTCGAGCGCGAAGAACCGCCTCGCGCTGCGCTTTTTTTCGTTGCCCGATCTCCATAATTGTGGAGACACGGGACACGGGACACGGGACATGGTTAGTCGGTTACGTTGGGCGACGCCTGAGGTGCCATGCCACGACCTTTGCTTCGGGATTAAACTGTCGGCATTTCATCTTAATGCACATTGAACGTGATTAGGCTAGGCATGATTGCAATAGGTATCTACTTAAAGTCTAGGAATGTGTGTACTTACTTAGCGCGCGCGCGCGCGGGGCCCCAAATGTAGGTTAGGGGGTTGGGTGTTACCGGGTAATTTAAATGGGAGTTTTTTGCTACCTGGGCCCTACCCAAAAGTCTTTTGCCTTTTACGACGCGAGGGGTCAAATTCCCGCGGTAATAAAAAATTTAAAAAGGGTTAGCATGGGTTAGGGGCAAAGGGGCTAGGAGCTAGTTTTTATCTGATAATTTGACTTTTAAAACGTGGGTGAAATTTACGGTACCTACCCCTCCCAAAAAGCGAATAAAAGGTTTTAATTTGGGGGGGAACAGGTAAAAAATTTTGTGCCCCAACACAAAGGTGGTATGATAATCGGAAAAAGGTGGCGGGTTACATAAAAACAAAATTAAAAAACCCAAACCGGCGCCTATATACAACTTTCGCAAAAGCCAAAGGACGTTTCACTGCCAGAAAGATGTATCACCGTCAGCGGTAATTCATCATTTACCTACTTACCTTATTTTTTTTCGAAAACATTTTTTATTCGAATAAAGAGGGACACAATATCATTTCAATGTTCACGCCATGCGCCATGCGCCATGCGCCATGCGTCATGCGTCATGCGTCATGCCACCCGTTTACAATTTTTTTGACATGCTCGCAACTAGCCGCTGGGCCCGCTGTTGTGAAAACTGAAAAAGGCTCGATGACCTTGAAGTAGGTAGAGACTTGGGGAGGTAGGGACTAGGGAGCGACCAATTTCGAAATATATGGTGCGAGTAGATTGAATTTTAATAACTCGGCTTACCTAGTTTATGTAAGTTGTGAGTTGTGAGTTGTGAGTTGTACCCTGTACCTACGTAGACCTACTCGTGAACGGGTGATTTTTCGTTTTTCAGGCGACATCGAAACCAACGTTAAAGTGTGCCAAATGATCTTGCAAAAAATTGTCGAAGATCCTCAAAGCGGATCGTGCTTAAATCTAAGTTACGCCGATGTGACCGGACCCGTTGCAAATTTCAATCCTACCGGATCTCCGTACGCTACGAAATCAGGTCGGTATATCGGCGCGGCGCGGCCGTACCTCTAGCTATTTCAAAATTTACGCCAACAGTCAAACTTATTTACCCTATACCTATTACCGTATTACCTGCCCACTCGCACCGTCCCCCGTCCCCCGTCACCCGTCCACCGACCACCTAAAACACATCCATCCACTTGCTAATTGCGGCGCGGCGTTTTCCATTATCCATCTCGCCATTTCCAATTTCCACGCTGATTGGCTAATTTGGTTTTGTATTTCTGCAGTTCTGACGAACGGCGTATTCGCCGGAGGGGGCCCAGGGTCCGGCGGCGGCGGTGGCGGCGGCGGTGGCGCCGGCGGACTCGGCGGCGGCAACGCTGTAACTGGCTGTGCAAATGAAAATGTGATAAACGGCGGATTGAACCTTTGTCTGAGTATGCCTTCGGTGAATACGAATTTCGACAGCGCGTTGACCACCAAGTTATTGGAAAATGTGAATCTCATTTTGCGATCCGCCGGCTTTTCCGAACAATCTACCGCCGAAATAGCCGCCGCATTAGCCATCTTAGCCAAGTAAGTTATACCATATCTACGTACATATAATGACCTACTTATGCACTTACCGAGTACCTACCTAACCTAATAATGCGTCTGCGTCTGCCTCTGCGTCCGCATCTACAAGGCTACAGACAACTGGTCACGTACCGGGTAGGCGGGTACATACTCGATACTCGATTAATCGGTTTGTCGACGAAAAGGATTTTTTTTTTTTCTTTTCTAATTTAATTATTATAATTTTGCGTATTCGATTTATTTCGATACTTAATACGTAATATGTACTAAGCATTATAAATCCAAGTACCTAAATTCAATATGCGAAGTTATGAAAATTAAATTGCGAAAAAAATTCCGAGTACCCAGTAGCCCTCAGGTGAGGAGGTCTAGAAGTAGACATCGGTTGGTCGGTCGGTCGGTCGGTCGGTCGGTAGGTCGGTAGGTTCATTATTGGTTGGTTGGTTGGTTTTTCGTTCAGTGCGTTTTGAATTTTGATTTGATTGTGACTTGTGACGATGATGCGTGACACATTCGCAGATACGGCATGCTGGGAATGGGATACGGTTTAACCGGTAGCGGAAGCGGTTCTGGTAAAACGATGAACAGTATGTTGAGCGGTAACGCGGCAGCGGCAGCCGCTGCGGCGGCGGCGGCGCTCGATATTTCGGCGTTGAACGGCGCCATCCAAAGCGGCGGCATCAATCTGTTTGGTCCGGTTGGGAGCGCGATCGCGTCTCGCAGCGCTTTCGATCTAACCGGCGCCGTGCCGGCGGCAGCCGCCTTCGACATGTTCCATCCTAGTCAACTCACCATAAACAACAATTGCCTAACGCTGGCGGCCGCCACCACCACCACCGCTCCGGAACTCTTGTCCGAAATGACAAACAACGCTGCGGCCGCGGCCGCGGCCGCCGCCTCCGATATGAAAAAAATCGATCTGGAAATTCCGGACGAAGTGGTTACCAATCTGTTGGGTCCTGCCGGACGATCGCTGCTCGAATTGCAATATCGCACCGGAGCCATGATTCAGATATCGAAGAAAAGCTTGTATTCTTCCGCCGGCGGCGGCACCAACACTCGTATAGTTACCATTTCGGGTACCGCGTCCGCTGTAGCCGCTGCGCAACTTCTCATCGAGCATCAGATTTCGGAAATCGACTTGAAAAGACTAAGAAGCAACGTAAACGCCATCGAATAGAGACTCGATCTGCTCTGCTCTTTCATTTTCTCATCCGTCGTCATTCTCTTTATCCCTTTCTTACTCTTTTTTTCTCTTTTACTTATTTTACATACCTGTACACGTGCGCGCACTCGCTCCGCTCCGCTCTGTTTTTCTCTTCGTATGTTGTAAGTTTTACGTTTTTGTTTTTGTTTTTGTTTTTGTTTTTGGTTTTGTTTTGTTTCGTTTTTATTATTTTTTTTTCATTATCGGCATCGTCATCATCACCGTCATCACCATCATCGTCATCATCATCATCATCATCATCATCATCATCATCATCATCATCATCATGGTCATCATTGTCATCATTACCTATCATCTTTTTTTTTTCTCAAACGTCCTGTTGGTTATTTCAAATACGTCGGTACATAGTTGTCTGCCTGTACCTAATAATTTCGATTTACACTCGGAGTATTATTTCAAAGATGCGCGTGGTGTTGATTGATAATCGACGATATCGGTCGTACAGATATTCGTGCGTCGCGTCGCGTCGCGTCGCGTTCTAATTTGGTACGTAGTTTATAAGTTAGGTGCGTTCACTTGTATGCAGTAGATAGATAGGTATACCGTAAGATAGGTAGGTATAGGTTTGTACATATTATGTACGGAAGCGAGACACTAGATACTCGACACTCGACATCGACAGCTAGGTACTTTAGTTACGTTAGCTGATTCGGTGCCCCCTACTGCTGTATGCCGATGCCATGCCCGGTGCCCGGTGCCCGGTGCCCGGTGCTCGGTGGTTAAAGGTAATATCTACTAATGCATGGCAATGCGCATTACGGTGTATCATGTAGCAATTTTTATGCGCCTATGTTGATGGACGTTTTACGACGAATAACACGTATTACGATACGTAAGATACTTAATTAGTTACCTAATTTTCTGCGTAGTTCGGTTGTAGGCTACCAGCTACATTATCATACCTGCGATGCGACGACACTCACGAACGACGCCGACGCAACGTTATACCTGCCTCCTAGCACCCACGTGTACGTAGTACGTAGCTACGTACCTAGCTCATAGCTGTAGCTACCTACACCTACGCAGGTACCTACGAGTAGTTAGTTACTCGACTCGAGTCATGTTGTAAAATTTCATTTAGGTATTTCTCGTTATCGTCGCGCCGCGCCACGCTGCGCCGGTTATATTCGTAGGCATTACGTAGGTACGTATAAGCAGGTACGTAGTACGTATACGTATACGTACTTACTTGGGTACCAACTTACTTTTCTTCTAGTAAGCAAAGCGAGTGGAATAAGTACCTACCATACCTAACTACAAATACATACGAGTACCTAGGTAGAGCCGGTAGAGGTACCTACTCGTATTAGGCGTTAACTTGAAACAGTGCCGTCGCAGAATCTTTACTGTTCATGTTGTTGTTACTTTTTGTAATCGTTATTACTTTTTTATTAAGTATTTGTTATTAACGTTGTCGTCGTCGTCGTCGTCGTCGTCGTCGTCGTTGTTGTTGTTGTTGTTGTTGTTGTTTTTCTTGTTGTTGATATTGTTATCTTTATTTTACTCTACTTTTTTTTCTTAGGGGTTTTATTACGTTTATTTTGTATTTCTTTTCGTTTTGCGTCCATTTTTCATTTCGGTTTTTATTAAGTAAGATTTAATCGAATTTTCTGTTTTTCCGTTTTTTTTTTGTTTTTTTTTTTCAAATCTAGCGCATGCATACTTAGTACGTACATTTATGTAGATGTACCTAGACTACCTACGACTACCTACCTATTCGTACCTATTCGTACCTATTAAATTACCATGGCTGTCTATCGCGTAGGTGGAAGTTGGAACAAGGATCTACCTTAGCTGCTACCTACTAACTATGGTGTAGTCGGGATTTTCAATTTTCTCAAGGAGGGGACAAAATATGAGTGTAACTACCGCGGCTGTGTCGGAAGATCTGATTTTTTTTTTGAACCGTAACCGAGGAAAAATTGAAAAAGCAAGTGGCTTCGAGTAGGTGCTTCGCAAATAGCATTTCCCTAAAACGCGCAGATATTTTACGTAGGTACCTAATATGGAATGCTTGAAAATTTTTATGAGAAATTTCGTTAGAAAAGCAAAAAATGTCAAATTTTTGAACGTGTAACATTCTTTTTTGAGCTGGAATAGGAGACTGATTGCCTCGTTTGTCTCTCCCTTGGCTACGTTGCGTTACTGCGCTATCTACGACAACGTACCCAGGTGGATAATTGCAAGTTTAATTGTTTAATTATTCGTTGTATCGTTATATCCTACGTACCTATAGATTGAGTACGTCTGGCGATGGCGCGGCGCGGCGTTTCGTTGAATCGGCAGACGCGAAACAATTTGGTATGAGGGCTGGTCCGGTCCACCCGCACTTTTTTCAAAAAATCGAAGAAAGTCTCTATTTTTAATTAAACGTCGGTGTTTGATGATTTTTCTCCTCACTCCCTCCCCCCCCCCTCCTTCTATAGTTACGCGTTAGTGAAAGATTTATCTTTTCGCGCGCAAATTTGAAAAAAAATTACGGAGGCGCTTTAAGTTGAGAATGACGATGTTAGCGCAACCGGTTTGCGCTAGCCGTATGCCTAGGAACATCTGCATGCAGCTTAGCACCAATCGAAAATAATAGTATGTGCCTTGGTAAAAAAGAAGGTCGCTGGCTACTGGCTAGGTAGAGACTGAAGAGGTGACACCGGCCCATCCGAACAAGTCTGAAATTTTTCTTATTCAAGATTTCAAGAAAGTAAGCTACTCGTAGGTGAGGACGAGGCGGTAGCACTAAGAATAAGGCACTAGAGAGGTAAGCAGCCCGGCGTTCAGGTGGTTGGTTGGGTTGGGTTGGATTGTGTTGGATTGGGTTGGTAGAGTACCTATGGTTGTATGGTATGCGTATGTACATATATGTAGTTTCTAAACGAACGATTTGTGGGTACCGATTAGGTTGGTAGTTGAAGTATCTGCGTAGCACGCGTTCGCGTAGGCATTCAATATCTATGTAGACTGGGTATGATAGTGTAAGTGTATAATACTAATACAGTACAGTACAGCGCAGCACTCGTAATTCGTTCGGTCGCTGGGTCACTACTCGTAATTCGTTCAAATAGGTCTAGTTACCTTAGAAGTATCAATATGGTACTTACCTATGTACCTATGTATTACTTACTATTAAATTGTAAGAAAACAAAATTGATACCTACGTCTCAATGCTCAAATCGGTAGATTATTAAGGCTATTTAATGGTTGTGCGTTGTTTATTTATTTTTTATTTGTTAACATTATTACGTTCGATTGTTACGCATATACCTTGTTCTTATACTTACGTTTACCTATATCGCGAGGAAGGGAGGGGGTTGGGGGTTGGGGGATGGGGGGGGGACGTAGACATACCTAACTCTGTACGTAGTGTACGTGTACGTGTACGTGTACGTGTAGGTGTACGCGTTATTTGTACTCGTGCCTATCTAAGTAAATGAGTGGGTGCGTTAAACACATGACAATTATACGTATAATTAAATTTTTATTCATTTTTGTTATCGCAAATTTTGTTGCGCAAGTTTACCATGTCTAGGTAACTTGTTATACCGTTACTGTTACTGATGTTTACGTAGGTAGGCGGGTATTAGATATTAGGTACCGGGTATCGGGTATTAGTACGTACTACGTACATATATGTATATACCTATACCTATACCTATGTATAGGTATAGGTATAGGTACCATTGAACATCGTACATCGTACCTGTATGATGATTTTGATTCAGCTGCCTACGTTATACGAAAACTTAGTATACCTAGTACCTACGTCGATACCTACTTATTGTATGTATTAAGTAGATACCATTTACCACGAATGTAATGTCGTATTAGGTATATTGTACCTATCATTTTCGTTTGTTTGTTTGTTTGTTTGTTTGTTTGTTGTTCGTTTTGTTTTTTTTTCTTTTTCTTTTTCTTTTTTGTACTGTTTTCGTTGGAACTTGTTTTGTTAGATTTTAAATTAGATACCTATACATACTTATTTTGTACTTAACGACGGTAGTTACCTTGACAAATATACGTACGCATAATACGTTGTTACATTGACGAGATTGCGATTCTTCTTCAATTTACCTACCTACATATGTAGATACGTACCTACCTTTACATTGAAAGTGAAACCATAATGTTCCCCGTTGCGCCGCACCGACGTGTCCTCTCAGTCGCATAGTCGGTGGTCGGTATCTGGCGGCGCGTACTTTTTACCTCTTAGCGTCTTAGGAATAATGAAGCAGCGACGGAAAATCTTCAAGCTACGAAGAAAACGTCTTTTCTTCCTCCTCCCCCTCCTCCCTTCCACACACACACACACACACACACACACACACACACACACGCACGCACGCACGCACGCACGCACGCACGCACGCACGCACGCACGCACGCACGCACGCACGCACGCACGCACACACACACACACACACACACACACACACACACACACACCCACACCCCAAAAAGGGGCGGTAGTCAGAACTTATCACCGATGATATTTTTGGGCTGAACCACGGATTTTTTTAAATTTTTCGCTATTTTTTGAACGTAGACAGATTTTAAGGCTCAATGGGAATTTTTACCACGTCGTTTCGAGGTGTAGAGGTGTAGACGCGATTTTTGAGCTGATATCCCCTTTCCATTTTCATATTTTGTAGGGGTAAAAATTTTAATCATAACTCGATAGATACTATCAATGGAAGCGTGGCGGGGGGGGGACTCAATACAGAAATTAAACGCTATACCTACCTAGGTGTTGTTTTATCAAGGTACCGGAATGAATTTCAGTACCTACTACCTACTACCTACTACCTACACGTTACGAAACGTTAGGTTTGAAAAACTAAAACAATACCTAACAATGCGCTTTTCTTTTTTGGCATTTTCACGATGAAAAATATGTTTGGCGATGGCGCGATGGCGCGATGGCGCGACGACGCGACGAGCCCTCTAAACCTTGTCAATGGGTGGACTTATGCTAGGTAGTAGATAAGTATTAGCCTATTAGCTTAGGTACCAATAGACAATAAATTGACATTGAAACCACAATCACGAGTGCGTAAATACGTTAAATACGTACCTAAGTACCTATTTATCGTATCGATACGTTGCGCTTAGGCGTTGGGCTGCATTCACCATTCAGTTTGGGATTTTACCATTCTAGGTACCTAGCTAGTAGCTACCTACCATAAGTAGGTACCTATATGTTCACAAATTCACATACACCGATCACATCGCAGCTATGTGCAAACAAACAAAGTACCTACCTAGGGCTAATCCGTTTATTTTTTTGAAAATCATCGGTTGCCTATGAAAGTAGATAATGAATTTCTATGAAAAAGAAAATTACTTTCTACCTACCTACGTACCTACCAACCAACCACCGATAAGTATTAGATAATTAGGTACTTCATTTTTTGTAGATAATAAATTTTTAATAATTTCTTCAGTATTTTACTCCATGATATCAATATCATTGATACGAGTGTATTTTTTGTAGGTACCTACCTAATTTGCGATAGGTAGTCAAATACCTAATCGAAAAGAAAACAGAAATACAATGTATTCCACTTTTCATTAGGTAGGTAGTAGGTAGTAAGTACCGGTACTTTCATAGATAACCAGAAATTTTCAAGAAATAAATAAATTGGCTCCTATATACTTATGGTACGTATGGTACCTACGCTCTTCATTTCGCTTGTTTACATCTAGCTGATCTAGCTGTGATGACGTGATCGGTAGGTAGCTACTAGCTAGGTACCATGTGAACAATTGAACATACCTAGCCTAAAATCCCAAACTGAATGCACCCTTGTGTAGTTGTGAACTTGTACCTGTACCTGTACCTTACCTACATCTACATACGTACCTACCTATTAGCTACATTTATGTATGTAGGTAGGTAGGTATATGGTACATACTACATAGGTACGTCGGTCGCGGCGCGCCAGTAGATACTGGTTGTGCCATGTGCCGTTGGTGCCGTTCGGTAAGCGAAAAACGAACCGCGTTAGATCGAATGCCGAGCGTTTCCATGGTAGCTGCAAAACAAAAAACAAAAAACAAAAAATATCCGACGCGGAGTGGCTACGAGTTGATGTTTTGAAAACAGTACAGTACAGTCCGGTACGGTACGGTACGGTAAATGATTTATGGTTTACGGTTTTACGGATTACGATTTACGATTTACGATTTACGATTTACGATTTACTCCAGCGGCTGGATAGGTATTTATCGAGCAGGCGGCACGTTGAGTTTTATTTCAATTTCATCGGGTCGCATCGGTAGATCGGGCGATCGGGCACCTATAAGACCGGCGCGACGTCGACAAAAAATCTGTAAGTACAATAAGTACATACAAGTACCTACGTACGTATACGTACGTACATCTAGGTACATGTAGGCACCTCTACCTATCCACATTTTGTCCAACGTAGCCATAGCCAAACACCGCTTACGCTTAGCTACGCATACCTACGCATACCTACGCATAGGTACTCACATCAAGAACAAAGGCAACTATCAGGTAGGCAGGTATACTATTTACTTATTACTTATTACCTATTACCTAATTATAGTATATGGTCAATGGTGCGGGTGCGGGTGCGTAAGTACTCGTATTACGCGATTGCCTACGTAGTACATACTACATACGTAGCGTGACGTGTGACGTGCGACGTGCGACGTATAATGTGCATGGTAACTTGTGGCCGTTGCGGAGGGATACGAGGATAGGACCAACACTTCTAGATATCTGCTCATCGAATATCGAATCGAAATTACCACCGCACCGCAACGTAAATAATGCAGGTAGGTACGGTACGGTCAAAGTAGGAGTACAGTTTGCAAAGCACGTAAGAGGTAAGACGAAATACATACTGGATGGGTCACAAATACTTACATATGTAGGTTAGCCGTACACCGTACACCGTACACCGTACACCTGCAGCGCAGATAAGTACGAGAAAACTGTAGTTATATAGGTAAGGTGCAGTGGGGTAATTGCAAAATCGGGGTATTTGCAAAATCAGCTTCTGGAGGTCAGTTAACATAATTTTTGAGCGCGCCATCTTTTGGTAGGTCAAGGCACATCTATTACCTATATACTCACTCATGTTTGAACGAAATCGGTGCACGCATTTGCTTTTTGGAAATGTTTTTATCAACATGTGTCAAAATCACTCATAAGTAAAGTTGAATTAGTTTTTTTCAAAATGGACAAAAACGTACAAAGTAAAATTTTTTTGAACTGATTTTTGTTGAATAATTATACTAATAGATCTAAGTTAAAGCTAAGACTATCATTTTTGAAAAATTTTCATTACATTAGCGGAAAAATGCGTTTTTGCATTTACCCCGAAAAAGGTCATGCGGGGGCAATTGCAAAATCAAAAATATCTATCATTTTATTTATACTCTCAGAATTTTTTTAACGATTTTTAGATGTAAAATTGGTCGAAAATACAAAAAAAAAGGAATATCAGTCCTTCAAAAGTGTGAAAATTTATATTAAATTTTTGATATTTACTTAAAAATTTTGCCATTTTTTGCGTTTTTGGGAGTTCTTATCAAAATATTGTTCAAATTTCATCAAAATTTTGTGTTTTCCAATAAAATACGTCATACTTATCACAAGTGATCATTTGTTTTCAATTTTTAGCTCATTAAAAAAAAATAAAAATAAAAATAAAAAATGAGATTTTTTCACTTCTTTAAAAAATTCTTTCTTTCGCGGATATCTCCGACAAATTTTGATCAAACGAAGGTAATGAGTATATTAAAAGGTAGTAAATTTTACGTAGATTCCGATTTGACCATCAAAACTGAAAAAAAATGAGCACCTTCAGATATAATTTACGATTTGGCATTTGCCCCATGGCGGGGTAAATGCAAAAACACAATTGAAAAATTTTTAAATTTTATTTTCTCATAAATTTATAAACTAAATGATACGAAATTTTTCCCACCAATAGAGACCCCCTTGAAGTTTGTGTGACAGAAATTTCAGGTTGATTGGTGCCATAGAGCCGGCACAGTGAACCGGCAAAGTGTCACTAATCAAAAAGTGGTTTGCAATTGCCCCACTGCACCTTAATTAGTACTCGTATGCTCCTGGGACCCGTCCGCTTACGGCACTGGGTCCCTGTAAAGTTGATGTATTCCAAAATATGTCAAATAAGGTTATTCAAATCAAATATATCAGTATCAGTACGAGTAGGTACCCTGTGAATGTGGATGCTGGATGCTGGATTGCTGGATGAACAGGACAGTGAGCAGTTACACAATACACAATACACAATACGTAGGTACCTAGCTACCTACACTTACGCTGCGCTGAGTGAGTTTGACTATGCGAGTACCAAAGTGTAAAGCTGAGTTGCTGGCTCCGGCTCCGGCTCCGGCTACAGCTTTAGATAGGGATGGGAGTAGAAGTAGGGGTACTTGACCTACGTATTGCTAACGGAATCGCATTGTGATATTCGCGACACCCACTCGTACGTGTAGATTAACCGTTAACCGTTAACCGTGTAAGGGCGCAGCGCAGCGCGGCGCGGCGCGGCGCATCTAGATCAACCATCTACACACCACACTACACTACACTACACCTTTACCAATGCGTTCGTGCATGTACCTAGGTGCCATCCCGCCATCCGGCATCCGGCATCCGAGGTTCGATGACCAATTGATGGTCGCAATTGTAGGTGGACCTGCGTTACCAACTCAATCGCTCAATCGCTCAACACCGCACCGCACCGGCAAACAAGACGACGCGCGTCATCATCGTCATCGTCGTCGCCAGGTCGGTGTTGATATACGACTATGAATCGATATAGACTCGGCGAACACATCGGCGACGGTGCTCACGGTCACGTATGGAAAGCGTTTTCGTTGCAAATGGAAAAATGGGTGGCGCTCAAGAGGATTCGTTGCAGAAAATACGGCGGCGGCGGCGGCGGCGGTCAAAACGATACCACCGATAACGTAATAAGAGAAATCAAAATTTTGTCAACTATCGATTGCAAATACGTAAGTAGGTAGTAGGTACTAGGTAGTACATAGGTAGATAGTAGATACATGTGGCGACAGCGAGTGCGAATGGCGAATGACGATTGACGATTGACGATTGACGATTGATAATTGACGCAGGTAATTCGGCTTTTGGATTATTTTGTCGACGAACGCGAAGACGAATGCGAATGCGAACGCGAATGTGGCGTCGTACTGGCGTTGGAATATATGCCGAGCGGACTGTGGGAAATACTGCACGATTTGCGAAATCCTCCGAGTACTGGCGTCCTCAAAACCTACATGCGCATGTTGCTGAAAGGGGTGCGCTACCTTCACGAACACGGTATCATGCACAGGGTACGCGTATGTCACGTCGTATGGTAACATTACCGTTTCGTTTCGTTTCGTTTCGTTTCGTTTCGTTTCGTTTCGTATTCACTCCGCTCATCTATCGTGTTAACAATTCCTATAAGATGGAGGGGGAGGGGGGAGGGTAATCCCCCAGCCTATTTCCAGTCGGAAATTTTGGCAAAATTTAGGCAAATTCAAAAAATGTTTGAAAACTTTATGGCATAAGTAGAAAAAATTACTCAATTTTATGTTTTGATTAAAATAAAAAAGATTTTGAAATAGGTACATACAATGTAGGTAAACCAAATCCTACTAAAGTGATTTTTTCGTATTTTTTCTAAAAAAAATTTTCAACTACGTAATTATTTCATTAAATTATTTCTCCTTAACACCCATATTCGATGTTTGGAAATTAAATTTTTTAAAAGCTTTGGCCTCGCTGCGCTCGGTCCGATCGTATTTTCTCCTTACACACCCAATTTTAAAGTAAAAGTCGCCGATTTTTTATTCAAGTTTATTAAGTACCGGTACCTAATTTAAAATATTGTTTTATTGCACCTTAAATTTGAGGTTTTCTAAAAATTTTTGAAACTAATTTTTTTAAATCAAGTAGGTAAGTCTAAGTACCTACATTATTATTTCACAATGGAAATATATTTGAAAACTCGGGCAATAATTTTCAGGCGTGACCGAGACTGAAAATTGACCTAATCAGGTATGTTTAGGCATGGTGTTGTTTCACAGTGTAAAAGAAGTCGGCAATTTTGAATTTTTTATTCCGCATTTTTGAACCTCATTCCCTCTTCCCCTCCCCCCCCCTCAAAAAAATTGTGTTCGAACCACCTCTGACGTAGACGTACTATATGTACTCGCACTCGGCTGTAACCGTAGCCGTACTCCACGTATGTGGTATATGTATTGAGGAGGTACCTATAGCTACCTACTACATTCCATCCACCATCTACGTAGATACCTATACGTAATGCGTGAGTTAGGCGTTTTCAATTTCGAATGCCGGCGCGGCGGCGTGGTGCGAAGCGAATAATAAGTGTTGCCATTGGCGTCGAAAAGTTGGGTACAAGAAGTACCTACATTGCACCCCCGCTCCCTCCTCTTCGAAATCGGCAGTTGAGGCGCAGAGTATCAAATACACCCCATCACCAAATCACATCAGATAGAGATTTTCAGAGCATTAAAACACGAAAAAAATGCCTTTTGTCGGCATTAAAAATCCAGTACAAAGAAAGGCTTCATTTTACTCGATTTTTCCTGAAATCTATATGGAATTCTAAATTTTTCATACTCACTTTGCACCATACCAAAAAAAAGCTTCCGACGTCGTCGGGTATTGCGCACCTAATAGGCTAGGTATTAAAACAGGTGAAACAATAAATGATTAGGAATAGGTACCAAAGCACCGCGCCAATACCAATACGATGCCATATTCGGTTCCGGCGGTTTCGAATCAACCCCGGGCCCTGACCGGAATCCAAGGACCATCAAACTTACACGAATCCGACGTTGGATTTTCGGTCATACGTCGCGTTCCTTTCATATTCGAGATAAAAAAATTGGGGGAAAGGGGAGCGGGGAATGTAAAATAAAACAAATTGCAATTGCAACTGCAACAACGGTGCAACGAGCGGCTGTATCAAAAATCCGACTTCCACGACACGCCACGCCACACCGTCCAGCGACCTCGAAGCTACCCCTGGTCGAAATCCGTGGACAGCCGGACAGTAAAATTTCCAAGTATCAAACGGGTGGCTTCGATACGCAGAATTTTTATCGTTCGATTGCCGTTGGATTTCGGTCAAAGGTAGATTCGAGGTCGCCGGACGCCGGACACGAATCCGCGCGGCGTCGGATTTTCGGTCGGACGTCATATTTCTCTGATACGGTGATACCTATACTTATTTGCGAATAAGAATTGAAACGATGCGAAAGGTAAATGCGATATTGCGATAACAAGTTACCTTCTAAATAGAAATAAGTACGTAGGTACCTAACTACCTAGCTACCTAGCTATATTCTATTTAGCCTGCCGTAGGATTTGAAACCGGCCAATTTATTGGTCAGCGAACGGGGAATGCTGAAGATAGCCGATTTCGGATTGAGTCGAACGGTGTGGCACCTCAGCCACAGCCACAGCCACAGTCACGGCCATAGTCAAGACGGAGACATACACGACGACGACGGCGTCGGCGTCGGCGACGGCGACGAAGACGACGAAGACTGTATAGCCTATACGCCGCAAGTAGCCACCAGATGGTACAGAGCACCCGAAGTGCTGTATGGTTCCCGTTCTTACGATCATTCGGTCGATCTATGGGCAATCGGATGCATTCTGGCCGAAATGGTTACCAAAACGCCCCTATTCGCGGTACGTCCACAAAGACAACTAGGTACGCTAAAGGCTAAAACTATATACGAATACCTTGCCCCGCGCCATCGAAGCGTATATGGTGTGCTTCTTTTTTCTTTTTTTTTTTACAGTTCGTACATTTTTTTCTACAACTTTTGGCGCGTGAATTAGATTTGCAACAATATAGAAACACACGAAAAGTGGGGTACGTGGGGCTCACTACTCGTGCAATGCTTTCGAATTTTTGCCTCGCCATTTTTTACAGCGGGCGGGCGCGGCGTGGCGCGAGGAGTGGTGATAAAGGGGTGGGGGGGAGGGAGAGACGAGAACGAAAGATATTGTACATACCTACAAAAAGAGCTGACACGGGAGAGGTAACCTACTCCATATAGCCAGTCTCCAACGTCAGGAGCAGGATCCTTTTTCTGGACTGCGCAACTTTGATGAATGATTAGCAGCAACTTTGACGAGGTGCTCGAGACTCGAGACCGTGAATTACTTGGGCGAACATCGCATCCAATAATTCTGAGAACTCGGTGAACCTACGATTCTGGCAGTCGCCAACACCACACCATATTACACCGTAACTGATCCCTAATTTCGACGACAAAGGAACTCAGTGCTCTTCTGCTCTTCAGAAACAACCGAGACTGATATATATATATATTTTTTTTCTGAAGAGGTATTACTATTTAGGGATAAAACGACGGCAGAATCGTGTAAATTGGAGTTTGAGTTTTTTCCATCTAATTCAACTCTTGATCTCGTCCTACAGTAGAACTCGGTTTGTGTCGATTCAGAGTAGGTGCCTACTCTGAATCGACACGAACAAATAGTGAAGCCTCTTCCAAAAAAAAACAAAAAAAAAAAAACAGTCTCAGTCTCAGTTGATGTTGAAGGCTCCTCGTCCTCGTATGTAACACGACGCGACGTTATCTTTCGTTGATGGGTAGAGATACGAAATTGATTTAATTGCGGCGCGGCGTTCGTTAAACAAACGCACCTATCTATAAATGTGTGTAAGTATTGTAAGTAGGTAGCTAGGTACCTATACTTGGTTGGTTGTACCTAGCGTTTTTATATCTTCCAAGATCGGTGTACCTACCGCCACCGCACCGGGCTTTCGTTTATTTTAGCTACCTAGCTACCTAGCTACCTTCATATCGTAAACGTACCTAGCTACACTACCTATAGGCAATATAGGTTAAGGACATACCATTATCTATACTAGATACCAACGCAGTACGCACGTAGACCTACTACCATAGCGTAGCGTTTGTTCGTTTGGTTTTTTGCAGGGCGAGAATGATATCGAACAGCTTGCCATTGTCGTACGGAGTTTGGGAACGCCGACGCTAGAATGTTGGCCGTCAGTGGAGCGTCTGCCCGATTATAAGAAAATCACGTTTGCGCCGTCCGCCGGCAAGCCGTTCCAACAGCTAATTCCGGACGTCGACGATGGTTGCCTGCTGGACTTGATAAAATCTTTCTTGCATTACGACGGAAAGAAACGTTCCGCAGCCAACAAAGTACGTGGCGCTTACGGTTCGCCAATCGCCATTCGCGTTGCATGTACGCCTGTACGCCTGTACGCCTAGCCGTCTAGCATTCTTAACATTACCTATGCCTATGCCTAAGCCTAAACGTAAATATGTACCTACCGTACCTTCTTACCTACCTACGTATACCTACACGCTACACGCTACACGACAACCGTATTACCATTGCCATTATGGACGGGTAGGTAATGTGTAGCATTTTGCATTTTGCATTTTGCATTTTGCATTTTGCATTTTGCATGTTGCATGTAGGATGTAGGTACCTACACACACGTACAGTATTTTTCCTTCATGCGTAGGTACTAATAACCTGGCAGAAATGTACTTTGAAAAAAGAACAATAGGTAGGTATGTTAATCACACCCCCCCCGCTCCCATCTGCTTTGTGAGGTGTGGAGGGGGGAGAAAATAATTCACGTGGAGGAGTATACGTATAGGTGTACAAGTACTTCCCAAAAAAATTTCAGCCCCTCTCGACCTCGGCGGGCTGAGCAATCGCTTCCCAAAGTTGAGCATTTTTCACTAAAATGATAAAAATCGAGTTTTTCGAATTTCGCAGGCGTTGAGTCATCCGTATTTTTTCAACAGACCTCTTCCGCTAGCAGAGCGATCAATGCCCGTACAAAACCATAATCATCGCAACCTGATAAGGAATCAACTGCAGCAACGTACAAATGTCAGCGCCAACGCCAACGCCAACGCTGACTCGGTCGCAGATTCGCAAACTTACCACATCGCGTCCGCGTCCTCCGTCTACCATGGTTACTTCGATACCATGTATTCGTTTTTGAAACATGATTAGGCCTAGCAGTGGCGTAGCGAGGTATTGGAAGGATGAGGGGGGGGGGGCATTTACGGCATTTACGGTATTTACGGCATTTACGGTATTTACGGCATTTACGATTTTTCCAACTTTGAAATTATTGAAATTTACCATGTTTAGAGATGAAGTGAATTTGAAGTGAAATTTTGGCTTCGTAAAATCAGCGGTGTTGCGAAGTGTGCAGTGGGCACCGAGCAGTGACGTAGCCGAGTTCGAAATTCCGAATATTGACGGGGCAAAATCTCGAATTTCCGACTCGATTATTGAAAAATTTTGAAAATCAATTTATTCAGGTACGAAACAAACTGACTTTGTTGGGGACACGGTTAGGGCGGCACAAATTTCTCCGCAATTGTATTGTTCCTTGTCAGGCTCTCATTCACTTCGTCCCTGATGATTAGTTTGGGCGTAGCTCCGAGTACTTTGCTAGTTTTGCTATTTGCTATAAGGTACGTTTTACGTGGTGTACCAAGTGTACAAGTGTCACGTCACACTATGGTACACCGCCACGCCGCGCCGCGCCGTACACCAGCTGATATCTATCTGTATCTACCTAACAGCGACGTGACGAGCACGGTGTACTCGTATTAGGTAGGTACCTAATAGGTATTACCCCAGTGTAAAAAAAAAAGTGTAACCAAAACGAACGAATGCTATTGCAAGAGAATTTGCCGATTGCAAAAAAGAAGGGAGGGGGAGGGAGGGAGGGAGGGTGGGAGGGTACTCGGAACCAAAACGATAAAATAAAAAGCGAAAATTTCTTTAAACGAGTTGCGAACGAATTTGCCGATTTGCTATCCGAGTACCTACTACCTAGGTAAGACTGACGTACCTAAGTAAATACCGGTTTAAATGTTTTGAAGACGCATCGACGATGTACGAATAACCTTAGGTGCCGGTTAATGGTACTGGTAAAATAAGGCTAACAGTAGGCCTAACAGGTAATTATCTGATAAGTGATAATACACATTTCGCATTCGCACCTCACACCTCACACCTCACACGAGAAGACAAACACAATACCTATCTGCGCTTACTGTTTATCGTTTGCTATGTAGAACATGTACCCCGATATTGAAAATAAATTAGCTCCACCATTTTTGGAATGGGGTCCTCCCGAAGAAAAAAGAGGTACCTATCTACCTATGCGCTTATGCGCAACATACAAGCACCTAGGTTTTATTATTTCCATGTAGGTACCTAGCTAGGTAGCTACCTACTATGTGAGCAGAGTAACCAAGTGAACGCGCACGTTGTTTTTTTTACGATTGTATTTTATTTTTGTTTTTTACTTACACGAATAAACATTATTGTACGTACCCATCTATGTAGAATTGTACATGTTCCACTGATACAAATACAAATACAAATACAAGTACAAGTACAAGTACACATCAGATAGGTACTTACGTACCTGTTTAAGTTAGGTACCTATACACGTAGGTATCGCGTACGTGTAAGCAAAGTCCCTACGATAAATACAATACAATACAATACAATACAATACATACGTAAATACATAATTAACGAAACAAGAATGTAAGAAAAACGTAGATAATTGCATGTTTAAAATTGGTGTCAGATGTCGATTTTTGGTCCCTATACACGCTGAAATTTTCAACATAACATAACATAACATATAACATAACATAACATAACATAACATAAAATAAACATAACATAACATTAACGTTACGTAACGTAACGTAACGTAACGTAACGTCCTGAAAATAGGTACAATCGATGAGTTACACAGGTACAGGTACCTCTACCTACTCGTATACGGTATGTACTATGTACTGTAGTAAATAGGTTGGTAAGTAGGTATATGTACTTGGTATTTAAAAACGTGAATCGCATTATCGCATTGGCGTTATTCGTACCTAATACCAATTTGAGTAAGGGAAGATGGGGCAGGACGGCAGGATGCACTAACCTCTAGGCCAAATGTTCTGCCAAATCTATTCAAATTGGTCAAATTGTCTGATTCTTGTAACAAATTCAAGTTCAAACATTTGCCTTTCATTTCGGTAAAAAAAATCCTTTTTGTTGCATACCTGAACCCTACAGAATTTTTTGAAATTTTTTTCAAAATGCCATGGGGCAAGATGCAAACACTGAAACAGTGAAGACATGGTGAAAATTCGCGATTTTTTTTGTAAAATTTACTCAAGTAAGTACCTACATTCGAGGTGAATATATGTACTACGGATTTAAATTGAAGCGTAATTTTTGAAAAAAAAAGGAGTTCTAAAACCTTCGTATTCATAATTTATGCTGCCTTGCTTGATTTTCTAATTCGGTATTTAAGCAAACTTTTGATAGGTACCTATTTTTGATATTCTATCTAAAAATTAAAGCAAAAATGTGGATATCCTGGAAAAAATATCACAAAATACCTATCAATTGGATCATCTTTAGTACCATATGTGCCTTTTTCGAAAAATTCGTAAGTATTTAAAAACAATGTTTGCATCTTGCCCCATTTTCAATTTGCATCTTGCCTCACTGACACTATTTTTCTTTAACGCAATGTACTGGAAAGAAAATATTGGGGAAAGTGCCAACCAAATATGTATTGACATCATTCGATAGGTGATTGCACGGATGTATGTAGATTTCAAAAAAAATTGGCTGCATTTTTTATCAAAACTTGAAAACATGATACATCTACCGGTACCGTATCACAAAAATCAGATTTCAAGAATTTTACTGAATTTTACGAAAATCTCGTAAAATAACATTATTGATAGGTAATAATACCTAACTCGTAACTCATAGACAAGCAATCCGTCAGGTCTGTAATTTTTTTCTGTTTTGTATCGAATTGATGCCCATCCACCAATTGCCCGGAATAAATTTTTCAATCACATCACCGACGACAATAAGCCAATTTGCATCTTGCCCCCTGGTGCATGCTGTACCCCCTTCCCTTATGCTATGTGTACATATGTGTATGCGTATTGCGTATATATGTACTATATGTACTTATACGTACGTACATATAGGTAAGTATCTAGGTACCTGTAACAATTGGTAATTAACAAATCATAGCGATAGGCACAGATACGCCTGCGCCTACGCCTACGCCTACGCCTACCTATCTACGTAAGTTGCGTAACGTAGCGCAGAGTTGTGGAGTAGACGTAGGTAGTAGGTACCTAACCTAACTTAACCAGCACCAGCACAAGCACAAGCACAAGCATGTGCTACTGCTACCCTACGTGCGTTACTAGAAGTAGCAGGCAAAGATACTCCACGCGTACGCCCGCGCCGCGCCGTAAACTATAACCTATTAAAGGCGAACGCGAACGCGAACGCAAACGCAATGCCATACTTGTATGTAGGTACCTATAGCAGCTATACTGTACGTAGGTACTAGGTAGCTACCTCCATACGGAAGGGAAGGTCGCCGTCGCCATCGCGCTCATATTCATCTTACTCGTATAATAGCATAATAGCTAATACCCAGCTAGCGACCATAACAGGTGCCTATGCTATGCTATGCGACGCGTCGCGTCGCGTCGCGTATATGTAGGTACATACATTGTACATGCTACAGCTACAGCTACAGCTACAGCTACATGCATGGTAACTACCACCTACCACCTACCACCTACCTAGCAGTAGCATATACGCATATACGCATATACGGATAACACAACACCAACACCTAGGTACCTATCGTTATTCGTTATCGTTAGGTAGTATAGATGGGTAGGTAATGTGGAATATTTGTAACACGTGTACTCATACTCATACTGATACTGTACTCTACATGTACCTACTACCTACCTAACTACCTACCTACCTACTCGTACTTTGGTGGATGGATATTGGAATTTGGATATTGGATAGGCACCTTACATACGATAAATTAGCTACGATGCAACGCGACGCTACGTGATAAGAATCTCTCCGACAGCAAATCAAAATAAGGTAATAAGGTAACCTTATCTACGCGAACGTAACGTAGAAACGTATGTGCGGCAACAAGTGGAGAAAAAATCGCACTCGATCTCGGACTTGGTCGCGAAACACTTGTCGCGCCACATCACGCCACGCCACGCCACGCGGCGCGGAGCCGTAGGTATACGGTAGTGGTGGCGTATATACTGTACCGCAACCGCAACCGCAACCGATGTACTTGGAGGTGTGTAATGTGTAGGTACCGTACCTACTCATATTACGTTTCGTTTCGTTTCGTTACATACGCAACGTAGGCGTAGGTAATTAGGTATAATATACGAGTATGCGAAAGAATGGGCAAATAGACTTAGCTCGTTACTTACTCGTATAAGTCGTATACCGAGCGAGCAACGAATATTTCGGTTTTTTCGAAATTGAAATTTTCAAATCCAGTCAAAAAAATATTCCCTACTCGAGGGGTGGAGCACGCCTGCACGCGCCGTTGCGTGGTTTTATCAATTTTCATTTCTTTCCAACAAAGGCGCAATGCAGAATTATTACAGGTCACACCTACATTTCGGCTGTCCGAGTAACCAGTAACCAGTAACCAGTAACCAGTAACCACTAACCACCTAGGTCTAAGTAGGTAGTAGGTACTTAATACTTATGGTACCTCGAGCAAATCACGTTATTCGAGTTGCCTATCGATTCCGCCGTAAATACGCGACACGTCGCGTATTTACGGCAAATCAGTTAGGCAATTTTATTAACGTAGGTAGTTCTTTTTTTTTTTTCGTTTGTACCTAAGTATTTTTATTCCGCTTTCGCGTTGTTCTTTTTTTCTTTTCGCACGATTTTTACGCCTATCGTTTGAATCGTGTTAGCGTTACTGTTAGCGTTAGGTATTCTTAAATCATACAAACAGGTAATCGCATCATTTCATCATTGTTGTTAGGTACCTACTAATAGTATACGTATTATGCAACGAGGGAGATGAGGTGATTTTCGACGAATTTTCAGGTTTATTGCCCGAGCGATGCGAAGGAAATAACTCGCAATTGTCGAAAATCATGCATCTCCCGAATTGCATACCTACGATATTTCACGTCGTAGAGGGAATAAAACGCGCATTTAAGCACTCGAGCGATTCGCGAGAGGGAATACCGGTAGAGTAGCGTTTTATTCCATTTCCATCTATGACGTAAAGTAAATACCTAGGTAGGTACATTATTATTAATCCTGAAATATTAGGGAAAAATTGTTGATTTACTTTTACTTCGTAAATGTAATTACCTAGGTACCTATTTAATTTCTTAGCATATTTTCTTCCTTATTTGTCACGTGGCAACGCCATCGCAAATGTAGCCGTAGCCGTAGCCGTAGCCGTAGGCTTCGGTAGGTGTATGTAGGTAGCTAGGTACCTCCTACCTCTACCTGCTCGTATAAACATAAGTAGTAATTAAATACCTATTCCTATTCCTATTCCTATTCCTAATCCTATACCTATACCCTGTATAATTTTGGGGTACACCTACACAGTGACATACGAGTACATGGTTTGTGAGCATGTGCAGGTAAGTACTTCTACTTACTTCGTAGAGCGAATAACAACTGAGTAGGTTATAAGGTAGGTAAGTAGCAAGTACACACCTACAGACAGAGAGTAGTGGGTAGTGGGTAGTGGGTAGTGGAACGAATACCCAACTTGGCCAGCAAAATGAGAAAAAGAATTAAGTAGGTATATACCTACCGTATACTTAAGTACACAGGTACGAATTAACTAGGTACCGTACCGTACCGTAACGTACCGCTAGAGCTACCTACGCGGACGCAGGCTAATCAGTAAATCACTTAAATATACTCCTTAAACTTACGATTTATAAAATGTACCCTTTTTACGTTTTCTTTTTTGCCGCATCGCGTCGCATATTTCTTTCTTTTTTTTTCTTTTATTTCGTCGCATCGCTCGAAACATGGTATGGCGTCCCGTTCCGTGCCGTCTTCTCGCTTCGCTTCGCCTCGTTTCGCTTCGCCTCGCCTCGCCCAGCTTATCGCGCTCTCAATCGCGTAGTCCGTAGTCGTTAGCCGCCAGCCTGCTGGTCGCTAGTCGCTAGTCGCTAATCGCTAATCGCGTTTACTTGTAAATCACAGATAATTTGGTCGACAGAAACAACAAAATGATCCGACGTTATTGTATATAGAATTTCTCCTTCTTTTGCGCGTCCATTTGTTGACGCCATCTTCCAGTACTAAAGCCGATCCTTTTTCTGATTTCAAAGCCAAAAACAAAAACAAAAATAAAATAGGTATGTGCGTAGGCATCTAATTAGAGATCGAGCGGTAACGAGTACTACATACCTACATTAGGGTACATAATAATACAACATAAGGTAGGTAGGTAAAAAATTGTGTCACGTATAATTTGACCAATCAGAAAATTGAAAATTAATTTCCGATTTATCGATGCTGGTCCGATTATTTTAATCGAGGGATCAGAATCGAGAAATCGTAATCGTTCCATCTCTGTCTACAACACGCCACGCCACGCCACTTCATGCCATACCACACCATACCATACCATACCATACGAGTATCATACGATATACCATACCAACGTAGTACCTACCGGCATTAAGGTCTTGCTGCGGAAGAAACTCCTGTATTTCTTGTATAATTCTCGTCAACTCTTGCGAATCTTTGGCGATGCTGCAAATTTCTTCCTGATTGAAATCCGGCGCAATTTGCTTGCACAGTAAAATTTGGCTTATCACGTTGCCTATGTTGGATGGTCCGGCGCGATTTTCTGTGAACAACAAACGCAGCTACGTAAGTAACGCGCGCGCACACACGCACACCTATTCGACTAGGACTAGGTAAGTATCTGATTGCTAATTTACTAGTTGGCATTTGAAATTGGACGAATTTTTGATTTTTGATTTAGACTTGCTGACGTGTTTTTATCATCCACACACCGAAACGTTCGCGTTTTGCTGGGGAAAAAAGTTCTGCGCCAGAAGGAAGGTGTTTGAAAAACTGAAAATTGCGAAAATTATACTCGCAATCCGTTTGAAATTGGTCAAATTTTCATTCGTGAACATTTTTTTAGCCCACTTACTGAAAGGTTGGAGTTTTATAGAGGGAATGAGGGAGGAAGGAGGGGGGGGGTAATACCGGAACGAATACCTAATGTACGTAAATAACGAAGATTACAATATCTGATTGTTGGTTCGATTTGAAACTCGCATCTTTTTTGTCCACTAAACAAAAACACTTATTCGTGCCTCGTTCGGATCAAAGGGTTCTGCGCCAGGAGGAGTTTGAACAAAATGACTAACAAATTCTGTCGGTGCTATAGCGTTAGAAATTGGTCAATTCCCCCCCCCCCCGCGAATAACGTTTAACCCTCCAGGAATTCTGCGCCAGGAGGCTGCTAGAAAAATTGAAATGATAGAAATTAGTATTACCCGTGTTTTCTCATTCGTTACATACTCGCGCTATTTTTATTCGAAATGGATTACATTTTCATTCGTTGAGATTTTTTTAGCTTATTGCTCGAAATATTCGTGTTTTGCCGAACAAAAAAAGGTTGCACACGGGCGCCACGCCACGCTGCGGCACGCAATTTTCAAAACAACGCAAATGACCAAAAAAATTATGACGAGGTGTAAGTAACAAAAGTAGGCCGGAACGCGAATTTCACTTGGTAGGTACATGGTACATGGTACATAGTACATACCTATTACAACTTTGATCATGGTAGGTATACATGTATACTTATGCGAATCTTTTTGATTAAAACGTTTTTATAAGTTCTTCGGAGAGTACTCGATATATGATCAAGTTTTGGAACCGATTAAGACATCTGTGTCGGTGTAACAGGATGAAATTTGAAGACGGGCGGGGGTTCGTGGTGGTGGTGGTATTGTTCCCGCTTTCACGTAAGTATAATTAACCTTCAAAATACATTCGTGCCAAAAATATTCGTTTGGCGGGAAGTACTCAATTTTAAATCGCATTCTTTGACAATTTCGTTTTTTTTTCTTCAAATTTTCGTGGTGTAATTTTACACCGAATGGTTGAAAAATTTTCAAACCGGATAAAAATTAGGTATTATGAAGGTGATACGAGTACTGTCCACAACGATGTATGTACTATGTACCTACTCGTATGTATTTTTTATTTCACGATAGGTACCATATATACTCGTCGCGTTTTATACTGTAGTTGTAGTAAGTAGGTACCCCAAGTTACCCAGCCCAGCCCAGCCCAGCCCACCCCACCACCTAGGTACCTACATATATGTATTTAGTGACCACTTTGGACGGATTGAAGCGTCGCGCCGGGGTCGAGTAGAAAAACAGGAATGAAATTATGTAAATGCGGTACCTAGTACCTACCTACGTAGACAAAAACAATGCTAATGATAACGAACAACTCGGTCGCGTCGCGTCGCCGTTGTTATGCTACCCACATACCCACATACTCATACTAAAAGAGTAGGTAAAACAAAGCGAATCGCAAACATTTTCACAATTCACCGCGCACCGCGAAATGAAGCAGAGATGGCAACCTAAATTATGGTACAGTTTTACAGTTTACGATTCACCAGTACCTACTTCTTTGTACGCGGAAGCGGAACCAGAACAATTGGCAATTGGCAATTGGCATAAGCATAAGCTAACGCCGCGCACGTTCGCCCAACTTTGAAATTTGGTAGGTAAACCTTTACAAAAGGCTACCTATCGTAGTGTAATGTAGTGTAGTGTACGTACCGAAATATCCGGACATATCCATCGGAATCAGCTGCACAAGTCGGCTACATTTTGCAAGCTCGCGTAAAAATAATTGGCACATGAAAAATAAAAAAACCAAATGCGGATGATCCATCGGTATGCCTTCGGCCAACGAGCTGAAACAATTTCAACGACAGACGATTAGGTACCTAATACCTAACACCTAATACCTATACTTTACCATACGAGTAGGTACTACGACTACGAGTAATATGTTTATGTAGGTACATGTACCATACCGCGTCATACCGACTTCGTTCGTTTTGCTACACTTTTTACACGGTGCAGGCGCGGGCGCGGGCGCAACAAAGTGTACCTTACATTTGTTCTGTTTGTTTTTCCACGGTGTATGCACGGTACGGTACGGTGCGGTGCGGTGCGGTGCGGTGCGGTGCGGTGTACGTTTAGGGTACCGTAACCGTGACCGTACACTTTTCTACACTTTTTAAAAGCAAGTGCGGAAAGTGCAGGATTACTCACGAGTCACGAGTCACGAGTCACGAGTTACGCTACACCAGATGACGCCGTAAAAAAAAGTGTAACCAAAACCAAAACGAACAAAGCTACCGTAAACACCCAAACACGTACGGCGACTAGGAACTAGGAACTAGGAAAACGTTGAAAAGCCACAAGCTAGCAAACTCGAGTTGATGTGTTGTAGTTCGTAGCTCGTGTAGGGGATGGGATGAGATTTGCAACGAAAACCTGTACAGGCCTACAGGCCTATAGGCGTACAGGCGTACAAATTGATTTCGGAATGAGGTAATGATTGAGACTTGATCAGTGATCAGTACATCACCCCGAATCAGGGATGGGCTGACGTATTGCGTTCACGTCTACGTCTACGTTTACGTTTACGTTTACGTTTACGTTTACGTTTACATATTCACCTACCGGTACTTAATATGTTGGTAGTAAGTAAGCACCAAGTAAGTAGCCAAGTACCTACAAGTGTAGGCACGCCGCGCCGCGCCGCGACGCTCGTACATGCGTCAACGTACATTTTTCACTATCACGTTCACATTTTAGTTGTGCCTACACGGTACGCCGCGCCGCACCGCGTCGCCCCGCGATGACGTCGACGGCATTTTTATAATTGCCATTCGCCACGCCACCCCGCACCGCACCGCACCGCACCGCACTTCGAACCAACAAAATATTTGTAATTAGGTAAAAACGAGCCATTTTTTTCGATTGTCGTGTTTGAAAAAAAAACACGCACGTACGCACGTAGGGGTTGTAAGAGATGTTATCGCGTCGCAGGTTGCTACGTTTTGCTGCGCTGCGCTGCGCTACGTTGGTCAGTTGATGAGGACGCGGCACCGCACCGCACCGCGGCGCGGTGCGGTGCGGTGCGGCGCGGCGCGGCGCGGTGTGGTGCGGTGCGGTGCGGTGCGGTGCGGTGCGGTGCGGTGCGGTGCGGCAGTTCTGATGATAACGGCCACGATAATCAAGTTCAAGTAGTGAAAGTAGTACTTGATGTTGATGCCTAGACCTACCTAGTACATATCTACTATCTACAATTCTACATCCTACATCCTACATCCTACATACCGTATGTACAATGTACATTACATAGGTAGAGGTACCATGTAGGTACATCATACGCACAAGCATCCTCGACAATTTACAGCTTTATATTGTATGTAGCGATGGCGATGAGTTTCATCTTTGAGTTTTCGCCCATTTTGAACATCAACACAGAAAACACCGAGGAGAAAAATATTTTGCAGTCCGCATACTAAAACTGGTTTCATTTTTAAGTCAACTGATTCGTCGTGAAAAGCGCATCACGCGGCGCGCCCATTGGTCAAACGTGTAGACGAAGGCGTAGGCGTAGGCGTAGGCGTAGGTGTAGGTGTGGGGTAGGGTACCTTACACTTTACAGTAACCTAGTAAGTATAAGTATAAGTATAAGTATAAGTATAAGTACAGCGAGCTACGTTAACCGGCATGCCAGCATTGCCAGCGCAATGTAACCGTTAGCTAGCTAAGGCTTTCCACAGCCACGTGTGTAACGTTTACTTGTACTATACTTTAGGTAGTAGGTACTGCACATATGGGTATCTACATCTACAGCTACAGCTACAGCTACACCTACTGCTAGGTACGTCTACCTACGTATTACGTACCTACCAGGTGCCACGTTCGCCCGATACCGGATTTCGGATTTCGGATACAAATTACGGCGTCGGCGATCGGCGATCGGCGATCGGCGTTAGTCTACTACGCTGACGAGGACGATCTACATACATAGGTACCTACATATTATCTACCCGTCTGCTTCTACAGTCTACAGTCTTTGAGTCTACGGTGTACCTACGATCTACGATCTACGATCTACGATCTACCGTCTACCGTCTACCGTCTTCTACACGGCGAGAAAAGGTGCATCTGCCACGTACATCAGTTGTGATTACCTAATACGTAATAGGCCTACCTACGATATCTACGTAATATGTGCGTATATGAATTTGAATAGCGTCATAGAGCACTCGTGCAGGCGCAACGCAACGCAACGCAGGGCAGGGCAGGGCAGGGCTGAGAATACGAGTTAAAACTACCAGCTACAGCTACAGCTACAGCTACAGCGACAGCGACAGCGACAGCGACAGCGTTTACGGGACGGATGTGGACTAGAGCTTAATTCAGGTTCGAACGACGAAGGCAGACAAGCTGCAGACGGTGAGCTACGCAGCTCCTGTAGTTTTGTCAAATGCCATTGTACCTACTTACATATAGGTACCTATACCTACGTATGTACTATCACTATGTACATCTACATACGGTACTAACGCAACTATGTAGTTGGCATGGCATGGCATGGCATGGCATACGGTATGGCGTAGCTACACATATGTAAAGTGAAGTATAGTAGCCTATGCATTTTGGGAAAATTATAATAGCGCGACAAAATAATAGGTACATTCCACGACCAATAAATGCCAACGACGAAACGGAAAACGGGGTACCATATCTAAACGACAGACGACAGCCGACAGCCGATTTCCACGACATTTTCAATGCTGAGAAATGAGAACGACATGGTTAGACAAACGCCCGACTGGCGACTGTAAACAGGTTATCCCCGGTCATGTAATCATGTAAATCCATTTATTGCGCGGCAGAGTTCCTTATCAATTATGGTATGGTATGGTATGGTATGGTATGGTATTGTATGGTACAGATCTACCTATACCTATGCAATATGCAATATGCATCATTTTATAGTACCTAAGTATTCTTAGGTTTTGATCACTACAGCCATAGCCATGGTAGATCGGTACAATCGGAATTTCAGTGCATGGAAAACATTCGACGAATTAAAGGAGGAAATGTATGGTGTGTGGTGTGTGGTGTGTGGTGCGTGGTGCGTGGTGCGTAGTGCATTACTGTTTGCTAAAGTGATTTTCGGAATACGACATATCTATGTACCTAGTTGTTCCTTCTACGCTAAAAACAAATTATGCAAGCACACGATATGCAAATTTTAACCACACTTTTTTGTCGTTTTATTTTATAATAGGTAATAGGTAATAGGTATCGTGTCGTGCACGTCAGTCGTGAATTTTTATTTCTGTCGTTCAGTTAGAAATCCTGTGTAATAATAGGTATTCTGTCGTTTAATAGGTACCTATATTTTTTGGCGGGTGAAATCAATGTTTTGTCGTTCAATATCAATACCATTTCTGGGTATGGGAGTAGGTATTACTTTGTCGTGCAACCCCAACCACATACTTATTCTGTCGTGCCAATCACTGATTTCCGTCATTTAGGTACCTATATCACATTTTTTTGTCGGACCGATAAATGGGTGCCTAGTACTTTTAGTACGAGTGGGTACCTACATAATACGTATGACTACGGTGTACGGTGTACGGTGTACGGTGTAATTGCTTTTTCATTGCAGAGGGAGTAAAAGTCTACTTTTACTCCCTCTCGCGAATCGCTCGAGTGCTCAATCTCGACTTTTACTCCCTCTGCAATGAAAAATATCGTATGCAACTCGGGAGATAAATGATTTTCGACGATTTTGAGTTATTTCCCTCGCTTCGCTCGGGCAATAAACCTCAAAATTCGTCGAAAATCACTTTATCTCCCTTGTTGCATAATATACTACCGGTATTTCGTTATCCTCTCGCGAATCGCTCGAGTGCACAGGTAGTTAGATAGGTTGGTAGTTGGTACATACTTATTGATGGTGAATTAAGCGCGCGCCTACCTACATTTAAAATAAATTTTATTTTTTATTTTTTTACTTACCTACTTACCAGTTAAATTCCAACTACCCACCTAGAATACCTACTTATATTCAAAAGATTAATGTTATTTAGGTGAATTTGAATTTTGTTTGTTTTGAATTAATTTTCCCACTCATTCTTATTACCTACCTGCTACCTATTTCTACACCGTACCGTACCGTGCGGTGCGATGCGAACCAACGCACCTAATATATGCATTGGTAATCTCACCTCCTAAGGATAAGATGTAGGTACCTAGTACCTACTTGGGAGCAGTATGTGTACAGCTACAGCTACAGCTACAGCTACAGCTAGGTATTCGATGAAAATGCTACGACAACAACGAGACTACGAGACTATAGGGGAATGAGAGAGCGAGTGCCAGTGCCAGTGCCAGTGCCAGTGCGAGTACATTACGTAGGTAGGTACCTACGTAAATAGATGGACTAGTTTGTTAGTCGGTTTACCTTCGAATTTGCGGTAAAAGTAATTGGCAGGTGTGTTTACAAGCGTCTACGCAATTTCTCCTCAGTTTTCGGATTTTTTCCCTCATTTCCGGGCAGTCTTTGGCTGTTCCGATGTGGATCAATAGGTCACGAAATAACGCCACCTGACTGTTTATCTCCGAGATCAGCTGCAAAAAATAACAATTACGAAAACTTGGAATCGCACGCCACGTCGCATCGCATCGCATCGCGTCGTGTCGTGTCGTGTCGCCTTTAAAGCGGCTTGCAGTAAATTTCTGACTATAAGTACGTTTACGAAATGCCTAAATAGGTAGGTTCTTGTACGTAAGTACCTAACCTTCTTACGTTAGGTAGATATTGTAGACGGACGGACGGACGGACGGACAGACAGACAGACAGACAGACAGACAGACAGATCGACGGCGACCGACCGATGGACGAGAACGTAGACCGGCTAAGTAGATATGATGGACGGCCAACAGACTATTCCTACCTATCCAAAACCATTCCACATCTCACATCCCCAGTCGAACCTGATTCGACTCCAAAGTCCGCTGCGCTGCGCTGCGCTGCCTATAATTCGGTACTGTTTTGTTGGTTTTACGTTTTACCATCATGTTTTTTTTTCAGCAGAAAAATAACCCGAAAAATCCACGATCTGTACAGGTACACCCGTAGGTTACCCTACGGTGATAAACACTACGAATGAAAAATTCAATCAGCTAGTCGATCTTAAAAATGCGTAAGTTTTCAAAAATAAAATTCTGGTATGATGTAAAAACTCGTTTTTTGTCATTTTTACCGGAAATGTTCAACTTTGGGAAGCAATGGCTCAATCCCCCCTTTTCTAGGTGGGCTAAAAACATTTTGGCGAGTACTACTTCTACTTCTACCTCTACTCTGTTTCCACTTGTACTTATACTTAAATAGCGATAGCGATAGGTAGCCGTCCACCGTCCACCGTCCACGTAAATTTAAACGAAAATGGTGCGAAACAGTTGTCTCCCTCCCCTAATTACCCCCTCCGCTGAAAACAATAGAGGCTGGGGCGGGCGATGCGATTTCATCACAGACTCTAGACATGATACGAAAGATTTTTAAGCAGATACCTATTACCTAATACCCTATACCTATTTATTTTTTCAAAGTACATTTCTGTCGGGCTATCACTCGACGCTCACTAGGTATTTCCACCCCTTTCATCATTTCAATTACGGGGTGGAGGGGATTAGGGGGGGGGGAGAAGAAGGGAATATCGTAAGTACATCATCCGTTATGTGTCGGTGTCGATGTCGATGACTTGTACTTTTAGCGCAAACTTTTACAATTACCTATAACGAGAACGACCAATCGTCGGCGAAAATAGTCGCGATTACCTAATTCTTTTTCAATGGGCACCTTTAACCTTTATCGTACCTAGACCTACTATAAGGTAAATATAGCCACTTATCTTAATTCTAAACCGCCGCGACAGACCGATTTACGGTGGCGCGCGAATGTCAACTCATCGACTGGCAACCATAGGTAGGTAAAGGTAAAGGTAAAGGTAAAGGTAAAGGTAAAAGTAAAAGTAATTGGGCAGGTAATGTGGGGCGAGCGTTTTCAGCGATCCACGCCACCGAGCGAGGCTGCGAACTCAGCGCGAGCCTGTTAAATAATGCACGTGTAGGTACCTACCTAAAAAAACGACGTGAGGCGACTCGAGCTCGAGCTCGAGTAAAATAAAGGAAAGCATATCTAATGAAAAATAGAAAATGAAAAAAGAATAAAAACGATGAGCGACGGTACTCGTTGTACGCGAATAAATGATGCAAAATTCGATGCAATCTGTCGGCTTCGCGACGACGCGACGCGATCCGACTCGATAAATTACGTGTACGTATTACGTATTACGTAGTACGTAGTACGTACCTACCTGTTCCAGGTAGTAGAGTAGGTACTCGTATGTAGAGAATAGAGAGAAAATTGCACGGCGCGCGCTGTCTCTAATTAATACCTATAGGTACTCCTAAATTCCTAATGTAAACGCGCGGCGCGGCACGGTGGAGCGCCCGCACCTGTACCTACCACCTACCACCTACCACCTACCTGTAATTAATCGTATGTTCTTACTTACTTTATTTCAACTACGAGTGTCGAGTACCCTAGGTACCAATTACTGTCCAAGTACCGCTACCGCTAGCGCAAACACTAGGTAGTAGGTAGTCGTAGTAGGTACCTATAAAATATTGAACTACGAATAGGAGTATGAATACCGAATACCGAATACCGAATACGTATGTCGTATGGTATGGTATGGTATGGTACACCTATTCACGCGTACTTTCCTGCCGACTACACCGCACCGTGCACCGTACACCACTTGTACGTACGTCGCGTCAGTTTGTACACCAAGTATCTACTAAGTAGGTATGTACGAGTACATTGTACATGTACATAGTACATAGTACAGGTACTAGCACTATTGAGCGGCGTCGAAGATATGGATATCACGATATCAGTATTCGTATTCATTATTCGTATTCATTATTCGAATTTGAAAGCACTCGTGCGAGAAAGCCGCAGATGTAATCTCAGTGACATTCAAACAATAGCCGACACGAGGGGCGATAGTGCAGTGGAAGGTAGCCGGTAGGTAGCCAATAGGTATATCTCCCACTAATTTCACAGTCGGCAAAATTTCGAAAAATTTACAACGCAACTTGGACAATTCGGAGTTGATTTTTTCTCCAGCTTACCAAGTTTTCGGTAGAATAACCGAATTCAGCCCCCGCACAAATGAAAATAATCAGATAATGATAAATAAACATAAACCTAGATATGTATAGGTATAGGTATAGGTATAGGCAGAGATGTAAAAATACGGTATTTTATTTTTTCGGTATTATACGGCGGTATTATACGTATAATACCGTATAATACGGTATTTTAATGGTAATTTATTCTAACTTAAACTCCCACTCCAACCCTATTTTTCCACTGTGCGCATGCGCAGAGGAAATGAGCACATAATAATGGGGTAAAATACCGAAAATTACAAAATTATTATTAAAAATGTCTCAAACTTACATAAAATGTTTAATTTTTCGAAATTTCTTCGAGCACACACTGATTTTTTGGGGATTTTGATCAAAATTTAATAAAATATGTATTATACGGTATAATACGGTATTTTATTTTTGTATAATACGGTATTATACGCGTATTATACAGCTGTATTATACGTGAATAAAATACCTTACATCTCTGGGTATAGGTATAGGTATAGGTAGGTAGGTTCTTGAAATTATCACATTTTTTTTTGTGCTAGAAATTTTTCGCCATTCGCTTTACGAATCGGGCTGAAAATTGTGGAATTTGTTTCATTCTTCCAGTTTCCCGTTTTAATAGGTAAGGTTTTTTATGCGCTTCTCAACTTTTTCGCTATCGTTCAAATTATTCCTATAGATAAAGGTACTATTATAAAATTCGGTCCAAATTTTTTTACTCGTACGAATTTTCATCTTTAAAATGTCTACTTTGGTAAAATTTTCAGGATCGAGTGATTTGATTTTCATTTTTTTTTAAAAATCGTTTTAAAGTAAAAGTGGCCCAATTTTTTATTAAGTTTATTAATGGAAAACTTGTTTTATTGCGCCTTGAATAGCCGTGCCGAATTGTCACATGGTTTTATGCTTTTTTACTGGAGATGGAAAAAATGTCTCCCGATTTCGCTCGAGTTTCAAGTTGTCACGTGTTGTGATCCTACTGGTGAGTTCGGAATAATCCAAAAAGTTTTCAACTCCTTACGACCGAATGGGCTGACTCCGTAAGAATTTCATTTCTTTTTCACCAAGTTCCACTACAGTCCAAATACTAAATAGGTACCAACCTAGGAGAAATTATTTCTTCAGCAATTAAATATCATTTTGGTAGGTACACCTTCATTATTTGCTGCGTTGCTGCCCCGATTCCCCCCTCATATTTTTACCACAAAGGGGGGAGAGGGGAAGGGGTTGAAAATTAAAAAAAAGTTTTAAAATTTTGGAGGTTGACACGACTGCAATTTTTCTTTTAATGTTCGTTATTATAGTCGAGCATAACATGTTACTTTCCCCAAATCTCCAAAACAATATTACCTATTGCAACTTTGCAAAAAAAAAATTGAAAAAATAAATGCGCATTTTCGTGGTTTTTTCATTAGTTTAGCTCGTGAATTAGAATAAAAAAAATTCACTATTTTTGTAGATAATACGATGAAAACCGCTGACTCTGGCGTGAGGAGCGTGGAAATTCGATTGAGCGAAAGTGATCGGGTAGAGGGAAAACGTTTTCCGAAATCGGAAAAAAATTCGAAGAATTTTTCCGGAGACGTAGGGAAAGCGGTCGGAAAAATTTTAGTGATGAAAAATAATCGCACGAAGCAGATATCGATATGGACAGCTCTGGAAAACCGGGTTGACCAATAGCAACGCGCCTACGATTGATTTCCCTAAATTTTCTTTTTAGGGAGACTTTCGACTGCGCTACAGATTTGAACAGTTTTCTCTGATTGGATCGGAATTTCGACGATTGTTGTTTCTTCGGAAACGATAGTTGTTCGATCGGACGATACCAAAACGATGAATAATTTTCAAAGAAAATTATTCTCAAAATTAAAAATGAATTATTTCGAAAAGAAAAATTCAGACATTTCACGAAGAAAAAAAAGAAAGGAAAAACTCGATTTAGTTTTTACCTTATATTAAACTGAAATATAACATCGCGTGAGGCTATAAAAACTCGGTAGTTTTTAAGCCTAAATTATATTTAAGTACAATTCGACTATACGCGAGAACGGTTAAAACGATACAACGATCGCGGGTTAACGAACGACACGAATAAATAAACAAAATAATTAGAGGCCGTAGCCAATAATTTTACATAAAAAATAACCGCGTATAATTCGATTTCGGTACGGTAAAATTAACACCGCCCCTCGGACGATAATTACTTTTTGTCGATTTTATTAAAATCAAAAATTTCGTTCGACAAGCGCTCGAAGACGATCCTATTGGTCGATTTTGTCAATAGATCGGCGATGTTATCACTCGATGAAATTTTCACGATGTGAATGACACCGGATTTGATAAGATCGCGAATATGATGAAACGATACATCAATATGTCGAGTACGACGAGATTCGTCGGTATTTGCTATCGAGATGGCTGCATTTGAGTCGCAGAAGATCGGTACGACATCTGTGACCAAATCGAGACTAGCGAGCAAATTAATCCACGATCTAGCTTCTTTTCCAGCCGTTGATAAAGCTACGTATTCGGCTTCCGCCGACGATAATGCTACGCAATTTTGCTTTCGAACGATCCAGTCGACGATATTTCCATTCAACATGACGACGATACCGGTAGTGGATTTACGATCGGAGTCATCACCGGCAAAATCGGAATCGGAATACAATTTTAACGGATACGATACATTAAGGTAATTCGAATTATAAACTAACGACCGATCGATTGTCGTTTTTAAATACCTAATTATACGTTTAGCATAATTAAAAATTTCAGCATTAGCGAGATGCTGAAATCTGCACAAGAAATTAACGGCGAACGCGATATCGGGACGAGTACCTCGCGATAGATACGATAACGATCCTAAGATGCCACGAGAACTTTCGTTTCGAACGATTTATCCAGCCGTTTGTCTTCGATTTTTAAGCCGGGTTCCATCGGCGACGATATCGGATTCGAATCTTCAAGATCATATTTCACGATTAATTCACGGATGTACGATTTTTGATGTAAGTACGTTACATCGTCACTTTTACGTTCGATTTCGATACCGATGAACTTTTCAGGTTCTTTTAGATCTCGAATTCCAAATTCTTTATTTAGCTGATCGATCAGCCACTCGATTAATTCGGCGTCGGAACCGGTTATTAAGAAATCGTCGACGAAAATTACAAAAATACACCGAGTTTTATCGCCGTCTTTATTAGTTACATAAACGCTACGGATCGTTTGCAGACTGTTCGAAACCTAATTTTTCTAAAGTTTTCTTTAATTTTTTGTTCCAGTTCTGCGGCGAAGTTTTTGAGTCCGTAAAGGGACTTTTTTAACACGAATACGATTTTCGTTTTACGGAGGATCCTTTCGGTGGATCGAAAACTATCATACGAGTTGCTTCGCCATTCAAGAATGCCGTCGATACATCGGCTTGACGGAGTTTCCATTTATTCACGGTGGCTATGCAGACGATACCACGGACGATCGATACGTTTGCAGTCGGCGCGTAAGTCTCATCCAGCTCGTATTGGTGAGAGTCCTTGTATCCGCGGAGAACTAATCGAGCTTTAAATTTTACGACGTGATTAACCGAGATTTTCTTTCGCAGAACCCATCTCGTATCGACTTTGGAGAAGTCCTTGCCTTCCAGCTCTTCCTCGGTGACTTCGTACCAGACATCTTTCACTGCCATCGCTCTCAGTTCTTCCTCGATCGCCTTTTTCCACTCGTTACCTTCAGGACCGTTTACTGCCTCTTCATACGTGAGTTCTTTGCCCTGCTCGGTGGCTATTAACGCGGAGTATTCGATACGATCATCATCGTTACACAGATTGGATTTTATCGCGACTAAAACGAATTTTCGATTGTTTCAGGTTCAAGATTTACGGTACCGTCGTACGAATTTTCATTTAACCGGTCAGCATAAAGCTGATTTTCATCGAAGATGACGTTTGACGAATACGATAGTTTATTTCGCGGTACATCGAGTAACATGTAACCTGTTTCAGTATAACCGACTAGCATTTTTTTCCACGGATTTCGATCTAATTTTGTTCGTTTTTCTTTAGGAATAAATTCCCTAGCGACGCAGCCGAAGATACGAACATATGGAAAGTCGGATCGCGATCGAACCATAAACGATACGGGCTTTTATCGCGATAACAGAACACGGAAGACGATTGTACAAAAAAGTAGCCGTGTACAACGCGTACGGCCAAAATCGACGAGGAGCTTCGAATCGAAAAGAAGCGAACGGAGTTTTTTTCACTGATGGTACGTAGAAAACGTTCGGCCGTACCGTTATGTTCGTGTTCATAAGGCTCCGAAGCCATTAATCGCATACCCTTTTTCTCGATTACTTCGCGAAATTTACGCCTATAAACTCGGTCGCGCTATCGCAAACGTAGTTGCTTAATTTGACGATTCCATAGATTCGTTACTATGTTATCGTATTTTTCGAAAAATTCGCCGACTTGCGATTTAGCCGTTATCGCGAACGTTACCGCGTAGTGAGTAAAATCGTCGACGAACACAAGAATATACCTTTCGTTATCGATACCGGCGCTCAGCGGACCCATTACGTCGACATGGACTATGTCCAACGGTTGCTTCGCCTTTTCGCGCTTGGTATTGTAAGGCCCACGGTGCTGCTTCGCTTTGGCACACATATCGCACTCGTTCGTAAGAGGGCAGTCATGTTCGGTACAACTAATATCGGGTATTTTGTACATAACCGATCTACTCGGATGGCCTAACCGACGATGCCATAGAGCGTTTAACGCGAAGTCGAAATTATCGGTACAATTTTTTAGCTTAAATTTAACAGTAAGCAAAACCGTTTGACTGTTCAAAAACATCAGTCAGTTTTTCACCAGTATCGCGGTGAACGATCGAAATTTTGTCGGCGATCACGGTATCGTACCCCAGACGACGAATCTGGCTCACGGACATTAAATTGTACGATAAATCGGAAATATAACTCACGTTTTGCATGATAAAATTTACGCCGCTATCGTTAGTGACTGGTAACTCACCAACCGACGATCGCACGATGGCTGTATCTTGTTTCGCGACGATAATTTCAGCGTTCGACGTTACTGGCTTTTCGTTGACCAAAATACCGGGTACGTTTATCATGTGGCTGGTGGCGCCGGTGTCGAGCACGAAGACGATTTCACCGCCGGTTGAGATTAACGCTACATTTTCTTCGGATGTCATAAGTGCCTTCGGACGATTCGACGATTCATTCGACGGAGATTTCGGCGCCGGCGAATTCGAACTGGAGCTGGAACTCGGTTCAGACCTTTTTGAATTCGCTTCATCACCATACCGAGGGCACTGCTTTCCTATGTGGCCGGTGCCACCGCAACGATAGCATTTTATTTCTCCTCTCGGCGATTGATTTCGATTGGCCCAGCAATTTTTCGCGAGATGGCCGAGCTTTTTGCACTTGGCACATTTCGGACGCGGCTTACGATCGTTCGGATTTCGATTATTCGACGCTGAAGTTACTAACGCCGAACCTTTGTTGATATTCGACGTCGCCTTTTCGGATTTATCTTCGTCGCTGGTTAATAAACCCCTCAGGAATTTTGGGTCGGCGGGTGCGATATTCAGAAGGCTTCTGCCGGTTTCTTAACGGACTTCCATTTCTCGATATTTTTGAGTCCGGAGTTCAAAAACGCATACTCCTCATCCTTCGGGACCTTCGTACCGGCGGCCTCCATTTGGTTCACCAAGCTTGACACCTCGTCACAGTAATCGGTAGCAGACCTAAATTTGTCGATATCGAGGGCAGCCAATTTTGCGCGACAGGCAATTACGATTTGCTGATTCTCTTTCGCGTAGCGTTCGTCGAGTTCGCTGAAGAGTTTTTCCGGGTCTTTTTCTTCTCTAATGAGTCGGAAAACCGCGTTCGTCGTATGGCTAACTATTTCAAAATACGCTTTTCGTTTTTCCTTGTCGGTAGCGCCGCCGTTCGCCGTTATTGCCTTTTCGAGATCTTTAGCTAGAAGTAACGATTTGATTCGCTTCTTCCAGATAATGTAGTCGGTACCGTTAAAGATCAAGTGCGCTGGAATATTCGACGACGATTCTCCAGAAGCCATTTCGGACGCTGACGATTCGTTTTCAGAGCACGTAGCTGTTTTCTCGTTTTCGGATTGGTCGTCGGAGATGATCGACGCTGCGTCGGATTCGTTATTGGCTGATACGATGCACGGAGCTGACGGTATCGGCGACGCAGAAGATTGACCGACGAGGGAAGTATTTAATTCTTTCGATAGTCGCTTTCGAATTTTACGTTTTTGTGATCGAGTTAACACTTTTTCAGCTTCGCTCGATGCTGGAAAACCACGGAAATCTTCTTCGTTAGAAGTATCGTTCGCAGCGTCGCCTCGACCAATGAGCTTCGACAGACGAGGTATCATATACCGAGTCGATTCGCCGTTTCACAGGAACCACGATACTATGCTACCATGTAGAAAATACGATGAAAACCGCTGACTCGGCGTGAGGAGCGTGAAATTCGATTGAGCGAAGTGATCGGTAGATGGAAAACGCTTTTCCGAAATCGGAAAATTCGAAGAATTTTCCGAGACGTAGGGAAAGCGGTCGGAAAATTTTCGTGAAAATATAATCGCACGAAGCAGATATCGATATGGACAGCTCTGGAAAACCGGGTTGACCAATAGCAACGCGCCTACGATTGATTTCCCTAAATTTTCTTTTTAGGGAGACTTTCGACTGCGCTACAGATTTGAACAGTTTTCTCTGATTGGATCGGAATTTCGACGATTGTTGTTTCTTCGGAAACGATAGTTGTTCGATCGGACGATACCAAAACGATGAATAATTTTCAAAGAAAATTATTCTCAAAATTAAAAATGAATTATTTCGAAAAGAAAAATTCAGACATTTCACGAAGAAAAAAAAGAAAGGAAAAACTCGATTTAGTTTTTACCTTATATTAAACTGAATATAACATCGCGTGAGGCTATAAAAACTCGGTAGTTTTTAAGCCTAAATTATATTTAAGTACAATTCGACTATACGCGAGAACGGTTAAAACGATACAACGATCGCGGGTTAACGAACGACACGAATAAATAAACAAAAATAATTAGAGGCCGTAGCCAATAATTTTACATAAAAAATAACCGCGTATAATTCGATTTCGGTACGGTAAAATTAACAATTTTTTATAATTTTCAAATCTCTCAAAATGGGAAAAGTATGAAAAAAATTCAAAATACTTACTCCATCGAGCTAGCAACACTGCAGATAATGAAGGATTACCAAAATGATAAGTACCTACATATTTAATTGCTAAGCAAATAATTTCACCAATTCAATATTTGGACTAGTGGAGTTTGGTCAAAAAGAAATGAAATTTTTATAGAGTCAGCTCATCCGATCGTGACGAGTTGAATTTTCTTCGCATCATTAGGAACTCACCAGCATCTAGTCGAGCTTGAGCGAAATCGAGACTTGAAAATATAGGTAGGTTATACTCGACTACATAACGAACATTTAAAAAAATCCAGACACGGTCTGGTCACCCAGGGTCATCCCCCTCCCTCCAAAAAATTTACATTTTTAAAAAATTTTCAAAGCTTTTCAAAATAAGGGAAATACACATGAAAGAGAAATCAAGAAATTAGGTACCTACCATAGGTACATCCACGTGATGACTGCAATCTGTCCACCCCTTCTGAAGAAATCGTAAATTGAATTTTCAGCATATGGAGTGCGATAATTCGGAAAGGGGTGGGGGGTAGGGGGTCAAAGATTTAGGTGGAATGTTCTCAGGTTCCATGTAATACATATTTAGAACCACTTTCGACCAAATTCGGGACAAGGGTCAATTTCACCTACTTACCGATATACGGAAAGACCATTTGTGCCGAAAACTAATTTCAAAACTTGAAATTTCAACATTTTTTCCAACATGTCGAGAGAAAGTTACAAACACGCAGCCTCACTTTACGTAAATACCTATAGGTACTCCCTCGTCCATCCATTAATTAGAATTTAGAATACGAAATTCTAACATATACAATAACGTACCTAAGTGAGTAACATTTCTCAGCCCCCGATCGTTTTCATTGTCGATGGCGATGGCGATAGCGATGGCGTTAATGAAATTGCATAACCGATTCGCCGTAAATACGAAAAATATTTTTCATTTGTACTGTACCTATCGAAAGTACGTTTTTTCATTGCTAATTTGCGGATCGGAAGTTGGTCTTTTCATTGTTGAGCTGTCAACACGTTTTTTTTTAGTGTTTTTCGTGTTTACTTGCGCGTCCTAGTACGCGCAAGTAAACTTCCGTGACCCGGTATACGAACCGCACGAACGCGTACGCTTTACGTAAAAGTACTAATTGATGATTTTGAGAAGCACAAATGAAATAGTATATTACTATAGGCAGGTATCAATGTAATATCGCACGTACGCGGGCGCGGCGCGGCGCGGCGTACTCGACCGGTCGTTAGCCGTGCGGCATTCTCACGCTCACAGCATGCTCCAAGATCTAATCTTCGATGACTGAATACCGCCCACCCCCATACCCTCCTTCCAGCCCGTCCGTCCCCGTACTACTGTTAAGTGTCTAATGAGAATAGTAGGTATAGCTATAGGTACCTAGGTAGGCGCGGTACCGTGGTGTTGCCGTCAGCACTAACGTAACGTAACGTAACGTAACGTAACGTAACGTAACGTAACGTAACGTTAGCATCAGAATCGGGAAACGGACCAAGTTCAAGTAGAGTCGGTACCTAGGTTCTAGGCCATCTAGGTATTAGCATTAGGTATTTAGCAGTATATACTATATACTTAGCTAGCTTACGCTTACGTCGACGTATACGTTAATTGAATTGGCCTCAGCCGTAATGGTCACCTTGGCAGGGTCTTGGCAAGTAATCCACCATAATCCAGCCGAGCTACGTCTGGCTAAAAGGGAACGGCATCCGATCGAGCTACTTCGGCGACTGGTTCTGGAAGCTCGTCGACAACGGCACGGTGTAACCGATAACGATAATGATAGTTTTCCTCCTCCAGTTCTGTTTCTACACCAGACTCCATTGCAGGATTCCTCCACTGAAATATCGACAACACGACAACCAATTAGCCAAACCGCTAAATCGCCAAACCATCGTTATTCGATTCTCATATACGCGTAGGTAGGTAGGTAGAGGTACTAGGTACTAGGTACTAGGTACATACTATGTAGTAGATAGTAGGTAGTAGGTAGTAGGTACCTGTTTAGTTACGAGTAGTACGGCGCGGCGATAACTCCACCATCTACCGTACCAGTAACCAGTACCTATACATGGATATGTTGTATTTGTATGTTACATATGTACATAGGTACCTATCTCAATTCGGTTGCGCGTAAAACATCATGGGCTGAATAAGTCACTTTTGGCACCATCTCCCCGCACCGCATCTCACCGCACCGCACCGCATCGGCAGTGCATGCGATTTAAAGATTTTCGATAGGGTGAAGTGCCCGATTGACGAGTGATGGCGACCCCTGCCTACTCTAATTCCGCCCCTCCCCTCTATTTCGTCTGTTAAAGACGCGATTTATGGGGAAAAAATTTTCGCATCCCTTTTCCACAAATAAACGTAATGAGACAAACGACAAACCTGACGCGACGTCTCTAACGCCAAAACTCGTTGAGAAAATCAAGAAAGTGAAAGTTGAAAATTCAAGTCGCCAAACTGTTCCGCGCTGTGATTGTTACGTGATCGTGAAAGAAAAAAGTTTTTATGTACCTACCTATTATAAAAATTAAAAAAAATCTCTCTTAGAAGTGGAGTTTATTCTCTATCGAATGGTGTACCTGATCGGTTTTACACTTAAGTTACTTACATTTTGATCGCGGTAAGTAGATAGGTACCTATCAAAAATTGTTGACCGAAGTTTTTGTTTAAGGGTGCTCTACTCTATGTCTAAATCCGACCCCCTAACCCAGTAACCCTATACGTATAATCTTTATCGTTTTGGTCTCACATTGTTTATCTATGAAAAAGGAACATTGCACATTTTTGCCGGCAGATCGCGTCATTAACCGTCGAAATCGAAATTAAAAACTCGAATTTTTCAAAAACCAATTTTCACTTCCTTCGGGAAAAAATTCATAAAAATATTAAAAATCATTTCTGGCCCCAACCTTTTGGGTACCTACCTAAAGTATACACTTTGAAATATCATTTAAGCCCATTTCGGTAGTTTCTGACCCCAGATGGTTCCAAGTTAGTAACGGTTCATGAAATGGAGGTCGGAATATACCTGGGCACCTAACCCTTATTAACGCGCTAGCGCTAAAACCGCTAATAAACCAATTGCGCCGGGAGCGAATTCCCGACTGCGGTTTTTTTTCAAGACGGTTCGGTCAAGTCCAGGTTCAGCCTGTCCCTGGGGTCCTTACTATCTAGAGGAGCAAACGAGGCGCTGATTCAGCTCAGGCCGACCCTGCTGGGCGAGATGAGTTGCGTTGTTGGTTTCGCGGATATCCGATTGAAAAAATAATGGGGGAAAAAAAAGGAACGTTACTCTAGTTTTTAATCTGAAACGTGATTTCGAAAATTTCCCCAATAGCCGATTCAACCGTTCTTCTCGAAGAAAATATGTTTTTCTTGTAGCCGGGAAGGGGGGGGGGAGGAGTTTTTGTGTCTTTCAAAATTTCAACGTGTTTTCTATTTTCTTACTGCCTCCTGAACCGTCTGCGTCTGTGGCGGTCTGGCTCTACAACCAATTAACCATACAAGATGGAATAGAATGGAATGGAATGGAATGGAATGGAATATAAACTGTATAAACTGGATACAGTACGAGAAAAGCTGTCATTTGAAATAGGTATACCTAATTACCTACTGAGAAATCGTGTTCTTGCCTCGTAAGTAAGCCACGATCACGCTGTCAAGAGGTGAAGATAGAAATTTAAAAAAATAGGACATTGAAATGGAATATTTGCTTTTTTTGCGCTCCAATAAGTGCCATAAGTGGGTTTTAAGCATTTACCTACTTACGTGGTATGTAGATATATTAGCTCTATGTAGGTAAGTACTGTAGTAAGTACATGTACTTATGTACATTAGTTGCGTATCGCAAAACGCCTGAAAAATCTCACCTAACTAATCTTTACCTCTTGGCAAAAAAAGGCGTGGGCGTGGCTTCGTGTAGTTTTAGCTTTAGCGCGTATTTTCACAGATGGAACGGCAGCTCGATGTCCGGTTTACCTTTCCAAGAACTTCATTATGCGTAGGTAGGTAGGTATGTATTGGTTCAAGATTAACGTAAATTCCATACATTGTTGGGGTATCATGCTTCACAATTACAATTATTGGCTTATTGGCTACACTGGTACGAAAAAATTTCTTCATAATTTGTTTTTGATAATTGAAAAAAAAACTTGTAAAGTTTTCCAACGATAAGATATACCTAGTCAACTAATACATACATTATCAGATTAACGCGAAAAAATTTATTTTATTTTATTTAATAAATGAATTTAATTATTTAATTAAGAAGTTAAATTAATTTTAAAAGACAAAAAGATTCTAAACATTTTATACCTAATATTAATAATAATTATTATTAGTATCACAATTTGCAGTTGGCTACACTGATCGAGGAAATAATTCTCAAAATTTTCTTCAAAAATTAAAAAAAAAGAAGGTATGTAAAATTATCCGGCGCAAAAATAATTAATTCAGGGCCAGCGAAAATTACACATTATTGGAATTTCGCGATCTGCAACTTTTCGACCCCCCGGTAGCAGAATGAGTTTTGATCTGACTCTGACTCTGAGAAGGATGCCGATCGATGGTTCAGAGATGAGAGAGATGTAGAAACTAAAATCGTAGGTACCTTTCAAGTGCTGTTCCATGAATCTCACACCATTTTTACTAGGTTAAAGAAATAAAAAAACACGTCACGTTTTATTCAAAAGGAGGCGCCCTTTGGGAACCCCCAGCTTCCCTCCACTTCCACCTAGGGGACTTGAATTTCTTTTGGATAGTCTTCGATACTGACCACACAACCCCACCGAGTTTGGTCAAAATCCGAGGTATGTTTTTTTTTTTCGCGTTGCACCCTACACTACATAGACCGTACAGTAGATGGTAGGTGCCAGGTATCGCTTAAGAGTAAACTACGTAAGCTAAACGGGCAAGATGTCGCGACGCGACGGTACGTACTTACGTTAGTAAGTACGTACGTTACATACACGTTAGACTAATCCTCGTACCCGAACCCGTACCCGCACCCGCACAAGTCTAACGTAAGTAGCGAGCGACTAGCGCAGCGGTCATCGGCTGCTGGACAAAATAAGGCCCGCGCCGCGCCGCGTCGCGTCACGCCACGCCACGCCACGCCGCTTTATCACGCGTTGTTTCAAAAACGCGCGCCGCGTCGCGACGCGAAATTTGTCAATATGAAACGACCGATGACCGACGACGCTATCGACGCGCGGTTGCGGCGGCGCAGAGTCTACTCAGCTCGCTGACAAAAATTTTCATCCGATCGATACGTGTGCAATATTCGCGGCACTACCGCATGCTCCCAACTGGCAACTGGCAACTGGCAACTGGAAGCGGCAGTTGCCAGTTTGCAGCACCCAGCATAGTCCGGCGCTCGGCGCAATACTGCATCCGATTAAAAATACTACATAGCCACATAGGTACCTACCTACCTACCTACCTACCTACCTATGTACTATGTAGGTACTGTACTTAGACCTACGTACATATAGAACGTACGCGTAAAAAGACGTACCTAGATGACTACTTACTCGTTAATATAATACTTACGTTAGACGTAGGTACGTAGATAATTACGTAGCATAAGCGCGCTATTTCTCTGCAGCAGCGCACCGTAGCGCAGCGCAGCGTGCCTACTTCGCAACATACAATACGTGTAGGTGTAGGTACGCATTAGCGTTTAGCGTTCAGCGTTCAGCGTACGACGACTACGTTTCAAGTCTTACGGGACGCAACGTACCTGGACCTACGTCTACGTAGATACCAATCTTAAATACCTATACTACGTATGTATGTACTATGTAGGTACATATTGTATGTGTAGGTAAGCACAAGTATCGCTATTCGGTGTAGGTACGAGGTACGAGTATCAATATTATCTACGTAGGTACTATGTAGTTGCCATCGCAGAAATCGAAATCGAAATCGAAATCGAAATCAAAAAGAAAAAATCCAAAATTCGTCGACATCGCTGCGACGCGACGCGACGCGACGCTTCCCAACGAGTCACACCGTCAGCCTTACCACCTCACCTCGCCCTCCACGTCCGCGTCGCGTCGCGTCGCGTCGCGTCGTCACGTCGCCAACCCGCGACCTAAAGAAACCAACGGCGAACCCGCCGCGCCGGTGTCGGCTCAAATAAACGAACAGCGAAGCGTCGACGACGGTGCGGCGCTAAAAGCAGCCAAATCGCGTTGCCGAAGCCGAAAGATAGTGTCTTGATGGTTAGAACAGGGCACCCAGATGGGAGAAAGATGGAAAAAAGAAAGAGAAAAAAATAGAAAAAGAACGGAGAGGAAAAGTCGCAGAGTACCCCGCGCGTGGTGCGTACTACAAATAATTCTTTTTCGCCTTGTCCATTGTATGTACTAGAAAAAACATCGATTTTTGAGCAAGCACGAGCACGAGCACGAGCACGAAGCGCAAGTACCAGTAAGAGTACCAGTAAGAGTGCCAGTACGAGTACGAGTGAGAGTAAAGAAACCGAAAACTGAGACGCGACAATCATCTATGGTACCTATTACTTATATACAATAACAACGTCGCTAAATCCGCGGCACGGCGTGTCATGGCAGCTTCTACATACTATGTAGCACGAGCATGTACGTATGTATCTACACGTATGCAGCTAAGTAGGTAGGTAGGTAGGTAGGTAGGTAGGTAGGTGGGTTCCCCATTGTTTCTTATTTTTAAAAGAAGAAAAAAAGAAGGTAGGTAGGTAGGTAGGTAGGTGGAGGGACATGAATACCTATATTTGTGTACGTGTATATCGACGACGCACGACGATATCATCTCGATTACCCATTTATTATCCTATGTAGAGGTACTTACTAAATCACTCTCTGTCTCTCTGTCTCTCTGTCTCTGGTAGTCTGGCAAGTACGCGATACGTTGGAAAAAAAATTATAGCATGTTTTCGTAGTTCCTAATTTGTAATATTTTGTATGCTAACGCCACGACACGCCGCGTAACACTGAATCGCGGCGCAGCGTGGCGTGACGTGGCGTGGCAACCCCCTTTTTATACTCCTGAATCGAAATACCCTACGAGAAAAATCACGTTTCTCTTCTTTTTTGTTTTGTTTTGTTTTGTCTCGATGTTTTTGGTTTTTTATAACCCTTTTTGAAAGTGTAGGAAGTAGGGAAGTAGGATGAACGAACGTATAAGACGGTCTGAAATTTACGTCCGAAACCGAACGCACAATGATGAAAAATGTCGCGCTTCTTACTTCTCTGATCCTCCCTCTGCCTCTGCCTCTGCCACTGCCTCTGCGCTGTACTAATTGTTGTTCAAATTTCACTGATTTCGAGCGTTAAAAATTTTACGAAACTTATTGGGTGGGAAGCATTCAGCCTTCTTCGCGTAGTAGCGCCTTCCTAATATGTACCTAGCTAGGAGCTACCTATACATACCAGCAGTTGGGCAATGGGTGAATTCAAATACTGTAGAACTACATACTGTACCAGTGCACTTAGCTATCTAGCTACCTAGCTACCTAGCTACCTACCAGGGTATACTTCATTTAAAACGTAAACCCAAGGAAAATGCGCGCGCCTCCGGTACCATATGGAGTACCGTAGATCTGTGAATGTGAAACTGCTCTGATGTCATCTGTTGGCAGTAGGCTGTAGGCTGTAGGCTGTAGGTAAGTAATAAGTACATATACTGTCCTGACTCCTGAGCCGAACCTTTCCAACCCGATTTTGCTACGTACTTACGTTAGTACATATGTACGAGTACGTTGAAATTATTCCGACTTATCACCAAAAGTATTTATGTCAACCAAAGTCGTAAAGCTCGCGTAAATAAAAGCTCAACTTTATTCGTTTTTCTGGAAAATTATATTCTCACGTTATCGTAAGCGAAGTGTCGTAGTGAGTTCATAAAAAAATATCCGAATAATAAAATTCCAAACTAGTCGTTTGTTTCACAGCAAAAGTTATTTTTGAAGAAAAAAAAAAACATTTTTTTTGAACATTTTTTCGCAAGCTTGTAGAGCATTACCTACCAAAAACTTCTACAGCCAAAATTTCAGTCCCTAAAGTTGATATGGGGATGGGGGGGGGGGAGCTATGGGGGTTTGAATTTCGAGAAATTGCCCAACACACCAAAAAATTACAAATATCTACATAAGTAACTCGCCTTCTTATGATGTTTAGGAGATGGATTTTATATTTTATACCACGAACTAGTGTTTCTGATACCTTTCAAAGTACCTATCGATACCGGGAGTATCGATATTTTGAAAGGTATCGATATTTGATATCAACAGTATCAACGTTTAAAAGTATCGATACCAATTGGTACCAAAAAAATTTCAATCGTTTCTACTTGAAAAATACTGTCCCGGGGCGACAAAAAAGTTTGATCCGTTTGATTTCGGCCAAATTTGATACTTATTCATAATCTCCCTTCAAAAAGTTGAAATGCGTGGTATTTTACTGTATTTGCAGCATTTTGAGCAGTATCAACGTAAGTATCGATACCGGGTAAAAAAGGTATTAGTATCGATACTTTGGAATAGATGCAGTATTAGAGACACTACCGCGAACTACCCTCGGTATAGGCCATCTGAAGAAGGGATAGTCGCCTAGGTTCGCGTGTAACATGGGGGGGGGAATTTTCAATCATACCTTATGTGAGTGATGTAGAAAAATTGTAATAACGACCCAGCTCACGACAATTTTTCTGCCTGAGCTGTAGATTAAAATTCACCCCCGAAGTACCTGTTACACTCGGATCTAGGCGACTACCCCATCTCTTGGTGGTTTAAAAATTACGCCTGAAACGCCATTAGTTGGAGCGTAAGTTTAATTTTTATACTTCTCACATATAAGGTATGAGTGAAAATTCACCCCTCCCCAGGCGTTACCCGTGGATCCAGGCGACTACCCCTTTTTCCAGATGGCTTATGGCAAGGTTTGTTTGTGGTAAAAAAAATACGTCCTAAACGCTATAAGTTGCGGAGTTATTTCAATTTTCCCACACATTAGGTATGAGTGAAATTTTACCCCCTCCCCACTTCTCGAGGTGTTACATGCGAATCCATGCAACTACTCCATCCCGTTGGTAATATAGGTACATATGTATATCGAGAGTAGTTCATGGTAAAAAAAATTACGCACTAAACGTCAGCGTCATGAGCTGGGTCGTTATTACAATTCTTCTACATCGCGCATGTAAGGTATGAGTGAAAATCCCCCCTCCCCCCCTCCCCGATGTTACACGCGAACCTAGGCGACTACCCCATCGTCAAATGGCCTATACCGAGGGTAGCTCGTTTCATAAAAAATATAAAATCCATCTCCTAAACGCCGTAAGAACGCGAGTTATTTAAATTTTTGTAATTTTTTGGTGTATTAGGCGATTTCTCGAAATTCAAACACCCATAGTTCCCCCCCCCCCCATATCAACTTTAGGGGCTGAAATTTTGGCTTTAGAAGTTTTTGGTGATACTCTACAAGCCTGTGAAAAATTTTCATTCCGCGTGTCCGACTTCGGGTACTTCCCTTGTAAGTAGGTATAGGTACCTAGCTACCTACCTACGTAAAAGTACGAGTTGAAAAATTCAATCAAGTCCAACGAACACCTTCAGAAATAGCCGAAAGCTCTCGATCCTGTTTTGTCGACTCGGTGTTTAGGAATTTGTGAAAATGCGACCAATAATTTTTTCTTGTTTTTTCACCTTCCCGTGCACCTCTTTCGACATTATTATGATCAGGGACATCGGACATCATGGTATGGCATTACTTTCGCACTACAGCTCAGTAAAAAGTATGTTTCCACATTTTACAATTCAAACATACCTAATAAACTCTGCTGCCCAGTGGAGAAATTCATAATCCACAGGTACTAGGTACGAGCATTTTTTTTTTCTTCTTCAAAGAACGACGCGACGTGTTTGAGATTTCAATTTTTCGAAAAACAAGCGCGATGCATTTCAGTGAAAAATTTTCTGTCGCTCCAATTATTGATACACCTTACCCGACGTGCAAACTTCTGCAAGGATTCTCTTGAGATTTTCGGCAAAGATTCTGCTACAGCTGCGGGGTATACCCCCTGGAGTGCAGCGTGTAGTACATCGAGGCTGCAGGGCAGAATCTTAGAAGGCTTGTGACCGATTTCATTTTGCAGAATTCTTGCAAAATTTGAGACTTTCTGCAGGAATTTTACAAAAATGCTGCATTTTTTGCACGACGGCTAGGTAGATATTTAAAATCTTGGTTATAGACCGTTTTCCCGAACAGACATTTTCCCGAAGAGGATACTTAGTTCATGAAAAAAAATTTCACGGCTCCGTTTTCCCGAATACAGAATTTCCAGAATAATGTTTTTTATTATTTCTATCCCAAAAAATTAGTTTGAGGACCATCTCACGACTATAAGCGCCTAAAAACCCAAAAATCGAGAAATAATACTGATTTTTGTTCTTTGATTGAGAATACCTATACCTACTGCCATATCAGATTCTCAGGTGCCCCAATTAGGGCGCTGACTTTGAAAATGCGGAAATTTTGGAAAAAAGAAATCAAAGTTTTTACATTTTTCGAAGTTGAGGTTTTCTTTGAAGCACTGAAGGGCATGATACGACCCTCAAACTAATATTTTTCGTATTCCTTATGAAATCTGCTATCAATACGACGCGCGACGCGACGCGACGTACCTATTATCATTTCAGTTTTTTCTCAACAGACTTTGCTTTCGTGATATTATAGTTGAAAGTTGTAAGTTCCATCAACTTTTATCTAGGTAGGTAGGTATTTTATTGAAAATATCTCAAAAACTGAATCTTCTAAAAAAAAAACTAATTGGACTCTTAAAATCCGCAGTTCTGCGTCTTTGAAGAAGTGGAATGATCTTCACGATCGGATTCAAAGAATCGTTCGTTGCCAATCACAACGATTACAAAAAAAAAAAGTAAACAGTGATGCAAGCATCACAAACTTTCCGGACAGGTGTGAAAGAAAAATCCACGAAAGTATTACCTAGGTACCATAATTGTCTGAATTTTGCCCATGAAAAAAATAAACTTACTCTTTTATGTGTAGGTATTATATTCTCGCTGGGGAAAAATATACGTTATCTTGAAAGAAAGAGACAAAAATGCTGACGCGAGATATATTTGGTTCTCTCTAAATACGTCCTCCCATCGATAAGGAGAGAAATAATTGTTATCGCGTTTTAAATCACGATTACATGCAATGTAACGCGGCAAATGACCAAACTCAAAGATTTTTGGATTAAATCGTTCGTAAAAAATTTTCTGGTGAACCTATCGATCTGAAATTTTGGCATAACCTTCCTTTTTGCAAACCCCAACTCCTATTAAAATTTCTACCAAATATTTAAATTAGGACGAACGTAATCGTGTTCACAGACATTTTTTATCCCGCATACATACATATATGGAACATCATCTGGAATTTGGTCAAAACAAACTTGTACAAAATCAGAATTTTTCTAGACCCAATATTTCCGAAAACGAATTTCGACCCGAAAACAATACTTTTCTTAATACACGCTATGAAAGTTTAACATTACTCCCGCTACGCAGCATACGAAAGTACACCATTTTAGAGAAGGGTACTTTTCATCACACTGCGATGAAAAGTAGTACTTTTCATCGCACTACAATAGCGCACTCTATGAATTATTTGTTTTTGATTGAAAAGAAACTTGCATAAATTTTGATAGAATTTTTTAAAAACGCTTCTTTATGTGTATTAAGAAAAATATCTTACAATGTAGGAGGTGAGAGTGAACTATTTCTTGTCTCGTGCGATGGCTTCACTCGCCTACGGCTCGTTTCGCCAACATTCGCACTCGACAAGAAATGGTTCACTTTCACCTCCTATATAGTAATATACTATTCCTTAACAACGCTACGCGCTGTCCGGAAAGTAAAAATGAAAACGTATGACATTACCTCCGAACATTGGCAGCACACCATCTTTTACTTATCAGCAATTATCATGAAATAAAGTCCATTTTTAATATGTAGTAAGTACCTATAGGTACTGTTTGTTTGTTTTTTCATTCGGGAAACAAAGAATTTGGGATTTCGGTATTCGGGAAAACGGATTCGTGAAACTTTTTTTCGTGAAATAGGTATCCTATTTGGGAAAATGTCCGTTCGGGGTTTAGGCTTCGGGAAAATGACCGTGAACCATAATCTTCGATGTAAAATTTTAATATGGTGGCATTTTTCGACGGGTTTCCCCAATTCTGCTCGAGCGCGCGGGCACCATATCAAACGTCGCCAATATATGCATTTGAAATTTCAACAGTTTTCCATTTTAGACTCTCCTTCGAGATAATTCAACTAAATAAGCGAGCGAGCGAACGAGATGTTTTCGACTTTTCATGTCAGTTTTTCACGACCCTCTCCCTTTTGCTTTTCTTTGTTATGTAATAAAAACTGATAATTGAACGTTGAAAAATGTACCTGTGGCGTCGGAAAATGGAGTTAAAGGAGTGCGTTGTACTCCCGAAATCGCGACCAGGGTACAAAATATCAAATGTACCTCCTCCTCCCAAATTACATCAGGTAGGGATTTTCAAAGCATTAAAACGCGAATAAATGTATTTTTTTGGACATTAAAAACCATATTTTTTCAAAGCTTGGCCCTCGCTTCGCTCGGGCATGATCAGAATCTCAATTATATCATCTATTTGAGACGACGGTGCAAAAAAAGGCTCCCTTTACCCCCCCGCCATCCTTCTGGTATTCCAAATCTCCATACCCAATTTTTACCCTCCCAAAAAAAGCTCCCGACGTCACTGTATCTCAGACCCCCCCCCCAGAAGGGATGTCCAGTTACGTTACTGCTTACGTGGACGTGCATTGTGCATTGTGCATTGTGCATTGTTCATTGTTCATTGTTCGTTGTGCATATGACGAGCGTGCATAAGTGGATGTGGATGTGAATGCACTCCTAGTTGGACCTACTGCATACTTATACCTAGTTAATGTAGGTAGGTACCTAGTTTTACTTACTTACACGTTACCAAACCCCACGCAGTACCATATGAAGACGCGACGACGATAAAAATATGCAAGTACCTACATGTAGCTAGCCATCGAATACCTATTATAGGTATCTATTGTAACGTCTACTGAGTACCGAGACCGAGACCGAGACCGAGACCACTTCGACTTCGACTTCGACTTCGACTTTGACTTCGACTTCGATTACACAAACCTATCTTATACATAGACATAGACATAGACATAGACATAGGTACCTACTTATGTATAGGTACAGGTAGGTATGTACGGTACGGTTCGGTACGATACGTCACGTCGGTCGGTAGGTAGGTAGGTAGTGGATGGTAAACATTAAATTCGTATCGTTCAATCAAGTACATACACATACATATACAGTACAATGTACAAGTAAGGTCATTTGGGGTAATTGTAAACATGGGGTAATTGTAAACAAGTCGTGCTGTAAATACTTGAATGCATCTAGCGAGCTGGAGTTGCCAAAAATAAAAACTTTGAATAATTGGTCTTACTATAATAAAAAACTTCGGGTTCTTGGTGACAGCTGTGATGAAAAATTTCGCGATGAAAAAAACATGATATCAAATTTCGATTTTCACACAATTTACGTAATCTTCAAAATTCGAGAAAAAATAGAAAAAAGTAAAAAAGTTGGTGTTTGATGCATTAATTTAGTTCTACGGACATTCAAAAATGATGAAATTCAATTCTTATGATTTTTGAAGCTGAGAAATTATTTTTCTGCAGCATTTACAACTACCCATCAAATTTTTCAGGTGTGGGGTAATTGTAAACACGTGTTATTTAAATGGGATTCACAAATTTAAACACAAAATATCATTTTTTTTGGTTTTGATTTTTTTTGATTTTTTTTTACAAGTTAGTTTTTCCACGCGTTTAAATATTTAATCTCTATAATTTTTTTCCAAATTATGCAAAAAAACCCGAGGGATACGTTTTTTATGAGGCATAATGTATGCATTTACATTTACCCCACCACTGTGGGGTAAATGTAAATATTCTTGTCCAATTGTAAACGAAGTCCATAATTTCGGAATGAATGATCGAATCGATGAAAACAAACCGCCATATTACTCCTTATACATTCATTGATACATGGTAAAAATTTCAATCACTTTGCTTTCTTACTCACAGAGTAAAACGAAAAAGAGTATCACAAAATCGGTTCAATTTTCCGAAAAATTTACAATTACCCCAATTGACCTTACATCTACATACCTACTTGGGTAGGTACTTACCTTTGGTGTGGTTTCTCTTTTCGAGGATTAAATATCAAAATTGACTCGACTGGAAGACGAATTTCGGCCGTTTGCAACAACAAAAACAACTTGCGAAATTATATTCAGCTAGGCAGGCAGGCAGGCAAGTACGTAGATAGGTAGGTAGGTAGGTAGATAGATAGATATTACGAACGATTATTGGTCGTTCGGTATGAAAACTGGTCGCGACGTGTACAGTGGAACGCGAAAAAAAACGGAAACAAAAATCGCATATCAGAAAACGACAAAAAGATACCCTGCCCAAGTGAAAATAAACAAAGCGCGGCGGCGGTGGTGGCAGCGGTGGCACAGAGAAACAATTAAAATATAAACGAGAAAATCAACGATCGAGGGTTGAGGGAGACGAAAGAAAAAAAAAAGAAAGAAAAAAAAAAGAAAGAAAGAAAGAAAGAAAAAATAAATTAAAAATAAAAAAAAAATGGGAGAAAAATAGGAAACTGAGGCGCGCGCGAGTCTAATAGAAAATGAACGGTTGCTCTAGCGGAGCGCACATTACGGACTGTCGGAGGCGACAGCGGCGAATACGACTAGCGAAGTGTCGAGTGCTGAGCGCTGAGCGCCGAACGCCGCGTCGAGTTCCGAGACCGGAGTGAATAAGGTATTCGTGAAAAACACTACCGCGTGCCGCCGCGTCGCGCCGCGCCACACCTCGCCTGCAGTCCGAGGCGACGCGACGTTTTGCTTTACCAAGCACATGCAGAGACAGAGACCACGCATTCGAATTCAACCCCGACCCCGACCCCGACCCCGACCTCCACCTCCAAGCCTTTGTTGTTTTTATTTTCGCAATACCGCTTACTTACACATCGCACCCTCAGTGCAATAACAATTAACAACACATCTCAAAAAAATGTAAATTTCTTGGTTCTTCAAACGATGAAAACAAATTCACATTGAATTTTTTTTGTTCAGATCGTTTGTAATTTTTCACGTAGGTACTCGCGTACTTTGCAATATACTTACGCGTATGTTATTTTTGATATGGTAGTTTTTTGAGATGTGTTGTTTTTGAATTCATGATTTTTCATTTTGAGATGTGTTGTTATTGCACTGAGGGTGAGGGTGAGGGTGAGGGTGCGATATCGTATGTATGTATAGGTAATTAGGTACCTATGTCTATGTGTGGCTAGAGCTACCTACGTAGTACGTACGTACGCGTACGTACAATTGTGCATACGGTATGCGGAAATGCGCACGTGCACGTGCACGTACAGTACCCTGACCTAATGTAGATAGGTACCTACACTAGATAGTACTTACTACTTAGTAGCTACTGAGTACTGAGGTAGTAGGTGGAAGGTGGAAAGGTAACAAGGTAGCAAGGTGCCTGGCTACCTACGACTATACTGGCGGATGCTACGTATACGTATACGTAATGTACAAATGTACTCGTCTCGTAGCTCGTAGCTCGTAGCTCGTAGGTACAGTGACACGTAACAGTGACATGAGTGATTGTTCCAAATAAGAGGTGAGTTGTTGACCACTTCAATGGTAGATAGTAGGTACCTATTATTTAGGTACCTACCTGTTTCTATACCAAACTTTTCTCGTTGTTAAACTAGATGTGAGCCCTATTACATAGACATAAGTAGGTATATGTAGTAGGTAGGTAGGTAGGTAGGTACATATTAAATATACCTACGTATTACCTATCACCTACCACGTATATACATACATAAGCATGTAGAATTGTAGAAATTCTACAATTCTACATATGATGATAAACGTCAGCCGCCAAGTCGTTTGGCCACCCGCCGCCCGCCGCCCGCCGCCCGCCGCCCGCCGCCCGCCGCCCGCTGTCGCGCACTCGGTCAAGTTGAGTCGCAGTGGCACTTGACGCGACGGTGATGATAATAATTTTTTTGTGACCCGTCTAAGGAAGGTAGGTGGATGGGTAGGTACCTACTACGTGGACGCGCGCGTACCTACACTCAGCACCTACCTTCATATGTAGGTAGCTAGGTACCATTGTACCATTGTACCAAGCATAGTGTGCACACGTAGTCATGTAATACGCAGTACGCACACACACACACACGCACACGCACGCAAGTATTTGGGTTTGTAGATGAACCGAATCTGTAGCCTCGAGCCCCGAGCCCCCAGCCCCCAGCCCAAGGCGCGGCAGTCAGCTCTCAACTCTTGGCTCCTACAGCTACGAAGCTACCGAAATACGGCGGCCTGCGACTGCAGATAACACACACGCACGATACACGTACACGTGCGTGTGCAGCGTGCAGCGCGCGCAATTTGTTTCTTTTCGCAATTTGTACCGCGAACAGCGTGTTTCCTGCCGTGCCCGAGGTATGTAATGTAGGTAGGTGAAGAAGGTGTAGGTTGTATTAGGATAATAATAATTCACTCGCTCCATCCTCTCGTGGGAATTGGAGTCCCCAAAAAAAAGGTAGGTACCGTATGTATCAGGTATTTGGTATCAGGTATCTGGTATCGGGTATCGGGTACCGGTACCTAATCTCACCACGCGTACGCGTATACCTAATACCAACCAATGTAGATGTAGGTACTCTTAGTTAGGTACGGTCTACGGTACCTACGTTAGTTAGCGCCTCGCCTGTTCATTTTTTCCCCTCTTAAAAACGTAAATTTTCGAGGTAAATTCAGCTTCATATTGGAAATATGTGGTACTTTGGTACGTACTTAACTTATACATACTCGCGAAACTTATGCTCCAGCAACAACTCTCTACGTCTCTACCATATTTTCAATTCGTCGGTAAACAGGCGCGAGGCGCAGCGTGGACGTGGACGTGGACGCGGATGCGACTTGCATAGCGGTTAAGTATCCGTTAGGCGTTAGCCGCGCCGTACATTTAAAGCGAAGCAAGCGCAAGCAAAAACAAATAAATGCGGAGAAATTTTGCGATTTTCTTCGAAAACGATCGAACCAACCCATCGGAAATTTTTACGATGCAGCAAAAATCGCTAGATCCCTCGGCGCGACGCGGCGTGTTGCAGGCAAAATGGCCATTTCTGAGACTATTTTTGGCTAACATCAAACGGGCGCAAAAAACATTGAATTCGTTTTTAATCGTCGCGTCAATCTGTTTGTCGAGTAAGTATTTTGTTCTTCGCACATCGATCGCCGTATCGCCATAATGAGAAAATGCTAGGGTACTATATTATAGTATCCTGGTATTGCAATTGACTTCACCTACAATGACTCATGCAAATGACTGGCTATCTGTGATGCGTCAACGTTAGTATCGTAACTTCGTAAGTATCGGCATCGTAGGCATCGCCGATAAAAGTAGCGTAGTAGCGGCATCGCTTGGGAAGTAGTCATGATTACAAAAAAGTAGTTGTAATCACGATACCTGCTACCGCTACGTGCGTTTTATTGACTACTAGCGGCATCGTGCTCATCTCTATTAGGTACCTACCTATGCTATATCTATTACTGCATAGGTATCTTATCTCTGCTGTTTATTCGAATGCCTCTGCTATGGTTTTATTATTGCTCACCTATTTTCATTTACTCTCTTCCTAGTTTCATGAGATGCGCTCATTATTCTTGCTGACAATGCAGTGCTCCGCCTCTTTTTATAAACCCACGGCGCGGAGTAGGTGTGTAAAGGGGGGGGGGGGGGTAGCATT